>CP092886.1:32514658-32582715 GCA_030710605.1 Cordylochernes scorpioides | reverse complement strand
GCAGCCCACCAACCATTGGGTCTTCTCAGGGCTTGGCTTAGAGACTTTGATTAAGGCAACCCGCCATCGATCGGTGTCTTCTCAGGGCTTGGCGTACAGACCTCTGTCTAGGCAGCCCCCCCATCCATCGGTGTCTTGTCAAAGATTGACATTAAGACTTCTGTATAGGCAGCCCATCAACCATTGAGTATTCTCAGAGCTTGGCTTACAGACTTTGGTTAAGGCAACTCGCCATCTATCGGTGTTTTCTCAGGGCTTGGCGTACAGATCTCTATCTAGGCAGCCCACCATTCATCGGTGTCTTCTCAGGGCTTGGCGTACAGAGTTCTGATAGGCAGCCCACCATCCATCGGTGTCTTCTCAGGGCTCGGGCGTACAGACCTCTGTCAAGACAGCCCACCATCCATCGGTGTCTTATCAGAGATTGACATACAGACTTCAGTATAGGCAGCCCATCAACCATTGGGTCTTCTCAGGGCTTGCTTACAGACTTTGATTAAAGCAACTCGACATCTATCGGTGTCTTCTCAGGGTTTGGCGTACAGACCTCTTTCTAGGCAAGCCGACCATCCTTTGTGTATTCTCAGGATTTGGCTTACTGAATTTGGTCAAGGCAACCCGCCATCTATCTGTGTCTTCTCAGAGCTTGGCGAGCAGACCTCTATCTAGGCAGCCCACCTTCCATCGGTGTCTTCTAAGAGATTGACATACAGACTTCTGTATAGGCAGTCCATCATCCATCGGTGTCGTTTCAGCGATTGACATACAGAATTCTGTCTAGGTAGCCTACCAACCATTGGGTCTTCTCAGGGCTTGGCTTACACACTTTGGTTAAGGCAACTCGCCATCTATCGGTGTCTTATCAAGGCTCGGCGTACAGAACTCTATCTAGGCAGCCCACCATCCATCGGTGTCTTCTCAGAGATTGAAATACAGAACTCTGTCTAGGCAGCCCACCATCCATCGGTGTCTTCTCAGAGATTGACATACAGATTTCTGTATAGACAGCCCACCAACCATTGAGTATTCTCAGGGCTTGGCTTACAGACTTTGGTTAAGTGCAACTCGCCATCTATCGATGTCTTCTCAGGGCTTGGCGTACAGATCTCTATCTAGGCAGCCCACCATTCATCGCTGTCTTCTCAGGGCTTGGCGTACAGAGTTCTGACTAGGCAGCCCACCATCCTTCGGTGTCTCTCAGGGCTCGGCGTACAGGACCTCTGTCAAGGCAGCCCACCATCCATCGGTGTTTTCTCAGAGATTGACATTCAGAACTTCAGTATAGGCAGCCCATCAACCATTCGGTCTCTCAGGATTTGGCGTACTGACTTTGGTTGAGGCAACCCGCCACCTATCGGTGTCTTCTCAGAGCATGGCGAGCAGACCTCTGTCTAGGCAGCCCACCATTTATCGGTGTCTTCTCTGGCTCGGCGTACCGACCTCTGTCTAGGTAGCCCACCATCCATCGGTGTCTTCTCAGAGATTGAACCTACAGACTTCTGTATAGGCAGCCCATCAACCATTGGGTCTTCTCAGGATTTGGCTTACTGACTTTGGTTGAGGCAACCCGCCACCTATCGGTGTCTTCTCAGAGCTTGGCGAGCAGACCTCTGTCTAAGCAGCCCACCATCCATCGATGTCTTCTCAGGGCTTGGCGTACAGACCTCTGTCTAGGCAGCCCACCATCCATCGGTGTCTTCTCAGGGATTGACATACAAATTCTGACTAGGTAGCCCACCAACCATTGGGTCTTCTCAGGACTTGGCTTACAGACTTTGATTAAAGCAACTCGACATCTATCGGTGTCTTCTCAGGGCTTGGCTTACAGACCTCTTTCTAGGCAGCCGACCATCCTTTGTGTATTCTCAGGATTTGGCTTACTGAATTTGGTCAAGGCAACCCGCCATCTATCTGTGTCTTCTCAGAGCTTGGCGAGCAGACCTCTATCTAGGCAGCCCACCTTCCATCGGTGTCTTCTAAGAGATTGACATACAGACTTCTGTATAGGCAGTCCATCATCCATCGGTGTCGTTTCAGAGATTGACATACAGACTTCTGTTTAGGTAGCCTACCAACCATTGGGTCTTCTCAGGGCTTGGCTTACACACTTTGGTTAAGGCAACTCGCCATCTATCGATGTCTTATCAAGGCTCGGCGTACAGAACTCTGTCTAGGCAGCCCACCATCCATCGGTGTCTTCTCAGAGATTGACATACAGAACTCTGTCTAGGCAGCCCACAATCCATCGGTGTCTTCTCAGAGATTGACATACAGATTTCTGTATAGACAGCCCACCAACCATTGAGTATTCTCAGGGCTTGGCTTCAGACTTTGGTTAAGGCAACTCGCCATCTATCGATGTCTTCTCAGGGCTTGGCGTACAGATCTCTATATAGGCAGCCCACCATTCATCGCTGTCTTCTCAAAGCTTGGCGAGCAGACCTCTGTCTAGGCAGCCCACCATTTATCGGTGTCTTCTCTGGGCTCGGCGTACAGACCTCTGTCTAGGCAGCCCACCATCCATCGGTGTCTTCTCAGAGATTGACCTACAGACTTCTGTATAGGCAGCCCATCAACCATTGGGTCTTCTCAGGATTTGGCTTACTGACTTTGGTTGAGGCAACCCGACACCTATCGGTGTCTTCTCAGAGCTTGGCGAGCAGACCTCTGTCTAGGCAGCCCAACATCCATCGGTGTCTTCCCAAGGCTTGGCGTACAGACCTCTGTCTAGGCAGCCCACCATCCATCGGTGTCTTCCCAGGGATTGACATACAGACTTCTGTCTAGGCAGCCCACCAACCATTGGGTCTTCTCAGGGCTTGGCTTACGGGCTTTGGTTAAGGCAACCCGCCATCTATCGGTGTCTTCTCAGAGCTTGGCGAGCAGACCTCTGTCTAGGCAGCCCACCATCCATCGGTGTCTTCTCAGAGATTGACATACAGACTTCTTTCTAGGCATCCCACCATCCGTTTAGTCTTCTAAAGAATTGGCTTACAGACTTTGGCTGAGGCAACCCGCCATCTATCGGTGTCTTCTCAGAGTTTGGCGTACAGACTTCTGTCTAGGCAGCCCACCATCCATTGTGTCTTCTCAGGATTTGGCTTACAGACTTTGGTTAAGGCAACCTTCATCTATCGGTGTCTTCTCAGGGCTTGGCTACAAACCTCTGTCTAGGCAGCCCACCATCCATCGGTGTCTTCTCAGGGCTCACGTACAGAACTCTGTCTAGGCAGCCCACCAACCATTGGGTCTTCTCAGGGCTTGGCTTAGAGACTTTGATTAAAGCAACCCGCCATCTATCGGTGTCTTCTCAGGGCTTGGCGTACAGACATCTGTCTAGGTAGCCGACCATCCATTGTGTCCTCTCAGGATTTGGCTTACTGAATTTGGTCAAGGCAACCCGCCATCTATATGTATCTTCTCAGAGCTTGGCGTACAGACCTCTGTCTAGGCAGCCCCCCATCCATCAGTGTCTTGTCAGAGATTGACATTAAGACTTCTGTATAGAGAGCCCATCAACCATTGGGTCTTCTCATGAATTGGCTTACTGAAATTGGTTAAGGCAACCCGCCATCTAGCGGTGTCTTCTCAGAGCTTGGAGAGCAGACCTCTGTCTAGGCAGCCCACCATCCATCGGTGTCTTCTCAGGGATTGACATACAGACTTCTATCTAGGCAGCCCACCAACTATTGGGTCTTCTCAAGGCCTGGCTTACAGACTTTGGTTAAAGTAAACCGCCATCTATCGGTGTCTTTTTAGAGCTAGGCGAGCAGACCTCTGTCTAGGCAGCCCACCATCCATCGGTGTCTTAACAAGACTCGGCGTACAGACCTCTGTCTAGGCAGCCCACCAACCATTGGGTCTTCTCAGGGCTTGGCATACAGACTTTGTTTAAAGCAACCCGCCATCTATCGGTGTCTTCTCAGGGCTTGGCCTACAAACCTCTGTTTAGGCAGCCAACCATCCATTGTGTCTCCTCAGGATTTAGCTTACTGAATTTGGTCAAGGCAAGCCGCCATCTATCTGTATCTTCTCAGAGCTTGGCGAGCAGATCTCTATCTAGGCAGCTTATCATCCATCTGTGTCTTCTCAGGGCTCGGCGTACGGATCTCTGTCTAGGCAGCCCACCATCCATCGGTGTCTTCTAAGAGATTGACATACAGACTTCTGTCTAGGCAGCCCACCATCCTTCGGTGTCTTCTCGGGAGATTGACAAACAGACTTCTGTCTAGGCAGCCCACCAACCATTGGGTCTTCTCAGGGCTTGGCTTACACACTTTGGTTAAGGCAACCTGCCATCTATCGGTGTCTTCTCAGAGCTTGGCGAGCAGACCTCTGTCTAGGCAGCCCACCATCCATCGGTGTCTTATCAAGGCTCGCCGTACAGAACTCTGTCTAGGTAGCCCACCACCCATCGGTGTCTTCTGAGGGCTTGGCGTACAGACCTCTGTCTAGGCAGCCCACCATCCTTCGGTGTCTTCTCGGGAGATTGACAAACAGACTTCTGTCTAGGCAGCCCACCAACCATTGGGTTTTCTCAGGGCTTGGCTTACTGACTTTGGTTAAGGCAACCGCCATCTATCGGTGTCTTCTCAGAGATTGATGAGCAGACCTCTGTCTAGGCAGCCCACCATCCATCGGTGTCTTCTCGGAGATTGACATACAGACTTCCGTCTAGGCAGCCCACCAACCATTGGGTCTTCTCAGGGCTTGGCTTACAGACTTTGGTTAAGGCAACCCGCCATCTATCGGTGTCTTCTCAGAGCTTGACGATCATATCTCTGTTTAGGCAGCCCACCATCCATCGATGTCTTCTCACGGCTTGGCGTACAGATCTCTGTCTAGGCAGCCCACCATCCATCGGTGTCTTCTCAGAGATTGACATACAGACTTCTGTCTAGGCAGCCCACCAACCATTGGGTCTTCTCAGGGCTTGGCTTATAGACTTTGGTTAAGGCAACCCGCCTTCTATTGGTGTCTCTTCAGGGCTTTCCGTAAGGACCTCTGTCTAGACAGCCCACCATCCATTGTTTCTTCTCAGGGTTTGGCTTACATTCTTTGGTTAATGCAACAAGCCATCCATCGGTGTCTTCTAAGGGCTAGGCGTACTGACATCTGTCTAGGCAGCTCACCATCCATTGTGTCTTCTCAGGGCTTGGCTTACAGACTTTGGTTAAGGAGTCAAGCCATCTATTGGTGAAAAAGCAAAAAATAACGATTCCTACATAAATTAAAGGGATTTGTCAAGTAGTTTTTACACCTTTTAAGTAGAGAGAGAGAGAACCAATTCTGTTTATTTCAAAATTTGAATACTTCTTAATTTTTTTCCATTCATGTAGCTTACACAAGCCTTCTAAGGCATTATGAAAGCAGTTTCCATCTTCACATTTCCTTAAATTTATTTAATATTTTCAATGCCTTTTAATACATTAATAAAAATATGTTAAAATAACTAAAAAATAAATATTAAAGATTGATCTGTAGTAATAAAAGTATTTTGTGGTAGCTTCCATAGCTAACTCTATATTCTGGTAAATTTTTAAAAAAATCAGTCAAAATTTGTGTTTTTCTAATAACACTGGCCAACAAAAATCATTTTCCATGTTGCCGGCAAAGAAACAGCTGTTCCAGAGTCTTTTCGGTGTGCTTATCCCAAATTTGCAAATCTAATTTTTCTATCAGCTCTTCTTTTAGAGGTGCATTTGCTACCAACTCATATATAGAATATATTTTATTTCCTTTGGCCATGTTTCTATTTCAGTGGTACATAGTCTCACTCCACTTGAAAATCAGCTAATGCGGTAAAGATGAAAACGCTGTGTTGTATGGCGCTAGCTGCGTCAGGTCAATTCTTTAATAAAGTTAACAAAATGTGAAAATAATTTATTTACTCATCTAATTTCGTGGATAGCTCAAAATATATATCTTTCTATGATTATATTATCACACACACACACACATATATTTTTAATTGCCATTGCTTGACCCACCTGTAAATTTTAAATCTCTCTGGTTGACAATAAATATGGAGTCTATTAGTAGAAAGTCCTGCGTCAACGATCCAAACATGTTTTGTTACATATGCGGTGAATACACAATGCAAGATATCAGGAAACCCATTTCCGACTTCGTAAAGCAGGCCTAATTTGCTCACTTTAGAGTTAAACTAGGATACCAAGATTAAACGTGGGCTCCACATTGTGCTTGTAAAACTTGTATTTAGTATTTAAGCCAGTGGACAAATGGCAAAATAAGAAGCCTAAAGTTCGGAGTGCCAATGATTTAGAGGTAACCAAGAGACCACACTAACGATTGCTATTTCTGTGCCGTCAGCATTGTTGGTATCAACCGAAACAATCGCCACAAGCAGACTTATCCTAACCTGCCTTATGAAATACGTTTACTTCCTCACTCAGAAGATGTACCTATCCCAACTTGTCATGGCCTTACCGAGTTCTTTGAAGTTCCAGTTGTTACAAGTCATAATACAGAGGATGAAGACAGTGATTATGTTGGTTCTTCTTCGAGTCCTCCACAATTTGACCAAGAGAAACTAAATCATCTCATTAGGGCCCTGAGCCACTCAAGCTATTCTTCTGAGGTACTTGATTCTTGGTTAGCTGAAAAGGTTTACTCGCCTCAAAAGCAAAATTAAAACTCTATCGTAAACGCGAAAATAGTTTGCCTCGGTTCTTTTATCACGAAAACAATCTTGCATATTGACATGATGTTTGAGGTATACTGATGAAAATTAGTTTTCATGTGTATTCATCAGATGATTGGCGCACTTTAATGACAGTTCTAAACGGAGTTTAAAATATGCGGTTCTTCAAGTTTGGGTTGATTCCACTATTTCATTCAACAATTCTGAAAGAAGTATAATTACAATAACGGTTGTCATAGAAAAAAAAAGAAGTTTAACGAACATGAGTAGACATTTTGTGTTGATCTCTAAATGTTGAATTTACTTCTTGGTCAGCAAGATGGCTATACGAAATACCCATGTTTCTTTTGTCACTGGGATAGCAGAGCTAAGCATGATCACTGGATAAGAAGAGCCTGGCCTGTGAGAGAGGACATCGATGTTGGCGAAAGAAACATCATTCATACACCTCTCAATTCTCGAGAAAAAAAATCTCATTCTGGCTCTAATTCATATGAATTTGGGATGATAAAACGACTTTTTAAAGCCCTTAAGCTTGATGGATTCTTTCTTAAATACATAGAGCGCGATTCCCCTGGGCTCAGTGACGAAAAACTGGAAGCTGGTATTTTTGATGGCCCTCAGATACGACAGCTCACGAATGATCCCGATTTTGTCGATTCCATGAATAAACTTGAATTCAGTGCTTGGAGCTCGTTCTTCTTGGTAGTTCCTAAATTTTTGGCTCACTATAGAGCTGAGAAATATCAAGATATAGTGAATAATATGCTCACAAATTTCAAATATATTGTTTTGAAGATCATTTGTTGGTTGGGAGTTGATTCAGAGAAAACACAGTCACATCGACCCATAGTTGATTTTAACTCCCGATGTTTCAGTGACTCTCTGTCACTCTCTTCAGTGGAATGAATAACAGGGAGTCACTGAAACGTCGGGAGTTAAAATAAACTATTGGTTGATGTGGCTGTGTTTTCCTCAAATATATTGGTTGCAATATGAATATAAGATTGCATTACTTGCATAGCCACTTAGACTTCTTTCCTGACAATTTGGGTGATAGGAGTGAGGAGCAGTATGAAAGATTTCCACAGGATATCAAAACAATGGAAGATCAGTACCAGGGAAGATGGATCACCCACATGATGACAGAATACTTTTAGGATTCTGCAAAGTGACTGTGAAGAAGAGTTTCAGGCTCGGAAATCTTATAAGTGAAGCTTCTAAGGCGTTAAATGACCCGACTTTCAACAATCTTTTATGTATATAAATACCCACACCTAAATAAAGTATTCCTAACATTTAAAATTATTTTTTTCTCTACAATAAAACTTATACAAATAACTCGGTTTTCAAAATCACGATCATCATATGTTTGCTCCACATCAAATCAAATGAAGTTAAAATTTCATAATGAAAGTGTCACACAGCTTTCATTGTTTAGTATTATTAGCTAAAATTGGATTATTTTCTCTTCTCTCTCTTTCTCTTGTTAGTGTATTTTTTATATTAAAATTTGTTTTTATTATTTATAAAAATTATTTTCGTAATAGATAACCACTCATAGAACAAAACGGACATTTATGGATTCAACACATCAGAGTCACAAAGAAACATGTCTCATATCTCTGGCAACAAAATATATGTTGATCAGTGTATAATTATCAAACAAAAACAAACGACATCCTATATAGAGTTTATCATAAATAGAATATAATATTGTTGTTTGATATATGTATAATTATATTAAAAATATATTAATTAATAAAGAAGAATACTGCCATTTCGAATATCGACTTTTATGGTATTCTATTATTATTTTTCGTAATTTTGTGATTTCTATTTTCGTTATTTAGTGTGTGTTCTATAAATTACATTTATTCATCCACAATTGTAAATATTAATACTTTGTTGTCATCAGGTTCTTTAAAAGAAAATCCTTTCTGGTTGTTATCAATTATCAAAATGGCGATGAACCGAAGGAAATGGAGTCTAAATTCTTCTTCGCGCATAGAGGCATCTAGAATAATGCAAGAACTGGAGCCGAGCATATACGACGTAAGTGGATATCATTTCTCTTTGTTTTTTCAAGCTATGACTATCTTTGAATAAATAATTTCTTGATAGAAATATACAGAGAAATACAAAAAAAGGCATACTTCAAAAGGTAATGATAAAAACAAGATATTTTTATTGACAAATGAATTTAAAAATCCAGTAATTAGGTTAGGTAAAATTCTAAGAAAATCCTCCTAATTTCAATTTGAGAAACCAACACATCAGAAGACTCTTGTTCCCGTTCATGGCCGTATTGGTCTAAAAGAAAAAAACCTTTTATATAAAATAACGCTTTTTGCTTTCGCTCATGTTATTCTAAAAAGATGTATAGATAGTGAATGATAATACTAAATTATGTTTAATATTAGAATGTTATTGGACCTGCACCAGCTTTGTAATCAATGGTCAACGCTCATTGTTGCTTTGAAATTGTGTCGTATGAAGAGGATCCTATTACTAGCCTTACAAACCTATCTTTTTAAATATGTATTTATTATTAGGTTATTGGTACATTACTGTAATAGCAGATAGATTTATCAATATTGAACCTCTGATCCTTCATATCTAAGAACAAGAACAGTATCAATTGGAAAAGTGAAATTAATCAGAATTTTGGCTTTCCAATGGAAGGATATGTTTGTCCAGTGACATGGCTGTTTGAAGAAAGGAGCTGTTTGTCCAGATAAATGTCTGTTCAATGTCAGAATGTATTCTTGTTAAGAGACATAAAGTTACATGAACGAATTTGTTTGTCCATAGATATGGCTGTTTGAGAAGGTGAGGTGTTTGTCAAGAGATATCGCTGTTCAAAGGAAGAAGGTGCTTATCTAGAGACGAGGATGTTCAATGCAAATATGCATTTGTACAGAGATATGGATATTCAATTGGATGATATGTTTGTCCGGAAATATGAATGTTCAATAGAAGGTTGTACGCTTGTCAGATACATGGCTATCAAATGAAAGGATATATTTCTCCAGAGCCACTGATGTTCAATGGAAAGATGTGCTTGTATAGGGATCTGGGTCTGGTCTTCAATTGCAGCATGTGTTTATCCAAAGAGACTGATGTTAAATGTAAGCAGGTGTTTGTAAACCGGCAAAAGTGTTTATATATATATATATATATTGATATATATATATCGATATGCTGATCCAATCGACTCATATATTTGTTCAGAGTTATTAGACATGGATATTCAATAGAAGGATGTGCTTGTCCAGATACATGGCTGTTTAATGGAAGAATGTGCATTTTTCAAAAGGCCTGGTTATACAATGAAAATAGTAGTTTGTCCAGAAAAACTGATTGAAAGGATATGTTTGTCTAGAGACTTGCCTTTTCAAATGAAATCTGTTTTTGGAAACAGATCTGGCTGTCCAATGGAAGGGTGTGTTTGTCCAGATATATGGCCTTCCAGCGAAGGATTTTTTAATCCAGAGATATGGTTGTCCAATAGAAAGATGTCTATCTCCAGAGGTGTGGTTAAGAGAGATGTGTTCGTCCAGAGATATGGTTGTCCAATAGAAAGATGTCTTTCTCCAAAGGTGTGGTTAAGAGAGATGTGTTCGTCCACAGATATGATTGTCCAATAGAAAGATGTCTTTCTCCAGAGGTGTAGTTAAGAGAGATGTGTTCGTCCAGATATATGGTTGTCCAATAGAAAGATGTCTTTCTCCAGAGGTGTGGTTAAGAGGAGAGATGTGTTCGTCCAGAGATATGATTGTCCAATAGAAAGATGTCTTTCTCCAGAGGTGTGGTTAAGAGGAGAGATGTGTTCCTTCAGAGAAATATGCGTTCAATAAAAAGATGTGTTTGTTTAGAGGTATGGATGTTGAATGAAAGGATGTGGTTTTTTCTGTCCAAAGGTATGGTTGTACAATGGAAGAATGTAATTGCTCAGACATATGGCTTAACAATGCAAAGATGTTTTAGTCCATAGATATGCCTGTCAAACTGAATAATGTGCTGGTCCTCAGATATAGATGTCCAATGGATGTGATTGGCCAGAAATATGGCTGTCAAAAGGAAGAATACATTTTATGAAACATTTTGCTTCCCATGTAAGAATGTAAGTATTTTACCAGACATGTGGCTATCTAACGGAAGAATTTGTGTTGCCCAGCATCATACCTATCCAATGAATGAATGTTGCTGCCATCCCACCAGACAGGACGTTCTTTCTTCAACTGCTCTCAACACGCATCTCGACAACAGGGTTAGATTACGATATCATACTATATACCAATTATACTATAATATCCTTTTCTCACAATTATAAATCACAATTTGGATTATAGATTATAAACACAAGGTAATAAGACCAAATCCAAATAGATAAATAGAGTGTGACGTTTCGGTAATAGCGTTGTTACCATCTTCAGACAAAAGTACTGAATGGTACCATCTTCAGACAAAAGTATTGAATCTTCATTCAGTACTTTGGTCTGAAGATAATAACAACGCTGTTACCGAAACGTCACACACTATTTATTTGGATTTGGTCTTATTACCTTATCTTTTTTTCACAATAAAATATAAAAATATATACATAGCTTTATATCTGTTATAAGCATAACGTATATATAAAGCTGTGTACTTTTAAATTGATTTTTAATTAGTTATATAAAACATATTGATATATTCATTTATAGAAAAAGTGTTATAAACATATTTCATACACACACACACACCTACAATCAAGCTTCAAGATCCTTTGTATGAATCTGAATATGATAACGCGAATTAGAGAATATGAAATGAATAATATTTCTCTCTATATATTTCAATCTAATTGAGATATTACAAATTGACAGAGTAACACAATTCTCTCTAATTTTCAATTCTAAATTTCGATAAGAGAAAGAGGTATTTTAATATTATATAACTGACAGATTTGTGTCAGTGAGAGAGAGAGATTGAGATTGAAACTACTTTATTTCCATGTCCATATAAGATTATATAAGGTTAAATACAGAATAAATATATAAATAAGAGAGAGAGAGAGTATATATAAAATATGAAAATATATTTAGAACAAATAAACTAAAGTATCAATACATTTTCAAAATGTTGCATTTTTCTTAAGTATTGTTTATGCTTTTAATGTACTCGAGATTTATATAAAATTTTAATTAGCAGAATCCAGATGCTTAGAGATTTTGAAATATACAATAACAAGAATCTCTCAAACGAGAAAGATTTTAATCAAACCTTAGCTAAATACTTTTTAAAAATCTTTTTGAAAAGTCACAAATCGAATAAGGTAGCTTTACAAATTCAATATGACATGTATTAGAATTATACATATAATTTGATATTCTTAGCTCTCAAAAGATCAGTCGAAGAGCTATTTTTCTCTTGAGAGCGCGCATTATTCTTTCTATTCCACGTTGTAAAATTTTCAAATATTTTATATCAATTCTATTAGGACTTTGAAACATTTTCTAAATGTCTATTATCAATGTCGTTTTCTCTCTCTCGGAGTATATTTTTATATTTATAATAAGCAGTAACTCCTGTTTATTATATATATATATATATTAGAAAAGAATAGTACAAATGTGACATTGTTGTTCATAAATAAAGAAAAAGACATCTCTTTATCGTGCAACTGAAAGTTTCTGATGCCATCTATCTGAATAAATATCAACTATTCATTTTTTTATTATTCCACGAGGGCCAACAGCCCGAAACGCGTACGTGGTCAGCTTTTCTTGATTAATCAAGAATGGGTATTTGGCCAATTCTGGAATAATTAAAAATCAATGAATAGTTGATATTTATTCCCATAGAGGGCGCAAGCCATCAGCAACTTTCAGTTGCACGATAAGGAGATACCTTTTTCTTAATATATATATATATATTTATGGGTATTGCTCATGAGTTCACAATATAAGAGGGAAATTAACAATGTCAAATAGATAACAGAAACACATGGCGTAATAAACGAAATAGCGCTATAATGAAATTTTACTCCATATAACATTTTATTGAGATATTTCCCTGTAACCTCTAACAAGATAAAAGAGATAAAACACTCTTCTAGAAATTTTCTTTTATAAATTTACTAACCTTACTGTGTTTAGGAGGATTTATATCTTTTATATTTACACATCACATTTTTAAATATATTTAACTTTAACGATATATTGCTGAGTTCTATTTTAAATATATTTCTATATTTTTTATTGTATATAAGAGAAATTATAATTTATATTGATAAAATTTCCTGAGGTTGTGGTTTGAAATATTGAAGTTAATCTATGTGTGGTGCTGCAGGATGCAGCTAATTACTATGTCCCCAATGCTGGAAATACCAGCAACAACTCAACACAACCTGACCCTAACAACCCCGACGAACCTCGGGCTTCCGGTTATATACCGCAAGTCGAAAAGGAAGGTGGCGTCAAAGAGGAAGATGATGCCAAAGAAGAAGATAGCGTCAAGGAACACGATGAGTTTAAGGAAGCAAAAGTCATGAAAAAAGAAGATGGCATCAAGGTAAAAGTTAGGGTCAATGAAATGATTGGCATCAAAAAAGAAGTTGCTTTCAACCCAGAAGTTGATGAAGAAAAAGAAGTTGATGTCAAGGAAGAATTTTGGGATGAAGAAGAAGTTGAGGACGAAAGAGGAGTTAAGGTCAAGGAAGAATTTTGGGATGAAGAAGAAGTTGATGACCAAAAAGAAATTAATGTCAAGGAAGAATTTTGGGATGAAGAAGTTGAGGACCAAAAAGAAATTAATGTCAAGGAAGAATTTTGGGATGAAGAAGAAGTTGATGACCAAAAAGAAGTTAAGGTCAAGGAAGAATTTTGGGATGAAGAAGAAGTTGATGACCAAAAAGAAATTAATGTCAAGGAAGAATTTTGGGATGAAGAAGAAGTTGAGGACCAAAAAGAAATTAATGTCAAGGAAGAATTTTGGGATGAAGAAGAAGTTGATGACCAAAAAGAAGTTAAGGTCAAGGAAGAATTTTGGGATGAAGAAGAAGTTGATGACCAAAAAGAAATTAATGTCAAGGAAGAATTTTGGGATGAAGAAGAAGTTGAGGACGAAAAAGGAGTTAAGGTCAAGGAAGAATTTTGGGATGAAGAAGAAGTTGAGGACGAAAGAGGAGTTAACGTCAAGGAAGAATTTTGGGATGAAGAAGAAGTTGATGACCAAAAAGAAGTTAAGGTCAAGGAAGAATTTTGGGATGAAGAAGAAGTTGATGACCAAAAAGAAATTAATGTCAAGGAAGAATTTTGGGATGAAGAAGAAGTTGATGACCAAAAAGAAATTAAGGTCAAGGAAGAATTTTGGGATGAAGAAGAAGTTGAGGACGAAAAAGGAGTTAAGGTCAAGGAAGAATTTTGGGATGAAGAAGTTGATGACCAAAAAGAAGTCAAGGTCGAGGAAGAATTTTGGGATGAAGAAGAAGTTGAGGACGAAAAAGGAGTTAAGGTCAAGGAAGAATTTTGGGATGAAGAAGAAGTTAATGACGAAAAAGAAGTTAAGGTCAAGGAAGAATTTTGGGATGAAGAAGAAGTTGATGACCAAAAAGGAGTTAATGTCAAGGAAGAATTTTGGGATGAAGAAGAAGTTGAGGACGAAAGAGGAGTTAAGGTCAAGGAAGAATTTTGGGATGAAGAAGAAGTTGAGGACGAAAAAGAAGTAAAGGTCAAGGAAGAATTTTGGGATGAAGAAGAAGTTGATGACCAAAAAGAAGTTAAGGTCAAGAAAGAATTTTGGGATGAAGAAGAAGTTGATGACCAAAAAGAAATTAAGATCAAGGAAGAATTTTGGGATGAAGAAGAAGTTGAGGACGAAAAAGAAGTTAAGGTCAAGGAAGAATTTTGGGATGAAGAAGAAGTTGATGACCAAAAAGGAGTTAATGTCAAGGAAGAATTTTGGGATGAAGAAGAAGTTGAGGACGAAAGAGGAGTTAAGGTCAAGGAAGAATTTTGGGATAAAGAAAAAGTTGATGACCAAAAAGAAATTAATGTCAAGGGAGAATTTTGGGATGAAAAAGAAGTTGAGGACGAAAAAGAAGTAAAGGTCAAGGAAGAATTTTGGGATGAAGAAGAAGTTGATGACCAAAAAGAAGTTAAGGTCAAGGAAGAATTTTGGGATGAAGAAGAAGTTGATGACCAAAAAGAAATTAAGGTCAAGGAAGAATTTTGGGATGAAGAAGAAGTTGAGGACGAAAAAGGAGTTAAGGTCAAGGAAGAATTTTGGGATGAAGAAGTTGATGACCAAAAAGAAGTTAAGGTCGAGGAAGAATTTTGGGATGAAGAAGAAGTTGAGGACGAAAAAGGAGTTAAGGTCAAGGAAGAATTTTGGGATGAAGAAGAAGTTGATGACGAAAAAGAAGTTAAGGTCAAGGAAGAATTTTGGGATGAAGAAGAAGTTGATGACCAAAAAGGAGTTAAGGTCAAGGAAGAATTTTGGGATGAAGAAGAAGTTGAGGACGAAAGAGGAGTTAAGGTCAAGGAAGAATTTTGGGATGAAGAAGAAGTTGATGACCAAAAAGAAGTTAAGGTAAAGGAAGAATTTTGGGATGAAGAAGAAGTTGATGACGAAAAAGAAGTTAAGGTCGAGGAAGAATTTTGGGATGAAGAAGAAGTTGAGGACGAAAAAGAAGTAAAGGTCAAGGAAGAATTTGGGATGAAGAAGTTGATGACGAAAAAGAAGTTAAGGTCAAGGAAGAATTTTGGGATGAAGAGGAAGCTGATGACCAAAAAGAAATTAATGTCAAGGAAGAATTTTGGGATGAAGAAGAAGTTGAGGACCAAAAGGGAATTAATGTCAAGGAAGAATTTTGGGATGAAGAAGAAGTTGATGACCAAAAAGAAGTTAAGGTCAAGGAAGAATTTTGGGATGAAGAAAAAGATGATGACCAAAAAGAAATTAATGTCAAGGGAGAATTTTGGGATGAAGAAGAAGTTGAGGACGAAAAAGAAGTAAAGGTCAAGGAAGAATTTTGGGATGAAGAAGTTGATGACGAAAAAGAAGTTATGGTCAAGGAAGAATTTTGGGATGAAGAGGAAGTTGATGACCAAAAAGAAATTAATGTCAAGGAAGAATTTTGGGATGAAGAAGAAGTTGAGGACCAAAAAGAAATTAATGTCAAGGAAGAATTTTGGGATGAAGAAGAAGTTGATGACCAAAAAGAAGTTAAGGTCAAGGAAGAATTTTGGGATGAAGAAGAAGTTGATGACCAAAAGGAAATTAGGGTCAAGGAAGAATTTTGGGATGAAGAAGAAGTTGAAGACGAAAAAGGAGTTGAGGTCAAGGAAGAATTTTGGGATGAAGAAGTTGATGACCAAAAAGATGTTAAGGTCAAGGAAGAATTTTGGGATGAAGAAGTTGATGACCAAAAAGAAGTTAAGGTCAAGGAAGAATTTTGGGATGAAGAAGAAGTTGAGGACGAAAAAGGAGTTAAGGTTAAGGAAGAATTTTGGGATGAAGAAGAAGTTGATGACCAAAAAGGAGTTAAGGTCAATGAAGAATTTTGGGATGAAGAAGAAGTTGATGACCAAAAAGAAATTAATGTCAAGGAAGAATTTTGGGATGAAGAAGTTGATGACCGAAAAGAAATCAAGGTCAAGGAAGAATTTTGGGATGAAGAAGAAGTTGATGACCAAAAAGAAGTTAAGGTCAAGGAAGAATTTTGGGATGAAGAAGAAGTTGAGGACGAAAAAGGAGTTAAGGTCAAGAAAGAATTTTGGGATGAAGAAGTTGATGACGAAAAAGAAGTTAAGGTCAAGGAAGAATTTTGGGATGAAGAAGTTGATGACCAAAAAGAAGTTAAAGTCAATGAAGAATTTTGGGATGAAGAAGAAGTTGAGGACGAAAAAGGAGTTAAGGTCAAGGAAGAATTTTGGGATGAAGAAGTTGATGACCAAAAAGAAGTTAAAGTCAAGGAAGAATTTTGGGATGAAGAAGTTGTGGACGAAAAAGGAGTTGAGGTCGAGGAAGAATTTTGGGATGAAGAAGTTGATGACCAAAAAGATGTTAAGGTCAAGGAAGAATTTTGGGATGAAGAAGTTGATGACCAAAAAGAAGTTAAGGTCAAGGAAGAATTTTGGGATGAAGAAGAAGTTGATGACCAAAAAGGAGTTAAGGTCAAGGAAGAATTTTGGGATGAAGAAGAAGTTGAGGACGAAAGAGGAGTTAAGGTCAAGGAAGAATTTTGGGATGAAGAAGAAGTTGATGACCAAAAAGAAGTTAAGGTCAAGGAAGAATTTTGGGATGAAGAAGAAGTTGATGACCAAAAAGAAATTAATGTCAAGGAAGAATTTTGGGATGAAGAAGAAGTTGATGACCGAAAAGAAATCAAGGTCAAAGAAGAATTTTGGGATGAAGAAGAAGTTGAGGACGAAAAAGGAGTTAAGGTCAAGGAAGAATTTTGGGATGAAGAAGAAGTTGATGACCAAAAAGAAGTTAAGGTCAAGGAAGAATTTTGGGATGAAGAAGTTGAGGACGAAAAAGGAGCTAAGGTCAAGAAAGAATTTTGGGATGAAGAAGTTGATGACGAAAAAGAAGTTAAGGTCAAGGAAGAATTTTGGGATGAAGAAGTTGATGACCAAAAAGAAGTTAAAGTCAATGAAGAATTTTGGGATGAAGAAGAAGTTGAGGACGAAAAAGGAGTTAAGGTCAAGGAAGAATTTTGGGATGAAGAAGTTGATGACCAAAAAGAAGTTAAAGTCAAGGAAGAATTTTGGGATGAAGAAGAAGTTGAGGACGAAAAAGGAGTTAAGGTCAAGGAAGAATTTTGGGATGAAGAAGAAATTGAGGACGAAAAAGGAGTTAACGTCAAGGAAGAATTTTGGGATGAAGAAGAAGTTGTTGACGAAAAAGAAGTTAATGTCAAGGAAGAATTTTGGGATGAAGAAGAAGTTGATGACGAAAAAGAAGTTAATGTCAAGGAAGAATTTTGGGATGAAGAAGAAGTTGATGACGAAAAAGAAGTTGATGTCAAAGAAGAAGTTGGTGTCAAAGAAGAAGAAATCGTGAGAGACGAAGTTGATGTCAAGAAGGATTTCTATGAAGTAGGTAACAAAGCCGAAGTTTTAAGTGTTTATTAAATTTTTTAAAGGTTTATCAATTAGAAAAATAAATGAATTTTAAACAAAAATATATACTTATGAAAAGATTTGAAAATACTCGAAAATTAATATGATAGGGTGTAATACCTTTTATATGATCTAAATGATCAAAGGTTTTTAAACATATTTATAACTTGTATAAGAGAGAATATTTATAATAAAGCTATTTATTTTATCCTTTATAGGTCTCTTAAAACTAAAATGAAACAATATTTCCCATATTATCATATGGAAATTATTTTAAGAAATATATATATATATATAAGTAGAATTAAATATAATTTATATGAAAGATTGTTGTAAATTAATGATGATTAAAACAAATTATTTAATATTATTATTTTGGTATCAAAAAGGTTTTAATTTTTTATGTAACAATATAGGGCTATAACAAGTTCACGCTTTTACCTCCTGTTATAGCCCTATATTGTTACATAAAAAATTAAAACCTTTTTTTTGATACCCAAATAATAATATTTAATAATTTGTTTTAATCATCATTAATTTACAACTATCTTTCATATAAATTATATTTAATTCTACTTATTCGTTCAGTAATAGCTTGCTATAGTGACATTATACTTTCAATTCGACATTATACTCTCATATCAACATCGAAATTTTCTATAACTTTCCTTAAAAAAATATTATAAAACCTTTATATTATATACTAATAAAACACCTTTCACTTCAATTGTGCATTAGAACGAAGGCACTCTCTCTTGTGTCTCATCCTAGTAATAATATAGTAGTAATAATAAGTTATATATCATATTTCTGTAAATAATATATACATCTAAATTGGGAATTTATATGTACCAAAGGTTGCACCTTTCCTTTGAAAATATATCACAACAATGAATTTTTGGTAATCTTCCCAGTAAAAATGTACTATTGGTGATAAAGAATATGTCACAGAACCAATTTTAGCAAATTAAGATAAAATCCAAACATTATGCCTGAATTCTGGCCCCAATTAGTTCAGGGGCGGCTTCGACTTAATAACATCCTACTGGAGGAGTTAGGAAATCGCTCGAATATGGATATTATAAAATCTCGAAGTGTACTGATGAGGGCCAAAGCAGGAAACCAGAGTATACTGGTTGACTTTAATCTAAATTTGCTAACACTGAAGTTGTAGCCCATTCTTTGCCATCAAAAGTACGTTATGTACTGGAGTTCAAGCAAAAATACATTGTTTGAGTGAATTTCCCTAAAGAGAAGTGCCACATTATTGCATATGAATATCATACCCTTGTGATTTTATAATATATATATATGATTTGTAAAGAAGAAAGAAAGATTATATACGCTTATTTATGTAGAAATTGCAAATACCAATCGGCTAAATTTCAATCTTTATAATTAAAGGTTTGTGTGTGCGTGTGTACGCAAGTGTATAAAATTTAATTTCTCCAGTAGTTTCAGAAGTTGAAGCAATAACCAATTGATATTCTATTCGAAAATGAATTCCTAGAAATAATTTTATTGGTTAAGTAGTGATTCTAGTGATTCAAGAAATTTCGTTTTTTATATTTACAGGAAAAATATCTAAATACGTTCTAATTAATGAAATAAACACATTTTTAATAAAACAAACTTTTAAGTTCTTGATATCAAACATCTGAGAAGCTTCTATACAAAAATATCCAAAGTTCAAACAAATAGGCTTTGCAATTCGAATTTATATTGCCATCTATCGTTAAAATTTGTAATAAAATTTTTGGCGATGTTTTTGTTATGATATATTTTCAAAAATATTACTTCTACAGATCTTACTGATATAATGAAAATTATTAGCTGAGAAGTCTTGGCTCATCAGTGGTGAACTCTCTCAGCGGTTTCGCCAAAATAATCCCCAGACGGCTCTACAATTGTATGCATTGCTTTTGCGGAAGAGAATTGCTTGATTCCTTTCCTCTTAATTCTATGTATGCACCTCTAGGGCAGCTCTCTCATCTAATATTTTTATAATTGTGTGTAGTAAGGTCTACATATATATAATATTTAATACCATAAGAAATACATTGCCAAAAAATTATCAAATTTAACGATAGATGGCAAAAGAAATTATAATTGTAATTAACTAATAATGACATTAATATGAAATAATATTTGCGCAAGAGCATGTTCAGGCATTTCCTTGCAGATATATGTATGCATCTCTACATAGACCTATAAACCTATATCAATATGTTCCTTAAACACCCTCAAGCTGTCTTCCTTAGTAAATGCAGGGTATATGATAAAACAATCCAATGCAATAGTAGAGCGGTCTGGAGATTAATTTGGCGAAACCGCCAAGAGGGTTCACCACTGATGAGCAAAGCCTTCTCATCTAATAATATTTATCATTGCATTAAGGTCTGTAGAAGTAATATTTAATAAATAGTCTCTGAATACCACAAAACCCTCAATATATTTAAAAAATTATATCCAAGTAGTAAAATTTCTATATTTCTTTTCTATTTTTTGCGAATATTAATACAGCTTATAAATTTTTATAAGCTCAATGGTGAAAATTCTCATAATTTCATCTGACCTTATCTTAATTTACCTGAATATAACGAGTGTGCATATGTATACTGAGATATTTTTATACATTATATAGTCGCACAAAAACATAGTAGTTAGCTGATATACTAATAAATTATGCATATGCATATTTTGATGCATTAACACGCCATCTGTTATGAAAATTCGAATGGTATTATAGACGCGTTTGATTCTTTTTAAAATTAAACAATTTATACTGCCCGTACTGCAATGGAAAAATTAATGGGAGGGCCTGGCTCATCAGCGGTGAACCCTTGCAGCGGTTTCGCTAGTTTAATCAACCATACCGCTTGGAGGGTTCACCGCTGAAAAGCCAGGCCCTCCCATTAATATTTACATTGCAGGTAAGGGCAGTAGAATTTTTTTAATTTTTGAAAGAATCATACGCGTCTATAATAGTTTCGAATTTTCATATGCATATTTATTATATAATTTTCATATTCTCCATCAAATTATTCGTATGTATTTATATCGGTACTGTTAGAACATCCGCATATTATCAAATAAATTATCTATACATATATGTTACTGCATAAATTCTAACGATACCATAATAACTCGTAAATTATCCTTGTACCGATGTCATTATAACAAGCAATATCATATTATCCGATAATTTAGCCATATGTAAATTTACTAATTTAATGCTATAGCATTATATCACTATCTAATATATTTTCAATATGCTTATTTATAGGCAAAATTTAAACATAATCGAATTATGCAATAAATAATCCATATTTATGTATATACGTTAACACACTGGAGCAATCCTAACAGATCCTATGTTTTCAGCAGGATCCAACTCATCATGAGAATCGTGAGGGAAAAGCCGACGTCCCATTGAAAAAAATTTGAAACCGGGTGTAAGTAAAATATATTAATTTCAAAATTAATATTTAATGTCTTTCCTATAATTATCTCATTAGAATTTACACAGATTTAAATCCTATCAAAGATTGAAATCTCTTTTACTCACCTTTGTATGGTATGGTTCAATTATTGAACGAATATACAGGGTGATCCAAAAGTCCCGCACAACTTTAAAAATTAATAACTCCGCGAATATTTGCGCTAGAGCAATGCGGTAAACACCATTGTGTTCAGGATGCAATGGGAATTTTTATAGCAAATAATGAAAAATTCGGAATTGATTTTAGTTACAACTTTATTCGCTAGATGGCGCTCTACCAGAATCAGCGATTCAGCGGCCAAATTGTTTGATAAATTGAAAAATATAACTGAACGACACGTATTTTTCCTTTTTGAATACCAGGAAAGAACCCTAATAGTATAAAATGATAAATCAATAAAACACCATTTCGCCAATAGTTAGAAGAAATGGTTAACGATTTTTAAATACAAACTGAGATATGTAAAATAGGTATATGCAAATTAAAACATGTGGCAAAAAAAAAAAAAAACTGATATTTTAGATGCTGTTTGCTAGAATCCTCTCAGCGATTTAAATTTCGAAAATAATAATTTTCTAATTTTTTAAATTCAACTCTCTCTCAGTATCGATTATATTTATTTTAATTCATTTGAAAAATATTTATCTATCTCTGATGATTTATTTTACTCTGGAATGTCGTTGTTGTTTTTGTCGTGTCCAATAAAGAGCCTCAGATGTCTCCATGCATTTCTATCACAGCAGCAGCATTCTCCACTATCTTGGGTGTGTAAGGCAGCTGCTCTGGGTCTATGTCAATTTTCTGCAAGGCTGCGGGCATGAGAATGTGTGGGTAGGTGTTAGTTCCACACCAGGACAGTTGTTGCATTTTCTATAGTTCTTGTGCCATCTGGATGCATTGTCATTCCTTTAAAATGTTTTGTTCTGAATCTTGTTATAGTTTTGTCATTTTTCTCTCGGAGTTTATTTCACATTTTGATATTTTCTTATTTTTTGTTTAATTATCTTGTATTTTGCAAAAGCATTAGCGTCAAATAATGACATTTGTTCTTTCCTTTGGCTCAACATTATGGCTTCCTTTGCAAATTCAACTGCCATTTCATTACCCCCTATCCAAACACTGGCAGGAATCCATTGTAGAATGCAGTTATTCTTCAATGATATCAGTTGAGTAAGAAACGAGTGTATTTTCTGTGTGATTTTAGTATTGCCCTTCTGAATTGCTTCTAGATCGGATATGAAGTCGGTGTATATTATAATTCCTTCTGCTTGATGCAGGGATGGTTGGTTAAGGCATACATCAAGGGCTTTCCAGATAGCTGTCAGTTCACAAGTGAAGATTGACGAAATCTTTCTTACTCCTTCTTTGATTTTGATGTATGTTCCATATTCCAGTATTATGTTAATTGCAGCCCCTCCATTACTTATGGTAAGGTCTGATGATCTATCTGTATATGCTGTTAAATAATTTATCTGATCGCATAAACCAATTGTGTCAAGTCCTTTCTTTTTAAGTATGTTTTTGTTCTCTTTTTTTGTTGTTGCAGGGTTCATTCAGGTTAAGATTGATGATTACATTTGATGGAAATGGGGTGGGAAATATTGTTATTCTCGAATTTGAAATTCATTATGTTTCATATTTATGCCCTTTCTAATATTGTTATCGTACTGAAGTGTTGAAGATCTTTTGAGCCTTTCTTTTTGTGTCCAGTTGAAATAGGTTCTATGGGATATGTGTTCGGCTTCTTTAGTTTTTAAGCTATTGGTGAATTTTATTGTTTTTAATTGTCTTCTGCTTTCAAGTAGGTCTAGACCACATTCTCTCTGAATATTCTAATTGTTGGTATTTGAAACAGAACCAGTGATTAATTTGGCCGCTTTTTCTTGAACACTGTCTAGTCTTCTTTTTAGTGATGAACTTGAGGGAGCCCAAACAGGTGTTTCATATTCAATTATTGGCCTTATTAAGGTGATATATGTTGTTCATAGAATTCTGGGTTTTGCTCCCCAATTTGTTCCACATAGCCTTCTCAGAATTTTAGGTTTCTGGTAGCTCTATTTGAGGTGCTAATTATGTGTTCTGTAAATCGCAATTCCTCATCAAGTATCACACCTAGGTAATTTGGAGATCTAATTTATCAATTATATGGTTGTTTATGCTTATTTTGGAGTTAAATTCATGCCTTTTTCCCTGTCAATGAAGGAGACCTATAGGTTTGTGTTTATTGGGTTTATGGTCATTTTGAGTTTCATTGCCCACTTCTCCTGTCCTCTCATTGATGTGTTCAGTATTTTCTGATATTTCTATACTGCTACTTGTGTGCCATATGGCTATATAATCTGCATAACAGGCAACTTCTGTGTCTTCAGTGAGGATGGATGTTGTTAAGGTTGTGTCGTAATTAGACTTAGAACAACTCAAACTTGACCATGACTCTTTTTTTAGCTCTTATTCTTTTCGTTTGGCCAACAAAAATGTCCAATTTATATATACACATATATTCTTACATAATGAGACCTTATATAATGCAAATAATCTTCATCTATTTACATACACACAAAATCTCCCCCTTAATAATATTCCAGTCGGTCTGGGGGTTTCCTGGCTCTCTGAGTTCTAGGACTGCCGAAGGGCACTTGCACAGCGGCAGGCTCCTGTTTAGGAGTGCAAGAGGGCACGTGTACAGAAGCAGTCTCCTCCTTGTTTCCTGATGTAACCTCTGGAACCTCCTCTTCACTTTATTTCTGACTTCCACCTACAGGCTTCTCTCCTGATGTTCGAGGAAGTATTAAATTTCTTGACTCCACTTGTTTCTTTCTCACAGGTCGCAATTGATTGATATGTCTCTTATACACGACGCTCTCGCAACTTATAAGGTTGTGACGGTAGCTCAATAATTTCAAAATGGTACCTTTTTACCGTTTAGGTCCAGTTGCATAGTTGCGGAAATAAACCTCGCAACCTGTAGTAAACTACTCCTGCCTTCTTACGGCCTCATGAAATACCTCTTGCGGATTTCCCATCTTGGTATTAAATTCGAGAATCTTTATCTTAAACTTCTCTTCATTAGCAGTTCCGCGGGGGAATTCCTTTATTACAGTTTGGGGGAATGCTCTATGAGCAAATAAGAATCTTTGTAGATTCGTCTCTGATTCATCCTTCCATTATTCTTTCTCAAAAGGTTTTTAAACTCTCTTACATATCTCTCAGCTAAACCATTTGTACTAGAATTATACGGACTGGTCTTAGTGTGCCGTATACATTCATTTTGGTAAATTGCTCGAATTCACCGGAGACAAACTGTGTTCCGTTATCTGTAACCAAAAATTAGGGCAATCCAAATCTGGCAAAAATTTCTCTAAGATGATTTATAATCGTTTTGCTGGTAATATCTTTGATGATAAAAATTTCTATCCACTTTGAGTATGCGTCCACGAGAACCTAAAACATTCTTCCCATGAACGGACCCGCTAGATCAAGATGAAATCGATGCCACGGCTTTTCGGGCCAAGTACATTCCGAGATGGTAGCCGGGGCATGCTTGCCGATTCTTGGCATACTCTACATTCTCTAGTTAACTCCTCGAAGTTACTGTCTATGCCTGGCCACCAGAAAATACCTTCTGGCAATCATCTTCATTTTAACAATCCCCATGTGTATTTCATACAAGTCATTTAAAATTAAAGATCTTAATTTTTGGGGAATTACCACTCTTTCACGCCATTGAAGACAACCAAACTCCAAACTTAATTCCTCATTGATCTTATAATGAGGAGCTAGTGGGTTTTCCCTCGGTATCCTTGTGAATTTCCAGTTGCCTTCTTTAACATTCCTTAATACTATCGACAGTATTTTATCTTGGGGCGTCTCATATGCCACCTCCATAAAAGAGAACGGTACCTCATTCAACTTCCTGAGAAGAAGTACCTGGTCTTCATCAAGAGACTCCTTGATACTCGATTCTAAAGGAAGACGTGACAAGGCGTCAACATTGGAATTATCACTAGTTTTTCGAAAATTCACAGAATAATTAAATGCAGCTAATTTTAAGGACCATCTTTTAATTCTGGATGATGCACATATGGGAATTGGTTTATGAGGTGAAAATATTTTAATTAAGGGTCGGTTGTCTGTGACCAATACAAAATTTCGTCCCAGTAAGTTTTGTCTGAATTTCTCAACGCCAAAAGTTATGCTCAACGCTTTCTTTTCTAGTTGAGAGGAACGTTTTTCCGCTTCAGTTAATGTTCTAGAAGCAAAAGCTATAGGGCATTCTTCCTTTCTATCATTTCTATGACTCAGAATTACGCCTAGTCCATAGTCCATTAATAATGATTCACATTTTTAAATAAAATTCGATATTTTTTCGTCCAATTCCACCTACAATCTTTATTCAAAAGTTGATAGAATAGCGCTAAAATGTTTGCTATATTATTTATGAATCTATAATAATAAATTAAGAGTCCTATGAAAGATCTTAATTGCGAAACATTCTTTAGGTTCAGGCGCCTCTATCACTGCTTTAATTTTATTTTCTAAGGGATGCAGTCCATATTTATACATTTTAAACCCTAAATATTCCAACGATTTCTTTTTAAATTTACATTTATATCTGTTTAACTTTAAACCTTTTTCTAGCAATCATCTAAACACTTGATCCAACTTTTGTTCATGATCTTCAAAGTTTTTTCCTGCAACCAAAATATCATCTATGTAGCAGGCCACACCTTGCAAATCAGCAAAAAGACCTTCCATAATCCTCTGAAATTTATTTGGTGCTACCTCTACGTCATATGGTAGTATTTTATAAGAAAACAACCTCTTTGTTGTGTTTATATCAACAACAGCTTTGTCATCTTCCGCTAACATTACTTGTAGGTAACCTGTGATAGGTCTAGAGTCGAAATTACGGTGCTTGTAGATAATTTTGAAAAGATCTCATCGATCGATGGAATGGGATATTTATCTAATTCTATTGCTTTATTAGCTGTACATCAAAAATCACCACATATACTTACACTAGCATCCTTTTTAAATACTGGTACTATTGGAGCGGTCCAATATGCATGAACTATAGGTTCTAAAATGCCAGAATTCACTAAACGATCAATTTCATTCTCTACTTTGTTTTTTTAGAGAGAAAGGTAAACTTCTGGCCTTACAAAACACAGGAGTCACATCCTTTTTTAAATTAAAATTTATTTTAATATCTTTTAGACAGCCCAAATCTTTGTTAAACAAATCTGCATATGTATCAATCAAACTATTTCTATTAGATTCATTATTTAAATTTTTAATGCTAAACAATCTAGAATAATCAAGTTTCAACTGTTTAAGCCATTCTCTTTCTAACAAAATCACCTGGATTTTTCCAATACAACTATTAATCGTAAATATTGGTTGGCTTCTTTTACAAAAACATTTCTTTGCACTATAAACTCTATTGATTTACCACAAAAGTATTTTAATCTTAAATTTGTTGGAAATAATTTTTACCTTGCCAATAAATCTTATAAATATCTTTAGGTATTAACGTGTAACTGGACTTCCTGTATCTATTGTAAAGCACAAATAATAATCATCTACTGTTAGATTTATTGTGGCATCAGTTTCGCTCTGTACAGACTATATAGAGTCCTCTTGTACAAATTTACATCCCCACATTTTTTTACTAGCTTTGCAGACCCTACTTAAATGACCCAGTTTTTTACAATTTAAAACGAGTCTTTGTTCTATGAGGGCAAACAGAGGCCACGTGTGAATGTCTTTCACCACATCTATAACACATTATTTCTCCCCTTTGCCTGAAAGGCCTATGCTGCACCATACTATTATTGTACTCACCCTTTTTATATTTTCCATTCACAGGGGATATCTTGGCCACTAATTTATCTTGTAATTCTCTTGTATTTATCTCCGCCAGTTCGAACGAGATCGCGACTGCAAAACTTTATCCAGGGTGACATCGTCGTTTTTTTTTTTGTAGTAGCTTCTTTTGCAGGCTTTCCAACTTGATTCCAGCCACAAAACGGTCTCGCATCATGGTTCCCATCATATCGCCGAAATGACAATTTATTGCTAAATGTTTCAATTCTCTAAGATATTCCGAAATTGATTCTCCTTCCTGTTGAATTCTCTTTAAAAATCTGCATCGCTGTGGTATCACTTTCTTCTTTGGATCCAAATGCAGCTTAATTTTTTGAATGATAGTTTCATAGGGTTGATCTTTCATTAGGCCGGGAAGAAAATGTCGTTTCCCTGCTTCAAAGTTTCAGAATCTGGTAGCGAGGTAAAAATCAGCACTTTAATCTCCTCCTTCAGATGCCAAAAAGAAAGCCTCAAATTTTTGTACAAAAAGATCGAAGTGTCCTCCACTGGGCTATAGCATCTAAAAGGTACTATTAACTTTGAACTTGTCATGCTGATCTTTTCTACTCCTTTTTTTCTTGATCCAGATAGTTTAAAAGATGTAGTTGTTATACTTGCATAGACGCCGTTTTCCTCAGCTTTTTACTGGCTCTGTAGATCGCGCATCCTCGTCGCCACTTTTGTTGTGTCGTAATTAGACGTACAAGAGCTCAAACTTGACCATGGCCAACAACAAATGTCCAATTTATATATTCATATATTTTTACATAATGAGGCCTTAAATAATACAAATAATATTCATCTATTTACACAAACAACAGTTAATATATAGCGAGAAGAGTAGAGGACTGAGCACAGATCCCTGAGTTACACCAGCCCATATTCTTCGGTCCTTGGAAAATGTTCCATTGACCCGAACCTTTATCCTTATTCCCCTTAAGAAGTCTGCAATCCAGATTAAGGTTTTTCCTTTTACTCCGATGTTGTGCAGCCTTTCAAATAATTTCTACACTCGATCAAAAGCTGAGGTCATATCCAGGAATACGGCCGTTGTCTTCTTTGGCGGTTTTTCCTAGAAATCTATTATTGATTGACAGAAGTAGAACAGTTTATCAGTTGTACATTGTCTGGATCTTTAGGCAGTTTGGTAGAAGTTTATTTTATTATTATTAGTGCGCCAGACTATGAGCCTAGAGTGGATAATTCATTCTGTTATTTTACAAATTATGCTGGTAAGAGCAATTGGCCGATAGTTCTTGCATTCCTTGGCATCTTTGTTTAGTTTCAGTATTGGCACTATAATTGATATCTTCCAATTCTTTGGTAGTTTACCAGTTTGCCATGAAATCTTGAGTATTCGTAGGAGTTGATTTTTAGCTTCGTCTCCAAAGTGTTTAATCATTTGACCAAAGATTAGATCATCTCCTAGTGACCTCTTGGATTTAACTTTTCTATTGGTGAGTTTATCTCATTCAGTGTGAAGTCTCTCGAGGAAATATCTTGTTGATGGTAGTTTCTTGCTTGTTATACTAACCTTTTCATTCGTGTCTTCATTCGTGTAGTTGAGTCTGGAAGTGCTTGAAAGATATTCAGCAATTATGTCAGCCATCTGTTTGTTCGTTCTCGCTGTTCATATCGGTTAGAGTATTGGAGGATTAGTGTTGGTTTTGATTGTTTTATAACACTAATTATATTCCAGTATTGGCTTTCCTTTTTTGGATCCATTTTTTTCGCAGATTCTGCCCATTATTCTCTCTCTCTTGTTTGAATATCCAAATTTCTTGTTCTATTTTGTGACTAATTTCAATGAGTTCCTTTATGATTTTTTCTGTTTTATTTGTTTTAAGAAGTTCATTGATATTGTCTCTCTCTGCAATCATTGCCTCGATATTGTGGTCCTTCCAGTAAAGTATTCACAGGTCTTTACGTCTACCTCTAGGTATCGATGCTTTTGCAGCTTTGAATATGTTCGAAGATAATTTTTCCAATTTTTTTCTCAATCGTTCTGTGATTTAATTCTTCGTTGCACAGTTCTTCAAGCTTTTCTGTGAATATTTTTTCAGTGTTCTTTTATTTTGTTGGAAATTCTCAATTTTGAATTTTAGGGTTGTTAAAATTGGTCTGTGGTCACTGATTGCACTTTTCAGAATTTTCCATTGTGTTGTGGGTGCGATGTTGTAATTTATCGCTGTGATGTCTATTGCGGATTCTGTGCCTGTGGACTTGGATAGATAGGTGTTCTCTCCCTTATTTAACGGTGTAAGGTCGAGGTCGGTTAGCATGTCCTCAACCTGCTGACCATTGTTATCCTGGACAGGTGATCCCCAAGTTGGTCTTTCGGCGTTAAAATCACCAAGTATGATTGCGATATCCGATGACGCTTCACTTAATGTCTCTATCAGGCCTGTATTGAAGCTAGTATTATCGTGGTGATAAACATTAATGATCGGAATTGTTTTATCTGTAAGATATATTTCTATTGCCTTAGCTTCTGTCGTGCTTTCTCTAGGCTTACTCTGATTATAGGCCATTTCCTTAAATTTGATTTCTAGAGTTTTAATCAAAACGGCAAGTCCTCCTTCGAATTTTCCCGGTCTGTCCTTTTATAGTGTTGTATAATCTTTGATATTGAATCTCAGATTCTGATTCAATTTTGTCTCCTGAGGACAAGTAATATGTACATTGTTGTCACAGAGAAGACAAGTCAGCTCTTTATTTTCCTCTGGGTACCATTTATATTGAGTTGTAGTAGATTGAATTGTGTCCTCGTAGTAGATTTCTCATCATGAGCTCGAGCTGCAGCTCCTGACGCGGCGGTTATCCCGGACGCGGTAGCATTACTGGAGATATCAGTTTTGCTCTTCATTTGAAAATGGGTGCCGTTGCAACGTTAGTCATCTTGGAAACGAACCAGAATTTGGTCAAATATTCCAAGGATCTAAGGGGGACCGCAAGGAGGTGTAGTCGGACTTCTCCCCTTCCCCCTGGAATGCCGTCACTACAGGATAAAGCACTCTTGGTGAAATTTTAAATTGTGATTCAGAATCTGCCACTGAAGCTTTACCAGCGTTTCGTTCCTTTAAAGATATTCGAAGCGGTAAAGGACCAATGAGTTGCTACTCTCTAAAGCGATTGATTAAAAGTTTTGAGGAAACTGGATCTCTGGAAGCAAAACCTCGGAGTGGAAGACCATCGACAAGCAAGTCAGCGGCTGTTACGGTTTTTCAGAATGCTGGAGCTATTGAAACGTTATCCACGTATGGAAAAGTAAGTGCTAGACAAGTTTCTCGACAAACGGGGATTTCGCATGGAACAGTTTGGAGAGAACACACATTTAGAATTTTTCTATAAAAATACCCTAACAAAATTCAAAGTTTTCACGAGTTAAAAGTCAGCGATTTTGAGAAGCGTCAAGAATTCGCTGCATGGATTTTCCGGGAAATTGATATTGATGAAAACTGGCTGTCAAATGTTTTAAGAACAGATGATGCTCACTTTTATCTAAAGGGAGAATTTAACATTCAAAACTGCCTCATTTTGGCAACATAAAACCCTAGGATTTTTACAGAAATACCACTTCATCAGCCCAGAGTTACATTTTTGTGTGGGTTCACTTCTTCTTTTAATATTGGGCTGCTTTTCTTTTAAAAATCAATAGAAGTACTTTTAAAACCGTTTTTGTAACTTGTTGTGGTGAACGTTATGTTCAACTTTTGAGAGAAAAGGTTATTCCAATATTGCAGGATAGACAAGCACTAAGCGAAATAACATTCATGCAAGATGGAGGACCTCCTCATATCTCCCGCGGTGCCAAACAATTGCTGAAGGATACGTTCGGTGAAATTCATTGATAAGTCGCCACTTTATATACCAGTGGCCTCCAATATCACCAGACTTGACGCCTTACAATTTCGGTTATATGGGTATATTAAGTCGCGTTTTTATCGATGCCGGCCTACCACATTGGCCATGTTGAAGGCTTCTATAAGATGGCACGTTTTATAAATTTCAACTATTTAATTGTGACCATTCTGTTATCTATCGTCTGCAGGCGGTGTTTGAGAATGAAGGGCGCCACATTGAGCAGGGATTGTGACCTAATACAAGAGAGAAGGCAGTTACCTCATGTGTTATATTTTGCAGCTCTTTGTTTTGGGTTATGGGAATAATAAATGCTGTCCTCACATCTTGACTCTTTTTTTTTTTCTTTGAACAGTAATTTTTTTCGGCTCTATGAACTCAGTAGATTTTGTTTAAATATATACGAATAAAAGATACATGAGGAGCTTCTTTCTCGATTTATTGCGAGCTTTCGAACATTTCGGTTCTTCTACAGGCGTGGATAGCATGGATATACTAACCATATTCATGCTATCCACGCCTGTAGAAGAACCGAAAGGTTCGAAAGCTCGCAATAAATCGAAAAAAAGAAGCTCCTCATGTAATCTTTTATTCGTATATATTTAAGTATTTTTTTTGTTTGTCATTTGCCCACATCTTATATTATGTCGTGCAGGCCAAAGTGTTATAACTTCTCGAATAACACTGGTACGATACACAATTTCTGGTCGTGTACACAATTTTACCCCCTTTTTTTTAGTTTATCGCTTTTCGCTCATGAGATGAAATAGCATAAGGAATATTCTCTGTATCCCCCCCCCCAACTTTAGAAATTTTGCGCAAAAAAATAATACAAAATGATTTTACTACCACGTTTTTCAACGCAAAAGTTCGATTTAAAAATGATTTTTCAGGGGATACATTTTCAAAATTGTGTACAGTATAATAAACAATGATAACATTTGACAAACCCATAGGATATTTGGAATAAAGTACGACAAATATATTTTGTCACTCCCCTCTATATTTCATTTTTGGATCATGACAAATATCCAGTTAAATAGTCAAATGTCGCCAATCAGTCAAGAAACTACACATTCCTTATAGCAAGAAATCCTATTAGTAGTGTCATCATAATTTTTGGTACTATATTAACATTTCAAAAATCGTGTATTGATATCAGTAGTTATTTTCAAACATTCAATATATTTCACAAAACTCCATCCAAAATATAAATATTTTTTGCTACATGTTTTAATTTGCATATACCTATTTTACATATCTCAGATTGTTTTTAAAAATCGTTAACCATTTCTTCTAACTTTTGGCGAAATGGTGTTTTATTAATTTATCATTTGATATTATTAGGGTTCTTTCCTGGTATTCAAAAAGAAAACATACGTGTCGTTCAGTTATATTTTTCAATTTATCAAACAATTTGGCCGCTGAATCTCTGATTCTGGTAGAGCGCCATCTAGCGAATAAAGTTGTAACTAAAATCAATTTCGAATTTTTCATTATTTGCCATAAAAAATCCCATTGCATCCTGAACACAATGGTGTTTACCGCAGTGCTCTAGCGCAAATATTCGCGGAGTTATTAATTTTTAAAGTTGTGCGGGACTTTTGGATCACCCTGTATATAACTTTTTGAAAATTTTTTTAGATTAACTGAAAAATTGAAGATAGGCATCTGAGCATAGCTCTTAATATTTTTATTTGAATCGCAGAATTTATGTAGACTATACAATAGCACAAAATGATATTTCACAGAGGTATATTAAAACTATTTTTATTTTTTGGATAATTTTAGAATTAAGAGTATGATGCACCTTGATATTTAATATGACCTGGAATCCTTTGGCAATGTTTTTTTTTTTCATGGGTGTCAACCTTTTTTAAACCAATAATATTTACGAAATGACTTTTTATTTTCCATTGGAAGGAATGAAGAATATAGAAGCTCTTGAATACACTCATGGACCAAACTTAAGGAAGTAGAAATTATTTGATGTGGTCGGTCGTCTGTTTTTTTTTTCTCTCTGAGTAGATAGAGGCAATTTTGTTCACACTTAGTTATCTCGTGTGTCCTCATTAAAGCTCAGTGTGTATCAAATATCTTTCAGGGTTATTGTTTGAATTACTATATGCATGCTAAAAGGTACAAACTTTATTAATTTTTGCATATGAATTTATATATAGGGTCATTTATATTTCAATTTTTTAATAAAAGTATGAAATTATTTTCATTGATTAAAATCGGAATATAAAGGTGCATATATACATAAACCTCAAAAATATTCAAAAAGAAATAATTCTGGAAATGAAACTCGGCTACCTGTGTAAATCAAATTAATTAGAATGCTTTAGTTTGAGCCATGATCTTACATCCAATCTCACCCTCAAGCTCGAAACAGAATATATGATACCTAGCATATAATTTTCAATTATATATTAATATAATCCACATATTTAGATTTCTATTCTTAATTACCAAAGCAGGTGTTATATGGAAAACTTTCTTTTTTAAAAAACATGCACCTAGCATGAATAGTTGTTAGAAATCGTGCACTTTCTAAGCTATTTTACAATAAAATATATTAAAAACAAAGTAGGCATATCCTGACCAGGAGAACATGTGCTTTTCAGAAGGCAAAGAACCATCTGGTGGAACAGAAAACAACTAAACATTGTTTTAGCCTGTTCCTTGATATTTGGCCAACCCAATTTCTTGATAAATCAAGAAAAGCTATATATATTGCTAATATTCTTAGCTGTACTTCATTTGAGGTATAATTGTAAAACATAATTAAAATTAAAAATAAATTTCACAATTAGTTTGTATTATTTTTTCATAATGAAATCTTGAACAAAAAGGTAGTTTGGATGAGTTATATAATATATAAAAACAAAGTGCCAGAAAGGATTTAGAATTTGCTCGATAGAGAGGTTACACTCTAATATTTAATTAGGTTGAGAGCCCCAGTTGAACATTATTCCGTCTTTGCTGATTGGTCCACTGAAAGGCTTTTCCAGCTAGAAATTATAAAATTTCGTGGCTCGGGTTGCAACCTTGTATTATCATTCTTCCAATTATAATGTAGTATATGAAGATGGTATCTTAATGGAATATAAAATATTTTTAAAGAAACTGACAATTTATTATTTTAATTGTAGATATATTGCCATACAATCATTTCTTTTGTAAAAAGTTCTCTGTTCTCGTTTTTTTCTCTCTTTCTCCTTGTTAATATTATATGACTATTCTTTACGACCGACAATTATTGTAAATATGCATAGACAATTGTGAATGCATACATGTATGGCAGCGCAAGTGTCCCTAGGGGGACATAGCGCATTGAATTGAAATAAATAAAAAATATGGCATATTAGCGAATTGTTTATTTTGTACCTCCGAAGTGTGTGTATGTGTAATTAAGTAAACACCAAGATCTGCATGTTGCTCTGCACATGTTAATGAAATTTCAAACTATTCGAAACTTCTTGTTTACAAAATTAGATAACTTACTACTGGCCTCTTTCTCTACGATGATATAATTTTATAAAAATGTATAATATTTTATATGTATATGTACCTAAAAGATGTACCATTGATATTGAGTGTCAATGTTTATTGTTCACCTTTAAACAAGGTCCAAAAAAAGACTCACTACCTATGTGTATATAGTTCATTTAGCTCCAAATGAATTGCTAACCTTGCGCTATACAAATTGTTCTAATCCACTGAAAATCAAATACACCTTGGTTATGGAACATTATGTGGAGAAGAGAAATTTGAATGTTTTCAGTGCATGTTTATTTTCCTGCAAATCATGTAAAGGGCTAATGGTTCTAATAAAATATCTTGTGTGCATATTTTAAAAAATAAATCTATGTCTGTGTTATGTTGACTGTGTGTGTTTGATAAAGATTTTATGTTTTTGTTAAAATAAATAATATTATTTACATTATTGATATCTATCGACCATCTAAACTCCTTATCTTGAAATTAAAGATTGTCCATTATGATACTAAATGCCGAATTTCTGTTTCAGAAATGGCGCCGATGAATCGGCTTCGTGGAAGTTTCTGGCTTGACGTTTCTCTCAACGTGAACCCTGGGATGCTATTTATTTTACTGTGAACCCTGAAATGCTTTTTCCCTTGAAGTGAACCCTCTCTGTGAAATGTTTCCTCTACAGTGATCCCTGGAATGCTTTTTCCTTCAATGTAAACCCTGGAAATAGTGCTTCCTTCAATGTCGACCCTGAGAATCTGTTTCCTTCAACGTGAACCCTGAGATGATGTTCTTTAAATGTGAACCCTTGGATGCTATTTCCTTCAATGTGAACCCTTGGATGCTATTTCCTTCAATGTGAACCCTCTCTATGATGCTGATTCCTCCAATGTGAACCCTGAGATACCTCTTCCACCAATGTGAACCCATAAATACCTTTTCCACCAATGTGAACCCTAGGATGGTATTTCCTTCACCGTGAACCCTAGGATGCTGATTCTTTCAATGTGAACCCAGAGATACCTCTTCCACCAATGTGAACCCTCTCTAGGATGCTATTTTCTTCACCGTGAACCCTGGGATGCTGCTTCCTTTAACGTAAAAATCCTGAAATTCTGTCTAATTCTATGTGAGCCCTAAGATGTTGTTTCCTTCACTGTGAGCCCTAGGATGTTATATCCTTCACCGTGAACCCTAGGATGCTGATTCCTCCAATGTGAACCCTGAGATACCTCTTCCACCAATGTGAACCCATAAATACCTTTTCCACCAATGTGAACCCGAGGACATTATTTCCTTCACCGTGAACCCTAGGATGTTGATTCCTTCAATGTGAACCCAGAAATACCTTTTCCACCAATGTGAACCCTCTCTAGGATGCTATTTTCTTCACCGTTAACCCTGGGATGCTGCTTCCTTTAACGTAAAAATCCTGAAATTCTGTCTAATTCTATGTGAGCACTAAGATGTTGTTTCCTTCACTGTGAGCCCTAAGATGTTGTTTCTTTCACTGCGAGCCCTAAGATGTTGTTTCTTTCACTGTGAGCCCTAAGATGTTGTTTCTTTCACTGTGAGCCCTAAGATGTTGTTTCCTTCACTGTGAGCCCTAAGATGTTGTTTCCTTCACAGTGAGCCCTGGAATTCTGTTTCCTTCAATGTGAACCCAGAGATACCATTTCCTTCCAAGTTAATCCTGAAATGATATTTCATTCAACGTGAGCCCAGAGATGTTGTTTCCTTCAATGTCAATCGTGAGGTACTGTTCCCTAAACCTGAACTCTGGGATATTATTTCCTTCACCGCGTGAACCCTTAGATACATTTTCCTTCAACCTGAAACCTGAGATGATGTTTCCTTAAAAGTGAACCTTAAATGCCGTTTCCTTTCATATGAACCTTGAAATGTTGTTTAAATCAACTCTGAGATCCCGTTTCCTCCAATTTGAACACCTGAGATGCTACTTCCTCCGATGCATGAACGCCGAGATTCCAACATTCCTTCCTTAAGCCCATTCCTTGTTGTTGGATCCCGTGGGACATCTTGATGTCTACCTGTGCTAACGCCGTCCCTCCATTCACACCAATTTCCTTACTACTGAAGTAAAATATAATCTCAATACCTAAAAATAACATGATTCGCGATTATAAATTTATCTATTTAAGAATAAGATATTCTTTTTGAATTTAATATCCTAAGGTTTTTTAAAAAGTATTCTTTATTCGTGATTCAGATTAGAATATTTATGTATATCACCCTTAAAATTCTATAACTATTATTTTTAATATTATATTTTTATATATTTATTTAAAATAAAATTCATATTTCATTTCTTTAAAAATTATAATTTGGATCAAATATCTTTATTAGAAAATTCAATCATATTTCTATATAACTTGGGGCAACACTTCTTAGTTAAAAGTTTATTCCTGTATTTAGCCCATTTCTCTGAATTATATCAATTCTTTGATTTTAAATTTGTATATTTATTTCCTCTTAACATTATTATTATAATATGCGTTCATTTAGTAGGTTTGATTTCTACATTTTATATCAGTTGTATAAGCATGTGAGATGATGCGCGAGCCACTCAATACAGTTGTGTTCCCCAATGAGGTCTGTCGTATAGGCAAACGAAATATTGGGAATAATAAAGTTATGTGATCCAAAATAGGGGGGGGGGGCATTTAAGTTGATATATATACTGAATCAAATTCTGACAAAAAATCTTGATTGTATTATTTACAGAATAATGAGCACTCGTGTAAAGGATGATTTATCTTCAGGCATATTTATATCTTGAAAACTTTTGCACGCGACTGGTCTAAAGTATACCACATAGGAATGTATTAGAATAATATTGCAGGCAGTTGTACGTACCCCAGCATGGCAACAAATACTGCGTGTTATCTTTTATTTTTCTAAAATATTTTAAAATCACCCAGTTTATGTATTGGTATAAAGTGGAATATAAAAAGCCTACAAATAACACAATTTAATTATATTTTAAATAATAGTGTTTATAGATATATGGTAATAACTCAATAAAATAGATAAAATCATTGAAAATTTTAATTCTAAGGAATGAAGGGATCGTGTGAATGGAGGGACGGTACCATATCTATTTAACTTTCCAACGTAGACGAGGTTGGTGGTTTTATTTATTTTTATTCATTTTTTTTTATTTATTTATTTTTATTGTTTTTTCCATATATACATATATATATATGTGTAGTATTTTGCTCTCTTATTACTAAGAAATACGTTGTATATATTATTTTACAGTGTTTTTAAGTATATATTAATGTTTTATTTATATAATTTTAATTCGCTTTCACAAGCCAATTATTTCCAATTCTTATTTCGGTAAACACAACATGAGGTCACACAGAATGCCACCCTAGAACAGACTAGGTCTAGATCCCCCGAGACCTTCCGCATAGACATTCCCGACCTGCTGTTGTGTAATTAAGTATTATTATTATATTTATCTAGCATACACAATGTTATGTACTCCTATATTCAATGTCTGAATTATGTTATTGTATAAACGTGAATAAATACCTCTGATGATCCCCAAACCTGAGTGACAAATTTTATATAACGAAACAACACGCGTTTTCAAAATGTCTATAATTACATTTCCTGGTCACTTATGTGAATTGAAACGTGTTTGGTATTGCGGTGTTGTTCATACTAATTTTTCTAACTTTAGTTACAATGATATGTGTATGAAAAATATAGAAAATATATAATTTATATAATAAATTAGAATACCTTTATATTAAAAAAGTTGGGCTTTTTTGCCCGGGGAGAACTTTTTCTATTTTTCTTAACAAATTTCAAGGTTAGAGTTATTATTTAAAAAAACTCAAGCTATAGGTACAGATAGAAAAATGTATATATATTTGGGAATATTTATAATTTATTTTCTTATGTTTGGAGAATATTTTCAGATCTCTTTTCTGGTTTTATGATGTGCTTATTAATAGCGGACGACTGACTACAAGAGTTGCTTGAAAAAATAAGAATTTTGAAATCCCATTTTGTTTCGGAGTTACAGGTCAAAGTAGGAATATATAATATGGTTTATTGATTTGTTTCGCAGAGCGCCTAGCTAAGGTCAATTAAATAGTTTCGACAAATGAGATGTTTATGAATAAAGGACGACCACAAAGAATTATCACGAAACCAAACCTTTTAAAATCCAACTTCTGTACTGAGTTATGGGTGCTAAAATATTTATTATAAATAGATTTTTAGAGATTTTTGTAAGGATATGTTAGTATGTGTGAGAAGGGGCACTTCTCTCTTTAAAAATGCATTAAGACGATTCCTTTTCTCGATCTGCTCCTCCTAATACGCACAGGCTTAAATAGGAGAATGAGCCCTAACACACAAGTTTTACCTACTCTAAACATAAACTACATTCTATACCATGGTTTCGGGCTATGTGGTTATCATTAGTTCTTGGCCTCTTCATTTTAATGCGCCCGAAAAGGAAGAAGACCCCCATAATGTTCTCATATATATGTTATACATTTAAAATAAAGTTTAGGGAGTATGGTATTCATGTACGAGAGGAGCTACCTCTCCCTTTTAAGATGCATTAAAAACTGCTTTGTGTGTTAACCACACCAGTACAAAACCTAAAAGTGGTGATAAAATGTGCCATAACCTGATGTTTTTTCAAATTTAGACAAAACCCAATTTGTGTATCATGGTTTAGGACTATCAGCCTTATTAGTACAAGGGCAACTTCTTTGTCATAACATCCTACAAGAAGAGTTATGATCGAATTAATCGGTCGAATTAGCCAGAAAGGCGTTTAAGCTGGATTCCAGCCAAATCCGACACCCCAAAATTCCGAAAACCGAAATCCCGACCGACCAAAATCACGACATGGTCGAAATTTCGATATCTTATAATCCCGACATGGTCAAAATTTAATAAATGAAAAGTTAAACTAAGTCTAGCATTTAATTATATCTTTTGACTATTCTAGGGGTACACATACGCACACAATTTTCATATTACATTAGGATCAACGAAAGTATTTTCTTTAATTTCTCTTTAATTTATTTTTCGGAGTTTTAGTCTGTCAGGATTTTGGTCTAGCGAGATTTCGTCCTTTCGTGGGAATATTTTCTGTCGGGATTTCGACTCTGTCAGAATTTCGGTCTGTATGGTTTCGGTTTGTCGAGATTTTGCCTCCGGATCCGTTAGAGCTTGACAATTGGCAGTGCAGGTTTTTAATGCCAGAATACAATATTTAATTTCGAGAGGATGGTATTCATGTACCAATAAGAAGCACCTCTCTCTTTGAAAATGTATCTAACAATGTATTCTGTTTATCACACTAATACTAAGAAAATGAGCCAAAACACCAACATCGACAAATTCATAAATAAATTCCAAACTTTAAGTTCTCTTATGGCTTTATTTGAATAATGTATTGTCTAAGTATTGTCTCTATACTCTTAACCATTACTTGAATGGAATTAAGTCCTAAGATTTATCTCTTATTTGAGTAGCATGTGGAACTGGGACTCAGATCTTACTTGGTTAAATAAGGTCCTGTGGGAAGCTGGAATTAAGTAATTACAGGTCCTGAGACTTACATTGACTTGATTGGGATCAGGTATTGATATTTAACTCTGACTTAAGTGGAATCAGATCCTCGTACCTAACGCTGACTTGGGTGAGATCAGGCTGTGAGTCAACTCTGATTCTAGTAAATCTTCAAAGACTTACATTTTACTTGAGTGAAAACTGATTATGAAACCTAACTCTGAATTAAATGATATCGAGTCCCAAGATAACCCGGCCTTGAGTGAAATCTAGTCCAGAGACATTGGCCTACATAGATTCTCAACTTAACAATAAATTGGTTGACCAGTGACAAACAAATTAATCTAAATATTAGACACAGATCGAGAGAGATATTTTATTTAATAACTGTCACAGTTTGTGCTCCTCGTAAATAAATTTGTATAAATTCGTTTATATTCTAAATAAATATCATAACGAATATCTACTTATATAATTGCCTTATTCTGTCTGTGTGAAGTTCACGGATAGATTTTGGTCAGAATGGATAAAATAAAAAAAGTGTCAAGGGATGGGAATCGAACCCACGACCTTCCGCTTACCGGGCAGATGCCATGACCACTAGGCTACCCTGGACATATTTTTCCGTTCATAAAGTTAATATATGATGCCAATATATATAATAATTGTATAAACGAATGCAAGACAAAATCACCGCGAATGTTTCTTTTTTTTTTAAGGCAATTTCTTTTTAAGGCAATTATCGTTTTGCACAATTACTTAATCTTTTAAAATAAATAACAATACTTAAATGAAAATATGTTTCTTTAATTAAAATAAAATAAACTTTTAAATCGGTAACCTTTTTTATGAGAACCTTTAAATATATATAAGTACCTTATAATTGTAACGAATTGTATTTTAATTAAAACATTTTAAAAACACACAGTTTGGAACGGGACGTTTCACAAGAGTGACATCCATGGCGCCAATTTATAATTGTAACGAATAGTTTTTGAATTAAAACGTTTTTAAAATATATACGCACTCGGGGAAAACCCGGGCGTTGCCCGGGCCATTCGTCTAGTATATAATAAACAATAATTAGAATGATATTATTGAAGGTATGAGCAATAGATTAGAAAATATTTTACTATACAAAGTCGATTAGGATCCGAAAATTTATATAAGTAGCCTTTGAGTGTATGTGGGTATGGTGTGTGATTTGCGCTACATGGTTTATAAATTATATAATTTTAGTTTAGATATAAAATATACAGAAAAAGTGAATAAATTGACTGGATGAATCAGTAAAATCAGTAAAACACATTAACGCCCATTTATCACTACATTGCGGCTAATCAAAAACCTACAATATTACACTTCTCTCATAAAGCTTAACAGACGCAATAAAAAGGAATCATTTAAATACAATATCCATTTTAGTTTTAAAATTAGATGTATTATATATGCACAAATAAGCGATAAAGTACTATAAATATTGAAGGTCTTCTATTTTTATAAATGTCTTGAATCGAACTCGGATCTTCTCTCCAAATCTATAATACCTCTATGGCCCCGCCAATTGATGACTTTAATCATAGGCTTCATGGATAAGGTCGGCGGTATTTGCCACTTATGGTGAGGAGCATTTTTAGCTAATGGCGTCTATGAAAAAGATGTTGAAGTTAAACAATGGTCCTATCTTCTTTAGAAACTCTATAAGTGTCCAATTGGTTCGATATCGAAAATTTCCAGCCCTGCACTATACATTTCATAAATGGATCAAAAAGGTACTCATTTGCCAAGCGTGATCACCATTTACTGGATTGATTTATATCCATTATAATTTAATCTTTTATTGTATTCACATATATTAACCATTATAAATAATGATACTTAATCCCGATACTTGAATGCAGTCATAAAATCTTTAGGAAACCATGGATATTGACATTTGAACACTTTTATTGACATCTTGTCAATTAGGCTTTAAAAAAATTAATGAAAAATAATGAGAATATTTACAATAATTTATGAGTGCGGAAGTCTCTACCATCTTGATAGGGTCCTTCTACAGACCAGGAGGGGGTCTTCTTAGGAAACCATGGAGAGGTAACACAAATAAAGTTTAACACGTACATTTACATCATCACATGGGGTCTCGACAATGTTTCTAACTGATCCCAAATTGTCTCCAAATGATAACGCGTGGACGGTTATAACTTAATTTACATCTTTAATGGCTTTGGTGAGTCAGATGTAATCCCATTGCTCCCTCGTCTAGTTTATATATGTTCATGTCATCCACCTTCAACATTCTCGCTTGTCAGTTCATTCAATGGCCAACAAATAGTTGGTCTTCTGCCGTTGAGTCACCTTTTTTATGTTGATATTTTACGACTTCAAAGTTAAAACTATGACCTTTTTAAAAAATTACTGAAAGATAAATGATTTGTGGTCAAATCAAGATGCCGACGTTATTTAGATCATTACTAATGGGAGGAATCGCGATATCTAAAAATATTTTGAGTTTAAATGATTTAGTGAAATGATTAAAACACAAAATGTGTGTCATATATGATGTTAAAACGTTACAATCATTTTTCTATGTTGGCTCTCAGGTTCACACTCATGGTAGGGACTTTGAGCGAAATCCCTATCAAATAGAAGGTTATGTGTTTCACCAAAACTGTGTTTGAGGCTTCAGGCTGATTGAAAAACATAAAATTACGGGAGGTATTGGCAAACGGTTACAACTATAGTGTCTTAAGTAGGAACTTACGTATACAAGTTACAGCCACGTGGTCTTCCCCTTATCGCTGCCCTCTCTTTAGCGGTAACCAGTCAAACATGGCACATTCGACAACATCAATCTCTTATTCCCAACTATGGAATTGTGTATCTTCTAATGTACGGCTTTTTGAATTGACTAATTTGAAGAAATATAGTTAACTGATTATTTGCTAAAAAATGTAAATGAACATAATTATGTATCGGAATTTATAGCTATTCAAGTAAAACAAAGTATATAGGGTTAAACTAACTCTTTGTTGAGGATAAAACAATTTTAAAGTGTTGAAACAACTTAGATATGTTATTATAATACTTTCTAAGGTATTCTGATCAAAACGGGTCTGGGTCAAAATTCCGACGGGGCTAAATCCAGGAAAACTCCATTAGAAAATGAAAAACAAAATGGTAATTGAAAAAACACCTAATCATAGATCGAACTTATAAGTGAATTTTATTTATAAAGAATTTCACTTTGATTAGCGATGTGTGGGGTATGTGTTGTACAAGCAAAAACCAAGAAATATCACTAAATTTAATATTCTGATAAACCTCGAGAAACAGAGTTACGGAAACGTTGAGAAAATAAAGATTTTTATTTCCTTAATGAAAAAAATAATATCTGTAAACATGATCTTCCCTACACCAATGGATTCACTCAAATACTGACATTTCTATTGATATTTTAAAATGTTGTTGATTTTTTCAACCATATCGCGAATAAGAGTTTGGACCGTCTTGGTTAAAGTTCTAATCCAGCGGCATCTGTGGAACGTCGCGTCTCAACACAACGAAGCATTATGGTTTGGGGAGCCATCACCTATGATAGCAGGTTACCACATATTCCTATTGAATACACTATGACGATACGTGGATGACGTGATGCAGTCGGTTACACTACCCTTCTTTCAGCCGGGTACCAAATGCAATTTTCCAGCAGGATAACGCCCGACCTTACACATCAAGCATCAGTCAATATACCCTGCATGAAACCTCAGTGCTTCCATGTCCACCAGTCTCTCCTGATATCTCATCTAAAGAACACGTCTGGGACCTAATTGGGCGTCGTTTTCGTGTACTGCCACATTCGCGTTCAGAAGATGAACTGTAGCTAATGGTTGACAGGGAATGGGCCGCCATCCCTCGAGACACCATCTGCACGCCGATTAAGTGTGAACCACGACGTATTGCTGCGTGCATAGCCTCCCGTGATGGTCCCATAACATATTGAGTAGACGTCGAAGTCGCTCAATGTATAGGTGTATTCTGTTCTAATAAAGATAATTTATCATTCGTTAATGGGGTACCCTATTTGATGTTTTCACACCTTTTTGCCTACCAATTCTTGATATTTCAAATTCAGTGTTACGTAGTGTATTAAGTTATCTTATTACAGGCACATCGAACTATATTTTATAAACATCAATTTTATATATAAATTAAGAAAAAGGCATCTCCTTATCGTGCAACTGAAAGTTGCTGATGGCTTGCGCCATTTATTCCGATAGATGGCGCAAGCCATCAGTAACTTTCAGTTGCACGATAAGGAGATGCCTTTTTCCTAATTTAAGCACCTTATTCCAGTACAATATCACATTTGTACTATTTTTTCACATTGTGTCGCGGTCTCACGCAATTCTGGCCTCAACTACCCGTTTCATGATTTTTCAGGAATCCTTAATGACCAATTCTTTGGTCGTTGAGGTACAGCTTGCACCACGCTGATGAGGGCCAATAGCCCGAAACGCGTCCGTGGTTAGCTTTTCTTGATTAATCAAGAATGGGTATTTGGCCAATTCTGGAATAATTAGAAATCAAAGAGAATAGTTGATATTTATTCTGATAGATGGCGCAAGCCATCAGCAACTTTCAGTTGCACGATAAGGAGATGCCTTTTTCTTAATTTAAGCACCTTATTCCAGTACAATATCACATTTGTCCTATTTTTTCACAATTTTATATATGTTTCGTTATCAGACTTTCCAAATGTAATTTGAGCTACTGCGAAATGATTCAAAAATGTCAAAAGAAAAGTTTCCTATATATTATAGAATTGTGATATTTACTCTATTTTACGCCAAATTTGAAATTCTTATGTAAATATCACTCTCCGAGAACGTTAAATACCTGAACACCTGAGAAGATCTGAGAAATCGCCAAAGAGGCGTCGTAAAAGAGAATCCCATACACAAGATGCGTGGATTTCTTAGGGAATTTGACTGGAAAGAGTAATATGCCAGAAAGGGGAATTGAAATGTTTCTACAAAGATTCATAATATAACGATGAAAGTTTAAGGACTAAATTCTAAGAGGCTGAAAAATATCGGTCAACACGAATATTTCTACTTTTAAAAAGACTAGCTTCCGTTAAAGCCCTTTAAAGGGCCAATTACCTATTTAGGAAGTGTGGCTGATGTATTGTAATTGTAGAATGTTTCTTTACCCTTCTCATTCCTCTAGAAACTGGGAATGACCTGTGAGGAATTTGATATAAAATATAGTTTTTAGTAACAATAATAGTTAATTCTAGTATAATTGTTGTTTTCTAATTATAAATTTTCTTTTGTGTATGAGAAACCAGGTTTATGCAGGTTTTTCATTACAAAAAGCACATTTTTATAATTAAAAAACAACAATTATACAAGAATTAACTCTGTGATTATTACTAAAATTCATAATATTTTATCAAATTCCACAGAGGGAATTCTCAGTTTCTAAAGAAATTATATGGATAAAGTAATATACCACAACCACAATACATCCAGCCACGCTTCCTAATTCCATCATCACATCTTTAATGGATTCACAAAAAAAAAAACGAAATTTAGGTCATTCCAGTAAATACAAATTTTATTAAATCCTCAGACGTTATTTCAATGGACTTCTGTGTTTTCGGTCTACTAAAAATAGCGCTGGTAAAGCGAAATGCAAGTACGTTTAAAGAACTGAGGAAATTTGACTAGGGTGAAAAGAAGTGAATTTGAGAATTATAATGTTCTTAAAAGTCTTATAAAATCGATATTAGGTGCTGAAATGTTGCTTTAAAATAGAGTATCATAAATCCTTTTAAAAAAAGCTTTTAATATCAATATTGATCTAAAAAAGTGTTACTGAAAGTTTTAACACTCTCTGTATTAAGTGACAAACAACATTGGATACATAAAAATGAAATAACTGCATATTAATATCACAATGCATTTAACAAGCTTTCTTTTCGCTTCTTCACTTGGTGTTCTCGGGAAAGCTCACACTGGGAGAAACCATTAATTTGAAGAAGGTTTACTTAATTAAAACGCGGACATAAAAACACAAAAAAAAATAAAGAAAGAGTAAGTTAATTAAATACGCAGTTGAGAGATAAATACATATGGAAAGAATGTTGTCGCAGTGGTCCCTGGGGGAGAGAAATATTAGACAAGATTTTAAATAGGTATAATAGGTTAAAAATAATCTTTCTCTGATTATAAAGTCCCGCAATACGTATTTATATAGAAATTAAATCTGTTTTACTCTTGATGTGCGATGGTATAGCTTAAAAGAATACTAAAATATATTGATATACCTTAGTGGGATACTAAATTGTTGTTATAACTTAGAGGGATACTAAATTGTTGTTATACATTAGTGGGATACTAAATTGTTGTTATACCTTAGTGGGATACTAAATTGTTGTTATACATTAGTGGGATACTAAATTGTTGTTATAACTTAGTGGGATACTAAATTGTTGTTATACATTAGTGGGATACTAAATTGTTGTTATACCTTAGTGGGATACTAAATTGTTGTTATACATTAGTGGGATACTGAAATACTGCTATACCTTAGTGGGATACTAAATTTGTTGTTATACATTAGTGGGGGATATACTAAATTGTTGTTATACCTTAGTGGGATACTAAATTGTTGTTATACCTTAGTGGGATACTAAATTGTTGTTATAACTTAGTGGGATACTAAATTGTTGTTATACATTAGTGGGATACTAAATTGTTGTTATACCTTAGTGGGATACTAAATTGTTGTTATACATTAGTGGGATACTAAATTGTTGTTATAACTTAGTGGGATACTAAATTGTTGTTATACATTAGTGGGATACTAAATTGTTGTTATACCTTAGTGGGATACTAAATTGTTGTTATACCTTAGTGGGATACTAAATTGTTGTTATACATTAGTGGGATACTAAATTGTTGTTATACATTAGTGGGATACTAAATTGTTGTTATACCTTAGTGGGATACTAAATTGTTGTTATGCCTTAGTGGGATACTAAATTGTTGTTATACCTTAGTGGGATACTAAATTGTTGTTATACCTTAGTGGGATACTAAATTGTTGTTATACATCAGTGATTACTAAATTGTTGTTATACCTTAGTGGGATACTAAATTGTTGTTATACCTTAGTGGGATACTAAGTTGTTATTATACATTAGTGGGATACTCAAATACTGCTATACCTTAGTGGGATACTAAATTGTTGTTATACATCAGTGATTACTAAATTGTTGTTATACCTTAGTGGGATACTAAATTGTTGTTATACCTTAGTGGGATACTAAGTTGTTATTATACATTAGTGGGATACTCAAATACTGCTATACCTTAGTGGGATACTAAATTGTTGTTATACATTAGTGGGATACTGAAATACTGCTATACCTTAGTGGGATTCTAAATTGCTGCTATACCTTAGTGGGGGATACTGAAATGTTGGTATAACTTACGAATTACTAAAATTTCTTAGTTTAACTTTCCGAGATACTGAAATATGTTTGTATACCTTTTTTAATATGTTGCATAAATGGATTACCAAAATTTAGTTAGCCCATATTGGGATTTTAGAAAATGATGTTACACCTTATGGTATACTGAAATGCTGTTATACCTTAGTGGGATACTAAAATGCTATTATACCATAATGGGATACTAAAATACTATTATACCTTAGTGCGATACTGAAATGTTGGTATAGCTTAGTGAAATACTAAAATTTCTTAGTTTAACTTTGCGAGATACTGAAATATGTTGGTATAGCCTTTTTTTAAAATATGTTGCATAAGTGGAATACCAAAATGCAGTTATCGCATTTTGGGATTTTATAAAATGATGTTATCATTATGGTACACTAAAATGTTGTCATACCTTAGTGGGGTTTTAAACTCTGATGTTATACCTTAGTGTTGTTTTAAGCTCTGATGTTATACCTTAGTGGGGTTTTAAGCTCTGATGTTATACCTTAGTGGGGTTTTAAACTCTGATGTTATACCTTAGTGGGGTTTTAAGCTCTGATGTTATACCTTAGTGGGGTGTTAAGCTCTGATGTTATACCTTAGTGTTGTTTTAAGCTCTGATGTTATACCTTAGTGTTGTTTTAAGCTCTTATGTTATACCTTAGTGGGGTTTTAAGCTCTGATGTTATACCTTAGTGTTGTTTTAAGCTCTGATGTTATACCTTAGTGGGGTTTTAAGCTCTGATGTTATACCTTAGTGGGGTTTTAAGCTCTGATGTTATACTTTAGTGGGGTTTTTAAGCTCTGATGTTATACCTTAGTGGGGTTTTATGCTCTGATATTATACCTTAGTGGGGTTTTAAGCTCTGATGTTATACCTTAGTGGGGTTTTAAGCTCTGATGTTATACCTTAGTGGGGTTTTAAACTCTGATGTTATACCTTAGTGGGGTTTTAAGCTCTGATGTTATACCTTAGTGGGGTGTTAAGCTCTGATGTTATACCTTAGTGTTGTTTTAAGCTCTGATGTTATACCTTAGTGTTGTTTTAAGCTCTTATGTTATACCTTAGTGGGGTTTTAAGCTCTGATGTTATACCTTAGTGTTGTTTTAAGCTCTGATGTTATACCTTAGTGGGGTTTTAAACTCTGATGTTATACCTTAGTGGGGTTTTAAGCTCTGATGTTATACTTTAGTGGGGTTTTTAAGCTCTGATGTTATACCTTAGTGAGGTTTTAAACTCTGATGTTATACCTTAGGGGGGTTTAAGCTCTGATGTTATACCTTAGTGGGGTTTTATGCTCTGATATTATACCTTAGTGGGGTTTTAAGCTCTGATGTTATACCTTAGTGAGGTTTTAAACTCTGATATTATACCTTAGTGGGGTTTTAAGCTCTGATGTTATACCTTAGTGAGGTTTTAAACTCTGATATTATACCTTAGTGGGGTTTTAAGCTCTGATGTTATACCTTAGTGGGGTTTTAAGCTCTGATGTTATACCTTAGTGGGGGTTTTATGCTCTGATATTATACCTTAGTGGGGTTTTAAGCTCTGATGTTATACCTTAGTGAGGTTTTAAACTCTGATATTATACCTTAGTGGGGTTTTAAGCTCTGATGTTATACCTTAGTGAGGTTTTAAACTCTGATATTATACCTTAGTGGGGTTTTAAGCTCTGATGTTATACCTTAGTGGGGTTTTAAGCTCTGATGTTATACCTTAGTGGGGTTTTATGCTCTGATATTATACCTTAGTGGGGTTTTAAGCTCTGATGTTATACCTTAGTGAGGTTTTAAACTCTGATATTATACCTTAGTGGGGTTTTAAGCTCTGATGTTATACCTTAGTGAGGTTTTAAACTCTGATATTATACCTTAGTGGGGTTTTAAGCTCTGATGTTATACCTTAGTGGGGTTTTAAGCTCTGATAATATACCTTAGTGGGGTTTTAAGCTCTGATGTTATACCTTAGTGGGGTTTTAAGCTCTGATGTTATACCTTAGTGGGGTTTTTAAACTCTGATGTTATACCTTAGTAGGATACCAAAATATGGTTACACCTTAGCAAATTTTAAAATATGATATTTAAATACTTGGTTATATTTTAAAATAAAAGAGTGATTAGATGTCTGCTGTGGTCTAAAGTGTCGTCCTAGTAAATTAGGATCTAACGTGATACTCCTGTTGAAGAACTGACAAGTCCGAAAGCTTTAAAATTAAAAGTTGCACGATAAACTTACCCATGGAAGATTTATTTATTTTATAAAATTAGGATCTAGTTTACAGAGTTTTTATAAAAATCTAAAAATGCTAACAATATATACATATATAGCTCTGGAGCCAAAAATCTTTCCAACAGACTTTAAAACAATATACTCGAAATGTTGACCAGTTTCTATACCAGACTATTGATCAAAACATTTTGTTAATTTATTATGAACTTCAAAAACTCAAAATTAAGTTGATATGTGTATGTGTGTAGGGGGGATTGAAATATTATATTAAAAAATATCAAATTCGCATACCTATAAAACTGTAGAACTGTAAACTGTAAAACTGTAGACGACAAAATATGCGCTCATGTTGACAAAAAAGAGTTATCGGTCTTTTAAAAAAGATATCTGAATGCCAACATCAATGCAAACTCAACGAGCCTTCTACTATTTTATTATATTGATTATTTAGTATGATAAAATGATATGATTCTATGATATACATTCAAAAAATGTTAAAATAATTCCGGAAATCTGAATAATTATTTTAATATATTTTCTGCAATTTCCTACGCAACGTATAATATATATATATGCCTGATCATTAAAACAATAAATTTAGGAAAGCGGTGCTTTTAATCGAATTTATAGGAATAAACTCCATGCACCTGTTAAAGGTCAAATATATCTGAAAGCTCTTGATGAATGGAGTCCAGTAAAATGAAACACTTCTATAGGTATTTTTGTTATAAAAAATATATAGTTGGGGATTGTCATATGAATTATTGGAATATCAATGCATATGTGCTGTGTGTGAAATAGACAAAACCACACAACGAAGTTTAGTGGAGGTTCCGTGTGCATAATCTCATTAAGTCACTCTAAAAGCTTTGGTATTCTTTGAAGTAATTATAATTTCATGCGAGAGAGTACTTTGATTCTCTTATTGTCTTTGGAAAGCATTTTTACACAAAAAATAAGCAAAAACACTATCGCACAAAAGAACAATTATCTGGGTTATAAAGAAAGGTGAAATTAACGTTTTTTAAACATCTTCTCCATTCTTTCATGTTTGCTGTAAAGATGAGGTATAAGTATTTTTTAAAGTTTTATATATTTATAAAGGTGAATACCTTCTCAAACAAGTAGAACCTTTAATTTTTCAGGCGCTGGATAAATTCACATCCTCTGAAGTCCACTGAATCAACGATATTTCGAGATTTTCTATATTAGGATATTTTATACTTCAAACAATATATAAGGAAGAGCGCTGTGTTTGCAATAATTCCAAAGAAGAACAGTGTTATGATAATTGACATTTAAGAATTGGTGAAACAATTAATTGAATTCATAAAATAATGATACTTAATCAAGTCAGGATAACAAAAATGCATTATCAAACGAAGTTATAATTTAATGAATTTAAATATATAAAAGTATTAATATTATTTTATATGATAATATCATTTTTATATAAGTTTTCTCTTAATATATTTTGATTCTCTCTTTCATTTTTTTTTGGTAAGATTGTGAATTATTTTTTCAAATTAGTAGCGTTGACTTCTTTTACCTCACCTCTTGCCTATGTTCGGACGCGTGGGTTGACCGACACTCTATATAAAATGTGAGAGCCGCTTCCAAAAATGGCGTTAGTATTGTTTACGTTCTATATCGTGTCACTGATCAGTAGCTCGGACGCGATGGTTGACCGACGCTCTATATTAAAATGTAGGGTCGCTGCCAAATAGGAGTTTCTATTTTGGTAACGCCTTACCAAATTCTTAATTAAGACAGATGGTCCTCCACAGATCTCGAGCGTCGCCAAAATAAATTCGTGTTTAATAGACGTGCGGAATGAAAATTACATGAGCACCTCGTGAGCAAATTTTTAATTTAGTTCCTTCGAGGCCAAATTTACAGCCGCTAACTCGGGCGTCTTGTCTTACTCCCAAGGTTATATATCTTCGGGTCGTCAGACGGATTTTAAAACGTCACGTGATTGATGGCCCACGTTATAAGCTTCTAAGCCCGCTCCAACACACACAAACACCATAGATTTAAAAATGACAAAACTGAAATGTTATTTTTAGAGTGGGTTCAAAATTCATTTTGATGGTAGATAAAAATAATATCTATATATATTTTATTTACAAATTATATTCAGTTCTACCAACAACGCGCTTCGGAATATATATTTTGGGATTAACTCAAAAATACCCAATAACTCTCTAAGTAAAAATGATTATTTCTTGAGTAATATACCTTTTTCTTAATTGAAAACTATTTTAGATTTCTCCTTCTACGTCACGTTAAAATTTTAACAGAATCTGGCTCATCAGTAATGAGCCCTCAGAAGACAAATCAATAGTAGGGAGATCTGGTAGATTAGACTGGTAAAACATTTGGAAAGAATCACCATTGATGAGTCAGGGTTTCCCAATATTTGCTATTTGAAAATAAAAACTGAAGTTTGAAAAATATTTGATGGATCGCTCCATTTTACTCAATTTATTAACGACAATATCAACCGCTCTTCATCAATTTTCATTGCCGATCAAAAAATATAATATTTTTATTGTCATTATCTATTCCTATCTATGTACCAAATTTCAGTTGTGTTCTTTCCTGTGTACTAGAATTTTACACAATCCGTGTATACTAAGGTAATAGAATTGGGCTTTTCTTATCTGCAAAATTCCCCTGAAATTTCATTCCGAATTTTAATGAATACGTTTTCCATCGATAGAGCTCGATATATATACTAGAACTAGAAATTTATACAAAAGTGAAAATCAATTATTGTTGAGATGTATCTCTTCCTCATGTGCCACATGTTTATCTTGAAGTTTCTAATTAATAGATAGCTCTTGGACACAATTTCATTCTTACTGAAGAACAAAGGTCAAATTACAAAGAACAGGATACCGATTAAACTTATCAGCCACGCCTTTCTCATGGCTAAGAGAGCCAATGAGAAGACTCCTCGAGATTATAAACCATATAGAGAAGGATTTTCAAAATATTTCTGTGTATATTTTTATTTTTATACCGAATCGCTATATATATAGCTAAATTCACATATTTTTCGAAAAATATATAGCGATTCGGTATAAAAATATTTCTGTGTAAAATGGGAGAGTTTCACGACCCGATAACGGGCTATTTTTGTAAAAACTTGTTGATTTTTCTTTTAAAATCCATTAAATTTTACCGTGGTCTTTATATTCTAATATATGTGTCAAAATAATACTTTTATTATTATAAAAAGAATAAAATCTTCAATAATTAAAAGAAAAAACCGAAAACCTCTCAAAAATTTTTAGCAGAAAATATCAAAATATAAATATTTCTGAAAGTTATTCCGAAGAAAACAGCTTCTCATTATAATTTTAACGTCACAGTAGATTCTATTTAATTGGGATACCCGTTATTCGATATAGCTGCGCATTATTGAGGTAAATATTGAAAAACCAAATCGATATATTGAAAATGCATAACATCGACCTGTTTCCTGCTTTCAATGTTTGCATTCGATAATCCGATTGTCACCTAAACACGGTTCCAATTATATAACTGCTTACTATTGGAGAGAAAGAGTTCATTAAATTAACTTCCTGTAATTCCACTATTAACGTTTATTCTAAGCAGTTCTTATTAAATATATTTTTTGGAATATAAAACTATTTATAAATGTTTTCATTTATCGTGAAAAGTAAATATAAGATATATTAGAAATTTACAATATTTATAGCGCGTGAAGCATCTTGGTAAAAATTCGGTTATGATGGAATAATAAAGTATTATAAATATATATGTATTTAATTATAGATTAGGAGGCATATCTTGTAATAAAAATTCCTTTTTTATTAGCACTGTTTAATCTTAATACAAAACTCTGGTGTAATCAGGCAGCAAGCCTTTAGAAAGATGTACGTTCTCTATCTCCTTTGGAATCGATATAAAAAATATATATTTAATATTAAACCTATATCTCGTGTCTAGAGTGCAAGTGCAATTGCTGTGAATTACGCCATTTTAAGGAAGCCAATAATGTTTTTTTAACGATTTCTATGAGAATGCGTTAAACTTTTAAAAATTAAATCGCAGCTTTAATTTTTGTTTTATATGTGTTTGTAGATGCGAAGTGTATTGCTATTGAGATAACGAGAGAATCCTTCCAGACGCACGGACATAGCGAGATCTTTCGAGATGCGCGGATATAACGAAAAATCCTGGAAGGCGCAAAGGCATAGCGGGAGAATCTTGAGAGTCGTGCGGATATAACGAGGGGTTACTGCGATACGCGAAGACATAACGAGAGACTCTTGCGAGACGTGAAGATATAACGAGAGAATCCTACGATGCGCGAGAACATAACGAGAAAATTAGAAAAAGAAAATAAAATCGCCAAGGATGAGTTTCTTATAAATATATGAATATAAGAAACTCATCCTTGGTGACTTTATTTTTATTTTTCTAATAATTTTAGAAGGATTTTGAATCAATATAACAGGATAATCCTGCGGAGCGCAAAAAAAAAACATAACGAGAGAACCCTGCAAGACGCGAGAATATAACGAGAGAATCCTGCGAGACGCGAAGATATAACGAGAGAGTCCTACGATATGCGAGAACATAACGAGAGAATCCTGCGAGACGCGAAGATATAACGAGAGAGTCCTACGATATGCGAGAACATAACGAGAGAATCCTGCGAGACGCGAAAATATAACGAGATAATCCTACGAGACGCGAAGATATAACGAGAGAATCATACGATACGCGAGAACATAACGAGAGAATCCTGTGAGACGAGAAAACATAACAAGAGAATCCTGCGAAACGTGAGAACATAACAAGAGAATCCCGCGAAACGTGAGAATATAACGAGGGAATCCTGCGATACGTGAGAATATAACGAGAGAATCCTGCGAGGCGCGAGAACACAACGAGGGAATCCTGCGATACCCAAGAACATGACAAGAGAATTTGATCCGATCGGATACAGCGAAATAATCCTACAATCCGCGAAGACATAACGAGGCGAACGAACTTTCCCTCCGATTCAGAGAAGGACGGCTACATTGCAACAACAGGACTTCATAAACCCCGGTGTTATCTGATGGGCAGCTCTGACGGGACCGAAATACCTACCGCCCCCGCCCCGGGGCATTTTAGGACGCTTTTTGCATCCCGTGATTAATGCAGTTCTAGGACTCTAATTTGAAAACAGGCGATTCATGTGGAGAGATATTAAAGGGGTATGTGTTCCTGGATGAATAATTTACCTTTTTATATATCCGCAGACTGTGGAAGCACATCTCTCAAACTCTCTAAGAAACTACTATGAAAGTGACGAAATAAAATATCTATTGATAAGCTCATCTACCTTTTGGAAGAATGAAAAATACGACTCAAAAAAAGCAAGGAGAAATAAATTTCTATATCAATGCATAATTTCTATAACGAAATTAAACTATATATTTGATAAATTATTTGCGCGCAGAAATAAATACACTACATATTATGTACTTTGTTAATAAACCTAAAATTTGATGTGATTTTTAAAATAAAAAATAACCATTTATAAATTTTCGATAAATAAAAAAAAAACTTGTTTAATTACAGAAATATTTCACATCATATTCATTGGTAAACTATCTGTTATTATAAATCTAAACTATGGTTCGTACGTTTACCTTTACATAAAATAATGTTCTACGGCCACTATATGCAATGATGGCGTGGCTCATCAGTGGCGAACTCCCAGCGGTTTCAATAGTTAAAACTTTGCAGCTATTTCACAATCTAACTAGTTAACCCAATCACACCGCTTTAATATTGTATTAGATTGTATTGCCTTTATATCCGGCAATCTAGATGAACTCTTGAAAAAAGTATTTGAATATGGGTATATATATGTTATATAAAAATATTATTTTATTTAAAATTATATTTCATAGATTCAAATACTCTGCTAAATCGACCGCCAGAGGTCACTCTTCCCCTATAAAAACTCGTTGTTGTTGTATCTCAATGGCCGGCTCAACCTTTTGTACATTATGTAAATAATATTTTGTTTTCCTTATTTTACTCGCCTTAAGCCAGGCATTACCTTTATCAAATTATGTTATTCATATGTATTCCCGAGTTCAAATAAAGAAATCTCTTATTAAAACCATTATTTTTTTTTTTTCAAGATTTAACCACGACTGCATCACCATTACAATACTCCTCAACATGATCTAAATTCAAGCAGAAAATCTCATTCATTTTTATATAATATTTATATAGCTTTGGGTGGTCGAGCAAAGCCCACTCTCAAAAGTCTAAAGCGTGTTCTTTCTAAAACAGAAACCTGTTGTTTAAGGAAAAAGCCATTTGTTCCGTTTATCGCAGCCTACTGTTGTGCGAGAACTTGTCAAACACTGAGATTACATCGTCAATCGAGCATAAAGACGTACCTTCTTTGATTAGTAATTTTGCAGCACGGTTATAATACTTGAAAAATGTCGTTTTCTAGTTTAAAATATACTCATGGAAATATATTTAACCCAACTATATAATGTGCAAATTATAAACTTTCCCTCTTATAAATGCTTTAAAATAGTGTAATTAATTTTCGTTGCGCAAAGAGCTCATTTTAAAATTGAAATGAATATATACATATATTAAAAACAAAGAAGGCATATCCTGACCACTAGCACATGTGCATTTAGATGGCAGAGCGGCATCTAGTGGAACAGAAATCAATTGAACGTTGATGTAGCCTGTTCCCTGATATTTGGCCAACCAATTTTCTTGATAAATCAAGAAAAAGTCATCCACGAGCGCATTTCGGGCTATTGGCCCTCGTCAGCGTAGAGCAGGCTGTACTACTGGGACCAAAAAGGTTTTTTTTCTATTGTTTCTTTTCATATATACGAGAAATATAGTATTAAAAATAAAAAAGGCATATCCTGAACAGGAGCGATGTGCTTTTCGGAAGTCAGAGCGCTATCTATCGTTTTTCATATATATATATATATGTGTGTGTGTGTGGCCGTGCGTCAGAATAAAGCAGGAACCAATTTTTCTGGTACCATCTTAAGGATCGCATTTGTCGCAGAGTCTCATTGAAACAAGGCTACATATCAAGGTTATACTGTTGATTAGTATTCTGACTCTCTGGTATGAATTCATAGTGTATCAATCCCTTTACATCAAGAAAAATGATAAGAATGAACGTAAGTAAGCTTTAATTTGATCATCTCTTTATAAACTTAAATATTGGTTCTCTAGGCTCTACAACACTGGCTTGATTGCCCCTCTATCTCGGGGTTATATCCATGAACCCACGCTTCATCTATTGTAATGATATTTTTGAGGCAATGTTGATTAGAAAAATGTATTATTTCGAACATGTTTTTTCACAGTGTTTTTGCACTGCTCATTCTGCTAATTAGTTAATAATTTCTGACAAATATAGCCGAGGATCGTTAAATATGCAGATACCTCTTTGTGATATGACTTGAAACATTTCAAAAGAAATACATGTATCAATGTCTTCTGGTAGCGCTATTTATGTGATAGTCATTCTTAGATTTTCTTTAATTGACTTTATTTTTAGTACATTTCCGAGAGGATTATTAATAATAAAGGTATTTGAATGTGTAGATAATACTTGACAATTCTGTTCTATCAGATTAAAATCATCCAAATGTGATAGGATATCTTTTTTAATAACTTTCTTCAATTTTCTAAATGTTTTAAAAGCGGTTTTCATTAATTTTAGCAAGATTTAATGCAGATTCATTGATTTTCAATACGGTTCCTAGTGAAGAGCTAGAAATTATCTTTATGTACTCACGCCTTTGAATATTCGAAAAACATGAACGCGTTTGTCTGTGTAATCATATTTATTTTATCTACTCCTGATGATAAATGTTTTATCTATTACATCCTAAACATTTTATTTGTTCCGGTTTCATTTCTGATATTATTGATCACACATTGTAGTTATTTTTCTCAGTAAGATGCTGATAATATATGTAAAATATTTGATACTTTTTATAAAGTTGAGTAAGGTGAGAAAAACGTTGATCTCCTACATTATGCAGAACACGAGAAAGACCTTTGCCTTGAAACTCCATCGTGACTGATAGGTCCTCCATGAAATAAACCGATTTTTAAAAACCTTTAAAGTAAACCTTGAGACATACTCGTAATGCGCTAACTGTACCTGAATAGGTAAGAAGCACTGTTATAACTTTTGACTGTCAAGAAAAATTTCTTCCTAAAAAGGCGATGAAATTTGCTTCAACATTTGTGTTTTTAAATGATTTTTGTAAATTTTAAAGAATTTGTTAGAGAAATCCCCGTCTCCAGTATTTTTATACTCAATAGCACACATATACAGAGTTAATCTAGATTCAATAATATTCGGCCGAAAATCCAATCGATACAACCAAATGGATAACAGTTTACCGTCTATAACCACTGCCAGGTTGTTATAGAATGTTTCTTGTTGTGTCTTTATTTCCAGATCATACGGTGATCAATGTAATTGCCCACATCGTGAAATTTATTATAGAACACCCTGATATTTTATTTCGGACCACCATCGATCTTCACTACAGGTTTTCTGATATTTTTGTTTTTCATTTCGCCACATTGAGCAGATTTCCCCCAAATACCAATATAAGACTGACTTCGATTAAATAGAAACCGATATCGCATTCTTACCTTCAATCCTCCATTTTTCATGGTGTTTGAATTTTAGATTTACTATGCAGGATAGAATAAAATTCTTATAAAATATCATAAGATCTCTCTTTCAATGTTATCAATTACCGATGGATGCAACATCTCGGAACATCTCGGCAGGTTACTATTCTAATTTTGAAATAAATTGGTTTTATTTGATTTTCTTACGATTCTGATATGATAAAATGAATATTTATAAAGGTTTATACTTTCTCTAGTGTTTTCAAAAATATATTTTCTAAATGCATGATTTTTTTTAAATAATAAAATAATTTCCTATTTTCCTTTCTACGATGAAAAAATATTGGGGCGGTTAGGCTCATCATTGGTGAACCCTGCCAGGGGTTTGGCCAGCTTATTCTGCCACACCTCTATTTGTTAATTGCCGAAAAGCTATATTATACGAGAAACATCCTAGAAGCAAATGGTCTCCCAGACCTTTCGGTCCATAAGCCGGCTATACGAGAAACATCCTTGGAGCAAACATGGCCACCCAGACTTTCGGTCCATAAGCCGGCTATACGAGAAACATCCTTGGAGCAAACATGGCCACCCAGACCTTTCCATTCATAATCCGGCTATACGAGAAACATCCTTGGAGCAAACATGGCCACCCAGACTTTCGGTCCATAAGCCGGCTATACGAGAAACATCCTTGGAGCAAACATGGCCACCCAGACTTTCGGTCCATAAGCCGGCTATACGAGAAACATCCTTGAAGCAAATGGTCTCCCAGACCTTTCGGTCCATAAGCCGGCTATACAAGAAACACCCTTGGAGCAAACATGGCCACCCAGACTTTCGGTCCATAAGCCGGCTATTCGAGAAACATCCTAGAAGCAAATGGTCTCCCAGACCTTTCGGTCCATAAGCCGGCTATACGAGAAACATCCTTGGAGCAAACATGGCCACCCAGACTTTCGGTCCATAAGCCAGCTATACGAGAAACATCCTAGAAGCAAATGGTCTCTCAGACCTTTCGGTCCATAAGCCGGCTATACAAGAAAAACCCTTGGAGCAAACATGGCCACCCAGACTTTCGGTCCATAAACTGGCTATACAAGAAACATCCTTGGAGCAAACATGGCCACCCAGACCTTTCGCTCCATAAGCCGGCTATACGAGAAATATCCTTGGAGCAAACAAGGCCACCCAGACCTTTCGGTTCATAATTCGGCTATACGAGACTCATCCTTGGAGCAAACATGGCCACCCAGACCTTTCCATTCATAATCCGGCTATACGAGAAACATCCTTGGAGCAAACATGGCCACCCAGACCTTTCGGTCCATAATCCGGCTATACGAGAAACATCCTTAGACAAACATGGCCACCCAGACCTTTCGGTCCATAAGCCGGTCTTCCTTCCAGTCACCTAGTTAAAAGAATGGTGCATTGCTATACGAGAAACAGTACGTATATAATAATAATTGAAACTATTAAAGATAAAATTTCTTTGTTTACAAAATAAGAGAATTTTCTTCTATTGAGATACCGTAACACGATCCTTTGGCTGGAGAGAAGAACAATTTACACCAGACCGTCAGGTTCCAAAGCTCGTGATGCGATTTTCAATAGAAGAAATTCCTCGCCTCATACTGTTTCTCGTATAGCGAGGAATTTCTTCTATTAAAGATCGCTTCGCGAGCTTTCGAAACTCACGTTCTGGTGTGAATTGTCCTTTACTCCAGCCAAAGGACAGTGTTACGGTATCTCAATAGGAAAAGATTCTCGCAGAAAAGACAGTAGTAGTAGTCTTATTTTGTAATCAAAGAAAATTTACCTTTAATAGTTTCAATTTTTATTATATTCGCACTAGTTTCGAAATTTACAATTTCCTTTGAAAATGTTTTTTTTTTATCTACCAGGATATGCATCGATATATATACATGTATAATGGTTTATCTCATTCATCAAGTAATGGTTTTTTAAGAAAGAATATTTTGGCCGATTATTTCGGTGGCTATCGAGTAACTGTAAATATTTTATGCCGTAAAGATACGTCTTCTAAACGATGTGATTTTGATTTTTGAAATTTCAGATCATTCGCATAAGACTATTTGTGTGAATTTCGAAAGTTTTTATATTTACGACCTAGAAAATGGGCAACAGGTTGGATATGTAAAACTTTACGGGCACTAATGAGCAAATCCCATTCACGTAAGGAAGATTTTATGAGTTTATCAGTTAAATATTCTGAGATCCAAGTCAAGTAGTCGAATGAATGGATATTCGCAAAATCTTGTATGATTTCATGATAACTAATTTTGTGTGTCTTATAGCTTGCTATAAGATAAAATGATTGAAAAATTTAATAGCAAAAACATTGAATTATTCTTCATCAGCTTACTATCTCTATTAAATGTTTCTAGTGGAGAATACTTTATTCTATTTCATTATATATAAATGGAAGTATTAGGGGTTAGAAAATTTCATGAACTAAAGGAAATTGAGATACAAAATACTTTATTCTCTGTAGAGAAGAAAATTCATAAATATCTACACTATATTTATTCTCTCATTAGTGGCAGTAGAGGTTTACATCCCCAACCTGTTGCTCATTTTCTAGGTCGTAAATATAAAAACCAACGGAATCTCCACAAACAACCTTATACAAATAATCTGACATTTCGATGAGCCAAATCACACCGTTGGGAAAACGTTTTGATATATGCCTATTTTTATTCTTTATTTATTATTATTATTTTTATATTTAGTATATAAATAAATTCTCCAATAATAATCGTCAGGGGAATATGTTATTCAGAGTATTTGGAAAACGCACATTTAAACAATATATAGAGTTTATATAAAAAAGGGTGTACCTGGAACTGTAAAAAAACAACATTTTCTCAAAATATTTCGAGACATTGCTACCTTCTTTATCATTTATTGCACAGTAAACCTAATTTACAAATTCTCGTAGATAACATGAAAACAACATTGCCATTTGATCCAAATGATCCAAATGGCAAGGTTATTTTCATGTGATTTACAAGAATTTGTGAATTAAATTTACTGAGCAATAAATTGATAAAGAAGTTAGCAAACTCTCGAAATATTTGAGAAAATATTTTTTTTTCTTTACAGATACAGCTACAACCTTTTTTAATATGAACTTATTCAATGGATCGCCTTTTGAGTCAAAATATATAGTTTAATTAAAGGAAAGAGAACAGATTTTTCGTGCAGCTGAATGTGGCTAATGACCCACTGCCATCTATCGGAAAAATATCAACTCAATATTGATATTTTAATTTTAAAAATTTCCTGAAATAAAAAATCAACGTTCAGTTTTTTTTTTTTTTTTTCTTTTTGCAATCGGAGTGAGACATTAGCAATTTTCAGATGCAGGATCAGAGGTGATCTTCAATTTAACAACCTATATACCCACTTCCTTTTTTTTTCAAACATTTTAAGCAATATATTTTGCGTTATAATATTGGTTAATTTGCGCTATAATTTTAAGCTTTAGTGCATTGAATACTTTAAAGAGGAGGTAGAATATTTCTAAATTGTTGAGAAAATTCAGGTATAGGCCACCTGAATGAAGGACATTAGGACATTAAGCCAGTGATTTCTCAAGTCAGCCTTCTATGTTTGCCAACTCAAGGAGCTGAACATACGTTCGTTCATGTGGCGGAGATCAGTTTGTAAAAATCCGCCAATAGTTAAGACGAATATTAACGGCAATATGTGGAACCTGTTATATCATACAGGAAGCCTAGTCAGTATTATTGATTCCGAAAAGTGAAAGGCATTGAAAAGGCATTAGGATTATCCACGTAAAACTTTATTTATAGTGTAAATGGCAGGAAAAGGGCAAACACTTACACGTGTTCTTTTATAAATTTGATTTTGTGGTTTTCAAAGTTTTAACAATCTAGTATAAAATAGAGGGGGAAGATACAATATAAAATAATATATTAAAAATACGAACATAAAAATATATATCCTATTTAGATATCCATCAAGTGTAATTATTTTAAAACATGAGAAGAAAGAAGAAAATCAACCATAGTTACAATACTACACAGATATATCCTGGAGAAGGTTCCCCCTTCAATAGTTACCTATATAAAATAGGGAAATCCAAATGATTAATTTTGAATGTGGTTTGGGAGCAGAAATAGTAAACAAAATAATATTAGAGAGTCTCAAATACACTACAATCTCAATGATCTTTCCTTATTCTGTCGCTTAATTGAAATGCCCATTTAACTTTGAGAATTTTATGATGGATAACCGGCCATTCATTATAAACTACAGAGAGATTTATTATAAATATAAAACTCTAAAACTTATGAAATGATACAATATTATATTAGTTGCATATATCTTTAACGTACATAATGTAAATAGCAATATTATTGTTTAAAGTTAAATTATTTTTTTTTTATTATTAACTTAATGTTAATTTGAATTTAAATTATACATATACATCTAAATTAGAGATAATAAAAGGCATATATTGGATTAAATAAAATATTTATTTGTTATTTATTTTTTATATCTTTTATTCAATCCAATATATGCTTTTTTATTATCTAAATATTTAAATGTGGATTTCTCTATTTTCAAAACAAATGCATCGATAAGAGATTTGTGTAATACTTCGGTGGAGCACAAATCTCATGAATATTATAATTGCCTTTAAATAAAATAAATAAATGAAATAATAATTTTTTTCTTTTCATAGCGCAGGATTAAGCAAGTGATCTAGTTGTAGCGACTGTTTACGTCACTCGCTCACATGTTACACATTCCGGACAAATATTTTCCAAGGGAAGGATTAGATAACCACGGGCTCGGCCCTGTCTGGTGACGCCAGAAGTTGGCGGTCATCGGTGACTGCCTCGCTCGACAACACTGAATCACACCACGGCGTCATGGCGCTGTCACAACCCAGCATTCCGGGTGGTAAACAACAGCGGGAGGTCTTGCTTCCCGGGTTTACTAATCCTAATCTAGCCTAATGTGTTTACAAGTCATTGCAAGGTTAGGTTAGATATTCTAAGTCATTTTACTATAACCCACACCATAACCTCCTAATTAAGATATTGCCTCGGAATAGCAAACTCGATAAGCACGTGCAATGGAAGCCCGCGTTGATTCTGTATTCATATAACTGTAAACACCCAAATAATTTTATTTGATTTTAACTATTATTTTATTATTAAGATAGAGGCTGCCTGGCGGCATTCATATTTCTATGAAATATAGACACTTCGGCCAGTTAGAGTTTTTATTTTCTCAACAAGCAGAACAATTTTTAACGCCTTGCCAAATGCTTTATTTTTATATTTCTCCTGACGAAGACAAAAGATTTTTGTCGAAACGTTGAGAAAATAAAAATCTCTAACTGGCCGAAATGTCTATTTTTCATAGAAATATTATTTTATTGGCGATTTAGTGTAAATATTTTCTCCTGGAGAAGGGCTTTCATGCCCGAAAGCTTGAGAGATTTGTGAATAAAAAATATTTAAAAAAAAATTTTTCCCTGGAGGCTTAATGTTCTTATTTTAATATTGATTCAAGGGATTAACGAATAGGGTTAGTAAACTTGGGAACCGTTCCCGACAACCTCTTGCCATTTTCCCTATAATAACCATTATAGGCATCTTTATATTTCTGGCTAAATATATTATCGTGATTGGAATTTTATATTCAGCTAAAGTATTGATGAACTGGCCGCATTATATGTCACACACATATATTCAAATTAATATTATATTAAAATTTAAAAACTTCGGCTTCTAAACAACTTCTTGAAATTCTTTACACATCCACTATAAAAATAACTTCTAAAATATGATCTCTTTTGTTGTATTTTTGTAATGCAGAAATTCATAATAATATTAATAATACATTTATAAAATAGACTCGCGGAAACAGAAATTGGATTCAAATTTTGATAAGATCCAATTATATACAGTTTTCAATTTAATGCGAGAATTTTTATTATTATCCACCGTCAATTATAAACCTTTTCTCACACACATTCTTCACCAGGATGATTACTTTCGATATTTTAGCAAAATGTGCGTCATCTTGCGATGTCCAGCCGACAAAAGCGCTATATCAATCATGTCACAAAAATGTCCCGCACAAATAATGTAACATATAAAATTAGAAAGACAAACCTCAGAATAACACAGCAATTTATTTAAAGTAAAACCAAATTAACACTAAAAAAATAGCAGAGATTCAATGAGTAAATTTTACAGTGTATCAAAATACAAATATCGAAATTGAAAATCTTTTCATAGAATAATAAATAATCTGCTACAATATATATCACGAAAATGTGTGTCACCAAAATGCTTTACAAGAGATATCCTAGGGAAAGTAATCTAACTTCAAATTTGACAACTTTTAAAGCAGCTCATTGAAGCTTTTTACTTTCAAAATGGCGGCAGTGGGTCGCCGAACGTCAGTGAAATAAAAAGTCGATGAGTTTCCCATATCAAGTTTGAGAGATAGCCTTATCTAATGTTTTAAAAGTGGAATTTCCAGGATTCGAACCTGAATCTCGTGATTTATAATCAGACGCGTTAATTGTTGCGTGTCACGCCAACTAGATAAATAACCAATTTAGTCAATATCTCTCTCATTTATAAAATATATTGTCAATTTATTACCATAATTATTAGAGATATATAATTAATTAAGGAAAAACTCATTAGAAGAAATATTTATAGTTTTTAAAAGCGCCTTTCACAATTTACCTTGAAATTTGAATTACCCTATATAGTAAGTTGACGTGTTGATCAGCAATATCTACAAACTTAACATATTCACCTTGGTAAACAAAGTTCCTTTATTATTTGAGATGCAATCGACGGAAAAATACTTTTGTGAACTTTATTCAATTATTATATGGCTATATCACTGGTATTTACAATGTACTCTGCACGAATTTTTTAAAAACTATTTTTCTCTAAATGTATTACCTTTTGTGTCAAAATTTGTATTATTTAAAAATTGAAATTGATATAAAAACAATATAAATATTGTATATATTTTTCAGTGTTTTACCAGAATTTCACGAAATTATAATACTGCATATATATATGTTATAAAAAGAATGAGATTTTCTTGAAGGTATCATAAAAATATTGAAGATTAGAAATAGCTTTAATTGAGCTTATGGGGAGTATAGAAAACATAATTTGATAAAGGTAATGCCTGGCTTAAGGCTTTTATATATATAAATAAAAAAATAAACTTATTTACATAATTTACAAACGGTTTGAGCCGGCCATCGGGGAAACACCAACAATGAGTTTTTATAGGGGAAGCGTAACCTATGGCGGTCGACTTAACAGAGTATTTGAATCTATATATATATATGATATATAATTTCAAATAAAATAATATTCTAATATAAAATATATATATATAGTCTTGAAAAACAATAAGTATACTCGTATTCACATTTATATCCCTACTAACATTTCCAATCCCTTTGCAAGTAAACCTGCTCCAGACCATGTATATAGTTTTATGCGTGCTTAAAGTTTCCACATGTACTCGCTATGGCATTCTTCATTTGTCGCTCTCCAAACGCTGGGACCTCTGACTCCTACAACAAGCAAAATTATAGTTCATTGCTCCAAATTGTTGCTTCATTTGTTGCAAATTGCTAAATTGATCAATGACTGCTCTTTGGCCCATCTTAGTCTTTTTATTAAATGCAATAAATAATAAATAGAAAAATTAATCCTTTCGCAATAATATTCCGAGCTTTCGCTCTTCCAAATATTTGTGATTCCCTTTGCAGTTGTAAATCTACTTTGATTTAACCAGTCTCTTAATCCTCTTTTTATCTTTCGGAATTATTTATTTGTTGTATTTTATAGTATCTTTTTTTTCAGCGTCTTCGTTTATTTTTCCTAATCATCAGAGGAATACTTTTTAAAATATTCGTAACTCTACTCTGAAATATATCCTTTTTTTCCCACAATTCCTAATTATCCAAATCATTTAAATTCTTTTGTAAATGTTCATGCACTTTTCACGGCTTTTTTAGTTATTGAAAGGTTTAAACCTTTGAAAATTGAAGATATTTTTAAGAAGGTGTTGAAAAAATAAATTTTATATATATTTGAAAATGAACAAAATGCAAAGGTTGCACAGAAACGGGAAATTACTCAGCAAAATATACGAAAAAGCATTACAAGCTTCAGCGAACTTTGTGCATCTAAATAAATCAGGGAAGAAGAGAGAGAGAAATGGTTGTAATATAAGAACCATATCCAGGGTTTGCCACAAAATATCAACAGCAAATAGCCTAAATATGCATTCGCTAACTATGGCCAATATGGATATTTTACAGTCTAAATCTATCACAGACTTTACTGATATATTCGCTATAACTATCATTGTCCAATCAATAACCAAAAAAATAGTTATATCAAATATTTATAATAACGAATAGATTCAAAAAGGATAAGTTTCTTTATTTGAAAAATCAATTCGAGCTTATCCTTTTTGAATCTATTCGTTATTATAATTATTGAAAGGATTATTCGTCTTAAATCAAATATTTATGTATATATACATCCAACTTTATTGAGCATACAACATGAAACTTTTATAAAGAAATTAACCAATGCATGCAATATACTAATGATTGTATTATGTATAAAAGAAACATTCGTGCTTTTAAATCCTTTCATTTTATATGTATAGATGGCGCGTTTTATTGCTTTGCGTTAATTTATACCAATGATGATCACAATAACATCAAAAATCACAAAGGTCATTGACTTATTCCTAATATTGGTGATATAAACTTGAAACTACATTGTGATAAAACTTTCTCCAACTTGCCGTAATGCCAGTGTATTCGATCTTAGACTAACAAACAAGCAATTAAAGAGGTCAAAAGCTGGCGAACAAAACAACTAGAGCTAGCGGTTACCTACTTGATTTGATAATGAAAGCATGGGGTGTCTGGTGGCCTGCAGGCGAAAGTTAATTTTATACAAGACACTATTTAGAATCAAAATCACTAACCGTTTAGCAGTATGATTTCTCTTCATAAACAAGCGCTGGCTGAAGAAAACCCAAACAGTATATCCAGGCTTGTAGCTTAGCATCGCCAAAATACACACATATTCTAAGACAAATACCTAAACTCTCTCTCACACACAGAATACTTTGGATCTAAATCGTTGAAATTTGAAATAGACTACAGTAGATCTAATTTATCAAACAGATAATACATTTCTAACTATATAGAAAAGAAACCTTTTACAGGGATGCTATTAAGAATTCAATAGTTATTTCAAAGTTTTGTCATTTACCTTAAATATCAAATGATGTTCTAAACCTAATGTATACAATGTTCAAAATGTTTAACTGATCATGGTAACTTCAAATATTATATTTTAAGAATCATAAAAATAGAGATTAACTTAAATATTCATTTGGGGAGTGGAAGAAAAATGCCTTGAATATAAATAACTTTTTGCCCACTGGTGGCGGACCTGAGAATGCAGAACTATATGATTAG
>CP092886.1:32497182-32514558 GCA_030710605.1 Cordylochernes scorpioides | reverse complement strand
CATTATCTATTTGTTTGCATCAGCATAATTTAATATAATCTTTGATAGAGGGCGCTGTTCGTGAGCTAAGTAGAATAATTTGAATATATAGTTTTAATAATTGATTTATATATATTTTTTAAAATAGCCTATCGTCTTCCCCGTATTTTTTTACCTGTGTATGGAAATTTTGGTTTGAATTAGTGAACTACTGCGAATTTGTATACCGGACATACAAACAAACAAACATACAAACATTGATATATGAACCCCTCAATGCACAGATTGATTAACTCCATAAATAATCGGGAAAAAAATGTTTAATTTTTGTTGAAAGTCTAAAAATCTATATGACATATAGATTTTTAGACTTTCAACAAAAATTAAACATTTTTTTCCCGATTATTTATGGAGTTAATCAATCTGTGCATTGAGGGGCTCATATATATATATATATAGATTTATCTTTTCAAAATTATAAACACATCATTTTATTTAACACGGCACTAATCATATAGTTCTGCATTCTCAGGTCCGCCACCAGTGGGCAAAAAGTTATTTATATTCAAGGCATTTTTCTTCCACTCCCCAAATGAATATTTAAGTTAATCTCTATTTTTATGATTCTTAAAATATAATATTTGAAGTTACCATGATCAGTTAAACATTTTGAACATTGTATACATTAGGTTTAGAACATCACTTGATATTTAAGGTAAATGACAAAACTTTGAAATAACTATTGAATTCTCAATAGCATCCCTGTAAAAGGTTTCTTTGCTATATAGTTAGAAATTTATTATCTGTTTGATAAATTCGATCTACTGTAGTCTATTTCAATTTTCAACGATTTAGATCCACGGTATTCTGTGTGTGAGAGAGAGTTTAGGTATTTGTCTTAGAATATGTGTGTATTTTGGCGATGCTAAGCTACGAGCCTGGATGTACTGTTTAAGTTTGTCTTTATCCAGCGCTTGTTTATGAAGAGAAATCATACTGCTAAACGGTTAGTGATTTTGATTCTAAATAGTGTCTTGTATAAAATTAACTTTCGCCTGCAGGCCACCAGACACCCCATGCTTTCATTATCAAATCAAGTAGGTAACCGCTAGCTCTAGTTGTTTTGTTCGCCAGCTTTTGACCGCTGTAATTGCTTGTTTGTTAGTCTATGATCGAATACACTGGCATTACGGCAAGTTGGAGAAAGTGTTATCACAATGTAGTTTCAAGTTTATATCACCAATATTAGGAATAAGTCAATGACCTTTGTGATTTTTCGATGTTATTGTGATCATCATTGGTATAAATTAACGCAAAGCAATAACGCGCCATCTATACATATAAAATGAAAGGGTTTAAAAGCACGAATGTTTCTTTTATACATAATACAATCATTAGTATATTGCATGCATTGGTTAATTTCTTTATAAAAGTTTCATGTTGTATGCTCAATAAAGTTGGATGTATATATACATAAATATTTGAGATAAATATATTTTGGTTGTTGATTGGACAATGATAGTTATAGCGAATATATCAGTAAAGTCTGTGATAGATTTAGACTATAAAATATCCATATTGGCCATAGTTAGCGAATGCATATTTAGGCTATTTGTTGTTGATATTTTGTGGTAGACCCTGGATATGGTTCTTTAATTACAATCATTTCTCTCTCTCTTCTTCCCTGATTTATTTAGATGCACAAAGTTCGCTAAAGCTTGAAATGCTTTTTCGTATATTTTGCTGAATAATTTCCCGTTTCTGTGCAACTTTTGCTTTTTGTTCATTTTTAAACATATATAAAATTTATTTTTCAACACCTTCTTAAAAAATCTTACTTTTCAAAAGTTTTAACCATTCAATAATTAAAGAAACCGTGAAAAGTGCATAAACATTTCCAAAAGAATTTAAATGATTTGGATAATTAGGAATTGTGGGAAAAAAAGGATATATTTCAGAGTGGAGTTACGAATATTTTAAAAAGTATTCCTCTGATGATTAGGAAAAATAAACGAAGACGCTGAAAAAAAAGATACTATAAAATACAACAAATAAATAATTCCGAAAGATAAAAAGAGGATTAAGAGACTGGTTAAATCAAAGTAGATTTACAACTGCAAAGGGAATCACAAATATTTGGAAGAGCGAAAGCTGGGAATATTATTGCGAAAGGATTCATTTTTCTATTTATTATTTATTGCACATTCTTCAATAAAAAGACTAAGATGGGCCAAAGAACAATCATTGATCAATTTAGCAATTTGCAACAAATGAAGCAACAATTTGGAGCAATGAACTATAATTTTGCTTGTTGTAGGAGACAGAGGTCCCAGAGTTTGGAGAGCGACAAATGAAGAATGCCATAGCGAGTACATGTGGAAACTTTAAGCACGCATAAAATTATACACATGGTCTGGAGCAGGTTTACTTGCATAGGGATTGGAAATGTTAGTAGGGATAAAAATGTGAATACGAGTATACTCATTGTTTTTTAAGACTATATATATATATTTTATATTATAATATTATTTTATTTGAAATTATATATCATAGATTCAAATACTCTGTTAAGTCGAACGCCATAGGTCACGCTTCCCCTATAAAAACTCATTGTTGGTGTTTCCCCGATGGCCGGCTCAAACCGTTTGTAAATTATGTAAATAAGTTTATTTTTTTATTTATATATATAAAAGCCTTAAGCCAGGCATTACCTTTATCAAATTATGTTTTCTATATTCCCCATAAGCTCAATTAAAGCTATTTCTAATCTTTAATATTTTTATTATACTTTCAAGAAACCCTCATTCTTTTTATAACATATATGCAGTATTATAATTTCGTGAAATTCTGGTAAAACACTAAAAAAAATATATATAATATTTATGATGTTTTTTCTATCAATTTCCATTTTTGAATAATACATATTTTGACACAAAAGGTAATACATTTAGAGAAAAATAGTTTTTAAAAAATTCGTGCAGAGTGCATTGTAAATACCAGTGATATAGCCATATAATAATTGAATAAAGTTCACAAAAGTATTTTTCCGTCGATTGCATCTCAAATAATAAAGGAACTTTGTTTACCAAGGTGAATATGTTAAGTTTGTAGATATTGCTGATCAACACGTCAGCTTACTATATAGGATAACTCAAAATTCAAGGTAAAATTGTGAAAGGCTTATAAAAACTATAAATATTTCTTCTAATGAGTTTTTCCTTAATTAATTATATATCTCTAATAATTATGGTAATAAATTGACAATATATTTTATAAATGAGAGAGAGAGATATTGACTAAATTGGTTATTTATCTAGTTGGCGTGACACGCAACAATTAACGCGTCTGATTATAAATCAAGAGATTCAGGTTCGAATCCTGGAAATTCCACTTTTAAAACATTAGATAAGGCTATCTCTCAAACTTGATATGGGAAACTCATCGTCTTTTTATTTTACTGACGTTTGGCGACCCACTGCCGCCATTTTGAAAGTAAAAAGCTTCAATGAGCTGCTTTAAAAGTTGTCAAATTTGAAGTTAGATTACTTTCCCTAGGATATCTCTTGTAAAGCAATTTGGTGACACACTTATTTTGGTGATATATATTGTAGCAGATTATTTATTATTCTATGAAAAGATTTTCAATTTCGATATTTGTATTTTGATACACTGTAAAATTTACTCATTGCCTCTCTGCTATTTTTATAGTGTTAATTTGGTTTTACTTTAAATGAATTGCTGTGTTATTCTGAGGTTTGTCTTTCTTAATTTTATATGTTACATTATTTGTGCGGGACATTTTTGTGACATGATTGATATAGCGCTTTTGTCGGCTGGACATCGCAAGATGACGCACATTTTGCTAAAATATCGAAAGTAATTATTCTGGTGAAGAATGTGTGTGGGAAAAGGTTTATAATTGACGGGGGATAATAATAAAAATTCTCGCATTAAATTGAAAACTGTATATAATTGGATCTTATCAAAATTTAAATCCAATTTCTGTTTCCGCGAGTATATTTTATAAATGTATTATTAATATTATTATGAATTTTTCTGCATTACAAAAAGACAACAAAAGAGATCATATTTTAGAAGTTATTTTTATAGTGGGTGTGTAAAGAATTTCAAGAAGTTGTTTAGAAGCCGAAGATTTTGAATTTTTAATATAATATTAATTTGAATATATGTTTGTGACATATAATGCGGCCAGTTCATCAATACTTTACCTGAATATAAAATTCCAATCACGATAATATATTTAGCCAGAAATATAAAGATGCCTATAATGGTTATTATAGGGAAAATGGCAAGAGGTTGTCGGGAATGGTTCACCAGCTTACTAACCCTATTCGATGATCCCTCGAATCAATATTAAAATAAGAACATTAAGCCCCCAGGGAAAAAAATATTTTTAAAATATTTTTTATTTACAAATCTCTCAAGCTTTCGGGCAAGAAATCCCTTCTACAGGAGAAAATATTTTACACTAAATCGCCAATAAAATAATATTTATATGAAAAATAGACACTTCGGCCAGTTAGAGATTATTATTTTCTCAACGTTTCGACAAAAATCTTTTGTCTTCGTCAGGAGAAATATAAAAATAAAGCATTTGGCAAGGCATTAAAAATTGTTCTGCTTGTTGAGAAAATAAAAACTCTAACTGGCCGAAGTCTATTTTTCAAAGAAATATGAATGCCGGCCAGGCAGCCTCTATCTTAATAATAAAATAATAGTTAAAATCATCAGATAAAATTATTTGGGTGTTTACAGTTATTTGAAAACAGAATCAACGCGGGCTTCCATTGCACGTGCTTATCGAGTTTGCTATTCCGAGGCGATATCTTAATTAGGAGGTTATGGTGTGGGTTATAGTAAAATGACTTAGAATATCTAACCTAACCTTGCAATGGCATGTAAACACATTAGGCTAGATTAGGATTAGTAAACCCGGGAAGCAAGACCTCCCGCTGTTGTTTACCACCCGGAATGCTGGGTTGTGACAGCGCCATGACGCCGTGGTGTGATTCAGTGTTGTCGAGCGAGGCAGTCACCGATGACCGCCAACTTCTGGCGTCACCAGACAGGGCCGAGCCCGTGGTTATCTAATCCTTTCCTTGGAAAATATTTGTCCGGAATGTGTAACATGTGAGCGAGTGACGTAAACAGTCGCTACAACTCGATCACTTGCTTAATCCTGCGCCATGAAAAGTAAATATTTATTATTTCATTTATTTATTTTATTTAAAGGCATTTATAATATTCATGAGATTTGTGCTCCACCGAAGTATTACACAAATCTCTTATCGATGCATTTGTTTTGAAAATAGAGAAATCCACATTTAAATATTTAAATAATAAAAAAGCATATATTGGATTGAATAAAGGATATAAAAAATAAATAACAAATAAATCTTTTATTCAATCCAATATATGCCTTTTATTATCTCTAATTTAGATGTATATATATATATATAATTTAAATTCAAATTAACATTAAGTAAATAATTAAAAAAATAATTTAACTTCAAACAATAATATTGCTATTTACACTATGTACGTTAAAGATATCTACAACTAATATAACAATTGTATCATTTCATAAGTTTTAGGGTTTTATATTTATAAAAAATCTCTCTGTAGTTTATAATGAATGGCCGGTTATCCATCATAAAATTCTCAAAGTTAAATGGGCATTTCAATTAAGCGACAGAATAAAGGAAAGATCATTGAGATTGTAGTGTATTTGAGACTCTCTAATATTATTTTGTTTACTAATTCTGCTCTCCCAAAACACATTCAACATTAATCATTTGCATTTCCCTATTTTATATAGGTAACTATTGAAGGGGGAACCTTCTCCAGGATATATCGGTGTAGTATTGTAACTATAGTTGATTTTCTTCTTTCTTCGATTGTTTTAAAATAATTACACTTGATGGATACCTAAATAGGATATATATTTTTATGTTCGTATTTTTAATATAATATTTTATATTGTATCTCCCCCTCTATTTTATAGTAGATTGTCATAGGCTTTGAAAACCACAAAATTAAATTTAAAAAGAACACCTGTATGTGTTTGCCCGTTGCCTGCCATTGACACTATAAATAAAGTTTTACGTGGATAATCCTAATGCCTTTTCAATGCCTTTCACTTTTCGGAATCAATAATACTGACTCGGCTTCCTGTATGATATAACAGGTTCCACATATTGCCGTTAATATTCGTATTAACTATTGGCGGATTTTTACAAACTGATCTCCGCCACATGAACGAACGTATGTTCAGCTCCTTGAGTTGGCAAACATAGAAGGCTGACTTGAGAAATCACTGGCTTAATGTCCTAATGTCCTTCATTCAGGTGGCCTATACCTGAATTTTCTCAACAATTTAGAAATATTCTACCTCCTCTTTAAAGTATTCAATGCACTAAAACTTAAAATTATAGCGCAAATTAACCAATATTATAACGCAAAATATATTGCTTAAAATGTTTGAAAAAAAGGAAGTAGATATATAAGTTGTTAAATTGAAGATCACCTCTGATCCTGCAGCTGAATATTGCTAATGTCTCACTCCCACTGCAAAAAGAAAAAAAAACACAAACTGAACGTTGATTTTTTATTTCAGGAAATTTTTAAAAATAAAATATCAATATTGAGTTGATATTTTTACGATAGATGGCAGTGGTCATTAGCCACATTCAGCTGCACGAAAAGCTGTTCTCTTTCCTTTAATCAAACTATATATTTTGACTCAAAGGGCGATCCATTGAATAAGTTCATATAAAAAAGGGAGTACCTGGATCTGTAAAGAAAAAACAATATTTTCTCAAAATATTTCGAGAGATTGCTACCTTCTTTATCAATTTATTGCTCAGTAAACTTAATTCCCAAATTCTTGTAGATCACATGAAAATAACCTTGCCATTTGGTCCAAATAATCCAAATGGCAAGGTTGTTTTCATGTTATCTACGAGAATTCGTAAATTAAGTTTACTGTGCAATGAATTGATAAAGAAGGTAGCAATCTCTCGAAATATTTTGAGAAAAATGTTGTTTTTTTACAGTTCCAGGTACACCCTTTTTTATATAAACTCTATATATTGTTTAAATGTGCGTTTTCCAAATACTCTGAATAACATATTCCCCTGACGATTATTATTGGAGAATTTATTTATATACTAAATATAAAAATAATAATAATAAATAAAGAATAAAAATAGGCATATATCAAAACGTTTTCCCAACGGTGTGATTTGGCTCATCGAAATGTCAGATTATTTGTATAAGGTTGTTTGTGGACATTCCGTTGGTTTTTATATTTACGACCTAGAAAATGAGCAACAGGTTGGGGATGTAAACCTCTACTGCCACTAATGAGAGAATAAATATAGTGTAGATATTTATGAATTTTCTTCTCTACAGAGAATAAAGTATTTTGTATCTCAATTTCCTTTAGTTTATGAAATTATCTAACCCCTAATACTTCCATTTATATATAATTAAATAGAATAAAGTATTCTCCATTAGAAACATTTAATAGAGATAGTGAGCTGATGAAGAATAAATCAATGTTTTTGCTATTAAATTTTCCAATCATTTTCTCTTATAGCAAGCTATAAGGCACAGAATTAGTTATCATGAAATCCTACAAGATTTTACGAATATCCATTCACTCGACTACTTGACTTGGATCTCAGAATATTTAACTGATAAACTCAGAAAATCTTCCTTACGTAAAATGTGATTTGAAATGAAGGCGATAAAAACGTGGTGATTTTCTTTTAATGGTAAAAACACAAGCTTTCAGGCAAGAATGCCCTTCTTCAGGTGACAACTTGGAAATATTTAAAACTATGCATATGAAAGATAGCCCAATACAGTAGGTAAATAGTTCAGCTGGGGGGATTGGCGAGGTAAAACACGGAGTATTGGGGTGGGAGGTCGATTTTTCGGTTAAAACTGGGCGTGCAGTGCGAGACCAAAGATTCAAGGACTAGGCGCTGATACTTGTTCCCGACGCCCTTGTAAACGCATACAGCGCTGTCCAAATTGAACGAGTGGCGAAATTCTGTGATGTGTTGGCATAAGAGAGACTTGCGGTCGTTGGTGCGTATGTTGCGGCTGTGTTCAGATAATCTGGTGCAGATAGATCGACCGGTTTCTCCGATGTAACACTGTTCGCAATCGAGACAGGGAATTTTGTAAATTGCGTTGGTGGCGGTTAGGGGATTAGTTTTAATCGAACCTTTTGTAATCGGATGGCGTAAGGAAGTATAGAGGGAAGGGGTATTATTAAAATAGATACGTATTCCGAACTAGTAGATTAAACCATATATTAGCATAATTACATTTCTCCTATTACCTGTTTTGTATATCATACATAAAACTTAAATTTTATCTCTCTAAAAATAATAGTTTTTTTTGTTTATGCTAATCACCTGTATATATATAGATGTATCTCGATTCTTTGTGTAGTTTTATTCCTGTTGAAGGGCGACATTGTGCTCGAAAGCTCGAACGCTTGTTCATAAAAATATACTCATCCTCTTTGTCTTTGAATGCTTTCTTTACCAAGTTACTCCAGAGGATTTTACCTTGTTTAAATAAAGATAAAATGACTGATTCTTGATTTTTGCGATAACATTATATTCTCACAAAGTTGTTTCCATGTGATCTACAAGAATTCGTAAATTAAGTTTACTGTGCAATAAATTGATAAAGAAGTAACAATTTCTCGAAATATTTTGAGAAGAAAAATTGATTTTTCTCTACAATTCCACGTACGCCCCTTTTTATATAAAATTATTGACTTAGTTTATCAAATATGTAAAAGTTTATTTTTGTCGCATCGATTTTTATATATGTATATATATCCTGGTAGATAAAAAAAAACATTTTCAAAGGAAATTTCAAATATCGAAACTAATGCGAATATAATAAAAATTGAAACTATTAAAGGGAAATTTTCTTTGTTTTCAAAATAAGACTACTACTACTGTCTTTTCTGCGAGAATATTTTTCTATTGAGATACCGTGACACTGTCCTTTGGCTGGAGTAAAGGACAATTCACACCAGAACAGAGGTTCGAAAGTTCGTGATGCGATCTTCAATAGAAAAAAATTCCTCGCCTCGTACTGTTTCTCGTATAGCGAAGAATTTATTTTTGTAAACAAAGAAAATTTATCTTTATTATTTCAATTTTTATTATATACGTACTGTTTCTCGTATAGCAATGCATCATTCCTTTAGTTGGGTGACTGGAGGAGAACCGGCTTATGGACCGAATGGTCTGGGTGGCCATGTTTGCTCCAAGGATGTTTCTCGTATAGCCGGATTATGGACCGAAAGGTCTGGGTGGCCATGTTTTCTCCAAGGATGTTTCTCGTATAGCCGGATTATGGACCGAAAGGTCTGGGTGGCTATGTTTGCTCCAAGGATGTTTCTCGTATAGCCGGCTTATGGACCGTAAGGTCTGGGTGGCCATGTTTGCTCCAAGGATGTTTCTCGTATAGCCGGATTATGGATCGAAAGGTCTGGGTGGCCATGTCCGAGCTGGACGCCGAAATTTCATTTTTGGAAATTGCGAGGGAAATCGCTAGCTTAAAAAACAATAAAGCAGCAGGTTACGATAGTATCCCAAATGAAGCTATCAAAGCCATACCTGAGAATAGTTTAATTCTTTTATCTAACTTATTCAATAAAATATTAACTAAATCCCAAGTTCCTTCACAGTGGTCAAAAAACATCATCCAACCAATATTCAAAAATGGTAATCCGAATACACCATCAAATAATAGGGGCATTGCCCTTATAAGCAACTTGTCAAAACTTTTTACATCCATATTAAAAAATAGACTAAGTAATTGGATTGAAAATAGAAAACTGATAGCAGAAAACCAGGCAGGATTCAGAAGGGGCTACTCGTGCCAAGACCATATCTTCACGCTTACATCACTAATACAAATAACACTAAACCGCAAAAGGAGGAAACTTTACGCATTCTTTGTTGATCTTAAAAAAAGCGTTTGATACAGTTCCACATCTACTATTATGGAGAAAGCTTGCGCTTGTTGGTTTAAGTGGGCGATTTATCAAACTTATACAGAACTACTATGCTCAAATGATGGCAGCGGTCAGATGGAACGGCTCATTTACAGAATTTATCAAAATACATTCAGGTGTTCTCCCCAGGGCGAACCTCTTTCACCGTATTTATTTATTATTTTCACTAACGATCTGGTTGCTACGATGGATGATTCTGACCTGCCAGGTATATACTTACCGGGCCATGGAACTATACACCTACTCCTGTTCGCGGATGATATAGTCCTCTTTGGTGAATCCAAGATAAATCTCCAAATAAAGATTAATTCAATAAAAAGATATTTTGAGGAAAATGGTTTAACTCTGAACCAATCCAAGTCTAAATTCGTAGTGTTTCGAAATGGAGGTCGCTTGGCCAGATCTGACGTTTGGTTTTGGGGCCAACAACCCTTGACAGTATCTTCAAAATATACGTACCTTGGCTACCCCTTAACTACCAAGAATCCAACTGCTTACGTGGCGCAGCACTTTAAAAGCAAAGCATTGGTTGCTACAAACGCAGTATGGAGAATACTATCCAAGTCAAGAATCCAATCGTTCGGAGCAGTCATGAAACTACTTGACTCCATAGTTTTATCCACGTTGTTATACTCGGCCCCACTGTGGGAGACGAATCAGATAAGAGTGGTAAACCAGATCTAGGATATTTTCCTACGGCGATTTCTTGACCTTCCCAAATATACTCCGGGCTACATCTTACGAACAGAAACCGGAAGGATGTCCCTCGAATTAAACATTACGAAATTGATTCTAAATTTCTGGATACAGATTTTTAAAATGGACAGGACAAGATTACCCTATGTTTGCTTGTCCCAGCTCTGGAAAGTTTCAATTGTGGGAAAAGCGGGAAACAACTTTATTCATAACCTGAATAGCATCATTGACTCTAGGGGTTTTTCTTTTTTAAGAACTGTGAAGATTATATGGTTGTGCGAGGAGAAATGCCTAGAATTATTCAAACCACAGTCGACCAGCTACTCCAATTTTATTCACTATCAATCTCTAAGTAGCTCCTTCACGACGGAGGACTACTTACTATCAAACCTCCCTTTGAAAATTAAACGATTAATAGCCCGTCAAAGGATTCTATGGCTACTTTTCCGCGAGGATATCACGGAATTTGGAACAGCGACCCTTTAAATTGCTACTTCTGCAATGTTGGCATCCAAGACAATTTGGTCCACTATCTATTCCATTGCCCATTCCTACAGGAAAAGAGACTGGAAATTCGCGAAATTTCGGGGCTAACTCACTAAAATGAACAACATGTATATAAAATCTTCACTACTCTCCTGCTGGATAAAACAATTGTTTATAAATATTTTAAATATTTCAAGGCGATTGAGAAAATGAGAGAAGAAGTGTTCAACTCCACAGACAACGGCTGATTGCTCCCCCTCCCATCCGAATTGCTTTTCCTCCTCACTCATGTACATATATAACCTTTTAGGGGAATCTCCTTGTAAGACAAATTGTGTCTAATAAAGGTTTTTGTTGTTGTTGGTCTGGGTGGCCATGTTTGCTCCAAGGATGTTTCTCGTATAGCCGGCTCATGGACCGAAAGGTCTGGGTGGCCATGTTTGCACCAAGAATGTTTCTCGTATAGCCGGCTTATGGACCGAAAGGTCTGGGAGACCATTTGCTTCTAGGATGTTTCTCGTATAATATACCTTTTCGGCAATTAACAAATAGAGGTGTGGCAGATTAAACTGGCCAAACCCCTGGCAGGGTCACCAATGATGAGCCTAACCGCCCCAATATTTGTTCATCATTGAAAAGAAAATAGGACATTATTTTATTATAAAAAATCGCGCACTTAGAAAATATATTTTAAAAACACTAGAGAAAGTATAAACCTTTTTAAAGATTCATTTTATCATAGCAGAATCGTAAGAAAATCAAATAATACCAGTTTATCAAATTTAGAATATTAACCTGCCGGGATGTTGCATTCATCGGTAAATGATAGCACTGAAAGAGAGATCTTATGATATTTTATAAGAATTTTATTCTATCCTGCATAGTAAATCTAAAATTCAAACACCATGAAAAATGGAGGATTGAAGGTAAGAATGCGATATCGGTTTCTATTTAATCGAGGTCAGTCTTATATTGGTATTTGGGGGAAATCTGTTCAATGTGGCGAAATGAAAAACAAAAATATCAGAAAACCTGTAGTGAAGATCGATGGTGGTCCGAAATAAAATATCAGGGTGTTCTATAATAAATTTCACGATGTGGGCAATTACATTGATCACCGTATGATCTGGAAATAAAGACACAACAAGAAACATTCTATAGCAACCTGGCAGTGGTTATAGACGGTAAACTGTTATCCATTTGGTTATATCGATTGGATTTTCGGCCGAATATTATTGAATCTAGATTAACTCTGTATATGTGTGCTATTGAGTATAAAAATACTGGAGACGGGGATTTCTCTAACAAGTTCTTTAAAATTTACAAAATTAATTTAAAAACACAAATGTTGACGCAAATTTTGTTGACCTTTTTGAATGAAATTTCTTGACAGTCCAAAGTTATAACAGTGCTTCATGCCTTTTCAGGTACAGTTAGCGCATTATGTCTCAAGGTTTACTTTAAAGGTTTTAAAAAATCGGTTTATTTCATGGAGGACCTATCAGTCACGATGGAGTTTCAAGGCAAAGGTCTTTCTCGTGTTCTGCATAATGTAGGAGATCAACGTTTTTCTCACCTTACTCAACTTTATAAAAAGTATCAAATATTTTACATATATTATCAGCATCTTACTGAGAAAAATAACTACAATGTGTGATCAATAATATCAGAAATGAAACCGGAACAAATAAAATGTTTAGGATGTAATAGATAAAACATTTATCATCAGGCGTAGATAAAATAAATATGATTACACAGACAAACGCTTTCATGTTTTCGAATATTTAAAGGCGTGAGTATATGATAAGATAATTTCTAGCTCTTCAGTAGGGAACCTATTGAAAATCAAGGAATCTGCATTAAATCTTGCTAAATTTAAGGAAAACGGTTTTCAAAACATTTAGAAAGTGAAGAAAGTTATTACGAAAGATATCCTATCACATTTGGATGATTTTAAGGATTATCTACACATTCAAATTTGAATTTTTTATCATACTGTTGTATTCCTTTAAATATTTAGCATTCCTTGTAATCACAACTACGCTAGCTCTACAACCTTTTGCAATTATTCAGCCGACTTCATGAAACCCATCATATAATGTTATGAAAATGAAGCAGCGTCTGTACCGATAAATGCCATAACTTAAAACCATGGTATACAGATTGGCTTTTGCTTGCATTTTCTATAATTGGAGTTGCGATTGTGGTGTATATATCTATATATGATAAAAACAATAGGAAAAAAAACATTTTTAGTCGCAGTGGTACTGTGTACTTGCAGTGCCTGTTCCACGCTGACGAGGGCCAACAGCCCGAAACGCGTTCGTGGATGGCTTTTTCTTGATTTACCAAGAAAATGGGTTGGCCAAATATCAGGGAACAGTCTACATCAACGTTTAATTGATTTCTGTTCCACTAGATGGCGCTCTGCCATCTAAAAAGCGCATGTGCTAGTGGTCAGAATATGCCTTCTTTTTTTAAATTATATATATTTATTCTTATCTTAATTTGAACGCTTTGCGCAACGAAAATTAATTATACTACACTGGTGTCCAAAAAATAAGAAACTATTGTTTTTTAATGATATGTTTTAAAATATACAACGCTAAAAGCTAAAAAGTAATTTAATTAGGTATTTCAAGTCGTAGAATTTATTTATCGCAACCATTCGATTCGGTAAAATTGAAAATATGCAAATTTTTGCTTGTCTTTATAAGTGTGGAATTTGGCGTGTCGTTTACCCCATCTAAGAATTGTCCAATTATAATTTTATTTAATCCTTAGTTAATTATGATTTTACGGAAAATATTAGCAGATGATTTAAAATGGAGAGCTGTTGGAAGAATGGAGGCAGGGCAATCACAAGTTGAAGTAGCAAAATGGCTAAATGTGAATAAATCTGTGGTCAGCAAAATATGGAAACAGTTCATTGAGACAGGAACCATCAAAAGAAAAGAAGGTTCTGGTAGAAAAAGAAAAACAGCTACCTCTGAAGACCGTTATCTGGTCGTAACTGCCAAGCGCCATAGGGAGATGACAGCTATTCAACTCTCTAATGAACTCTCAAGTGTTACTGGAACGAGAATTTCAAGACAAACTGTTTACCGAAGGCTTCACGAAGGTGCTCTTTATGCAAGACGACCAATGGTCTGTATCCCTTTAACCTCTGCTCACAGGAGAGCCCGCTTGAATTGGTGCTTGGAACATCACGCCTGGACTCATGATCAGTGGGCCGATGTTCTCTTCAGTGACGAGTCAAGATTTAGTTTAAACACAGAATCTCGACGAGTTATCATCTGGAGGGAGCCTGAAACCCGCTATCATCCCAGTAACATCAGGGAAATAGACAGTTTTAGAGGGGGCAGTCTCTTAGTCTGGGCTGGCATCAGTTCTAGCAGACGCACACCCCTCCACATTTTTTCTGGGCGCACTTTAACTGCCCAAAGGTACAGGGACGAGATCCTTGAGCCCTATTTAAGACCTTATAGAGATCAAATTGGTCACAATATAATTTTAATGGACGATAATGCTCGTCCGCATTGGGCTAGGCTAGTCAATGAATATCTCCAGAGTGAGAATATTCGAAGGATGGATTGGCCAGCCAGATCTCCGGACCTGAATCCAATAGAGCATGTGTGGGATGCTCTAGGGAGGCGTATTGGAGCTCGTCACTCCTCTCCCAGAACCCTCTTTGAGCTAAGAACTGCTCTATTAGAGGAGTGGGGTTTACTACCCCTGGACCTCCTCCAAAGCCTGGTAAACAGTATGAGGGCTCGCTGTGAGACCTTGATAGCTGTTAGAGGTGATCATACTCCCTATTGATATCTTATTTCTTTAAGATCTGGAACTTTAGCTTTGGGTATGTTGGTAATAATTTGCATATTTCATAATTTCAAATATATATTTTTTATTTTCATATAACTAGTCAAATTCTCCATAGTTTAAACTATTTGTATACTAAATTTTATATTTGTTAATGAATTAGCTTTTGAGAAATTTCAATATTGGTTAAGTTTCTTATTTTTTGGACACCAGTGTATTTTAGAGCATTTATAAAAGGGAAAGTTTATAATTTTCACATATATAGTTGGGTTAAATATATTTCCATGAGTATATTTTAAACTCGAAAACGACATTTTTCAAGTATTATAACCGTGCTGCAAAATTACTAATCAAAGAAGGTACGTCTTTATGCTCGATTGACGATGTAATCTCAGTGTTTGACAAGTTCCTGCACAACAGAAGGCTGCGATAAACGGAACAAATGGCTTTATCCTTTAACAACAGGTTTCTGTTTTAGAAAGAACACGCTTTAGACTTTTGAGAGTGGGCTTAGCTCGACCACCAAAAGCTATATATATCTATATATATAAAAATGGATGTTTGTTGGTCCGTCCGTCCGTCCGTCCGTTTGTCAGTGATAATCTTCTACATCGCTCAACCAATCGTGATGAAACTTTGGGAAGATGTTTAGTATACTACCGGGATGGTTTATGGCTAATTACTCTTTAGAAATAACCTTTCGTTGCATTTTTATTTACAATAAAACGTAAATTCACTCGCAATCTGCGCCCCTCTCGCGGCAGACGGGGGATGGCGGCGCGCGACGATTGGCTGCCGGCGCAGCACGTGACCTCCCTGCCTCCCCCCGCCGAGTAAATGAGATCTCCCGGCTGACGGCCGAGCAGCGCCCTCTAGAACGCGTTACGATTTTGACGGCGCGGGGCGCTCCCGGTTGGACAGTTGCGCGGGGGCAGAGTGACCTCGCGGGTGCCCTCCGGGAACTACGTCCATCTTCCATATGTAATATACATTTAATCGTGTAAACCCGGGCGTTGCCCGGGTCATTCGTCTACAAATTCGCAGTAGTTCACTAATTCAAACCAAAATATCCATACATAGGTAAAAGAATACTGGGAAGACTGACATTTATTAATGCAGTGATTATAATCAATTATTACAATGAAGGGCTATATTGTCTATATATATAAAAATCACTTTCAAATATTAACGTAACGTTCCATTCTCAATCCCGTTGGGCTTTAGATCGGCTAAAACATTTTTATCTTTATTAGTGAATATTAACTTTACTGTACTGAATAGTTTAGTATAATGTTAATTCAACATATTACAATTTAGCCACTGCAACGCGTGGCCGGGTTCGCTGTGTAGTATACTATCAGGACGATTTCTGGCGAATTATTTTAGAATAATATTTATAGCAATAAATATAGCGAAATTAAGACGTAGTGATAATATTCTGTGTTTGTGCATATATAAATATTTTACAGAAAATGTGAGAACGTTCTATTAGAATATCTCGAAAACAAACAACAATACATATAATAACATATACAATATACAATACATATACATTTTATCTTTATAAGTGAATATTGACTTTACTGTACTGAATAGTTTAGTATAATGTTAATTTAACATATTACAATTTAGCCACAGCAAGGCGTGGCCGGGTCCACTAGTATTATATAAAAATGAATGAGATTTTCTGCTTGAATTTAGATCATGTTGAGGATTATTGTAATGGTGATGCAGTCGTGGTTAAATCTTGAAAAAAAAAAGGTTTTAATCAGAGATTTCTTTATTTGAACTCGGGAATACATATGAATAACATAATTTGATAAAAGTAATGCCTGGCTTAAGGCGAGTAAAATAAGGAAAACAAAATATTATTTACATAATGTACAAAAGGTTGAGCCGGCCATTGAGATACAACAACAACGAGTTTTTATAGGGGAAGAGTGACCTCTGGCGGTCGATTTAGCAGAATATTTGAATCTATGAAATATAATTTTAAATAAAATAATATTTTTATATAACATATATATACCCATATTCAAATACTTTTTTCAAGAGTTCTTCTAGAGTGCCGGATATGAAGGCAATACAATCTAATACAATATTAAAGCGGTGTGATTGGGTTAACTAGTTAGATTGTGAAATAGTTGCAAAGTTTTAACTAGTGAAACCACTGGGAGTTCGCCACTGATGAGCCACGCCATCATTGCATATAGTGGCCGTAGAACATTATTTTATGTAAAGGTAAACGTACGAACCATAGTTTACATTTCTAATAACAGATAGTTTACCAATGAATATGATGTGAAATGTTTTTCCAA
>CP092886.1:32457051-32497082 GCA_030710605.1 Cordylochernes scorpioides | reverse complement strand
TATATTCAGAACCATTTATGAAAATAGGTTATACCTAAAATACCGTGTTAAATCTATGCTTAGAGAAATATTTGAATAGACTATCAGGTTAGGTGTTTATATGAATCAGCCCGTTTATTTTTCCGAGGCATATACATGCCATATTGAATGTCCAATACATACTGTGCTGGGAACATTGTATGTTTTCCCACGTGCCGCGGCGGAGCGTGACCGGGCCTGCACGGGTGGGTAGTTGTTGTTTTGAACTTTGTATGGATGGACATTAAAACACATAAATATGGTGGACGTACATGTCAAATATCGATATATATTTCTACTAGCAACTTTCTAAATCACGATACAAACATGACATTACCTACATGACGGATATATAGGGATAGAAGAAAATATCCAAAAAAGAAACATGAAAATGCGTTGAGCGAAGTGTCATCAGGTTTAGCATCCATCATCCTGGCCACCTTCGCTTCACCTATCGCAACCATTGGATTTGATGGGCGAGCGCGGCGGCCTGAGCGGGAAACAATGGGCGTTTGTTTGTGACTTAGGCGCTGGAGGGAATCCAATGGCCGCCGCACTTTGCAAATGGGATTGCTGGGAGGGAGGGCTTATGTAACCTGGAGATCTAAATAACCCCCGCGTCAACCACGGCGTCGTGACGTCACACTCAAACCTTCGTATCACGATGCATTCGCAATAACTTTGTACACATAACTATATGTACATATTGCGTATTATGTACATTATGCGTATTTGTCATAAAAATAGCACGTGCGTGCTTCCACATTTCAAAATTTTACCTCTATTTTTTCCAACTTTATATTTATAAATATCTTTATAAAATTAAAAATCGATGTTATGAAAAAGGGAATTTTATTTTTTCTGAGCACACACAATGTGAATTACGGTGAGAAAACAAAGGGTATGGAAAGAGACAAAAAGGCAAACACAGCTGAGAATATATCCCGAACAACGAAAGCTACAGAAATCTTTTAGAGAATAACTCTAAGGTAGAAAAATCCGATAATATTAACAAAAAGAGAAAATTCAATATACTTAAGAAAATATACTCTATTTCATTATCACATAAGGTTTGCGAGTTTTTACAGAAAGAGAAGTGTATAGCGCAACAACCCTTTAAAAATAAAATTAAGTAGGTTACGGGAAAGCTCTTTTTCATCTAAAAACATTGTCCTTTTGCTGAAGTAGAGATTGCCCTAAAAAGCAAACAAGGTAATTTATTTTTTATATAAAAAAGTTGATTCGCCATCTACTTCTTCCTGTAGACTACGAGCATGGTATATGTCAACTCGATTGTTTGTCCGATGTCGTTGTTGGTGTATGCACATTTAATTATCCTACACCAAGTACCGAGCAATTTAAACCTATCCGGGTTTCTAGGGTCGTGGTTGAAGTCTCGCTCGCACTTGGAAACTTGAGAATGTGTGAAGACCTTCAGCCCGACGTTATTTTGGCCGCGACCTCAGCGACCTTGTCGCCGGGACCCGAGCAGTGCCTCAGCCGACCCGGTATTGTTGGCCTTGCATCTCAACATAGCCCCAGACTCAGTTTGGACACTGTGTGCGCACTAGGGCTTTTTAAAAATTATTATATCATACGTGATATTGAAACATCATAATACCTATATCGAAATCTACCTTTATATTTTAATTTTATTTTAAAAATTACATTGATCTGCTAAAGCTCTCAAGATTTGTTAATGACCATGTTTCCGCTTTATCACAGAAAACGCTTTAAATTTCTGTGAATTCAGAGAGTTTCTAAAAAAATGCATTTTTAGAAAAGTAATAAATTTGGTCATTTCCACTTTCATATTCATTCTAAAGATTTGAACTTAAATATCTATATATGTTAAAAATAAAAGAGGGGCATATCCTGACCGTGCTCACATGAGCATCTCTAGATAGCAGAGCGCCATCTAGTGGAATTGACCTTTCTTGATTTATCAAAATATTGGGTTGGCTAAATATCATGGAACAAGTTAAATAAACGTTTAGTTTATTTTTGTTCCACTAGATCGCGCTCTGCCATCTATAGATTTTCATGTGAGCACGGTCAGGATATGCCTATTTTATTTTTAATATCAACACCTGACCTTTTTAATATTTTTTAAAATTAATTTTTAATATATATATCATATAACTGGAATAAATATTCATGCAAATATAACATTCGGTATGACATCCCTTTCCATATCCCTAACCCATATGTTCAGTCTGTTCTGACTCTCCACTTGAATAACCACTCTTAAATATTTCTCACTTCCCTAAAAGAAACCCTTATTTTACATATAAGAAACGGTAATTATTTTATGCCTACCGTTTAGAAACTTTATAATTATATACAGATACTATAAACTTAAAAAAGGCTTATGGGAAACCTCATCTTATATGCTTCATCTAACATGTCTATGGAAAAAACACCTAGAAATAAAATCGTGGAGATGATACATATATAACATGATATTGATATATATCTTGAATTTCTTAAACACAATACATTAAGCCCTTTCTAAATTTACTCATGAAATAGAATAAACAAGAGTTACTAGATATTGAACTGATTAGAGAATAAAGAATATACGAGGGGTGTCCCATAAGTCGGTGGCCCGACATATAAAGAAAATGAATAATAAAACGATTATGATTTATTTTTCAACATAATCATCTTTAAGGTTTATACACTTTTTCCAGCGATGTTTTAATGCGTTTATGCCCTCCAAAAAGAACGATGAGGTTACAGCATCAATGACCTCTTCATTTGACCTAAAATGAATGCCAAAAAGTGATTTTTTCAAATGAAGAAATAGGTGGAAGTCAGACGGACCTAGATCTGGGGAATAGGGTGAATATGGTATAATTTCAAAGCCAGAATCATAAATAGCAGCCATGGCTTGCAGCGACCGATGACTCGGAGCATTGTCTTGATGGTAAACAATCTTCCTGGACAACTTTCTTCTTCTCTTTTCTTTATTAGCTTCTCGTAGTTGTTTCACAAGATTTGCATAATAATTGCCAGTGATGGTTTGACTCTTATTCAGAAAGGCTAGAAGAAGTACACTCTCGGAATCCGAAAAGACAGACACCATAACCTTCCCTGCTGATGAAACTGTCTTGGCTTTCTTGGAGGGAGGGGAACCGGAGTGTCTCCATTGCATGGATGTTGCTTGGACTCTGGTGTAAAGTGATGGGCCCAAGTCTCATCCATGGTAAAAAATCTATTAACAAATTCCTCTGGATTGGCTTCAAATAACGAAAGATTGCTCTGATAAACCTTTCTCCTTACATCCTTTTAATCGGGTGTCAAAGGTTTGGGAACCCAACGGGCAGAAAGCTTCCTGAGGCCCAAGTGTTCTCTTATGATCCGATCCACTGTAGTTTTTGGAATACTCAAGGTCTCTTATATCTGACGAACTGTCATTCTTCTGTCCAACATAACCAAATTATTTATCTTGTCGATGTTTTCTCGAGTAACTGACTCAACAGGTCTTCCTGGTTGATGTTCGTCTTCGGTGCTGATCCTCTCTAATTTAAACGCAGCTACCCATTTTTTAAATGTGCTATAGGAAGGAGCATTTCCCCTTGATGTATCCATCATATCCTCATAGATTTCCTTCGGCGACATTCGTTTCTTACAAAGATATTTTATTACAGCACGAATATCGTTTGTCTCCATTTTAGATGATTCCTGTTTCTTGTCCTCTTCCAGAACCTATAACAACAAAAAAAAAAACAGTTAGTTGTAGAAACTTAAAAATGTACATATCTTTATACAAGGCTTTAAGGTATTTATGGTAAAATTTATTAGTTTCTAAGATTTCGTTCTCATGGTCGGGCCACGGACTTATGGGACACCCCTCGTATATAGAAGGGAGAGAAACAACTCCCGAAAGTTCGTCTATACAAGAAACTATCTCAATTTCAACTCATTCGGCCCCGTACATCAAAAGATCCCAGTCGTCAAGAGTAAATCCCTAATTGTCAAAAATAGTATTTGAGGAAAAGAATGGATTTTAGATTTTCTCTCTCTAATTACGCATTTACGAAAAATAACTATCCAGAGAATTTCATTAAAACAGTTTTACAACGTATTATATCATTAGGCAATAAAAATAATCAACTCCAAGTAATCTTTCTTCATGTAGCAAATATTATCTGACTACATCGTGCACAAACGTGGTTATAAAAAATCTGAATAAATTTGATTTGGCAATGAAACATGGGGTGGTAATGAAATATTTAAAGCTGTAATAGCCTTACACAAGGAAGGCAAAAGTCATTTTAGCACTTTTAGTTTTTTAATATTACGTATCAGTTTGTTTATCGAATATTTGAAACCATTGGCTGTCACTATTAGTGACACTGGTCGACCAACTGTACAAACAGCTAGAAAAACCGTAAACAAGTTAATTCGGCGCTCTCAATGCCGCAAAGCAAATATCATGACTAAACAGATGAAAATAGATTCAAAACCCATTTCTATGACAATTACCGAAGACTCTAGAACTTTCAAACGACGAAATGTTTATTTAATGATGCCTTCTTTGAAATTCAAGACTTAAACAAAGTCAAAATCTATAATGATTTTGTGTGGAGTTAGCAAGATAAAAAAAATGTCTACCTTTGTTCTAAAAAGCTTGTATAAATGCTATAGCTAATTGCCTTTAATGTAAAAGGTATACAAACATATATTATGCGGCGCTGAGTTTGTTGTTGACACATATTAAATATGTTATAACATCTTGATAAATGTTGGCGTTCAGCCAACTGAAATATTGGTAAAATAAATGATATTTTGATCCAATATATGCCTCAAGAAATATAATGATATAGCAAAGCCAATTCAAAACTATATAATAAACTATGCTTAAATAGGTTTTAAAAAGTAAAGATAAGAGAATCTCATGATTATGAAATTAATAATGGCTTTATTGAAAAAATATATCAAACGAACGTGTGTATTTTTTCACCACTCCGAAACTTGGTCAGGTTTTCCTGTTAACACAAGAAAGGTTATGTGCCAAATTGCGGAAATAAGGTGTTTCGCAGATAATGTTGCAAATTCAGTTGAAGCTGTAGATATAACATTCCTTATATATGAATATATAGAATAATATAAACATATTTACATCTTCAGGCTGAAAGGCTCCTCCACCTTGAATGATTCCTTCTTCAGATAGGGAAGAGGCCTCCACTATTTTATTGCCCCTTAAAATTATTTTTAAAAATGATTATTTTTTTATTTCTAGTACACGTGATACAGACCATGATAATCATAGTGTTTAGAAGTTGTTAACTGCTTTTACTGTAAGTGCACCATGTGTCTATTACACATGAAAGGCAGTTCGACTTTGCACTTACAAATGTTCCAGAGCCCCGTTTTTTTATTTGCACTCGCTGGTGGATTTGACTCTTGCGAGAATTGGAGGTTATTGGAGCATTTTTTTAATTAGAAAAAGTTCCCAATGCGGGATTCGATCCCGGGTCGTAGCGAACGAAAACCAACGGTTTAGACCATCCTTCCACCGACCCCCCCAAATTTGGTAATGAATATATTTAATTTGGATATATCTTTTCCCCCATCTCTCCCTCTTACAGATAACAAGCGTAGAGATCAAGTTTTGAAGATGTAAAAGTATTTTTTGATGATGTCACCGCGAATAGTCGACAATTATCAACAAACCAACCCCATTATCTACATCTAGAGAATATCGAGCAAGCAAGCTAGGAAACTAAAGGATCATTTTTAAAAATATAAAGTAATAAATATGTTTATATATTTTCATTAAATAATAAAATATAAATTATTTCTTCACCACAATATATTATATGCGCATGCCTTTATTTTTTTAAATTAATATAAAAACAGCATAGAGAAGGAGAATAGTTAAACTTGTTAAACAACATGGAGCTGGTAAGATGTAGAACGGAGAATGAAATGAGAGGACAACTCGTGGCGAGTTTCAGGCCTAATCCTTCCACCGCCTCGACATTCCGCGGACAGTTTCGGTAACTGTCACAAAATTCTTTTGACAAAGTCAAAACTACAAACAGATCGGTTAGGTTTCTCCAAGAAACTCGATTTTATCTTCGTTTGTCTCAGATCGCTTCAATAGAACGACTTGTTTGTCAAGGGGAAAATGGTAAGAGGACGTCGTTGAGTTTTGTTGTTCTGTGTATCAATTCAATCTTTTCTGTCATGCATTTTGTCAATGGGAAGGGAGAGAAAATTCAAATTTTAACACTATTATATATATATATTAATATATATAATTCCTAGTACATTTTACATATATGCTACTTGTACTTGAATTTCTAGATTTTAAAATATAGGAAGTTTTACATATGAAATATAGAAAATAAAATATTTTAATTGTATACGAAACAATATAAAATAATATCCAAAAAGAGATATTACCGTGTACAATTTATAGATATCAAAAATATATTTTAAATAAAATGTGTGAATTATAATAAAATGGAATAATTAAAATCATCAACAAAGCATCTTTTCGACTTTATCTAAATACCGTAATTAAAAAAAAAAAACGATAAATTTGTGTAAACTTTAAAATTTATTATAAATCAAGGATCGACTAAACTGCACTTATATACAAGCACTGACAGTTAAAGTATAAAATTGAATTTAAAAATATGTGTGAGTTCTTGTTTAACCTTGTGAAACAATGAGGAAAATGATAAAATTCGTTTGTTTATCAAACTATTTGCATATAAGAGTTTCAGATAGAGGAAATAAGTTAGCAATGTATCTCTAAACATAACTTAAGCATAGCAATCACACGTATATTGTATAATTCTGGCAGAGATTGTGTGAATCCATCGAGGCAGAATGAAGAAACGCTGCGATTTATCAGGACGTTATGCAACCATGGCGGTGTAGAGGCATTCACCGGCTTCCTTTAATTGTTCGCCCCATTGTGCCATCCAGGCTAAAGATATGAACCAACAATTCCCACCAACCGATGCCATACAAACATATATCCACATTTAAACCACCATAACTAAGAATATTCGCTACTTTATTTCAATAAAACTGAGCGATATTTCAAGACAAAATCACGGCCCTAAAACGATGGAGAAAAACCTTTGTAGCTTAGAAGCTCGCTAATTTTCATTGAAATGATGGGGCAAATAATTATAAGCTTAATTATCGTGTTTTAAATTACATCGACGATTTGCGTTTATTCAAACAACGATATACAGGCTAGCGCTCATAGCGGAAAAGAATACAATCGTATTATAATTAAGAATTAAAATATTTTCACACAATTGGGTTTATTTATTGTAGTGGTGCTTATCTCCATGGTTAAACCAATTCCTGAAGTCCACTTTTCTCCAATTCTTTATTGTAAAATATATTTAATTAATAAAATATAGTTTTTTATTAATAAAAAAAACTTTTATTGAAACATGCACGAAAAAAGAGAAAATAAAATTTCACATCATCCGCAATTTGATAAATAGATCAATATGTGTTAAAATAAAACGTCGGTGGCGGGCGATCATCGTATGTTGAGTGAAGAGGTAAAATATTTAGTGAAACTTGCTAATCAGTTGCTTTATATTGATTCGCAATAAATTCGAAATTCATGATGATCGATCTTCGCTGCTTTTGTCTCCTATAGTTCTAATTGTTCAATGACGGAAAAGATTAAATACCTATTTTTATTTTTTTAGTTCAATTTAATAAATATATTTTAAAAACTATTTTATATATATTTATTATTTATATTTAAATTTTAATTCTGAATTCTAAATGTATATAAATGTATTATCATATATTTGTAACATTTTAATTTTTATAAATGATTATATATGTTATTATTATTTTGTTTTGTTATTGAAAAAGAAAGAATTGGAGGTGCAGTCATGAAAATAGGAAATAAATTATATACCCATCAAGTAGTTTTTATTTTGAATTACTTGAAGCAAATTAGACATAAAATTATTTATCACAGTAATATAGAATTTATAAAATGAATTCTATATTCGTGATTTAAAAAATAGGTAGGTTAACTATACAAATTTACAACAAAAATTCAAAGTATTCTAAATATATGGTCAAAAATAAAAGAATAGTCATTGATGAAAATAAAAAAACATGTTTTTGAAAAATAAAATATTTGCATTTTAGATTATATATAATATATATATGACAATCTATAAACTCTTAATTATTTATTGCTCCGATTTATACTACCGGTTTATTTTTATGGAAGGTCACCGCTCATTACGCTACAAACGTTGCGCCTATTGTTTCCTTTTGATATATACAAATTCTATTCAAGACTGTCGCGGCCACCAAGAAGTTTGATATTCTATTAACTTCCACTCTCAGCTTGATTAAACGAGTTTACAAAAAATTTGACTTCTACGTGGCCTGAAAGTATATTAAAAATTGATAACAAAATTTGAAAAGAAACGTATAAATTCAACCAATCCCGACAACCTAGAAGTCCTAAATTTTGTAGATGTAGGCTTGCACATTGTTAGCAGGATCTAGCGAATGTACGAAATTTCAGAAATTCTTTATGGTATAGAAGTATATCAAAGCTTGATCACAGAAATTGAAAAGAAATATTGAAATATTTCCAACCCCGACCACATTTTTATAGAACTTCAACTGCGCCTTACGGCAAAGAAACGGCTACGTATATTTTTGTTCGTTGGAAAAAATTTATCTTATTTCGTCTATTTATTCTCCTATCCCCCCCCCCTCACGGCCACCTAGAAGTCGGAAATATAGTAAACTTGCAATGTTAGTTGGATTAAAATCTATTATCAAATACAATATTTCTATATGGTCAGAAAGTTAAAAATAATATTTACCACAAAACTTGAATTGAAATATAAAAAAGAAATTAATTACCGACCACCCCTACTACCCAAAGTCTGGAAATGTGTCAACTTGCATTTTTCATACTTCTGTGTATAGTCTGGAAGAATATTTAAAAAAAAAAACACATTTTAGATTGTATATTGAAATTAGTCCATTGCCAGACACCCCTACCACCCAAAAGTCTTAAAATTTTCAACTTGCACTTTTGTTAAACGAGGTTATTTAAAAACATTAACTATTTCTTACAAGAAGTATTTACAAATATATACATGCAGTGTGGATATTTACAACTGAAATTTAAACCAAAAATTCAAAATCTAAAAGTTTTAAAATTTATTTTAAAATATGATAGCTTTTTTCTTAAAAAAAAATAAAATTCAGGTAGAGTGTTTCTTTTAATTTTGGATTTGAAAGCTTTCAAGCAAATATTTACTTCTCTTCAACGGGCAAATACTTTATATACAATCTCTAAATTATCTTTACACAAAATATAATTGAAAATATCGTTATTTTTAATTAATAGAAACTTTTTACCTGATTCTTTTGTCCTTTTTCGAAAATGATTTCTGGATAACTGTTGCTTATATAAAAGTGGATATAGGGCCTTTTTCTCTAAGATATCGGTATTGTAATGGTGGATCAAACTTTCTGTTTATGTTCTACAATATCCTTTAGATACAAGTTGTTCTAGAGGTAACCTTTGATATTTGTTCTAGATGTTTCTATGGTAGTATTTGACTTCTGATAAGTTAAAATGTCGTCCGCGTCTAAACAATAAACATATTGCTCGAAATTTAACTCGCAACCATCGCGACCCACGACATTTTTTAATACAGTTAAACCTGTCTATAGTGACCCTTCTTGGGACTCACCAAAATAGGGTGCTATAGAGATGGGGTGCTATAGACAGGTCACTTTAATGTAAAACCTTTACATTTTAATGTTTAAAATCGGGCGCTATAGAGAAGAAGGCGCTATTTAGAGGGGGTGCTATAGATAGGTCACTTTTAATGTAAAATGTTTACATTTTAATGTTTAAAATCGGGGGCTATAGAGAGGAAGGCGCTATTTAGAGGGGGCGCTATAGGCAGGTTTAACTGTATTTATATTACCCCCCGCCGAAGTGTGTGTTGAGTGTAGTTGTTTTTTAGTACTATCTCTATTTTAATATTGTTTGTATTGTATACTTTAAAAATTAACATACATTATGAAAAATACATAAATGAGCATTTTCATGTAAACATTTTAAATGAAGATATTAATATACATACATTTATTAAATGCATCTTTTTGATTTTATTAAGGTCATTTTAAATTCGTTTTTTTCAAGAATTACCATAAATTTTCTAATGTCGCGCACACAAGCGCGTTTAATATTATTATATTTTAAGATAACATCTTATAACATCAATATATTTGCAATGTATGCTAACATATAATTAAAATAAAAACTATTTTTTATATATTTGCGTTTTTCATTAAAGTTAACAGTTTAAAAAATCAAATATAGGTTTTTCAATATCAAGACAACATTTGACACTTTATAATGACAACCTTTTATATATTCTGATAACAACATTTTACACTCAAATAACCTATTTCTTTTCATTGTAATAACATTATATTCTCTAATAATATTATTTTACACTTTAATAACATTTTCATTTTAAAGCGATATTTTATATTTTATTTGAAACTTTAGCAGTAATAATTTTCTTTTTCAAATTTCTATAATATAATTTAATTTATTTTAATGAAATTAGTTTATTTTATATAGTCTGTGTTTATAAGATCATTTTTATTTTAAAAAATCACATTAATGTTTTCAACAGGCGCATTTTTTATTCTAATAAGAACAAATTTATTTTTGAGCGTATAATAAAGGTCTGAAGAAACACATTTATAGGATTAAGATTTGATTTTTCATTGTAGAATATCAGCAATTTATAGTTTAATAGCGAAAATATATTTTAAAATTTTAAAACAAAATTTATAAGTTTATAAGCGACATTTCAAAATATGATATCAACGTATAAAAATTAAAACAACATTTAATGAAAAATAAAATAATATTAAAAATAAAAAAGGCATATCCTGAACAGGAGCACATGTGCTTTTCAGAAGGCAGAGTTCCATCAGGTGGAACAGAAATCAACTATTCATTGATTTAACCTGTTTCTTGATATTTGGTACAGCCTACTCCATGCTGACGAGCGCCAACAGCGCAAAACGCGTTCGTGGATGGCTGACCTTTTTATTTTTTATTTTTTCTATTGTTTTTTCATATAATAATATATAATATAATATAAGCTACTTTAGAATATAACTCATTGCAAATAGCTCAACTTGATCTACTTTCTCTCTCCACGATACTAATTATTACAGATAACCTCATTAAATCAACTTCCATCATTGCTCAACATACTGTAAATAACTACCTTGCGGTTTCGTCTATCTGATTATGTTGTTGCTTATTTGTTTAATGTATATGTTTATTTAATGCTCTTTTTCTTAATTGTTTATTTTCTTTTGACAATTCTGTTACCTACTCTATTACAATATGAATTATTGTAAATTGTTTCACGCGAAATTATCCAGATCGGATATAGGGTATCTTATTTGCAACTGGTAATGAATAAATTTCATGTAAAATAATACTTTAGCATATAAAAATAACAATCAGTGATTATATACCAAAAATACGATTTAAATAACACATTTTAAAATATTTTTATGTAAATTTTATATTCAAACCCCTCAACATTTAAAAATAAATCCTTTTTTTTCAGAATTTCACATTTGTCATAAATGATTGTAACTTAATAAGTGCAAAAAAGAGTTTAATTGGATTAAAAAAAAATAGGAAGAAGTTATTAAATAGGAAGGTGTAAATAATAAAATCTAAATTCAATTGAAAATGTTGTTTTTAAACTTCAGAATATTAATAATCATTGTCATAACTCTATTTATTAAGTACAATTTTTCACATTAAAATTATCAGGTTATCCCAAAATAATGGCCGTTTGGAAGCGACCAATTAAAGACAGCATATCTAAGCCAAAAATGAGTTTATTTAAACAAATTAGGCACCATTTGAATCACAGAACTTATGCCAATGTGATGGTAACATTTTTATGCAACTTACATAAAGTCTGGTTGTCTTGAGGCCAAAAAAACCCAAAAGGCGTTTTCCACATCGATATTTATATTAAACTTTATATGCCGTTGTTAAATTTCAAAATCTTGTTTTTTAAACTTAAAAAATTCGGTCTTAATCGATACAATTTTGATATTTGACTTTGAAATGTTGTGTGTGTTGTTTATAAAGCTTTAAATGTGTTTCAACATAGTCCAAAACCTTGAATATACTCACAAAAACATAAAATGTTATCTTATTAAAATCAAAAATATGTTTTTGAGATTAAAAAATAACCTTAACAAACAATATACAGTCCCAAATATACTAATTACATTTAAAATATAAATGTGTTTTAATCGAAAAATTGCAGACAAAATATTTCGCTGTTAAAGTTTCAAATAAAATCGAAAATATCACTTTAAATGAAAATGTTGTTATAAAATGAAAAATGTTATTAAAGTGAAAAAAAATGTTATTAAAGTGAAAAATCGTAAAGAAAGAGGCTGCTGATGCTGTTGATGTGTTCGCTTCTGACGAGGACAAAAGATTTTTGTCGAAACGTCGAGACACTAAAAATATTTACTGGCTGAAGTGTCTTTTATTTGAAGAAAAGTGAAAAATGTTATTAAAGAGTGAAATATGTGTTGTTATTAAAGTGTACATGTGTGAATCTTTCAAAGCCGCGACATTCTGTAATGAGGTCTTCCCATCATACATCCCATTCACAATCGAAGAACTCTAGTGAACGATAATGTTCGAAGTTCTCCCATTGAAGAACTTTTAAATCTGATGAATAATCAGGTTATTGTGTGTGTGTGCTAATTACAAGATACAAATTTGTCCTTGTTGGTGAGTTATTCATTTTGAATGCATTGTGTGCCTATATCTCTATAATTCTTAAATGTAAAGCACTCGTGTTTATTTTCAGTACACATTTCATACCTAGACATAAGGCATTACTGTTCCATTTATATGGAATTCCATTAAATAAAACCATAAAGAACGATATACCTTTTCATATACAATATTTTATTGTTAGAATTCTTGTTTGATGCTTATCTGTTTCTTATATATGCTAGCGACTCAGAAGACAAGGAATACATAACAATAGCTTCGAATATGAAAACTCTTATATAAAAGATCGAGATTTCTTGGCCGGTATCCATATTCATCATCCAATTGACACCTCGGTCAGAAGTACATCTTTATTTTTCATCAAGGCTTCGATGAATATCAATCAAATCCATCGGATGGAAAATAAACAAAACACTTGCGGATATACAAATAAGTGAAGCCGCGTTCTCACATGTGAGCTTTATATTCTTCGAACATAGATATAATTACAAGAGGTAAATATAACAAAACTTTAGTAAAAACAAATTTAATATAATAAATTATCATATGTATTCCTCACTATTCGAAACTATTATAGACGCATATGATTCTTAAAAAGAAAAACTTCTACTGTTCTTACTGCAACGGAAAAATTAATGGGAGGGCCTGGCTAATCAGTGGTGAACCATCAATTTTTCCATTGCAGTAAGGACTGTTACTATAGAAACAAAAATTGCCCTAATCATATTAAACAATACTATAAAAGCATACGAAATAAGTATTTACGGGAAATAGAAAAAGCTAGGAAAGCATCCTGGAGAATTTTTCTGGAGGAAAACAAATCGAACAACCCTTATGGAAACTTATATAAAGTGTATAAAAACTTCAAAAGTGGATCTAATCGGAAGAGAAATATGCAAATTTTGAAGGGTAATACTGACATGGAATGTTTGCAGAAGGGTGAGGAATTATTAAGCAACTTATTTCCAGATGATAAATCTGAAGAAGATACAAACATCCATAAAAGTATAAGAAATTATAATTTAAAACTACTCAATAAAGAAAAACCGATGGTTATGATTACTGAAGTTAACGACTTAATTGACAAATTAAATCCAAAGAAATCTCCCGGAATAGACAACATCTCTAACAACATGATAAGGCACACTAAACAATTTATAGCTCCTATATTGGTGAAACTATTTCAAAAATGTTTAGACCTACAATACTATCCTGCTGAATGGAAAAGAGCAGAGGCAATACTTATTCCGAAACCTGGAAAAACAGATTTTAATAACTACAAAAATTATAGACCTTTATGTCTTAATTCCAACATTTCTAAAATATTTGAAAAAATAATTAATAATAGAATAATAAAATATTATGAAGATTTTAATTTACTAAGTGATCGACAACATGGCTTTAGAAGATCGAAATCTACTATTACTGCACTAACTGAAATAATAAAAATTGCGTTAGAACATAAAACAAGAGAATATGCAGCAATAATTGCAGTGGATATTAGTGCAGCGTTTGATAATGCATGGTGGCCGGCCTTGATGAAAAGACTAGATGAAGATGGTGTGCAGGCTTCAATGATAAAACTTCTACAATCATACTTTGATAATAGAAGAATAAGATTTAGATATTCCTCAACTGAAATTAATAAGAAACTAAGTAAAGGATGTCCACAGGGAGGACCACTGTCTCCCACATTATGGAGTATTCTTATTAATGAGATACTGAATAATAATCTGGATGATAACTGTGAAACAATAGGATATGCAGATGATATTACGTTAATATGTTGGAATAAAACTCCTGAACAACTAAGAAAGACAATAGATAACGTATTAAGAAAAATCAATGAGTGGTGTGAAAGTCGTAAATTAAAATTGTCAGATGAAAAAAACAAAAATATTATATTTATATAAATGCAATAGCGATATAATAGTCTCAGGTAGCAGGTTAATTAAACCGGTTGAAGAACTTAAGATCCTAGGAGTGACTATTAAAAATCACCGAGACAGGAGCAAACTGGACTTTACGCCTCACGTTAATGAAACGATCATAAAAGTAACTAGAGCTAGTGGATACCTATTTGGCCTGACAAAGAAAGCATGGGGTCTAGACTTTAGACGAAGACTGATACTGTATAAGACATTATATCGAAGTACAATTACATACGGTTATCCAATATGGTATCCATTCATAAACAAAAAGTCTAAGGACAAACTAAATTCTCTTCAATATAATATTTTGAAACATTGTATACAAGCCTACAGTACAACATCATCGGATTGTACACACATACTTGCACAAGTCCCCTAACTTACTGAATATATTGAATCTAACATGCTGAAAACCGATATAAATTACATTCGATTTGACTCTTCAAGTAGGAATATAATTTCTAATTATATAAGGGAAAAATTGCAGAAATACTATGAGAAGACTAACACCATTTTCAAGTCCTTCTTTACTGATTCCCAAATACCCAAAAACTGCAAGCCAAATTTTTACAACGTTCAATTTTTCACTGGACACGGTAACTTTAGATCATATTTGTACAAGGTCAGAAAGACGAATTCGCCTGAATGCTCATGTGGTGCAGAAGAAGAAAATCCTGTACATATTCTAACGGACTGTCGACTTGTAGAGGACTTGAGAGTCAAAAATCAAATAAATATAAATTGTCTAAATCAAATAGTTAATAATAGATATATGTATATAAATTTTAATATATTTTGTAGAATGTTTTTTAGTAATAGATAGCCTGGGCTGTAATAAATGGTAAATAGTTATATGCTGTAAATAGCTCTAAATTTCTGTTCTTAACTGTGATGTTCACTAATATTCACTATAGGGTAATTAAATCGTTAAATAACTGACAAATGCGATAATAATTTCTATTATAATAACTAAAATCATATTAATAATTACTGTAAAAGCTCCCAAACTTGTGTATGCATGCAAATATCCAAGACGGATATCGCGTGCTTTGTAAATGATAATAAATAAATAAAAAAGGACAGAAGAAATTGTTTATTTTTAAAAAGAATCATACGCGTCTATAATAGTTTAGAATTTTGATAACAGATGGCGCGCTAATGCATCGTTATATATGTATTTTTACTGACTTCAAAGCTTATATCCATAGTTCATTTAAAATACCCTTTACAAGAGTCTAACTTCAGTATCAGTTCAAAAGAGAAACAGAAATATGCAATATTACAGAGGAATGGTAGATTAAACTGGTGAAACCGCTGAGAGGGTTCACCACTGATGAGCCAGGCCCTCCCATTATTTTATCATTGCAGTAAGGTCAGTAGAATTTGATTTAATTTAAAAAGAATCATACGCGTCAAAAATAGTTCAAATTTCTTATAAGAGATGGCGCACTAATGCATTCATATTATAGTTTTGAAACATAGAAAAAATAAAGACTTATATATATATATATAATTATGATGTATTTGAAAACATATCCGATATATGGACAAATACTAGGTACCTAAAAATATTTCTTCCTCCCTATAGGTAACTAACCTAAAAAATATTTTAGCAAGGTAATATACTGTTATGAATGCCTTCAGTGTCTTTCATTCTTATTGCTCTATTTTATAATTATTTGTCTTTTACATTTTATAGAATAACTCAATTCTATGCCGTGCTGGTTCACGTGTCCTATGTATATTGAGTGTTTTCAAATTCTGGTGCTTGCCTGAGATTTAAGTAAGTAAACAAAATTATTAACTGTAGCAAACAAGCTGTCATAAACTCAAGACTTCATCCCGCCTTGAGGTCTTACACAACTCCAATCCCACCAGTGAGCCAAGTAGCCTACTGAAGCTCTGGTACCTTGTAAGACGTGTGTAGACATGTGGTGCACTCCCATTAAAAGGCAGTCGCTAACTACCCACGATGATTACCATGGCCTGTACCTCGAGAACTTGGGATAAGTAAAAATGATTTTCACACATGTAGTTGAAGGTTGTATCCGTTTTTCAATATGTGGCTGTGGCTTTAATCCTTGTTCTTTAATTCTTATATACACTGCGACACCAATCCACCTCGGTGCAATCGATCTTGTGCAACAATTTTAAACAATAAAGAAATCCATGATCAGATCCCTATAATACTTTTATTTTATAAAGTCTAATATAATATTAATATGATTTATAAATAAAACCTTGAAATAATTTTTGAGATGGGAGGGGGGGAATACAAATATAAAATTCGAAGGAAATATCAGTATTTTAGTGGGTAAAAGAAATAAAACCGAAGAAACTCCGAGATTCGAACCTGGTATCAGCTAAGTAATCGATTGGCTGGTTTAAGTCATGTGACGATCGAGAACCAATCAGCGGGTGAATGAAGCGGAGACCATAAATACCTATCTACTTATGTCGCGATTAAGCGTTTAGTATAATAGATCAATATTTTTCATCAAATATATTTCAAGAGAACATTTTGCTATATTTTTTGAAAATAGAGCAATCCATAAATAAATCTTTATTCATCTTTAACCTAATCTTAATTCAATCTTTTAATTAATAAATGGTATTTTGATCCAATATATGCATATTTAGTCAAATATTTTGTTATATAAAATAATTATCATTTTAATCTGTTGATTAAAATAGTACTAAATCGAATATATATATATATATATATATTCATAAGACAAATTGATTTATTTATGAATTATTTTTGAAAATAGACAAATGATATAGTTCTAAGCGTTATTGAAACACGATATCCCTTAAATTATCATTATGCTGCTCTGTTTGCCATTATAATAAAGTGCAGCAGCCCGGATGGCATTGATTAGATTGTTCGAAATGTAAATGTTTGTTTAAGAAAAACGAGGAAACTTTTAAAACCTCATTAAAATTTACAAATCCATCGTCATCTTCCCACCAATTTCTATACGGACACGTACCATTTAAGTCAAAAAATGTAATAAAAGAAAAAAAAAAAAAACAGAAGATCAGATATTTCTATCAATGCTAAATTTATTTCTTCCAGAAGGAATTTATTTCTTTAGTTTTACGTCAATGTATTGTAGCAAACTTTTGAATTAAGGCAGAAACGCATAAACTTTCCACTACTAAAAGCATCTATAAATTTGCCTTGTAACGCTATTTAGTAACTAGATATATAAAGAATGTAGGGAAATTTTCTATATAAATATAGGTCTATAAATATAGGAGGCTGTCTTTTAAGAGAGAAATACGCTGGCGATACATAAAATTTGGATGGTAGGACAAAATTTATGCTTAAACAACAAAATTGTAATAAAAACCGTGATCAATTGTTTTTTTCCTTCCAGACATATATCATAGGGAATCATTATACGCAGTGCCCTCTGGAATATAGCGGCCATGAAATATGGGTCGTGATTGTTGAAATCTAGGAGGGGAGATGGCCCGCGATATTGATGGGGCCTCGGGCAAATTGCACCGTTCCACTTGATCTATGCAGATGTTCCTCCACATCACCTGCTAGCGTAATTTGGGCGCGGTGATTGAAATGCGCATAAGTTTTCAAGCCACGCTACACAACCACAAAACCTACAACCTAATAGGTCAATTGCCCTTAGACACGGAATTGGATGTTTAATACTAATAGGACTTTCAGGGGCTAGTATGCAGCATGCTGGAATGCACTGTTGACTACAAGACCCTAGGTTCGTATCCCGAATTTCTATCAGTTTTTCATTTTATTTACATATTAAATTACTTCATTGCCTCTGGATTTACCCAAGCCTAAATCCACCAGTAAGTACAAAAAATAAAACGGATCTTTTGTTCTTTGTAGATGCAAAGTAGAACTGCTTTCTGAATATGTAGATATGTTACGAATTAATTAGTATATTAAAACCTCACTCTCACTAAGACTAAATTTGCCTTTCCTCAATTGGGAGAATAATAAAATAGAAATCACTACCACAGCGCCACATATTGAAACGGATACAACCTTTAACTACATGTGTGAAATTCCTTTTTAATTACTTATCCATAGTTCTCGTGGTACAGGCCATGATAATCATCGTGGGTAGTTAGCGACTGCCTTTTAATGGGAGTGCACCACATGTCTACACACGTCTTACAAGGTGCCAGAGCTTCAGTAGGCTACTTGGCTCACTGGTGGGATTGGAGTTGTGCAAGACCTCAATGCGGGATGCAGTCTTGAGTTTATGACGGCTGTTATTGCTACAGTTAATAATTTTGTTTACCTACTTGAGTATACAAGAGTCGCCCGAAGTTAAGAGTGAAAATGTGAAATTATCATTATTCGTACTAAATCCATTTCAAAATAAGCACAAATTTTGACAACCACTAAACGTAATTGGGAGAGTTTACCCGTTTAATGTCTGCAGAAATTTGTCTTAAAACTTTTAAGCTATCGCTGATACCGATGAAAATTTCACATTTTGACATATAGAAAGCACTATACATTGTGTTTAAATAATTAAGTTGTAGTCTTTTAATACAGTTTATCTCTTTGTGTGGACTTCAGATCTCGATTGGGTATTTAACATAAATATATAACATTGGTAGCATTGTGAATATAACAATTTCTTGTAAATTTGCAAAGATATGAGAATCATGTCCTATACATATTAGTCCACTTGTTTGAAGGGCAAAAATATATGTTTATTATCAGAAATTTATTTTTAAAGGAAAAGGTGCTTATGCTCTTTTGGTGTATATTTTCCTATGTGTAAATGTTTTATATTATATGTATAAGGCTTTGGGCAAGTCATTCAACTAATTAAAGAGAGAATGCACTAAAATACCAATGATTTTATAACCCTGTGTTGAGTGCGCAGATTCAGGTTTAATTTCCACAACACTCCAGCGTTTACAAATTCTACCACAAAGTGAACTTGTATACTATAATTTAGTCCACATCAGTACAAGGGCGGCGAACAGGATTTCATACGATAATCATCAACTATGCCAATACTAGACTCCTGAACACAAGCCACCAACCTTTTCTAGTTTAGTCTTCAGACCTATTTCTTAGATGTTGCAGTTGGCATCCAGTTGATTAAAAGTATCCAAACCGATTTTTTAAAGAGGTTTCTTTTATATCTCTTCTCTAAATGTGTTGAGGCCAAGGGGATTTGCCGCCTGGAATCTCTGAAGATGGTAAGATGGGTATCTGAATTTGGTTTTCTTCTTGAGAGTGATGGCATATTGGAGGGTTGTTGGAGAGTTTGGCAATGTTCGCTCGTAAGAAGCCATATCCTGTGAAGATTGTGGAATTGGCATATTTTGGAAAGCGTAGAGATTAGGGAACTGGGAGATGCTGCTACTCTTCTGAAGTATTTTGTGGAGTAGTCTGTTCTATGTGGTACATAGCGCTGTACGGCGAACTGTTTGTTCCAGGTAGATTTCTCAACATCCTACAGTAGGAGTTAAGAAATCGGGCGTATCTGCCAACAAGGTTTTTTAGTTGTTGTATAAGTGGGACAGATTCTAGGCCCGAATACCTTGAGAATTTTCATAAATAGGATATTTATTCACAAAAAATGGAATCTCACTCTTCAAAAACAGAAGTACAAAATTTTAATCTATATAATTACAAATAAAGCAATGATACTTTTACGCCGCTGTATAAATATAACATTAATTTTAAAATATAGTAGAGCCCCATTAAATATAAGGGTTTGGTACATTATATCATTACTAGACACACGAAATAATTGAGCGATATTTTTATGATGAAACAATTTACTACTTCCATCTGCAGCGAAAAAAATATTGTGAGGTCCTTGGCCATCATTAGCATTTACTAAGCGCATCTATATAATAATATTCTCTATATATTGAAACATCAATCAATTCCCGAGGTTATCACATTCAAAGAAATCCCGTGTATCAGAGAAAGGATTCATTAAATATATATTTTTTTTCGGAACAAGAATTATTTGAATTATCTTGAAGTTTCTATGTCATCGAACGTATCAGTATTTACTGAAGTTGGAAGCTCCGAACAAGCCTTACTAGTGTCATGATCACGCCACATATCCTTGCAGCCTTTATCTGTCAGAGATTTGGTAACCCATATTATATTGTGATAACGATTCTATCTGCTACACACACACACACAGAGAGAACGTCTAGTAATCCATATCGTAATGATACCGCTTATATCTGGCAGAAAGTATAGTAAACCATATCATAGTAATACCGCCTCTTCTGCCTGTATGTCTAGTAGCTGATAGCATAGTGATAACACTTCTATCTGTGAGAGAGTCTAGTAATCCATATCGTTACAATAACGCTTTTATTTGCCATAGATTATAGTAACCCATATTTTAGTGATACCACTTCTTTCTGCCACAGAGAGTCTAGTATCACACATATCATTGTGCGATAACGCTTAATCAATCACAGAGAGTCTAGTAACCCATATCGTAGTTATAAGACTTCTATCTGCCAGAGAGTCCAGTAACCCATATCGTAGTAATAAGACTTCTATTTGCCAGAGAGTTGATCAACCCATATCGTAGTTATAAGACTTCTATTTGCCAGAGAGTTGATCAACCCATATCGTAGTTATAAGGCTTCTATCTGCCAGAGAGTCCAGTAACCCATATATCGTAGTTATAGGACTTCTATTTGCCAGAGAGTCCAGTAACCCATATCGTAGTTATAAGACTTCTATTTGCCAGAGAGTCCAGTAACCCATATCGTAGTTATAAGACTTCTATTTGGCAGAGAGTCCAGTAACCCATATCTTAGTTATAAGACTTCTATTTGGCAGAGAGTCCAGTAACCCATATCTTAGTTATAAGACTTCTATTTGGCAGAGAGTCCAGTAACCCATATCTTAGTTATAAGACTTCTATCTACCAGAGAGTCCAGTAACCCATATCGTAGTTATAAGGCTTCTATCTGCCAGAGAGTCCAGTAACCCATATCGTAGTTATAAGATTTCTATTTGGCAGAGAGTCCAGTAACCCATATCGTAGTTATAAGACTTCTATCTACCAGAGAGTCCAGTAACCCATATCGTAGTTATAAGACTTCTATTTGCCAGAGAGTCCAGTAACCCATATCGTAGTCATAAGGCTTCTATCTGCCACAGAGTCCAGTAACCCATATCGTAGTTATAAGGCTTCTATCTGCCAGAGAGTCCAGTAACCCATATCTTAGTTATAAGGCTTTTATCTGCCAGAGAGTCCAGTAACCCATATCGTAGTTATAAGGCTTCTATCTGCCAGAGAGTCCAGTAACCCATATCTTAGTTATAAGGCTTTTATCTGCCAGAGAGTCCAGTAACCCATATCGTAGTTATAAGGCTTCTATCTGCCAGAGAGTCCAGTAACCCATATCGTAGTTATAAGGCTTCTTTCTGCCAGAGAGTGTAGTAACTCATATTATTGTTATAAGGTGTCTTTCAGAGTGTCTAATAAACCATATCATAGTGAAAACGTGTTACCTTATTACTATGGAGATTTGATATATAGTTTATTTTATTATCTTATAGTATAGTTAGGGGTGAAGGGGGGGTTATGTTTCATATTTGTTAGTTCCAAATACTAAGAGAAATACTTTGTGCTTTGGTATTCAGATAAAATAAGTACCTTTAAAAAGTTATTTTGAGACAATTCTCACATTTCATAAACATGTATAACATTAAGTTGGATGTTTCCGAGCCCTTCACTGAGTCTAGATGACGGAAATTGATTGTTTGGAAAAATATGCGTGAGTCACATACAAAATTTAACTCTTTATTAAATAAAACAAATGAAAACACCAAAACGCGACTGTTTATTTTCACAAATAAATCAAACTTCTACTGTCCTTACTGCGATAAAAAAATATATTGCGAGCGCTTGGCTCATCAGTGGTGATATATATAAATATATATATATATTCATCGCTGTAAGGAGAGTGGAAATTTGATTTATTTGTGAAAAGAAATATTCGCGTTTTGGTGTTTTCATTTGTATTATATAGTCGGCGCGTGTTTGCTATGTATTAATCTTTATTAAATGCCTTTAATAAAATTATGACATTGACATGATTTTTTAAATTTTATTCAAACAATATTTATTATATTCAAATATGATTTATTCAATGAAGAGTGATTCATATTATGGAGGATAATAATTATCTGAACTAAGAAATAAAGATTTTCTATAATAATCGAGTAGAGATATGGCCTACTGTACACGATTGAGGGGAAGACATTCCACATACAATTTCTTAATCCAGTCAATTATCTCGAGCCACAATATTGAATTGATTGAGAGGATGAGAACCAGCATGTTTGTGACATCTTGTTTCCGACACTCAGAGTGGATATTTTTATTTCTGGAGGGATGTATGAAAGGAAGAAAGCCCGAGAATAAAAGAATTCAAAAACTTTGAAAAAAGACCCTACGATATCATCAAAAGAGTAGTCATAGTAATAAATCTTTGAGAGAGCAGGAATACTGCCAGCCCTAACCTATGAGTTGAAGAGAAATAGATGGATGACCCTTTCTTTTTTCGTGAGGAAGATTATTTTAAATTAGGGGAAACATCTCAAGTTCGGGATATAACTTCATGTTTATCATCCTATCCATTACCCGTTGAATGAGGTCATTAAAATATTTCATTTGTCTATTTATATCTAAATTTGAAAGTTTATTATAAATATATTCATTAACATATTTAGAAGATGAAGTAATTTCTACATTTCGCCTATTTATCTGGCAAGATGTTGTTGTCTGAAGCTCCAGATAAAACCAACATGTCACTGCGAGAACCCCCACTACCCCCGTGTTTACTTCTGCGGACCCGCTAAAAATAGGCTTTTTTTGCGAAACATAAAAATATTTGTCTTGATCCTAGCGAGCAAGACCGTTTTGGGCCAAGAAAAAACGGAAGTATTTCAGCCTGTTTGTGCCGTTAAAAATATTTTCTAGCTCTGCCTAATGTGTAGGTCTGCTCTGGGCACGGAGCTATTGTGCCGCTAGAAGAGCTAGTGGACTTCTTGCATCTGAGGAATGTTTTCATAGAGTCTACCCTCAGTGCGCTCATTATATTATAGGTTGCTAATAATTTTTCGAAAGAAAAAAAACTTCTATATGATTATCCTCTCCCACAAATAATGCAAATGCAATTGTACCTTTATGAATTGTTATCACATATAAAAAATATAATAATTGATATTAAAAAATACATTTAAAAAAATATTTTATTTAAATGTGCTAAAAAGTAACATAAATATTGTATCTTCTGTCATTGAGCAATTAGATATATCTGAGTGAAAATAAAAGCGGCGGGGTCGATTATCTTGAATTTATAACCTAATGTGATTTAATATGTAACAACTGATTAGTGATTTTTAAATGGGGTTTGCTATATTTTTACCTATTCTCTAAATATGATCGTCCCCGCCGCTTTTAATTTCACTCATATACATATAATTGCTCAATATGACAGAAAATACAATATTTTCCTTTTTAGTGCATTTAAATAAAAGCTTTTTTAGAATGTATATTTATCTATTAATTATTTAGTTAGATTTTAGTGATGAATTTACAAAACTCAGAATCAAAGGTTCACTGGGAATTAGGCCTTAAGTAAACGGAAGCTTGCTCGCGGCGGATTGGTCAATTCCTTTTAAGGGCGTAACATTAGATTTGAAAATAGATATAGGAATTTGTTTATTCCTGGCCACTCCGACCACCCATAAGTCTGAAAATTTGTACACTTGCATTGTTAGTGGAGTGAGTGTTAAAACATTCATATTTTTATGTGATCTGGAAGTATTTTAAAATTAATTTATAAAATTTGAAAGGCAATTTGGAAATTTGTCCATTTTCGGCTACCCTGACAACCCAGAGTCTTAAAATTTGTCAACTTGCATTGTCATCGGGTTCTGAAAATTGTACCGATTATCAGAATCCTACGTGCTCTAGAAGTATATTAAAAATCGAATGCAAGATTTGTGGACAAACAGACAGACAGACGGACAAACGAACAGGGAAGCAAGTTAAATAAAAGCTTTTAAAAAATAAATACAGAGGTTTCATTCAGCTATTTTTATTTTATTAATTTAAACACACATATATATATATAAAGGTTGGCGTTCAGCCAGCCGAAATATTGGCAAAATAAATATTTTATTAAATCCAATATATGCTTTTTATTATCTAATATATATATATATGAAAAAACAATAGAAAAATAAAAAATAAAAAGCACATGTACTCCTGGTCAAAATATGCCTTTTTTATTTTTAATATATATATATACATTCATACCTCATCCCAATGTTAGAAATAATCGTTATTTCTCCTTTGAATAAATTTTGATTTTTCGTTGAAAAGAAACTCATGCGGGATAATTTTCAAATGTCGTTTTACAATCACAAGCCACATTATATTATATTACTAGACGAATGACCCGGCTTCGCCCGGGAATTCCCCCGAGTGCAATTTCCTTCATACTGAAAGAACATTACTATTAAATAGTATTAGAGCCATAGAATAGGAACACCGAAGTAATACATTATCACAGGCAAAAAGTATGTGTGATGTCAAAAAAATTTAATAATAGTATCATCTCATATTCAAAGAAAAGTAACAAAACAAAGGCCATCACAACAATAACTAAACATAAGAACCCATTGTCCACACATAGCATCATTAAGTTTGTAAATATCAAAACTACATTGTTCACTAACCATAACTTGGTAACTAAAACAAATTTCTCTCTCAACATTTCATCAGAAAAAAAAATAAGGCTAAAAAACCTAATGGCAAAGCATGTCAAACAGGTCAATCTTTAGAATGCTCAACTATTTTTTTTCCCTAGCCTAATATCTGCGTAGACAAAAAGAAAGCAGCATAATAGAACTACCACAAACAAAATATACAGAAATGGCAAGCGAATAAAACAGTAAAATAATTGGAAGGGTGAGAAGAGACAGGCTCTCTAATATAAAATTCCCCATCTCTCTCAGTAAGAAAAAAAAGGCTTATAAAAATGCAAGCCAAAATACAGTCATGTTAATAAATGTCAATAAATGTTCAGTAAAAAATAAAAGGGCACATGGAACTTAGGCAAATATATGACAACAACAGACTACATTTTAAACTATCAATGAAACATATGATTTATTAAAAAGAATAACAAAACAAAGGCCATTACAACAATGACAAAACATAAGCCCATTGTTCACATACAGTAATAAAAGTTTGTAAATATTGTCAAATCTGCATTGTTTACTAACCGTAACTTTGTAAAATGTAGTGCCCTATCAAACAACATGTCAGCAAAAAATAATAATACTGAAAAAAAAACTAATGCCAAAATAGCCATGTTAATATTTTAGGCTGATAAAAACCAAAGGGTATATGGTATATATACACATGTTTTGGCTGTTAAATGAAACAGTAATTCTTATTAAATTTTCACTACATATGATTTTTTTTTTGTAAAAATATTTTTAAAAAATAAAGGCTAGAACAAAAATTAATAAAAATACGAAATCCATTTTGTACATAGTAAGGATAGGTTTGTAAAGTTTTTTAAAATTGCATTTTTGTGTGCGCTTACCGTAACTTAGTAATGCGAATTTCTATCTCAATGCTTAATACTAAATACTTTTGTAAAAAAAGTAACTCTCTTATAAAAAGATATTTTAAAAAAAAGTTGGGCAAGCGATTTGGAAAATATGCAAAACGCTCATTGGTCGGTTAATTCGCCTGGTGTTGTCACTTCGCCTCGTATTTACTGCCGCGCAAAAAATAGTTCTGGAGATTCTTTACACTTTATTAAAACAATATCGAACTTTCGAGTATTTCTGCCTTCCTGCAGGAGTACATAAAAACGAATAAAGGCCGTTAAGATGCTAATAATATGTACATTTAAATATTAGGAGAGATTTTGCATATTGCTTGATATTAGAATATTTTATTAAGTTAGTTTGTATTTTTTGCATATTGACTATTGTTTGTTTAATTTTAAGAATTATATCATATTGAATGTAACTTTTATTTATTATATAAAAAAAAACAAAGGTCAGAACAAAAATTAATAAAAAATACGAAAGCCATTGTTTACATACAGTAACGCTAATTTTGTAAAGTTTTTTTTTTTTAAATTGCATTGTGTGCACTTACTGTAACTTGGTAATATAAATTTCTCTCTCAATACTTTTGTAAAAAAAGTGACACTCGTATAAAAAGATATTTTAAAAAAGTACGCAAGCAACTTGAAAAGAAATGCCGAACGCTCATTGGTCGCTTAATTGGCCTCGTGTTGTTACTTCCTCTCGTATTTACTCCGCGTAAAAAAAGTTCTTCAAATGAAAAAAAGAAATAGCCAAAAATACTAATCAAAATGTAGCCGAAAATTTCCTCGGATTTATAAAAAGCGACATGCAAAATTTGGTACCAATTGGTTCAGTAGTTTTTAGTTTATCGCGAAACAGACAGACATTGACTTATATATATATCAGTTTGCCAAAGTTGGTGTTGCGGCTTTGTCACCGACCCGATGCCGCTAGTTGCGGCGACGGTCAATGGATGGCGTCAGATTATGACGTTAATTTTGACGGGAGAGGCGACCATTGCTTCCATATATTGTAACGTAAAAAGGTAGAAAAGACAAACCTCAAAATTACAAGGCAATTTATTTAATGCAAAACCATATTAAAACTAATAAAATAGCAGATATGCAATGAGAATATTTTATAGTGCATCAAAATACAAATATCAAATTTTAAAATATTTTCATATAATAATAAATAATCTGCTACAATGTTATTTATATATTCATATTGAAAAATATTGTGGCTTAGAATTTGTGGTGCGATGCAACAGGCGACCACTCAATGATTAAATGGAAATCAAATGATGTGAAGTAAGATGAATAAATTTATATATATAAGTGATTAAATATGGCGATAGAGAGGAAGCAAAAAGAACGTTTATATTCAACGCTCACAAGAAAAAAACAATTGAAATCTCGCGGCAAGAGGCGCTCGCGAAAGCAGCCACACTGCGCAGTGTCTCAATAAAGGTTGTACAATGCCTTATCCCCCCCCCCCCCAAAAAAAAAGGTCCCGAAAAGACTAACTGTTCTGATAGGTCGTAGTGAGGTTTCATCCTGAGGATGTGACGGTTTGGCGCCCCTTTAGTCTTCTGCCTTTCTCGCCGAGTACTTGGACCTCGTTGCAGCCGTTGGACATTTTCTTGGTGACCTTGTAGAGCCCGAATTACTTTCTTAGTAGTTACTCAGAAAGTCCTACTCGTCGGATGGGGGTAATATCCACGTTAGGTCTGGGGTTTGTTTGTCGTCTCTCTATGTCTAGCGTCATAAATCGATTTGTTGATATCCTGGGCCTTGAATATGTGATGTCAGGCTATTTGTCTCGCTTCTTCCGCCAAGGTTGCCACGGCTTGAGCATCGGCAAGCCACTGTGGGAAAGATGATGTCGAAGGTCGTCTCTGCCTACCTTCCGTGGACCAGGAAGAATGTATTCAATATATTCTTGCCTAGCCGTATTGTAGGCAAAGGAAATGAATGGCAGCATCTCATCCTAGTTCTTCTGGTCGAGGTCTATAAACATGGATAGCATGTCGGTAATTGTCTTATTCAATCTTTCGGTCAGTCCATTAGTTTGAGATCGTACGCTGCCGTTGTCCTCTTTTTGATGCCACAGTTCTAGGTTAGTTACTAAATAAGGTTTGATTGGAAGTTTTGACCCCGATCCATTACTATTTCCCGAGGAGCGCCATGTTTTAAAGCGATTTCTTCCAAAATAAATTTCGCAATTTCTTGAGCTCCTCTAGATCCAAGACTTTGAATGGCGGAATATTTAGTGAGATAGCCTGTACTAGCCTGTACAGCTATCCACTTTTTATTCCCGTGTGATAAGGGAAGGCGTTCCAATAAATCTATATCAACTTTTTGGATAGGTCGTTCCGGTGGTGGTATGGGCCTCAGTTAGCCAGGCGGAAGTTACGGTGCGCTCTTACGACGTTGACAGTCCTGACAATGGCCCACATATCGTCGCACACTTCTGTATAGTCCTGGCCAAAAGAAACGCCTCTTGATTCTGTATTAAGAGAACTCCAGATGTTCAGCAGTAAGTGCGGCATGCAAGCCGCCCAGGATCTCCATTCGAAGGTGTTTTTGGATCGCCAACAATAGAGGTCAGCCAGTCGGGTCATAATTCTTTCTATGGAGGATGCTATCGACAATTTGAACATATTGCCTTGCTTAGTGGGTCAAGGCTGTGTTATATAGTTTATTATCACCGCAATGTAAGGGCCTTTCTCTTGTTTTTCACTGATGTCACTTAAAAGGAATTATGTGGGAATGTCATCATTAAATTCCTCCCCGACATTTTCCATCTTGACAGTCAACGTATTGATTCATTCTTCTTGTCTTGTATACAATGTAGCGTCGTATTCCTGTAGTCTCAGCGCCCAACTTGCTAATCTACTTGCCTGGTTCTTAAAGTTGGTCAACCAGCATAAGGAATGATGGTCAGTTATAACTTTGATGGGACGTCCGAACAAAAGTAGTCGGAATTTTCCAATTGCCCATATTATTGCAGGGCATTCTCTCTCCGTATTTGAATACTTCTATTCGGTCTTTAAAAGGTTGCGCGAAGCATGTGAAGGAAACTCTTGCCTGGGCTCTTTTTGGTTCGACTTTCACGTCCATGTTTTCTTGTCTTCCTTCAGTCGGAGGCAACCCCTGTACACGTCGGTATTTTCTGCGAGCTTCCACTTTAATCAACAGTCGGACTTGTCGGTGTATGGGTGTGAGGGGTAGGCATCGTAATGGTCGTGAAGCTATCAAATTCCGCTCTTTCGCCATCTTTAGATGGGAATTTTGGACAATTGCGCGCCGGTCCCCACGTTGGATGGTATATAATGTAGAATCCGGTGTTGCGACGGACGTTCTGACAATCGCTCTGTCCTCCTGTTCTTTTGTGTCCCTTGGTCGACCGCTGCCGACTTGACGATGCTATCTTCCGTTGTTGACCCACTATTGCCAGCATCGTTTAATAACCGCATCACTTCGACACAGATGTCGCGCGATTAGTCATTTGACCAACCAGCCTCTTTCAATCCAATGGAACTATCTCTTTCAAACTCTGACATATGTTCGTAATGAGCACGAATCGTTCGGCGAAGCATTGATACAGTAGAAATAGGCTTACTGGAAAAAAATAAACATAAAATTTGAGAATCAGCTCGTGCCGCGCCAAATATTGAGTCTAGTTCCAAAATATGCACCGCTTTTTACTTAGGACAGACCGGAGATAAATTTATACAAGAATTAATGAGCATAAACGTAATGTCAGAAATATATAACAAATTCTTGATCTTATAGAACCAATATTCTTACAGGCCACCAGTTCAATATACAGAATGTAGCACGCGCCATTTCCATAACCTTTTCTCCATATACAAAATAGACGGAGCATTCTGGAATCTTCAATTTCCAAATATATATGAAATAGAAGATATATAGAATAAAAAAACAGAAGGATTGATCTTATTCAACAATTCCGGCATACTCAGTGCACATAATTCCATAGAAATTCTACCAAACCCTCTACAGTTATATAAATATTTGTTTATATATATTTTTAATCTTTTATTTTTCTGTATCTAGAGTGAATGTATCTTGCGCGCCTTTGCGGACCCATTAGAGTATAAAAGTGCGAACGCGTTAAAGCTTGCCCTTTTAAATAAAAATAAATTATTTTCAAATATTTTCATTTATATATATTAAGCATATTTATTTGAAAATATATTTTCAGTAATAATCAAATTTACAAATAAAACATCAGCTATTATTCTTAAAATAACATTTAAGGCTGAATAGCATGTATATATGTTATATCTTCTTATTGAATTATGAATTAACATTTTCAAACTTCTTGAAATTTATTTCCAAAATTTCGGCGACCCGCTGTCATCCTTTTCAGTAAATTTTATTTTGATATTTTTAACTTTATATTCAAATTCTGAATGATAAATCTATGTTCTCTATTGTTGTGTGTGTGTGAAAATATTTTCATATATTTAAGGCTACAAAAGATATTTTGTTTTTATTTCAAATATAGGTGCATCAAAAGACAGAAAATCATTTTCAATTTGCACCTACATTTCATCTATCTACATTCTAAAATATATTGATTGACAAATGCTATAAAAATATTGAGAATAATCTATTCATATTATTGAGTTTAACAACCGCAACAATTTCACTAGATTTGTTTTTGACTCAATGTTAAACCGATTTCCTTAAACACTCGAGTGGAGAGTGTTTGCAATTTTAAACAAATTTGAATTCATCAACTCACGCCGATAAAAAGAGCCAATTGGAGATATTCATCAGAAGAACGCTTTGTTTGATCCCAATTACGAATAACAAATCCAAACACAATTTATCTGCATTATTTCGTCGGGGAAACATAGCCATATAACATAGTTGTTTGGAACGATCCTATGGTTATTTAAAATAATGGACGCAGTCGTAAAATGGAACCGGGCCAAATTCAATAGAGATTATGGTAATACAACAAAATGATTGTAACTAAACCAATCATAATTTAATATTCCTGCCAGATATCGAATTGTAAAACAAATTGATGCACTTGTAAACACCCTTGGCAAGTGAGCATTATTGTTTAAACATCGATGAATGGGAGCCATTTATCTTAGGCGCCGATGTTTCTCGCCGAATAAATCCTTCATCGCGCCAGAACGATAAAGGCTCATCTTCCCGCAAGATTTGGAATACCAGATTTGGTTCTAGGCTGGATGTATCAAAGTTGAATTTATCATTATTTTCAAGGTTAATAATAACTTGATCATATATTGATATATGAATATTTAACTGTAATATTTCATTGGTCTTGTAGAACGAGAGAGTGATACACGAGTTCTCACGTGTTTTAGTGAGAAACACAAACATCCTCGATAAAGAGAGGCGAGTTGCCCCTCGAAATATCGGAATAATAAATATATTTATAAATCCAATATATTCATAATTTCTTATTATTGATATATGCTTAGACGAAAAGTTATTGTGTAAAAAATTACTTTCTATTAAAAAAGGTTGAAGAAAAAAAGGCGCAGTGATTACATAAAAATATCTAAATAGGTACACTTAAAGGATAAAAATTAACATGTGCGTTGTCACTTTATTCCGTTGATAACAAATATTCTATCACATACTTTAAATTACGGCCATAAAGGGAATTGTACCATTCTAACAAATTATTAATCGCAAGGCGCGAGAGGCGCTGAAAATTCTTTGGTAAAATAATTTAAGTATTTTAGTAAATATATATATTTTTAATATCGCAAATCACTTTGGCTACACCATGAAGAAATGTGTCATGTAACAAGCGTTTTTATATATATCGTATGTAGGTAAATAACGGTAATACAGCCAGAATGTTGGAAACTAGAATTTATGAAAAAGATTATTGCGGGTTTCAATATTTCCAAAAGGAAAAATATCGAATTTTTTCCGAGAGGATATTGATCTATACAATAGAAAATGTCACATCTCGTTAACACAAAAACTAAACGTCATCCCTTTATCGTGTCCGCACACTAGAGAACTCGGGTCGGTGACAAAGTCAAATACCAGCTGGACCAAAAAAAATGGGCCAATAAACTTTACCAGCTAAACACTTCTTTGGCAATTTCTGTATATTTCATTTGATCCTTTGCGGATATAATGAAATAAAATGCCGTCCAGGACTCTTTCTCTCTCTTTCTCCGAAGGCCATTTTCCTTAAGGTTGGCGTTCTGAATTTGATAAAGCTGGTGTTAGGGCTTTATAGTATATGGCGCTATTATCAGCGCTTATTCTGATGGGAGGAGGGGGGGGGGGACCTTTTTTATACAAGGTTCAGTCAATAGATATAATGCGCAATTTGTAATAAACTTTTTATTGACAAACTATAAAACTGAAACTCTGTACACAAGAAATTATAGCAGTCTTCTATATATGAGATTCATTCAGTATATTCACCTTCCTTCTGTTCACATTTGATCCAGCGTTGTTTCCAACTTGCAAAAGCACATTGGTAAAACACCTTATCCAATTCTCTGAACCGACCTATAGGATAAGATTATCCGATTTGTCAAGTTCACATATAACACAGGGAAACAAAAATATATTGGTAACCCTCTATTTTTCCTCGAATACGGACGTAAGCCGAGACTCTACTGGACATGTTATTCTCCAAGTTCCAGAAGAAGATTATATCATCCAACCTCTAGAGTCAAGAGCCGAAAAAACACGGCAACTGGCACGTATCCACACCACGAGAAGACTCAGGGAAGTAATAAACTCCGTTATGACGCTCAAAATAGGAACCTAATGTACCAGCCAGTAGACCTTTCCTGCAGCTTAATCCCTCTGGGCAAAATGGGATATTAAGAAAATTAAGGCGACGTTAGTTCGGCCCCTATGAAGTCCTCAGAAAACTCTCCGATGTGACCTACGAGGTGGATACATTTGGGAATCAAAAATTTAACGTAAAACTAAGGAGATATTTCATGTTTGCAGGATGAAGCCTTACTTGGAAATATAGAAGATCAAGAGAACCTCCTAGAAAAGTGATTGAGGAAGAATATTCATCAAGTCTCCAAAAGGACCTTTCAGCCGAAAGAAGAAAAATCAACCTAGACCAGGGGTAGGAAATCTGCGGCTCGCGATCCATATGCGGCTCTTTGGAGGTGAAGCTGCGGCTCTTTAGTTCCACACGCAAATATGATTTATTTTATATTAAAAAAAAAAAAACATTTAAAAATCGTTCTGAATTGATTAACGAGGATTAGACACTGATTCTACCTCTAAGCCACTTGTACTCGATTTTCACAGCACCCCTCACCCGTGACACGTGTCGTCACTGTCGTCGGCAGTCCGTCGGAAACTCTCGAATTTGCTCTTGACGCAGGATATTTTTTATCATGAATAAATAGATTAGTTTTTTTTTTATCAAAAAGCTTTTTATATTTATGCGAGTACTATTTATTTTTGGAAAGAAAACTTTTGTGGTTCTCTTTAAAAACTTTGAAATTTTTAAATTGTAATTTTTGGCACTTCCGACTCAAAAGGTTGCCGACCCCTGTCTCAGATCCTCGAGAAGGTCCCCCGATCAAGAGATCTGGATTTTCCTGGAACTAATAATCGGACTAGAGAGCTCGAGACTCTGAGGACTTCAGTCTGGTCAAAGCATCGGGAGAGCACGCACTTTATAAGACTAGACATGTGACGAAATAATTTCATTATCTTAATTATTTAGAAACAGATTATAAGAATGTATTATTCATTTTAGCTTTCACCTCTTTAATGTAAATAATTAGTCATTTTATATATATATATAAGTCTAGTTGCCTAGCCGTACTGATCTGATCCTTTAATATTTTATTTTATCGGATATCTGTTTAGTCATTCATTACTACGCTACAATATATAACATAAAGTTGCGGAAGGGGTACCATGTACCAATAGTGGCCCCTCTCTTTTTAAAAATACATTAAAATGCATTTTGGTTTATCACCTCAGAACAAAACGAAATGGTGGTGATAAACATTGAGCCACAACACCAGTTTTGGAAAAATCCGACAAATGACCAAATTGTATATCATGATTACGGACTTTGGCCCTCATCAGTACAGGGGCGGCTTCGATTCCACAACATCCTACGAGGGTCAAAATAGGTCGAATTGGTTAAAAAGGAGTTTAAGCTGGTGAAGTGACAAGGCCGAATATTAGGCTAGAATACAACGTAAAATGCGGGAGGATGAAATTCATGTACCATAACTTTTCATTCTGGCATAATGCATCAAAATGCATTGCTTTAATGAAATATTTGAAGAGAGAGACGCAACCTTTAGTTCATAATGACATATCATCAACAAAACAGAGATATTATTTAAGCGTTTGAAGCTAAATGAAGCCAAAATAGTGCAGATATACAGATAGCTTCAGTATCTAAAGCTCAACAATTTAGATATATGGTTAACAGTATAAAGCCAAAGGATATAAAAAGAGAGTGATTGTAGAACAAAAATTCAATTTACGAGTACTATCCAAAGTTAAGTTCGACACAATGAAATATTAGCAGAAATATAGAGATATTGTTGAACGTGTGAAGCTGGTGCCATAGTACAGCGTTCGAGAAATTACCACCAACACCGTAGATGTATCAACAAACCGTTGTCTCATTATCAAAAATAGACGGTTGACCTTCTCGTCTCCGCTGCGTAATTTACGACATGCGTTACAGATACCGTGCGTGGGTCGCGAGCGGCTGGAATTCCAAGTAGATTCAACGCCCGGCTATTCTCTATAGCTGGATTCAAGAAAACTCATTGGTCCATCTCACTCTTGTTTCTTTTCAACTCCAAGAGATCATGGTCTGAATGCTGCAATGAAAGAATTGATTGATATCATCCGTGTGTTTTGATATAGAGGATACAGACATTGACGTTGTTGAAGCCTAAGACTTCTATTAGTTGGGTAGAGGAAAATTCGATTCTGTATTCTTATACAGAAAAGAGAGGTGAATATCTCTTGGGGGCGTCTTCGATAAGGCATTTTTTATAAGCTGATCATCCGCAGAGGCCATAACCACTCTAGATAACTTCAAGAAGTTGCATCTAAGTATTCAGTCCTCTAGAACGACAAATTCAAAGTTTTCTTGTATTCCGTTCAGGTCCATTTTAAGAGCGTAGCGTCCTTTTGGTTTTATAACTTTTCCCGTTTCCCGCTCTCTATCTTACTTCAGATACGAAGATCATATTATTTTTCTCAGTTTCAGTCTAAATATCTCGGGTACGACAGAATAAGAAGCGACAGAAACAACAAGAGCATGTGTCGTTTCTTCCGTTTTTATGTCAATATAATTGTTTTTCATTTTCATTGTGGTCAACAGGGAATTTTTTTTCTAGTGCTGTAGGCTTACCTTAAAAAAGATAACTGCTCCTAGTTTTCCGAACGGGAACGGCGAGGTGACCTACTGGATTTCCTAATAGGCAAAGATGGCTGTCCATTTAGGCGATAGTCAATGCTAAGGTTTTTATTTGTCGGGATGCTTTCGTTTTTGTTTGTTTAAGCTAGCTTCTTTTGTTTCCGATGTCTAGTGCGCTTGTCGTTTCTCTCAAAGTTATAATAGTCTAAAATTTAAAAAGGAAGAGGCATAGAGTATTCAATCCAACCAGCAAAAGTTGAGAATGCCTAATCCTTTGCAGCTTTACCACCTCAACAACTGAAAAGGGGGGAAAGAGATCCTGTAACGGCAATTTTAAACTACAGACAGCAGCAAGACCTCGTTAAGGCTAGGTCAGCGACTTTTGACCAATGCTGCTTCGTCGATTGGACCGTTGGTCCAGTCCAATATCCAAACCCACCATTTCCCACTGATTCACCCAGCCTGCAGAAGATTCTGAAGCCGTCCAGATAATCTCTGTGACACCTTTCAGTTTTGACGCGCCTTCGCCCGCGGTGGACTGTCTAATCCTCCACCAAGAAACTCCAGCCTATTGCCGTCTCTACCAGCGCTCTCCTCGACCACTATAACATCAAGAGTGGTCCCTGCCAAAGACAAGGCTAAGATTGCACCATTTCCGAACCTCAAAAGATAAAGCCTTCTCGGAACAGTATAGAAGAGATGGAGGAGTTATTCGACAGCTTGTAATGCCGACTCCTTCCTAAAACCCCTATATGAAGATTTTATAGGTAGGAAATAGAAGAATCTGTTGTATCCTTCTCTCGACAAGAGAACTGGTCGTGGCTAAGCAGAGGTCTGCTTCGAGGGAATTCCTCGACGGTGCGATAGTGCATATCTGGGACAAGGGCCCCGAACTAGGCGCGAGGTGTCTAACTTCAGGGCGGTTTGTGACGTCTAATGAATTCCAGACCTCCCTTCAAAAGGGTTCCGCGCGTTAGGTGTAAATTTAAAATTAAATTCATAAATGTATATGTGTTTTATTTTTGTTTGAATCTTATTTATTTGTGTGTGTTTTAGGTATGTTGACTATAGGTCAATAAACTTTGTCAATTGTCAATTGTCTCTCTCTCGCCCGAGTGAATTCTTGCTCAACCATTATTGTTCAAATAAAGTTATATTGGAAGTCGCATCAATGGTGCTGATAGAAATCTATTTAAATAAAAATGAAAAGTTTTTTCATTTCATTATGTGTTTGTTTCGCATGTGCTTCCACAATATTTGACATATCCAAATGAAATTTTGAGGCAATAAAGAGATATAGAGGGTGTTCCATTTTTAAAAGAACAATTTTAGTGCTTCATTAAAAATGAGTTACGAATGTTTGTACAACTTATTTTTCTCTGTGTATAAGCCTTGACGTCTAGCAACATCCCTGCATCGATTTTTCCCAGTAAATAAGGCACGTCTTAGAATATTTTCATCAAGACTATCCCAAGTCCTTAACGACTCTCCGGAATCCATCTAGCGTCTTCGGAGATTTTTAGATATAAAAGCAATTTTAAGCATGCCACAATTACAAAAATCCATAGGGGCCAAATCAGGGATGTGCTTAAAAGGAATGTATGAAATGCAGGTTTCATCTCTCCTTTCGTCCAGGTATTGACGTGTTGAACGTGAAGTATGACTCGTGGCTTTATACTGCTGCATCCCCACGGATCTTGAGTCACTTGGTTACAAATATGGGATCTCATGGTCGAATAATGTGTCTAAGACAAGTCTCTGGTAGATTTGAGAATTTATATTGACATTTGCGTCCACCTTCTTTGTAGGAAGCTTCCCATTGTAGCAGAAACTGCAGCGATTATAAAGCCCTTTGAGAAACTTTCTTACATTTCTTGACCCAGTTGTGGAAGGTGTTGAGTATGATTTTTTCTTGATAATGCGGTCAACGGTGAGTGTGGTAGGTTGGTTATGGTGGAAATGTTTCTTTGAGAAGGTGGATTTCATGAAAATGCTGTTATTGAAAAAATACAGAAAAGGAAAAATAAATAATTGGCTACCATCGATGAACAATATAGATTTATATGAATAAAAATAAAAGCGCCAAGTTCGAGTAGAATAGAGTATCTCTTAAAACAAAAACATTGTGATAGGTTATTTGGAGGTAAATAGAAAGCAATGAAATATTTCTATTAAATATAGAGTATAAGATTGATCCTCTGTTAGAGACCCAATGCTAGAAACCATCGGCAAACGCGTCAAGTATCTAGGCAGGTATTGTGCCGAGACTAAAGCCGAGGGAAGCTCGGCTCTGCTACGACACAGGACAAAGGCGCGACTAATGAGACACGTCGGTTGCGTCACACTTGACGAGCTGGTAATGGCTAATGGTAATTGCACATGAGACACGGCGCATTTAAACCAGCTTCAATCGGGTGTATTCACATACACACATAGTTCTAAAACTGTTTAGTTATGCTAGCTTCATTATGCTACTTTAAAAGGTCTCAGCTTTATGTATTACTCTAGATTATTGCAATGTAGTTCAAGCTTTGTATATTCTCTGTAGCGCCCTAACTCTATTCCGTATATGCGTTATTTCTTTTAAGCAATTACCTTTCTATATTAATTTCTAATTTTGTATTTTCTCTGTCGAACTAACTTCTTCGCCTACATTCACCTCTATATTCTAGCATCATTCTGTGGTAATGCTAGCTTTGTATATTCTATATCAAACTTTATTTGCTGCTTTGCTTCTTTTTAGGTTACATCAATTTTAGATAATTATGACTTTTAAAGTTGCGCTTTATTTATTCATTTGTATTGTAATATTTTCTGTTACATTTGCTTTATTCTGTTACATTATAGTTCCGGGTTTTTTTTTTGCATAATTTATGATAAATTATTTTTCATTTCTGCTGGATTGAGTTTTGGCATTCAAACACAAACACAAAGCTTAATTAAGACCAGCGGTCTTATACAGATTTACCACATGAAAAAATAATAGATGGCGCTCCTATACTCCAGGCAACGCAGCACCCAACAACAGCCTCCTGGTCCGACGTATGTCCAATGGCCGCACGTTCCTTTGTGCATACGTCATGGTTAGCGAATCACTGAACAGGCGAGTGTGGAGAGTTTTGGCATTCATTGTTTAAAATTATTTCGGTTTTTTTAGATTCCTTTTTTGTTGCACACACACATTTAAATATATTATCTATAATTTCATATATATTTTTTATTAACTGTATCGAAAAACGAAGTTATAGAAAAAAATTGAAGATCGTTAATTCGAATCTCGAAATCTATCTTATTTAGCTATAATTCCGTTGGCGATGCGTTTAATGACTCGGTCAACAGAATTATATTTGGATTGGATATTTTCTTATATACTATTATTGTGCCTTCTACAAGCTTCGGTAAGCTTTTTAAGGCATAACTCATAGTTAGGTGTCTCCGAGCAACCCGCCGCAGAGGAGGGCCAAGGAGAGGGCTGGAGAGGCGACGGCAAGGCCGTGGGCGCCCCGGGGGAGAGGAGGGCTAGTGCACGCCGTTTTGAGGGAACCAAGGCAGCGCCGAGCACAACTCCGGCACTGAAGGCTTCAAAAATATGGGATCATCAGAGATCAAAGGTCTGGCTTTTACCTTTCGACCTCCCGAAGGAAGTATTGGATATTTTCTTTCCCCCATTTTATTCGAATATTTTCTTAATTGTATATCTAATAACTTTTTTTAAATCGTGTCAAATTATCTTTCGAACTTGATATTTCTTTATAAAATAAAATGTTTAATTAAAATATTAATATCACTATTAATTATAAAAAAGGCATCTCCTTATCGTGAAACTGAAAGTAGCTGATGTTTTGCGCCATCTATCGGAATAAATATCAACTATTCTCGTTGATTTTTAATTATTCCAGAATTAGCCGAATACCCATTCTTGATTAATCAAGAAAAGCTAACCACGGACGCGTTTCAGGCTGTTGGCCCTCATCAGCGTGGTGCAAGCTGTACCTCAACGACCAAAAACGTTAATTCAGGCATCCTGAAAAATCATTAAACGGGTAGTTTAGGCCGGAATTGCGTGAGACCGCGCGCGACACAATGTTCACATTACTATTAATATTGTTTCTTTTTAGCGATCATTTTGATTGTGATTGAGAGACTGTACATTCGAACAAGTTCTTCTGCTCTTCAAATAATTTTCAGGGGTAGTTTC
>CP092886.1:32382232-32453560 GCA_030710605.1 Cordylochernes scorpioides | reverse complement strand
TGCCGTGTTAAATAAAATGATGTGTTTATAATTTTAAAAAGATAAATCTATATATATATATAAATCAATGTTTGTATGTTTGTTTGTTTGTATGTCCGGTATACAAATTCGCAGTAGTTCACTAATTCAAACCAAAATTTCCATACACGGGTAAAAAATACGGGGAAGACGATAGGCTATTTTAAAAATATATATATAAATCAATTATTAAAACTATATATTCAAATTATTCTACTTAGCTCACGAACAGCGCCCTCTATCAAAAATTAGATTAAATTATGCTGATGCAAACAAATAGATAATGCTAATAACAAACAATTATGAAAAAAATATTATCTAAATATATATTACTCGGGTAGATATGCACACGGGTCAATCCCGGGGCGAAGCCCGGGTCACCCGTCTAGTATTTTATAAAGTAATAGGTTCTGCAGACTTTTATCATAAATATACATCTTCTCAAACATAACCTGATGAATTACAGTATTCTTTGAATTAATTTAATATATTAAAAATAAAAAAGGCATATCCTGACCAGGAGCACATGTGCTTTTCAGAAGGCAGATCGCCAACTGGTGGAATAGAAATCATCTAAACATTGATTTAGCCTGTTCCCTGATATTTGATCTCTGGTCAGGATATGTCTTTTTTATTTTTATTATCAACACCTGACCTTTTTATTTATTTTTTAAATTGTTTTTTCACAATTTAATATGTGTGAATAACTTTTATAATTTCAACTCTTACGCACATAACCCATTGTAAATATCCTCAATTTTGAGGTTGACTTTCTCTCTCTCTCTCTCTCTACAGTACTAATCATTGCAAACATGATATATTATTTCAATATTTATCACACATCACATTGCACATCATATATTATGAATAATTATAATAATATGAATTTAACTTTCTACTTATGTCGTGATTAATTGTTATAACTCTAAATCAAAATCAGATACATACTTAACTATAGTATAAAATATCGTTACTTGTCGCATACGCACAACTGATAATAAATAATAAAGAGCTTTAAAATATACAAAATGAGGATAAATTAAATAATGCCAAATTTAAAAATAAAAGTTTCGTTTCATCATATTTCATTTTAAAAAATATGTGGGCCTTTTTTTACAGTTCAAGAAAATAAAACATTTGTTCTAGTTATTTTATTAATGAATATTTTTCTTTTAACTTTTGTTTTCAAATAATCCTATTTGACATTGTTCATTAAGCCAACACCTTTTTTATTGTGAAAAGTTGATGAATTATTGTTTTTTTTTTAGACAAATTGTCACAAAATTGATGTAAAAATTAATTTCATCCAGAGTAGTGAATATGTGCATTTATAAAAAGTAAAGCTTTAATTGGCAGTGGTTGAAGGATTTTCTCTACCAGAGATAGTTTCACCTTCCTCGTTTTAACATTACCTCGTTTCCACCTGATTCCAAATTGAAAGATTGGAGCTAATAAAGGCTGCGACAAAGTAATTACCAGCGTTGATCTAATATTTGCCAGAATTTTGTCCAATATAACCTACCCTCGGGGGGTCGGAATAATAAAGCTTTTCAGTCTTTACTTTTTTATAAGGAAAATCAGTGGTTATTATTTCTCTATCTGCAAATAGAGGAAGCTTTATCTAGCAAGCCTAATTTCATGGGGACGGTAGAGGCAGGATATAGAAGTGTCTGATAAAATGTGGACATAGAAGAATTATATAGGTTTCTCATTTATCGGCATGGAATTATAGGAAACTTTCTAGAACAGTGATTCTTAATCGCTGTTCCCGCGGAAGATTATGATCATTCACTGGAGATTCCTAACTTTCCGCGTTATTTTTTTTCTAAATAAAATTGACAGTACGATTTTTTTTTATGTTGATGCCTTCTTGGTTTTAGATTTTCAAAATTGGATAGAGAGCTCAACTTAAAGAGTAGTTGCTCAATAAAAGGTTTTTTGTTGTATAAGAAATATATGTCGGTGATTTATTTTCACAAATTTTACTGGTCCTAGAGTCAAAAAGGTTTGAAAAACTCTGATGACTATATTACACAATGCGGGGAAAAGAAAAGTTAGTCTTTGCGAGATATGGGGTGTAGGAATTGTAGGAAAAGTGGATATATAAGGGATGTAGTTAATTATCATTTATAAGAATGGAACTTCACGAACCCTTCTATATAAAATACATAATGCCGTGAGGCCAGTCTTGTGGCCTGGCAGGCTATGGGATGTAAAAGACGCGGGCCGGACTGCGGAGGTGCGGACCAGGTAACGAGTCGGTTGATGCCGAGATAGACTTTATTTTGGGCTCTCCTTTGATGTCCACTGTGCTCCTCGACAGAAATAGTCCCATTCCGACCTCCGTAAAAATAGCTCTCTACCGCCGTCGCCCTGGCGGAAATTAATCGGTGAGCTTCCCTCAAAATACTCAGCAGGGGAAAAAAGAGGCCCCTCCTCCCCCACAGATGCTGGAACTAAGGGATTAGACCGGCTCGTACTCCGTTCAACTCTACTCTAGGAGTCATCCTTTATAGCGCGTCTATGGAAATAACCCATAGTCGCTGCTGACTTGCTTTAATGAGCATCTTAAATCATCTCTCAGTTCCTTAATATAGAATAGGTAAAGAAGAGGATGTTCACCTAAGTCACATGACGAAAGAGCGAATTAGCGCGAAGAACGAACATATAAATTCTTACTGATAAATTGAGCTTTAATTTGCTCAGCGTTAACTCCTAGGACATTTGGAACCTTTAAGGCTGTACATATCTTTCTCACTAATTGTTACCATTCTTATCTTGAGAGGTATGTCGGTTCTAGTTCCTTGAGGAATGGGAAAATACGTATATAGAAAGGAATTAATATATAATGACACTGTGTGTGGTAAATTGTACAGAATTACTCTAGAATAGCTTTAAATATACATTCACTTAAACAAATGAGAATGTAGAGAAGAATATATAAACACATATATATGGTAAACTATATATGGTAAACTCGTATACTAAAAATATTTTAAATATAAGCTGACATGAACATATACGAGCAAAAGGGCTTGTCACTTAGGACTAATTTTTGTAGCAAAGGCATGCTTAGGCACAAAAATAAATTGTGCAATTCTAGATAATTAGTAGAAGTTTGGTGTTTAGGAATGACAATAACCGTATATTTTCTAACATTCACTACACGGGATCTAATACCTTATTACCCACTTCTATCTGAAAAAGCTGGCTTCAAAGTCTGATCCACCAGATAGTGTAAGTGACTAAACGAGTCACTAGCTCACTTGTAAGTGCAAAAGTGCAACTGGTTTCTATAAGTGTAGACAAGACATGTCGTAAGCATAGATTAAAAGGAGACGCTAACTACACATCATGATTATCATGGTCTGTACCTTTAGAATAGATAATTTTATATTTATATTTATAATTAAACCCTAAAACTGCATAGCATCTCTCATATTGGTAAAGTATTTGCTTTTAGTCCGTTTTCAACATATTAAATAAAGAAATAGAAAGAATATTAATTTATACCTTTTTTTAAATCAAATATTAGAAATTGCCTTGAGCTCAGATTTTTATAATGTGCACATAGCAGTAGAAACTACCCCTGAAAATGATTTGAAGAGCAGGAGAACTTGTTCGAATGAACAATCTCTTAATCACAATCAAAATGATCGCTAAAAAGAAACAATATTAATAGTAATGTGAACATTGTGTCGCGGTCTCACTCAATTCTGGCCTTAACTACCCGTTTCATGATTTTTCAGGATGCCTTAATGACCAGTTATTTTGGTCGTTGAGGTACAGCTTGCACCACGCTGATGAGGGCCAACAGCCTGAAACGTGTCCGTGGTTAGCTTTTCTTGACTAATCAAGAATGGGTATTCGGCCAATTCTGGAATAATTAAAAATCAACGAGAATAGTTGATATTTATTCCGATAGATGGCGCAAAACATCAGCAACTTTCAGTTTCACGATAAGGAGATGCCTTTTTTATAATTAATAGTGATATTAATATTTTAATGAAATATTTTATTTTAGTAAGAAATATCAAGTTCGAAAGATAATTTGAAACGATTTTAAAAACGTTATTAGATATACAATTAAGAAAATATTTGAATAAAATGGGAAAGAGAAAATATCCAATCCAAATATAATTCTGTTGACCGAGTCATTAAACGCATCGCCAACGGAATTATAGCTAAATAAGATAAATTTCGAGATTCGAATTAACGATCTCCAATTTTCTTTTGCATAACTTCATTTTTCGATACAGTTAATAAAAAAAAATATATGAAATTATAGATAATATATTTAAATGTGTGTGTGCAACAAAAAAAAGGAATCTAGAAAAACCGAAATAATTTTAAACAATGAATGCCAAAACTCTCCACACTCGTCTGTTCAGTGATTCGCTAACCATGACGTATGCACAAAGGAACGTACGGCCATTGGACATACGTCGGACCAGGAGACTGTTGTTGGGTGCTGCGCTGCCTGGAGTATAGGAGCTCCATCTATTATTTTTCATGTGGTGAATCTGTATAAGACCGGTGGTCTTAATTAAGCTTTGTGTGTGTGTGAATTCCAAAACTCAATCCAGCAGAAATGAAAAATAATTTATCATAAATTATGCAAAAAAACTGAACTATAATGTAATAGAATAAAACAAATGAAACAGAAAATATTCAGAATTCAATGAATAAATATAGCGCAACTTTAAAAGTCATAATTATCTAAAATTGATGTAACCTAAAAAGAAGCAAAGCAGCAAATGAAGTTTGATATAGAATATAAAAAGCTAGCATTACCACAGAATGATGCTAGAATAGAGAGGTGAATGTAGGCGATGAAGTTAGTTCGACAGAGAAAATACAAAAATAGAAATTAATATAGAAAGGTAATTGCTTAAAAGAAATAACGCATATACGGAATAGAGTTAGGGCGCTACATTGCAATAATCTAGAGTAATACATAAAGCTGAGACCTTTTAAAGTAGCATAATGAAGCTAGCATAACTAAACAGTTTTAGAACTATGTGTGTATGTGAATACACCCGATTGAAGCTGGTTTAAATGCGCCGTGTCTCATGTGCAATTACCATTAGCCATTACCAGCTCGTCAAGTGTGACGCAACCGACGTGTCTCATTAGTCGCGCCTTTGTCCTGTGTCGTAGCAGAGCCGAGCTTCCCTCGGCTTTAGTCTCGGCACAATACCTGCCTAGATACTTGACGCTTTTGCCGATGGTTTCTAGCATTGCGTCTCTAACAGAGGATCAATCTTATACTCTATATTTAATAGAAATATTTCATTGCTTTCTATTTACCTCCAAATAACCTATCACAATGTTTTTGTTTTGAGAGATACTCTATTCTACTCGAACTTGGCGCTTTTATTTTTATTCATATAAATCTATATTGTTCATCGATGGTAGCCAATTATTTATATTTCCCTTTTCTGTATTTTTTCAATAACAGCTTTTTCATGAAATCCACCTTCTCAAAGGAACATTTCCACAATAACCAACCTACCACACTCACCGTTGACCGCATTATCAAGAAAAAATCATACTCAAATTAACACCTTCCACAACTGGGTCAAGAAATGTAAGAAAGTTTCTCAAAGGGCTTTATAATCGCTGCAGGTTTCTGCTACAATGAGAAGCTTCCTACAAAGAAAGTGGACGCAAATGTCAATATAAATTCTCAAATCTACCAGAGACTTGTCTTAGACCCATTATTCGACCATGAGATCCCATATTTGTAACCAAGTGACTCAAGATCCGTGGGGATGCAGCAGTATAAAGCCACGAGTCATACTTCACGTTCAATACGTCAATACCTGGACGAAAGGAGAGATGAAACCAGCATTTCATACATTCCTTTTAAGCACATCCCTGATTTGGCCCCTATGGATTTTTGTAATTGTGGCATGCTTAAAATTGCTTTTGTTAGGTGCTAAGAATTTCCTATTCTACCAATCGAGCAGAGTAAACACAAACACCTCTAAGAAAATTAATACCTTTAATTTCCTTTCATGACTAACTAATTTACATCATTTAAAAACCAATTATATACATATAAAGTCGTCCGGTCATCTGGTCAAAATATAAATAAATTAATCTATGAAAAAACAACTTATAAAAATCCCAAAAATGCCCCCCCATTTTAAAGTTGTTTTCATACCCTCATCGGAGGCCTAGAGTGGTCAAGATCCTGGTTAGTTTTTCGTTTAACACTATTTGGCAAGTCAACATCCCATACTCTGTGTTCCTGAAGTGATGCCATTTCACTTTCTATAGATTTTAGCCGAGCTTGTACTTTGGGCATATTAAGCGCCTCCTCGTATGATGACGACATTTCATCTCGATGGCTCTTATGTTTAACTATCCCATGGTGGAAGGCTGATCTACAATACTCCTTCTGCCTAGCCGCAATTCTTGAAGATCTTCTTGGGATTATAGTTTCATTCTGGCCTTCGTCTTCCCTCCTCAGTGCTTCGTCTTCATAGGCCTGCTCTCCATCCTCTCTTCGTTCTAAGTTATTCAGATTTTTCTCTACCGTTATTGTTTCATCAGTCCCTGAATATCCCCTTGGGATTGAAGCCTCATTTTGGCCTTCCTCGTCTTCCTTCTTTAGTTCTTCGTCTTTCTGTTTTTTTTCTACTAATTTCGTCTCTTCATTTACAGATTCATAGTCTTCTTCAAAATTATTATTTAAAACCTGGAAAAAAATCAGTTTCAGGTGAAATTTGTTTATCGATTTTCTTGATTGGGAAAACGTCTTCTCTAAATCTGACATTTCTGCTTACAAAGACCTTATTGTTTCTGAAGTCCCAAACCTTGTATCCCTTGACTCCTTCCGGATAACCAATTAGAACACATTCTCTGCTCCTTGAGTCAAATTTGGATCGACGCTGGTCGTTGTATATCCAGGTCTGACAACCGAAAACTCGGATATGCTCAATCTTCACTGGCCGTTCGGTCCACATCTCTTCTGGTATTTTGTTACCTATTGCCTTGCTAGAACATTTGTTTCTTAAGTAACAAGCCGTATTTACGGCATCTGCCCAGAATGATTTGGGAATCCCTGATTCAAGCAAAATGCACCTTGCCGTGTTTAGTAATGTCTGATTCATTCTTTCTGCAGTTCCATTTTGCTGAGGTGTTCTTGGAACTGTAAGCTGTCGCTTGATGCCACTTTCATTAAGGAATTTATTAAATTCGCCGTTAACATATTCCGTTCCATTATCACTTCTTAAGACTTTGATTTTTCTGCTGTGGTAATTCTCAACACTGTTCTTATATTCTTTAAATCTTTCTAGCACCTCTGATTTAGACCTCATAAAATATACTGTAGTGTAATGAGTGAAATTATCTATGAACGTCACAAAATAATTGTTCCCTCCCTTCGACATTAGGCTAATGGGACCCACTAAATCCGAATGGATGAGCTCCAAGGGTGATAAAGTCCTCTTACTTTCGACAGGTTTGGAAGGAAATGGGAGTCTTCTCATTTTACCTTCAAGGCACACCTCGCACTCTGCTGTGTCACTCACATTTTGGAGATCCCTTTTGTAAATGTTTCCTAGCCTTCTGTGCCAGATATCTGAATTTGGTGACTTCACTCTTGCCATCTTCAGTTCTTCCACTGTATAGATCCTTCCTCTTCTATTAGATTTCAAAATTAATTCACCATCACTTCCAAAAACAGAGGCCTTGCCATTCTGGAATAAAACCTTGTTTCCTCTTTCCTCAATCCTTCCAACAGACAAAATATTTCCGTCTAATTCAGGAACGTATAATACGTTTTCCAAGAACAAGGTCTCACCTCCATATTCGTGACCTAGTTTGATGGTTACATCACCCATCTCTGATACTTTTATTTTCTCATTGTTTGCCATTTCAACTGAAGTTGAAATACTTTTTGTATTAGTCATTTTCACTCTGTTCGACGTCATGTGTTCAGTAGCTCCACTGTCCAGAAACCAGATATTCTGAGAGTTATTGCTTTTCAAGTTAGTTGCAAATAGGACTTTATGAGTAAGGTCCACCGTACTTTGTTTCAGCATACCTTCGCTAATTCTCCTTGATGAGTTGGTAAATCTGCAATTCCTAGCCATGTGTCCTAATTTGCCACAATTGAAACATCTTATCCGCCTGGAATAATTATAGTTTTCCCTTTTCCCTTCCGTCCACGTATTCTGATAATTCCTTGGTTGGTCATATTCAAATTTATTTCGCTCTTGACATGGTGATTTGCATGCATCTTCTTCTCTTCTTACCGCAAAAGCGCAATTAGGTACTTCTTGAGGAATTTGACGCTGTTTCTGTCGTTTTTCTTCTAAAAGTAATTTGTATTTAACCACAATAGTATATAGCTTCTCTTCTTGCTGTTCTAAGCTGAGAATTAGTGGTTCGTAACTCTTTGGCAATCCCAATAGCATAATCAACGCTAATTCGCCATCCCCAAATCCATGGTGACACTTTGCTAATTTTCTATGGCATTCCATTATTCTCGCGAAATATTCTTTCATATCTTCGTCATTTCTTTTGACAATGTTGAAAAACTCTCTCAGCAGCTGTAATATGTGCAATAAGCCGTATTTTGTGTGGATGTCCTCCAGTATCTGCCATGCATCGATCGCTCGCTTACAATCACCGATATCATCTAGGAATGAATCCTCAACCGCTAATAATATGACAGATAATGCCAAGTTATCTTTCCGCTTCTGTTTTTCTGTAGTTTCCCTAGGAAAGCCAGGCTCAATCGCATCACATATCCTTCTGAGTCAAGATTGATTTGGTTCTTATAGCCCACGAATAATAATTATTACCATCTAGTTTAGGTATTCTCAATTCATCAGCCATTGATATTTTTTTCTATCTATGCAAATTTCACAAAAAATTATAACTCAAATCTTTTCTTCATCTTCTTCGTTGCTTTATCTTCTTTAGCCCAACTTAAAATTGTCTTCTTTAGCCCTGTATTCCCTGGCCTTACCTTCTTTAGCCTTCAGCCTTTTTCTTTAGCTTTATCTTCAGCTTTTTCTACTTTACTTTCTTCAGCTTTAACTTCTAATTACTTCTACGGCGCAGTGGAAGCGTGCTGCTGGGCCCATAACCTGTTAGGTGCTAAGAATTTCCTATTCTACCAATCGAGCAGAGTAAACACAAACACCTCTAAGAAAATTAATATCTTTAATTTCCTTTCATGATTAACTAATTTACATCATTTAAAAACCAATTATATACATGTAAAGTCGTCCGGTCATCTGGTCAAAATATAAATAAATCAATCTATGAAAAAACAACTTTAAAAAATCCTAACAGCTTTTATATCTAAAAATCTCCGAAGACGCTAGATGGATTCCGGAGAGTCGTTAAGGACTTGGGATAGTCTTGATGAAAATATTCTAAGACGTGCCTTATTTCCTGGAAAAAATCGATGCAGGGATGTTGCTAGACGTCAAGGCTTATACACAGAGAACAATAAGTTGTACAAACATTCGTAACTCATTTTTAATGAAGCACTAAAATTGTTCTTTTAAAAATTGTTCTTTTTATTTAAATAGATTTCTATCAGCACCATTGATGCGACTTCCAATATAACTTTATTTGAACAATAATGGTTGAGCAAGAATTCACTCGGGCGAGAGAGAGACAATTGACAATTGACAAAGTTTATTGACCTATAGTCAACATACCTAAAACACACACAAATAAATAAGATTCAAATAAAAATAAAACACATATACATTTATGAATTTAATTTTAAATTTACACCTAACGGAACCCTTTTGAAGGGAGGTCTGGAATTCATTAGACGTCACAAACCGCCCTGAAGTTAGACACCTCGCGCCTAGTTCGGGGCCCTTGTCCTAGATATGCACTATCGCACCGTCGAGGAATTCCCTCAAAGCAGACCTCTGCTTAGCCACGACCAGTTCTCTTGTCGAGAGAAGGATACAACAGATTCTTCTATTTCCTACCTATAAAATCTTCATATAGGGGTTTTAGGAAGGAGTCGGCATTACAAGCTGTCGAATAACTCCTCCATCTCTTCTATACTGTTCCGAGAAGGCTTTATCTTTTGAGGTTCGGAAATGGTGCAATCTTAGCCTTGTCTTTGGCAGGGACCACTCTTGGTGTTATAGTGGTCGAGGAGAGCGCTGGTAGAGACGGCAATAGGCTGGAGTTTCTTGGTGGAGGATTAGACAGTCCGCCGCGGGCGAAGGCGCGTCAAAACTGGAAGGTGTCACAGAGATTATCTGGACGGCTTCAGAATCTTCTGCAGGCTGGGTGAATCAGTGGGAAATAGTGGGTTTGGATATTGGACTGGATTGAAGTCAACGGTCCAATCGACGAAGCAGCATTGGTCAAAAGTCGCCGACCTAGCCTTAACGAGGTCCTTGCTGCTGTCTGTAGTTTAAAATTGCCGTTACAGGATCTCTTTCCCCCCTTTTCAGTTGTTGAGGTGGTAAAGCTGCAAAGGATTAGGCATTCTCAACTTTTGCTGGTTGGATTGAATACTCTATGCCTCTTCCTTTTTAAATTTTAGAGTATTATAACTTTGAGAGAAACGACGAGCGCACTAGACATCGGAAACAAATGAAGCTAGCTTAAACAAACAAAAACGAAAGCATCCCGACAAATAAAAACCTTAGCATTTACTATCGCCTAAATGGACAGCCATCTTTGCCTATTAGGAAATCCAGTAGGTCACCTCGCCGTTCCCGTTCGGAAAACTAGGAGCAGTTATCTTTTTTAAGGTAAGCCTACAGCACTAGAAAATATTCCCTGTTGACCACAATGAAAATGAAAAACAATTATATTGACATAAAAACGGAAGAAACGACACATGCTCTTGTTGTTTCTGTCGCTTCTTATTCTGTCGTACCCGAGATATTTAGACTAAAACTGAGAAAAATAATATGATCTTCGTATCTGAAGTAAGATTGAGAGCGGGAAACGGGAAAAGTTATAAAACCAAAAGGACGCTATGCTCTTAAAATGGACCTGAACGGAATACAAGAAAACTTTGAATTTGTCGTTCTAGAGGACTGAATACTTAGATGCAACTTCTTGAAGTTATCTAGAGTGGTTATTGCCTCTGCGGATGATCAGCTTATAAAAAATGCCTTATCGAAGACGCCCCCAAGGGAAATTCACCTCTCTTTTCTGTATAAGAATACAGAATCGAATTTTCCTCTACCCAACTAATAGAAATCTTAGGCTTCAACAACGTCAATGTCTGTATCCTCTATATCAAAACACACGGATGATATCAATCAATTCCTTCATTGCAGCATTCAGACCATGATCTCTTGGTGTCAAAAAGACACAAGAGTGAGATGGACCAATGAGTTTTCTTGAATCCAGCTATAGAGAATAGCCGGGCGTTGAATCTACTTGGAATTCCAGCCGCTCGCGACCCACGCACGGTATCTGTAACGCATGTCGTAAATTACGCAGCGGAGACGAGAAGGTCAACCGTCTATTTTTGATAATGAGACAACGGGTTGTTGATACATCTACGGTGTTGGTGGTAATTTCTCGAACGCTGTACTATGGCACCAGCTTCACACGTTCAACAATATCTCTATATTTCTGCTAATATTTCATTGTGTCGAACTTAACTTTGGATAGTACTCGTAAATTGAATTTTTGTTCTACAATCACTCTCTTTTTATATCCTTTGGCTTTATACTGTTAACCATATATCTAAATTGTTGAGCTTTAGATACTGAAGCTATCTGTATATCTGCACTATTTTGGCTTCATTTAGCTTCAAACGCTTAAATAATATCTCTATTTTGTTGATGATATTTCATTATGAACTAAAGGTTGCGTCTCTCTCTTCAAATATTTCATTAAAGCAATGCATTCTGGTTCATTATCCCAGAGTGAAAGGTTATGATACATGAATATCATCCTCCCGCATTTTACGTTGTATTCTAGCCTAATATTCGGCCTTGTCACTTCACCAGCTTAAACTTCTTTTTAACCAATTCGACCTATTTTGACCCTCGTAGGATGTTGTGGAATCGAAGCCGCCCCTGTACTGATGAGGGCCAAAGTCCGTAATCATGATATACAATTTGGTCATTTGTCGGATTTTTCCAAAACTGGTGTTGTGGCTCAATGTTTATCACCACCATTTCGTTTTGTTCTGAGGTGATAAACCAAAATGCATTTTAATGTATTTTTAAAAAGAGAGGGGCCACTATTGGTACATGGTACCCCTTCCGCAACTTTATGTTATATATTGTAGCGTAGTAATGAATGACTAAACAGATATCCGATAAAATAAAATATTAAAGGATCACATCAGTACGGCTAGGCAACCAGACTTATATATATATAAAGACTAATTATTTACATTAAAGAGGTGAAAGCCAAGATGAATAATACATTCTTATAATCTGTTTCTAAATAATTAAGAAAATGAAATTATTTCGTCACATGTCTAGTCTTATAAAGAGCGTGCTCTCCCGATGCTTTGACCTGATAGACTGAAGTCCTCAGAGAGAGAGAGTCTTGAGCTCTCTAGACCGATTATTAGTTCCAGGAAAATCCAGATCTCTTGATCGGGGGAGCTCCTCGAGGATCTGAGACAGGGGTCGGCAACCTTTTGAGTCGGAAGTGCCAAAAATTACAATTTAAAAATTTCAAAGTTTTTAAAGAGAATCACAAAAGTTTTCTTTCCAAAAATAAATAGTACTCGCATAAATATAAAAAGCTTTTTGATAAAAACTAATCCATTTATTCATGATAAAAAATATCCTGCGTTCAAGAGCAAATTCGAGAGCTTCCGACTGACTGCCGACACGTGTCACGGGTGAGGGGTGCTGTGAAAATCGAGTACAAGTGGCTTAGAGGTAGAATCAGTGTCTAATCCTCGTTAATCAATTCAGAACGATTTTTAAATGTTTTTTTTTATATAAAATAAATCATATTTGCGTGTGGAACTAAAGAGCCGCAGCTTCACCTCCAAAGAGCCGCATATGGATCGCGAGCCGTAGATTTACTACCCCTGGTCTAGGATGATTTTTCTTCTTTCGGCTGAAAGGTCCTTTTGGAGACTTGATGAATATTCTTCTGTAATCACTTTTCTAGGTTTTTCTCCTGTTATTCTATATCCAAGCAAAGCTTCATCCTGCAACAATGAAATATCTCCTTAGTTTTACGTCGAAATTGTTGGTTCCCAAATGTATCCACCTCGTAGGTCACATCGGAGAGTTTTCTGAGGACTTCATAGGGGCCGAACTAACGTCGCCTTAATTTTCTTAATCTTCCATTTTGCCCAGAGGGATTAAGCTCCAGGAAAGGTCTACTGGCTGGTACATTAGGTTCCTATTTTGAGCGTCATAACGGAGTTTATTACTTCCCTGAGTCTTCTCGTGGTGTGGATACGTGCCAGTTGCTGTGTTTTTTCGGCTCTTGACTCTAGAGGTTGGATGATATAATCTTCTTCTGGAACTTGGAGAATAACACGTCCAGTAGAGTCTCGGCTTTATGTCCGTATTCGAGGAAAAATAGAGAGTAACCAATAAACTTTTGTTTTCCTGTGTTATATGTGAACTTGACAAATGGGAGCATCTTATCCTATAGGTCGGTTCAGAGAGTTGGATAAGACGTTTTACCAAAGTGCAAGTTGGTAACAACGCTAGATCAAATGTGAACAGAAGGAAAGTGAATATATTAAAGCATTCTAATATATAGAAGACTGCTATAATTTATTATATAAAGAGTTTCAGTTCTATAGTTTGTCAATAAAAAGGTTATTACAAATTGTGCATTATATTTATTGACTGAACCTTGTATAAAAAAAGTCCCTCCTCCCATCAGAATAAGCGCTGAAAATAGAGCCATATATTATAAAGCCCTAACACCAGCTTTATCAAATTCAGAACGTCAACCTTAAGACGACGGTTTCAGGATAATGACCTTCTTCAGAGAAAGAGAGAGAAAGAGTCCTTGGACGGTATTTTATTTCATTATATCCGCAAAGGATCAAATGAAATATCCAGAAATGCCAAAGAAGTGTTTAGCTGGTAATATTTAGGAAATATTGTAACCCGCAATAATATCTTTCATAAATTCCAGTCTAGAACATTCTGGCTGTATTACCGTTATTTATCTACATACGATATATATAACAAACCTTTGTTACATTACACATTTCTTCATTGTGTAGCCAAGGTGATTACTTGATTGTTTTACTAAATGTTTAAATTATTTTGCCAAAGAATTCTCAGTTTCGATGTTTTCTAATTTTTTTTTTATGAAAACGATTTGCAGTTGAGACATACGCCTCTTGCGATTAATAATTTGTTAGAATGGTACAATTACCTTTATTGACCGTAATTTAAAGTATGTGATAGAATATTTGTTATCAACGGAATAAAGTGACAACGCGCATGTTAATTTTTGTCCTTTAAGTGTACATCTATTTAGATATTTCTATGTAATCACTGCGTCTTTTCTTTCTTCAACCCTTTTTAATAGAAAGTAATATTTTACACAACATAACTTTTCGTCTAAGCATATATCAATATTAAGAAAATATGCATATATTGGATTTATAAATATATTTATTATTCCGATATTTCGAGGGGCAACTCGCCTCTCTTTATCGAGGATGTTTGTGTTTCTCACTAAAACACGTGAGAACGCGTGTATCACTCTCGTTCTACAAGACCAATGAAATAGTACAGTTAAATATTCATATATCAATATATGATCAAGAGAGAGAGAGAGTTATTATTAACCTTGAAAATAATGATAAATTCAACTTTGATACATCCAGCCTAGAACCAAATCTGGTATTCCAAATCTTGCGGGAAGATGAGCTTTTATCGTTCTGGCGCGATGAAGGATTTATTCGGCGAGAAACATCGGCGCCTAAGATAAATGGCTCCCATTCATCGATGTTTAAACAATAATGCTCACTTGCCAAGGGTGTTTACAAGTGCATCAATTTGTTTTACAATTCGATATCTGGCAGGAATATTAAATTATGATTGGTTTAGTTACAATCATTTTGTTGTATTACCATAATCTCTATTGAATTTGGCCCGGTTCCATTTTACGACTGCGTCCATTATTTTAAATAACCATAGAATCGTTCCAAACAACTATGTTATATGGCTATGTTTCCCCGACGAAATAATGCAGATAAATTGTGTTTGGATTTGTTATTCGTAATTGGGATCAAACAAAGCGTTCTTCTGATGAATATCTCCAATTGGCTCTTTTTATCGGCGTGAGTTGATGAATTCAAATTTGTTTAAAATTGCAAACACTCTCCACTCGAGTATTTAAGGAAATCGGTTTAATATTGAGTCAAAAACAAATCTAGTGAAATTGTTGCGGTTGTTAAACTCAATAATATGAATGGATTAATCTCAATATTTTTATAGCATTTGTCAATCAATATATTTTAGAATGTAGATAGATGAAATGTAGGTGCAAATTGAAAATGATTTTCTGTCTTTTGATGCACCTATGTTTGAAATAAAAACAAAATATTTTTTTTTGCCTTAAATATATGAAAATATTTTCACACAACAATAGAGAACATAGATTTATCATTCAGAATTTGAATATAAAGTTAAAAATATCAAAATAAAATTTACTGAAAAGGATGACAGCGGGTCGCCGAAATTTTCGAAATAAATTTCAAGAAGTTTGAAAATGTTAATTCATAATTCAATAAGAAGATATAACATATATACATGCTATTCAGCCTTAAATGTTATTTTAAGAATAATAGCTGATGTTTTATTTGTAAATTTGATTATTACTGAAAATATATTTTCAAATAAATATGCTTAATATATATAAATGAAAATATTTGAAAATAATTTATTTTTATTTAAAAGGGCAAGCTTTAACGCGTTCGCACTTTTATACTCTAATGGGTCCGCAAAGGCGCGCAAGATACATTCACTCTAGATACAGAAAAATAAAAGATTAAAAATATATATAAACAAATATTTATATAACTGTAGAGGGTTTGGTAGAATTTCTATAGAATTATGTGCACTGAGTATGCCGGAATTGTTGAATAAGATCAATCCTTCTGTTTTTTTATTCTATATATCTTCTATTTCATATATATTTGGAAATTGAAGATTCCAGAATGCTCCGTCAATTTTGTATATGGAGAAAAGGTTATGGAAATGGCGCGTGCTACATTCTGTATATTGAACTGGTGGCCTGTAAGAATATTGGTTCTATAAGATCAAGAATTTGTTATATATATTTCTGACATTACTTTTATGCTAATTAATTCTTGTATAAATTTATCTCCGGTCTGTCCTAAGTAAAAAGCGGTGCAATTTTTGGAACTAGACTCAATATTTGGCGCGGCACGAGCTGATTCTCAAATTTTATGTTTTTTTTTTTCAGTAAGCCTATTTCTACTGTATCAATGCTTCGCCGAACGATTCGTGCTCATTACGAACATATATCAGAGTTTGAAAGAGATAGTTCCATTGGATTGAAAGAGGCTGGTTGGTCAAATGACTAATCGCGCGACATCTGTGTCGAAGTGATGCGGTTATTAAACGATGCTGGCAATAGTGGGTCAACAACGGAAGATAGCATCGTCAAGTCGGCAGCGGTCGACCAAGGGACACAAAAGAACAGGAGGACAGAGCGATTGTCAGAACGTCCGTCGCAACACCGGATTCTACATTATATACCATCCAACGTGGGGACCGGCGCGCAATTGTCCAAAATTCCCATCTAAAGATGGCGGAAAGAGAGGAATTTAATAGCTTCACGACCATTACGATGCCTACCCCTCACACCCATACACCGACAAGTCCGACTGTTGATTAAAGTGGAAGCTCGGAGAAAATACCGACGTGTACAGGGGTTGCCTCCGACTGAAGTAAGACAAGAAAACATGGACGTGAAAGTCGAACCAAAAAGAGCCCAGGCAAGAGTTTCCTTTACATGCTTCGCGCAACCTTTTTAAGACCGAATAGAAGTATTCAAATACGGAGAGAGAATGCCCTGCAATAATATGGGCAATTGGAAAATTCCGACTACTTTTGTTCGGACGTCCCATCAAAGTTATAACTGACCATCATTCCTTATGCTGGTTGACCAACTTTAAGAACCAGGCAAGTAGATTAGCAAGTTGGGCGCTGATACTTCCAGAATACGACGCTACATTGTATACAAGACAAGAAGAATGAATCAATACGTTGACTGTCAAGATGGAAAATGTCGGGGAGGAATTTAATGATGACATTCCCACATAATTCCTTTTAAGTGACATCAGTGAAAAACAAGAGAAAGGCCCATACATTGCGGTGATAATAAACTATATACCACAGCCTTGACCCACTAAGCAAGGCAATAAGTTCAAATTGTCGATAGCATCCTCCATAGAAAGAATTATGTCCCGACTGGCTGACCTCTATTGTTGGCGATCCAAAAACACCTTCGAATGGAGATCCTGGGCGGCTTGCATGCCGCACTTACTGCTGAACATCTGGAGTTCTCTTAATACAGATTCAAGAGGCGTTTCTTTTGGCCAGGACTATACAGAAGTGTGAGAAGATATGTGGGCCATTGTCAGGACTGTCAACGTCGTAAGAGCGCACCGTAACTTCCGCCTGGCTAACTGAGGCCCATACCACCACCGGAACGACCTATCCAAAAAGTTGATATAGATTTATTGGGACGCCTTCCCTTATCACACAGGTAGAAAAGTAGATAGCTGTTTGTACAGGCTATCTCACTAAATATTCCGCCATCCAAAGCCTTGGATCTGGAGGATCCCGAAAATTGCGAAATTTATTTTGGAAGAAATCGCTTTAAAACATGGCGCTCCTCGGGAAATAGTAATGGATCGGGGTAGAAACTTCCAATCGAACCTTATTTAGGAACTAACCAAGAACTGTGGCATAAAAAAAGAGAACAACGGCAGCGTACGATCTCAAACTAATGGACTAATCAGGAAAAAGCAATGGATCGGGGTCGAAACTTCCAATCGAACCTCATTTAGGAACTAACCAAGAACTGCGGCATAAAAAAAGAGGACAACGGAAGCGTACGATCTCAAACTAATCATGAGATTGAAAAAGACAATTACCGACATGCTATCCATTTTTATGGACCTCGACCAGAAGAACTGGGATGAGATGCTGCCATTCATTACCTTTGCCTACAATACGGCTAGACAAGAATATATTGAATTCACGCCATTCTTCCTGTTCCACGAAAGAGAGGCAGAGACGACCCTCGACACCATCTTCCCCTACAGTGGCTTGCCGATAGAGAATTATTCATTCAAGCCGTGGCAACCTTGACGGAAGAAGCGAGACAAATTGCCTTCAATCACATATTCAAGGCCCAGGATATCAACAAATCGGATTACGACGCTAGACATAGAGAGACGACCTATAAGCCACGAGACCTAACATGGATATTTACCACCATCCGACGTGTAGGACTTTCTGAGTAACTACAAAGAAAGTACTTCAGGCTCTACAAGAAAATGTCCAACGGCTGCAACGAGGTCCAAGTACTCGGCGAGAAAGGCAGAAGCCTAAAGGGGCGCCAAACCGTCACATCCTCAGGATGAAACCTCACTAAGACCTATCAGAACAGTTAGTCTTTTCGGGGAAGGACGGCGTTGTGTTTGGGGCGGAGGACGGGGAATAGAGAGAAGACGTAAGCACGCCATAAAGCAGTTAAAACCCTTTTTTTTGGGGGGGGGGATAAGGCATTGTAAAACCTTTATTGAGACACTGCGCAGTGTGGCTGCTTTCGCGAGCGTCTCTTGCCGCGAGATTTCAATTGTTTTTTGTTTTTTTTTTTTTGTGAGCGTTGAATATAAACGCTATTTTTGCTTCCTCTCTATCGCCATATTTAATAGTATTTAATCACTTATATATATACATTTATTTATCTTACTTCACATCATTTGATTTCCATTTAATCATTGAGTGGTCGCTTGTTGCACCGCACCACAAATTCTAAGTCACAATATTTTTCAATATGAATATATAAATAACATTGTAGCAGATTATTTATTATTATATGAAAATATTTTAAATTTGATATTTGTATTTTGATGCACTATAAAATGTTCTCATTGCATATCTGCTATTTTATTAGTTTTAATATGGTTTTGCATTAAATAAATTGCCTTGTAATTTTGAGGTTTGTCTTTTCTACCTTTTTACGTTATAATATACAGTGGTACCTCGACATACGAGCGCCCCAACATACGAGTTTTTCGAGATACGAGCCGACGAGCAAGTGATTTTTTGCTTTTAGTTACGAGCGAAATTCGAGATACGAGTTCGGTTCGGTAGTGTTGAAGATATTAATCTGTGATTTTAAATGTTTCTTTTTGACCAGTACTTTTGTTTTGTTTTTTCTTTCCTAAAATGTTTCTTTCTTCTTCTTCATTACTATTTGTTCTATATGCAAAGCTTTGTTTTTTGAGACTTGAATAAACAAATTCAAGTTTATTATATTTTTGTGTGCTTTTAAAGTTAAAACACAACAGGTAGTAACACGCAGTCGCGCCATCACGATCAGTTAGCAGCGTGCTTCCGCTGTGATAAGTTGTGTTTTGTGTTCGCGTTTTGTGGTGCGTTTACATTTACAGTTTTAGTTCATTTATTTTTATAAGCATGGATAGGAAGAAAGTTTGTAAAAAGTCAAGTGCTAAGAAAAAGATGATGAGTATTGAATTAAAACGTGAAATTATAGAAAAACATGAGCAAGGTGTTCGAGTTGTTGACTTGTCGAGGCAGTATGGCCGTAGTACGTCCATGATATGTTCTGTGCTTAAACGGAAAGAGTCGATAAAGAGTGTAACGCCGGCTAAGGGCCTTACGATAATTTCCAAGCTGCGAACCTCCCTTCATGAAAATATGGAGAAACTGCTGATGGTGTGGGTGACAGAAAAGCAGCTCCAAGGAGATACCTTGACGCAGACCATCATTTACATTTTCTTTACATTCTCTTTTTTGTTTTTGTGCAATAAATATTTGATATTTATAATACGTTTTTATTATTTAAAACCACGTAACAAAAATAACTGGGGTGACATTTTGGTAGTTGATGGTAGTTCAATTGTTTTGTATGGGGAAATTTGCTTCGAGATACGAGTAATTCAAGATACGAGCAAGGTTGCGGAACGAATTAAACTCGTATGTCGAGGTACCACTGTATATATATATAATATGATATAATGTGGCTTGTGATTGTAAAACGACATTTGAAAATTATCTCGCATGAGTTTCTTTTCAACGAAAAATCAAAATTTATTCCAAGGAGAAATAACAATTATTTCTAACATTAAGGATGAGGTATAAATGTATATATATATATATATTAAAAATAAAAAAGGCATATTTTGACCAGGAGTACATGTGCTTTTTATTTTTTATTTTTTCTATTGTTTTTTCTATGTGTGTTTAAATTAATAAAATAAAAATAGCTGAATGAAACCTCTGTATTTATTTTTTAAAAACTTTTATTTAACTTGCTTCCCTGTTCGTTTGTCCGTCTGTCTGTCTGTTTGTCCACAAATCTTGCAATCGATTTTTAATATACTTCTAGAGCACGTAGAATTCTGATAATCGGTACAATTTTCAGAACCCGATGACAATGCAAGTTGACAAATTTTAAGACTCTGGGTTGTCAGGGTAGCCGAAAATGGACAAATTTCCAAATTGCCTTTCAAATTTTATAAATTAATTTTAAAATACTTCCAGATCACATAAAAATATGAATGTTTTAACACTCACTCCACGAACAATGCAAGTGTACAAATTTTCAGACTTCTGGGTGGTCGGAGTGGCCAGGAATAAACAAATTTCTATATCTCTTTTCAAATCTAATGTTACGCCCTTAAAAGGAATTGACCAATCCGCCGCGAGCAGGCTTCCGTCTACTTAAGGCCTAATTCCCAGAGAACCTTTGATTCTGAGTTTTGTAAATTCATCACTAAAATCTAACTAAATAATTAATAGATAAAAATACATTCTAAAAAAGCTTTTATTTAAATGCACTAAAAAGGAAAAAGGAAAATATTGTATCTTCTGTCATTGAGCAATTATATGTATATGAGTGAAATTAAAAGCGGCGGGGACGATCATATTTAGAGAATAGGTAAAAATATAGTAAACACCATATAAAAATCACTAATCAGTTGCTACATATTAAATCACATTAGGTTATAAATTCAAGATAATCGTCCCCCGCCGCTTTTATTTTCACTCAGATATATCTAATTGCTCAATGACAGAAGATACAATATTCATGTTACTTTTTAGCACATTTAAATAAAATATTTTTTCAAATGTATTTTTTTAATATCAATTATTATATTTTTTATATGTGATAACAATTCATAAAGGTACAATTGCATTTGCATTATTTGTGGGAGAGGATAATCATATAGAAGTTTTTTTTTTCTTTCGAAAAATTATTAGCAACCTATAATATAATGAGCGCACTGAGGGTAGACTCTATGAAAACATTCCTCAGATGCAAGAAGTCCACTAGCTCTTCTAGCGGCACAATAGCTCCGTGCCCAGAGCAGACCTACACATTAGGCAGAGCTAGAAAATATTTTTAACGGCACAAACAGGCTGAAATACTTCCGTTTTTTCTTGGCCCAAAACGGTCTTGCTCGCTAGGATCAAGACAAATATTTTTATGTTTCGCAAAAAAAGCCTATTTTTAGCGGGTCCGCAGAAGTAAACACGGGGGTAGTGGGGGTTCTCGCAGTGACATGTTGGTTTTATCTGGAGCTTCAGACAACAACATCTTGCCAGATAAATAGGCGAAATGTAGAAATTACTTCATCTTCTAAATATGTTAATGAATATATTTATAATAAACTTTCAAATTTAGATATAAATAGACAAATGAAATATTCTAATGACCTCATTCAACGGGTAATGGATAGGATGATAAACATGAAGTTATATCCCGAACTTGAGATGTTTCCCCTAATTTAAAATAATCTTCCTCACGAAAAAAGAAAGGGTCTTCACAAACGCTACTCATCCATCTATTTCTCTTCAACTCATAGGTTAGGGCTGGCAGTATTCCTGCTCTCTCAAAGATTCCTTACTATGACTACTCTTTTGATGATATCGTAGGGTCTTTTTTCAAAGTTTTTGAATTCTTTTATTCTCGGGCTTTCTTCCTTTCATACATCGCTCCAGAAATAAAAATATCCACTCTGAGTGTCGGAAACAAGATGTCACAAACATGCTGGTTCTCATCCTCTCAAACAATTCAATATTGTGGATCGAGATAATTGACTGGATTAAGAAAATGCATGTGGAATGTCTTCCCCTCAATCGTGTACAGTAGGCCATATCTCTACTCGATTATTATAGAAAATCTTTATTTCTTAGTTCAGATAATTATTATCCTCCATAATATGAATCACTCTTCATTGAATAAATCATATTTGAATATAAGAAATATTGTTTGAATAAAATTTAAAAAATCATGTCAATGTCATAATTTTATTAAAGGCATTTAATAAAGATTAATACATAGCAAACACGCGCCATCTATATAATACAAATGAAAACACCAAAACGCGAATATTTCTTTTCACAAATAAATCAAATTTCCACTCTCCTTACAGCGATGAATATATATATATATTTATATATATCACCACTGATGAGCCAAGCCCTCGCAATATATTTTTTATCGCAGTAAAGACAGTAGAAGTTTGATTTATTTGTGAAAATAAACAGTCGCGTTTTGGTGTTTTCATTTGTTTTATTTAATAAAGAGTTAAATTTTGTATGTGACTCACGCATATTTTTCCAAACAATCAATTTCCGTCATCTAGACTCAGTGAAGGGCACGGAAACATCCAACTTAATGTTCTACATGTTTATGAAATGTGAGAATTGTCTCAAAATAACTTTTTAAAGGTACTTATTTTATCTGAATACCAAAGCACAAAGTATTTCTCTTAGTATTTGGAACTAACAAATATGAAACATAACCCCCCCTTCACCCCTAACTATACTATAAGATAATAAAATAAACTATATATCAAATCTCCATAGTAATAAGGTAAATAGACACGTTTTCACTATGATATGGTTTATTAGACACTCTGAAAGACACCTTATAACAATAATATGAGTTACTACACTCTCTGGCAGAAAGAAGCCTTATAACTACGATATGGGTTACTGGACTCTCTGGCAGATAGAAGCCTTATAACTACGATATAGGTTACTGGACTCTCTGGCAGATAAAAGCTTTATAACTAAGATATGGGTTACTGGACTCTCTGGCAGATAGAAGCCTTATAACTACGATATGGATTACTGGACTCTCTGGCGAATAGAAGCCTTATAACTACGATATGGGTTACTGGAATCTCTGGCAGATAAAACATTAATTTTAAAATATAGTAGAGCCCCATTAAATATATAGGGCTTGGTACATTATATCATTACTAGACACACGAAATAATTGAGCGATATTTTTATGATGAAACAATTTACTACTTCCATCTGCAGAGAAAAAAATATTGTGAGGTCCTTGGCCATCATTAGCATTTACTAAGCGCATCTATATAATAATATTCTCTATATATCGAAACATCAATCAATTCCCGAGGTTATCACATTCAAAGAAATTCCGTGTATCGGAGAAAGGATTCATTAAATCGATTTTTTTCGGAACAAGAATTATTTGAATTATCTTGAAGTTTCCATGTCATCGAACGTATCAGTATTTAATGAAGTTGGAAGCTCCGAACAAGCCTTACTTGTGTCATGATCACGCCACATATCCTTGCAGCCTTTATCTGTCAGAGATTTGGTAACCCATATTATATTGTGATAACGATTCTATCTGCTACACACACAGAGAGAGAGAGCGTCTAGTAATCCATATCGTAATGATACCGCTTATATCTGGCAGAAAGTATAGTAAACCATATCATAGTAATACCGCCTCTTCTGCCTGTATGTCTAGTAGCTTATAGCATAGTGATAACACTTCTATCTGTGAGAGAGTCTAGTAATCCTTATCGTTACGATAACGCTTTTATTTGCCATAGATTATAGTAACCCATATTTTAGTGATACCACTTCTTTCTGCCACAGAGAGTCTAGTATCCCACATATCATTGTGCGATAACGCTTAATCAATATATTTTTGCCTTATAACTACGATATGGGTTACTGGACTCTCTGGCAGATAGAAGCCTTATAACTACGATATAGGTTACTGGACTCTCTGGCAGATAGAAGCCTTATAACTACGATATAGGTTACTGGACTCTCTGGCGAATAGAAGCCTTATAACTACGATATGGGTTACTGGACTCTCTGGCAAATAGAAGTCTTATAACTACGATATGGGTTACTGGACTCTCTGGCAAAAATAAGTCTTATAACTACGATATGGGTTACTGGACTCTCTGGCAGATAGAAGTCCTATAACTACGATATATGGGTTACTGGACTCTCTGGCAGATAGAAGCCTTATAACTACGATATGGGTTGATCAACTCTCTGGCAAATAGAAGTCTTATAACTACGATATGGGTTACTAGACTCTCTGTGATTGATTAAGCGTTATCGCACAATGATATGTGGGATACTAGACTCTCTGTGGCAGAAAGAAGTGGTATCACTAAAATATGGGTTACTATAATCTATGGCAAATAAAAGCGTTATCGTAACGATATGGATTACTAGACTCTCTCACAGATAGAAGTGTTATCACTATGCTATAAGCTACTAGACATACAGGCAGAAGAGGCGGTATTACTATGATATGGTTTACTATACTTTCTGCCAGATATAAGCGGTATCATTACGATATGGATTACTAGACGCTCTCTCTCTCTGTGTGTGTAGCAGATAGAATCGTTATCACAATATAATATGGGTTACCAAATCTCTGACAGATAAAGGCTGCAAGGATATGTGGCGTGATCATGACACAAGTAAGGCTTGTTCGGAGCTTCCAACTTCATTAAATACTGATACGTTCGATGACATGGAAACTTCAAGATAATTCAAATAATTCTTGTTCCGAAAAAAATCGATTTAATGAATCCTTTCTCCGATACACGGAATTTCTTTGAATGTGATAACCTCGGGAATTGATTGATGTTTCGATATATAGAGAATATTATTATATAGATGCGCTTAGTAAATGCTAATGATGGCCAAGGACCTCACAATATTTTTTTCTCTGCAGATGGAAGTAGTAAATTGTTTCATCATAAAAATATCGCTCAATTATTTCGTGTGTCTAGTAATGATATAATGTACCAAGCCCTATATATTTAATGGGGCTCTACTATATTTTAAAATTAATGTTATATTTATACAGCGGCTTAAAAGTATCATTGCTTTATTTGTAATTATATAGATTAAAATTTTGTACTTCTGTTTTTGAAGAGTGAGATTCCATTTTTTTGTGAATAAATATCCTATTTATGAAAATTCTCAAGGTATTCGGGCCTAGAATCTGTCCCACTTATACGACAACTAAAAAACCTCGTTGGCAGATACGCCCGATTTCTTAACTCCTACTGTAGGATGTTGAGAAATCTACCTGGAGCAAACAGTTCGCCGTACAGCGCTATGTACCACATAGAACAGACTATTCCACAAAATACTTCAGAAGAGTAGCAGCATCTCCCAGTTCCCTAATCTCTACGCTTTCCAAAATATGCCAATTCCACAATCTTCACAGGATATGGTATCTTACGAGCGAACATTGCCAAACTCTCCAACAACCCTCCAATATGCCATCACTCTCAAGAAGAAAACCAAGTTCAGATACCCATCTTACCATCTTCAGAGGTTCCAGGCGACAAATCCCCTTGGCGTCAACACATTTAGAGAAGAGATATAAAAGAAACCTCTTTAAAAAATCGGTTTGGATACTTTTAATCAACTGGATGCCAACTGCAACATCTAAGAAATAGGTCTGAAGACTAAACCAGAAAAGGTTGGTGGCTTGTGTTCAGGAGTCTAGGATTGGCATAGTTGATGATTATCGTATGAATTCCTGTTCACCCTTGTACTGATGTGAACTAAATTATAGTATAGAAGTTGATTTTGTGGTAGAATTTGTAAACGATGGAGTGTTGTGGAAATTGAACCTGAATCTGCGCACTCAACGCAGGGTTAGAAAGTCATTGGTATTTTAATGCATTCTTTAATTAGTCAAACACACTTGCCCAAAGCCTTATCCGTATAATAAAACATTTACACTTAGGAAAATATATACCAAAAGAGCATAAACAACTTTTTCTTTAAAAATAGATTCCTGATAATAATCATATATTTTTGCCATTTAAACAGGTTGAATAATATGTTATGAACATGAATCTCATACCCTTGCAAATTTACAAGAAATTGTTATATTCACAATTCTACCAATGTTATATATTTATGTTAAATACCCAATCGAGATCTGAAGCCCACACAAAGAGATAAACTGTATTAAAAGACTGACACTTAATTATTTGAACACAATGTATAGCGCTTTCTATATGTCAAAATGTGAAATTTTCATCGCTATCAGTGATACCTTAAAATTTTTAAGACAAATTTCTGCATACATTAAACGGGGAAACTCTACCAATTACGTTTAGTGGTTGTCAAAATTTGTGCTTATTTTGAAATGGATTTAGTACGAATAATGATAATTTCACATTTTCACTGTTAACTTCGGGAGACTCTTGTATACTCAAGTAGGTAAACAAAATTATTAACTGTAGCAAACAAGCCGTCATAAACTCAAGACTGCATCCCGCATTGAGGTCTTGCACAACACCAATCCCACCAGTGAGCCAAGTAGCCTACTGAAGCTCTGGCACCTTGTAAGACGTGTGTAGACATGTGGTGCACTCCCATTAAAAGGCAGTTGCTAACTACCCACGATGATTATCATGGCCTGTACCACGAGAACTTTGGATAAGTAATTAAAAAGGAATTTCACACATGTAGTTAAAGGTTGTATCCGTTTCAATATGTGGCGCTGTGGTAGTGATTTCTATTTTATTATTCTCCCAATTGAGGAAAGGCAAATTTAGTCATAGTGAGAGTGAGGTACTAATTAATTCGTAACATATCTACATATTCAGAAAGCATTTCGACTTTGAAATCTCCAAAGAACAAAAACTCCGTTTTATTTTTTGTACTTACTGGTGGATTTAGGCTTGGGTAAATCCAGAGGCAATGAAGTAATTTAATATGTAAATAAAATGAAAAACTGATAGAAATTCGGGATACGAACCTAGGGTCTTGTAGTCAACAGTGCATTCCAGCATGCTGCATACTAGCCCCTGAAAGTTCTATTAGTATTAAACATCCAATTCCGTGTCTAAGGGCAATTGACCTATTAGGTTGTAGGTTTTGTGGTTGTGTAGCGTGGCTTGAAAACTTATGCGCATTTCAATCACCGCGCCCAAATTACGCTAGCAGGTGATGTGGAGGAACATCTGCATAGATCAAGTGGAACGGTGCAATTTGCCCGAGGCCCCATCAATATCGCGGGCCATCTCCCCTCCTAGATTTCAACAATCACGACCCATATTTCATGGCCGCTATATTCCAGAGGGCACTGCGTATAATGATTCCCTATGATATATGTCTGGAAGGAAAAAAACAATTGATCACGGTTTTTATTACAATTTTGTTGTTTAAGCATAAATTTTGTCCTACCATCCAACTTTTATGTATCGCCAGCGTATTTCTCTCTTAAAAGACAGCCTCCTATATTTATAGACCTATATTTATATAGAAAATTTCCCTACATTCTTTATATATCTAGTTACTAAATAGCGTTACAAGGCAAATTTATAGATGCTTTTAGTAGTGGAAAGTTTATGCGTTTCTGCCTTAATTCAAAAAGTTTGCTACAATACATTGACGTAAAACTAAAGAAATAAATTCCTTCTGGAAGAAATAAATTTAGCATTGATATAAATATCTGATCTTCTGTTTTTTTTTCTTTTATTACATTTTTTGACTTAAATGGTACGTGTCCGTATAGAAATTGGTGGGAAGATGACGATGGATTTGTAAATTTTAATGAGGTTTTAAAAGCTTCCTCGTTTTTCTTAAACAAACATTTACATTTCGAACAATCTAATCAATGCCATCCGGGCTGCTGCACTTTATTATAATGGCAAACAGAGCAGCATAATGGTAATTTAAGGGATATTGTGTTTCAATAACGCTTAGAACACGATCATTTGTCTATTTTCAAAAATAATTCATAAATAAATCAATTTGTCTTATGAATATATATATATATATATTCGATTTAGTACTATTTTAATCAACAGATTAAAATGATAATTATTTTATATAACAAAATATTTGACTAAATATGCATATATTGGATCAAAATATCATTTATTAATTAAAAGATTGAATTAAGATTAGGTTAAAGATAAATTTTAAAGATTTATTTATGGATTGCTCTATTTTCAAAAAACATAGCAAAATGTTCTCTTGAAATATATTTGATGAAAAATATTGATCTCTTATACTAAACACTTAATCGCGACATATGTAGATAGGTATTTATGGTCTCCGCTTCATTCACCCGCTGATTGGTTCTCGATCGTCACATGACTTAAACCAGCCAATCGATTACTTAGCTGATACCAGGTTAGAATCTCGGAGTTTCTTCGGGTTTATTTCTTTTACCCACTAAAATACTGATATTTCTTTCGAATTTTATATTTGTATTCCCCCCCTCCCATCTCAAAAATTATTTCAAGGTTTTATCTATAAATCATATTAATATTATATTAGACTTTATAAAATAAAAGTATTATAGGGATCTGACAATGGATTTCTTTATTATTTAATATTGTTGCACAAGATCGATTGCACCGAGGTGGATTGGTGTCGCAGTGTATATAAGAATTAAAGAACAAGGATTAAAGCCACAGCCACATATTGAAAAACGGATACAACCTTCAACTACATGTTTGAAATTAATTTTTTACTTATCCCAAGTTCTCGAGGTACAGGCCATGGTAATCATCGTGGGTAGTTAGCGACTGCCTTTTAATGGGAGTGCACCACATGTCTACACATGTCTTACAAGGTACTAGAGCTTCAGTAGGCTACTTGGCTCACTGGTGGGATTGGAATTGTGTAAGACCTCAAGGCGGGATGAAGTCTTGAGTTTATGACGGCTTGTTTGCTACAGTTAATAATTTTGTTTACCTACTTAAATCTCAGGCAAGCCCCAGAATTTGAAAACACTCAATAAACATAGGACACGTGAACCGGCTCGGCATAGAAAGGAGTTATTCTATAAAATGTAAAAGACAAAGCCTTTTTTTAGATGGGTGGGCATAGAAAATAATTAGGTAATAGGGCAATAAGAATGAAAGACACTGAAGGCATTCATAACAGTATATTACCTTGCTAAAATATTTTTAGGTTAATTACCTATAGGGAGGAAGAAATATTTTTAGGTACCTAGTATTTGTCCATATATCGGATATGTTTTCAAATACATCATAATCATATATATATATATAAGTCTTTATTTTATCTATGTTTCAAAGAATATAATATGAATGCATTATCGCGCTATCTCTTATAAGAAATTCGAACTATTTTTGACGCGTATGATTCTTTTTAAAATAAATAAATTTATACTGCCCTTACTGCAATGATAAAATAATGGGAGGGCCTGGCTCATCAGTAGTGAACCCTCTCAGTGGTTTCACCAGTTTAATCTACCATTCCGATGTAATATTGCATTTTTCGGTTTCTCTTTTATACTGATACTGAAGCTAGACTCTTGTAAAGGGTATTTTAAATGAACTATGGATATAAGCTTTGAGGGCAGTAGAAATACATATATTACGATGCATTTGCGAGCCATCTGTTATCAAAATTCTAAACTATTATAGACGCGTATGATTCTTTTTTAAAATAAACAATTTCTACTGTCTTTACTGTAATGGAAAAATTGAGGGTTCAACACTGATGAGCCAGGCCCTTTCATTAATTTTTCCATTTTAGTAAGAACAGTAGAAATTGTTTTTTTTTTTAAGAATCATACGCGTCTATAATAGTTTCGAATTTTGAGAAATACATATAATAATTTATTATATTGAATTTGTTTTCACTAAAGTTTTGTTATAATTACTTCTTGTAATTATATATATGTTCGAAGAATATGGAGCTCACATGTGAGAACGCGGCTTCATTTCTTTCAATATTCGTATTTCCGCTAGTGTTTTGTTTATTTTCCATCCGATGGATTTGATTGATATTTATCGAAGCCTTGATGAAAAATAAAGATGTACTTCTGACCGAGGTGTCAATTGGATGATGAATATGGATACCGGCCAAGAAATCTCGATCTTTAATATAAGAGTTTTCATATTCGAAGCTATTGTTATGTATTCCTTGTCTTCTGAGTTACTAGCATATATAAAAAACAGATAAACATCAAACAAGAATTCTAACAATAAAATATTGTATATGAAAAGGTAAATCGTGCTTAATGGTTTTATTTAATGGAATTCCATATAGATGGAACAATATTATCTTATGTCTAGGTATGAAATGTGTACTGAAAATAAACACGAGTGTTTTACATTTAAGAATTATAGAGAGAGAAGCAAACAATTGCATTCAAAATGAATAACTCACCAACAAGGACAAAATTGTATCTTGTAATTAGCAATAACCTGATTATTCATCAGATTTAAAAGTTCTTCAATGGGAGAACTTCGAACATTATCGTTCACTAGAGTTCTTCGATTGTGAATGGGATGTATGATGGGAAGACCTCATTACAGAATGTCGCGGCTTTGAAAGATTCACACATGTACACTTTAATAACAACACATATTTCACTCTTTAATAACATTTTTCACTTTTCATCAAATAAGAGACACTTCGGCCAGTGAATCTTTTTAATGTCTCGACGTTTCGACAAAAATCTTTTGTCCTCGTCAGAAGCGAACAAATCATCAGCATCAGCAGCCTCTATCTTTACGATTTTTCACTTTAATACCATTTTTCATTTTAATAACAACATTTTCATTTTAAATTGATATTTTCGATGCTATTTGAAACTTTAACAGCATTATATTTTATATGCAAATTTTTGATTGAAGCACATTTATATTTTAAATGAAATTAGTTTATTTTGGGACTGTAATTTTTTGTTAAGGTCATTTTTCAATCTGGAAAGAATATTTTTGATTATAATAAGATAACATGTTTTGTGCGTATATTAAAAAGAGGTATTGAACTCTGAAGAAACACTTTAGAAACTTAATAACGATTATTTATGGCAAAATATCAAAATTGCGTTATTTATTATAAAGAATATTATAAGATTTAAAAACGGCATCTCAAATTATAATATCAACATTTAGATGTTTAAAAACTACTTTTAATGTAAAAAAAATCATGCTTTAGAGTTACGATTTGATTTTTAATATTCTGAGGTTTAAAAATAGCATTTTCGATTTGAATTGAGATTTTATTATTAACACCTTCCTATTTCATAACGTTCACTTATTTCTTATCCAATAAAACTCTTTTTTTGCACTTATTAAGTTACAATAATTTATAAAAATTTGAAATTCTGAATATAATAAAGGGATATTTTTAAAATTTGTTTTAAATGCGGAGGGGTTCAAATATCAAATTTAAATAAAAATGGAGAAATTTGTTATTTAACTCGTATTTTTGGTATATAATTACTCATTGTTATTTTTAAATGCCAAAATATTGTTATTTTACATTAAATATATTTATTACAATATAAGACACGCTATATCCGATATGGATATTTGCTCTTGAAACTATTTACAATAATTCATATTGTAGTAGAGTAGGTAACAGAATTATAAAAAAAAAACAATTAAGAAAAAGTGCATTGAATAAACATATACATTAAACAAATAAGCAACAACTTAAGCAGGTGAAACAAATAGCAAGGTAGTTATTTACAATACGTTAAGCAATGATGGAAGTTGATTTAATGAAGTTATCTGTAATAATTAGTATCGTGGAGAGAGAAAGTTGATCAAGTTGAGCTATTTACAATGAGTAATATTCTAAGGTAACTTATATTATTTTATATATTACTATATTTTACATTAAATGTTGCTTCAAATTTTATACGTTGATATCATTTTTTGGAATAAAATGAATGAAATGAATGAATGGAATGAAAATATATTCGCTATTAAGCTATAAATTGCTGATATTCTACGATAAAAAAATCCATCTTAATCTTATGAAGGTGTTTCTTAAGACCTTTACTATACGCTCAAAATAAATTTGTTCTTATTAGAATCAAAAAATGCGCCTGTTGAAAACATTAATGTGATTTTTAAAATAAAAATGATCTTATAAACACACACTAAAATAAACTAATTTCATTATAATAAATTAAATTCTATTATAGAAATTTGAAAAAGAAAATTATATTACTGCTAAAGTTTCGAATAAAATATAAAATATCGCTTTAAAATGAAAATGTTATTAAAGTGTAAAATAATATTATTAGAGAATATAATGTTATTACAATGAAAAGAAATAGGTTATTTGAGTGTAAAATGTTGTTATCAGAATATATAAAAGGTTGTCATTATAAAGTGTCAAATGTTGTCTATATATTGAAAAACCTATATTTGATTTTTTAAACTGTTGACTTTAATGAAAAACGCAAATATATAAAAAATATTTTTTATGATAATTATATGTCAGCATACATTTTGAATATATTGATGTTATAAGATGTTATATTAAAACATAAAAATATTAAACGCGCTTGCGCGACATTAGACATTTTATGGTAATTCTTAAAAATAACCGAATTTAAAATGTCCTTAATAAAATCAAAAAGATGCATTTAATAAATGTATGCCCGTTAATATCTTCAATTAAAATGTTTTACATGAAGATTCTCATTTATGTATTTTAAAAAATGTATGTTAATTTTTTAAAGTATACATTACAAACAATATTAAAATATAGTTCTAAAAAAACAACTACACACAACACACACTTCGGAGGGGAGTGATACGTATAAATACAGTTAAACCTGCCTATAGCGCCCCCTCTAAACAGCGCCTTCCTCTCCTATAGCGCCCGATTTTAAACATTAAAATGTAAAGGTTTTACATTAAAGTGACCTGTCTATAGCACCCCATCTCTATAGCACCCTATTTTGGTGAGTCCCAAGAGGGGGCGCTATAGACAGGTTTAACTGTATTCAAAAATGCCGTGGGTCGCGATGGTTGCGAATTAAATTTCTAGCAATATGTATATTGTTTAGACGGACGACATTTTAACTTATCAGAAGTCAAATACCGCCATAGAAACATCAAGAACAAATACTAAAAGTTACCTTTAGAATCTCTTGTATCTAATGAATATTGTAGCATAAGCAGAAAGTTTGATCCACCATTACAATACCGATATCTTAGAGAAAAAGGCTATAAATCCATTTTTATGTGAACAATAGTTATTAACAAATCATTTGAAAAAAAAAAGAATCAGGTAAAAAGTTTATATTAATTAAAAATAACGATATTTTCAATTATATTTTGTGTAAAGATCATTTAGAGATTGTATATAAAGTATTTGCCCGTTGAAGAGAAGTAAATATTTGCTCGAAAGCTTTCAAAACCAAAATTAAAAGAAACCCTCTACCTGAATTTTATTTTTTATTTTTTTAGAAAAATGCTATCATATTTTAAATAAATTTTAAAACTTTTAAATTTTGAATTTTTGGTTTAAATTTCAGTTGTAAATATCCACACTGCATGTATATATTTGTAAATACTTCTTGTAAGAAATAGTTAATGTTTTTAAATAACCTCGTTTAACAAAAGTGCAAGTTGAAAATTTTAAGACTTTTGGGTGGTAGGGGTGTCTGGCAATGGACTAATTTCAATATACAATCTAAAATGTGTTTATTTTTAATATTCTTCCAGACTATACACAGAAGTATGAAAAATGCAAGTTGACACATTTCCAGACTTTGGGTAGTAGGGGTGGTCGGTAATTAATTTCTTTTTTATATTTCAATTCAAGTTTTGTGGTAAATATTATTTTTAACTTTCTGACCATATAGAAATATTGTATTTGATAATAGATTTTAATCCAACTAACATTGCAAGTTTACTATATTTCCGACTTCTAGGTGGCCGTGAGGGGGGGGGGAATAGGAGAGAATAAATAGACCAAATAAGATAAATTTTTCAAACGAAAAAAAATATACGTAGCCGTTTCTTTGCCGTAAGGCGCAGTTGAAGTTCTATAAAAATGTGGTCGGGGTTGGAAATATTTCAATACAGTGTACTCCGCTTATAACGAAGTCGCATTATCCATGACAATCACTTTGTTATATCCGAAGTTTGTTATATCCGCAGTTGGAAAAAAAATGTTTTGTACCAATAATTTTATTTACTATTCAACTCAAAAGAGCAACACAAAGATCAATAACAACCTCATCAGGTGTTTTTGGAGAAGTAGTTTGTGATTTTCTTTTGACATTTAGAAGTCAGTAACAAGTGCTGAACACTCTTTTCGATGTTGTCCAAGTCTGACAGATGCCTATGAAGAGACTTGGACTCATCCTGACATTGAAGAAACAATCGCAGAGTTTGAATGCTCTCCAAGACCTCTTTTGGATGCGGAATGTGGACAATTGGGTCTACTTCTTCATCAACTTGGTCCGTTTCTTCTTCTTCTTTTGCTTGAAGAATGCTCTCGACAATTTCTACATCGGATAACATGGCATTTGTAACGACGTCATTGACGTGTCAGCTTGACTGACAGAGATAGTGAGTTTCTTGTTTGTTTTCGTTCTCCTGCCATGGTAAACGTTAATAAAATATAAGCGTTTATTAAACAATTTAATTTTGTTTAAATAATGTAAAAAAAATACTTATAATATCATATCATTGCAGTAACGTCTGTAGAGATTTAAAAAAGAAACGCATTGCCAGTAAATTTATTTGTGTAAAATTTTAACGATAGAGGGCAATAAAATTTAATTTACTTATAATATGTTTGCATATTTTTAAAAATTGTATATTATTAACATATTTGTTGTGTATCATTAAATTTGTGTCATTCACACGTTGTAATTTGATATATATTATGCATAATATATTAGTCAATTATAATGGTAAATGAGAAAACTTCGTTATAAACGGATAAAATAAAAATTTATACATGCAAATCACTTCGTTATAAGCGTAAATTCTTTATATCCGACTTCGCAATATCCAGAGTTCTTTTAATGGTTTAAGCCCTTCTTTTCTTTCGTGCAGACAATTTCATTCGCTATATGCGGAATTTCGCTATAACCGACTTTGTTATAAGCGGAGTACACTGTATTTCTTTTCAATTTCTGTGATCAAGCTTTGATATACTTCTATACCATAAAGAATTTCTGAAATTTCGTACATTCGCTAGATCCTGCTAACAATGTGCAAGCCTACATCTACAAAATTGAGGACTTCTAGGTTGTCGGGATTGGTTGAATTTATACGTTTCTTTTCAAATTTTGTTATCAATTTTTAATCATATTTTCAGGCCACGTTGTAAACTCGTTTTGTAAACTCGCTTAATCAAGCTGAAAATGGAAGTTTATAGGAAGAATATAAAACTTCTTGCTGGCCGCGACAGTCTTGAATAGACTAGAATTTGTATATATCAAAAAGAAACAATAGGCGCAACCGTTTGTAGCGTAATAATCGGTGACCTTCCATAAAAATAAACCGGGAGTATAAATCAGAGCAATAAATAATTAAGAGTTTATAGATTGTCATATATATTATATATAAAATCTAAAATTCAAATATTTTATATTTTTCAAAAACATGTTTTTTATTTTCATCAATGACTATTATTTTATTTTTGACCATAGATTTAGAATACTTTGAATTTTTGTTGTAAATATGTATAGTTAACCTATCTATTTTTAAATCACGAATATAGAATTCATTTTATAAATTCTATATTACTGTGAAAAATAATTTTATGTGTAATTTGTTTCAAGTAATTCAAAATAAAAACTACTTGATGGGTAAATAATTATCTTTTCTATCTTAACGACTGCACCTCCGATTCTATATTTTTAACAACAAAGCAAAATAATAATAACATATATAATCATTTATAAAAATTGAAATAATACAAATATATAATGATACATTTATATACATTTAGAATTCGGAATTAAAAATTATATATAAATAATAAATATATAGAAAATAGTTTTAAAAAGATATTTATTAAAATTAACTAAAAAATAAATATGTATTTAATCTACCGTCATTGAACAATTAGAACTATAGGAGTCAAAAGTAGCGGGGAACGATCATCAAGAATTTCGAATTTATTGCGACTTAAAATAAAGCAACTGATTAGCAAGTTTCACTAAATATTTTACCTCTTCACTCAACATACGATGATCGCCCACCGCCGCTTTTATTTTAACACATATTGATCTATTTATCAAATTTCGGATGATGTGAAATTTTATTTTCTTCTTTTTAAGTGCATGTTTCAATAAAAGTATTTTTTAATATCTTTATAAAACTAATATTGTTTATAACACTCAAAGAAGGTAATATGCGAGAGAGAGAGAGAGAGAAAACGCATTTAATTATAATAAAATATGTTAAAATTCTATTACGTAATCTAATATGTAAATATTCTATCTATTATTATTATCTTTGTTAAATAAAAACTTTATAAAATTAAATATGTAAAAAATTATTTTGTATAAAAATAGTATATATACCATCAATTTGTTGTCGTGATACTCCTGTGGAAGGACTGACAGGTCCGAAAGCTAGAGAATAAAATTTGAACAAGAAACTTGCCCTGGAGACTTTATATTCTTTATAAAACTATCTTTTATTAATTAACTATATTTTACAATATATAGAATTGGAGAAGAGTGGACTTCAGGAATTGGTTTAAACCATGGAGATAAGCACCACCACCACAATGAATAAACCCAATTGTGTCAAAATATTTTAATTCTTAATTATAATACGATTGTATTCTTTTCCGCTATGAGCGCTAGCCTGTATATCGTTGTTTGAATAAACGCAAATTGTCGATGTAATTTAAAAACACGATAATTAAGCTTATAATTATTTGCCCCATCATTTCAATGAAAATTAGCGAGCTTCTAAGCTACAAAAGTTTTTTTCCATCGTTTTAGGGCCGTGATTTTGTCTTGAAATATCGCTCAGTTTTATTGAAATAAAGTAGCGAATATTCTTAGTTATGGTGGTTTAAATGTGGATATATGTTTGTATAGCATCGGTTGGTGGGAATTGTTGGTTCATATCTTTAGCCTGGATGGCACAATGAGGCGAACAATTAAAGGAAGCCGGTGAATGCCTCTACACCGCCATGGTTGCATAACGTCCTGATAAATCGCAGCGTTTCTTCATTCTGCCTCGATGGATTCACACAATCTCTGCCAGAATTATACAATATACGTGTGATTGCTATGCTTAATTTATGTTTAGAGATACATTGAAAACTTATTACCTTAATATGAAACCTCTTATTTTGATTATAAAAGGACTTTTATTATTTTTCTTATTGTTTCACGAGGTTAAACAATAACTCACATATTTTTAAATTTAATTTTATATTTAACTATCAGAGCTTGTATATAAGTCCAGTTTAGTCTATCCTTGATTTATAATAAATTTTAAAGTTTACCCAAATTTATCGTTTTTTTTTTATTACGGTATTTAGATAAAGTTGAAAGTCAAGGATGCTTTGTTGATGTTTTTTAATTATAATTCACACATTCTATTGAATATATATTTATAGGAATTTGTACACGGTAATATATTTATTATAATTTTATATTGTTTTGTGTATACAAGTAAAATAATTTATTTTTCATATATCATATGTAAAACTTCCTATATTTTAAAATCTAGAAAAATAAGTATAAGTAGCATATATGTAAGATGTTATAGGAATTTTAGAAAAATGTTTCGTATACAAAAATGTAATGCCTCGATAAAGGTTGGCGTTCAGCCAGCCGAAATATTGGCAAAATAAATCTTTTATTAAATACAATATATGCCTTTTTATTATCTAATATATATATAGTGTTAAAATTTGAATTTTCTCTCCACCCCCATTGACAAAATGCATGACAGAAAAGATTGAATTGATATACAAAACAACAAAACTCAACGACGTCTTTTTACCGTTTTTTCCTTGACAAACAAGTCGATCTATCGAAGCGATTTGAGACAAACGAAGATAAAATCGAGTTTCTCGGAGAAACCTAACCGAACTGTTTGTAGTTTTGACTTTGTCAAAAGAATTTTGTGACAGTTACCGAAACTGTCCGCGGAATGTCGAGGCGGTGGAAGGATTAGGCCTGAAACTCGCCACGAGTTGTCCTATCATTTCATTCTCCGTTCTACATCTTACCGGCTCCATGTCGTTTAACAAGTTTAACTATTCTCCTTCTCTATGCTGTTTTTATATTAATTTAAAAAATAAAGGCATACGCATATAATATATTGTGATGAAGAAATAATTTATATTTTATTATTTAATTATTCAATGAAAATAATAAAACATATTTATTACTTTATATTTGTAAATCATCATTTATTTCCCTAGTTTGCTTGCTCGATATTTCTAGCTGTAGATAGTTGGGTTGATTAGTTAATAATTGTCGACTAGTCGCCGTGACGTCATCAATAAATACTTTCATATCTTCAAGACTTGATTTCTACGCTTGTTATCTGTAAGAGGGAGAGATGGGGGAAAAATATATATCCAAATTAAATATATTCATTAATCAATTTGCGAGGTCGGAGGAAGGATGGTCTAAACCGTTGGTTTCGACCGCTACGACCCGGGATCGTATCCCGCATTGGCCACTTTTTTCTAATTAATAAAAAAATACTCCAATGGCCCCCAATTCTTGCAAGAGTCCAACCCCACCAGCGAGTGCAATTACAAAACGGGGCTCTGTCACATTTGTAAGTGCAAAGTCAAATTGCTTTTCACATGTGTAGACACTGGTGCACTTACAGTAAAAGCAGTAGACAACTTCTAAACACCATGATTATCATGGTCTGTATCACGTGTATACTAGGAATAATCATTTTTAAAAATAATTTTAAGGGGCAATAAAATAGTGGAGGCCTCCTCCCTATCTGAAGGAGGACTCATTCAAGGTGGAGGAGCCTTTCAGCCTGAAGATGTAATTATGTTTATATCATTCCTTCTATATTTATATTATTTATATTGTGGCGAAGAAATAATTTATTATTTAATTTAATTATTCAATGAAAATATTTGGAAACAGATTTAATTTAATTTAATTATTCAATGGAAATATTTGGAAACAGTTTAAAATTTTACATTTTCTAAATCATCATTTAGTTGCCTAGCTTGCTTGCTCGATATTCTCTAGCTGTATATAGTTTGGTTAATAATTGTCGGCTAGTCGCCGTGACGTCATCAATAAATACTTTCACATCTTCAGATATACAAAGACTTGATTTCTACGCTACAATATATAAGGAATGATATATCTACAGCTTCAACTGAATTCGCAACATTATCTCCGAAACACCTTATTTCCGCAATTTGGCACATAACCTTTCTTGTGTTAACAAGAAAACCTGGCCAAGTTTCGGAGTGGTGAAAAAATACACACGTTCGTTTGATATATTTTTTCAATGAAAGCCATTATTAATTTCATAATCATGAGATTCGCTTATCTTTACTTTTTAAAACCTATTTAAGCATAGTTTATTATATAGTTTTGAATTGGCTTTGCCGTATCATTATATTTCTACTTCTGAAATATTATGATGAGATGTTTTCATATAGATTCATATATATGTTTGTTAATTAAAGAGCATATATTGGATCAAAATATCATTCATTTTACCAATATTTCAGTTGGATGAACGCCAACATTTATCAAGGTGTTATAACATATTTAATATGTGTCAACAAAAAACTCAGCGCCACAATATATGTTTGTATACCTTTTACATTAAAGGCAATTAGCTATAGCTTTTATACAAGCTTTTTAGAACAAAGGTAGACATTTTTTAAATCTTGCTAACTCCAGACAAAATCATTATAGATTTTGACTTTGTTACAGTCTTGAATTTCAAAGAAGGCATCATTAAATAAACATTTCTGTTTTAATTTTGGGATTTAAAATTTAGAATACATTTATAATTTAAATATTTTTATTCAATTAAGATTATAATTACACAAGCATAACATTTAAATATATATATATATCCTGCCTAACCATTCTCTATCCTAACTATATAACATTAAGCGATCTATTTACAGTTTGTTTTGGTCACTGGTCCAATATTTTTATTTTCTTAGACCAAATTATAAGATTAATTCACAGATGAAAAATATGCAAAATAACTAAAATATATACATCAATTTGATATTTATTTAAAACAAATGAACAACTATATACATCAATTTAATATTTATTTAAAACAAATGAACAACTATATACATCAATTCCCCCTTCTTAGGCTTGGCCCCCCTTATTTATTTATTTACTCTCCATATCTCTGCGGACATCTGCGCTCCCTCTGAGGATACCTGGGGGTTGTAATACTTTTCTCCTCCGAGATTGGAGTTGGCACACTTTCAGCATCATTCATATTAGTGGGATGTGATTTACCAGGCAACATTTTTCTAATGTAGTTTTGATGAACCTTTTTTATACTGTCACCTTGTTTTACTAAATAAACATTCCTCCCCAGTATTTTAATTATCTTTCCTGTATACCAAGAGGGATGCCCATTAGTAATCCACCTAAACTTCACAGTCTCATCCACTTTAAATTTACTGTTAACATATTGACTATTGAATTTGGAGGCTTTTACATCAAGATGGCATTTGATACCTTTAATAGGGTCAGATTTGCATTCAAAAATGGACTCGTAATCATTTAAAAGTGAATATATACTAAAAGAGTCCAATTTATGCAAATAATTGAATGAGATATTGAAAAGATTAAGGAAATCTCTTCCTAAGAGAAATTTAGAACAATTTAAATTAGTTATTAGTATTTCAATGGTTCTAGAAACATTTCTTAATTTTATATCAAATTTAGCCTTGCCCAAAATAGGTATTTTAGAGCCACTATAGCCGGTCAAGACTGTATTACATTTATTTAATTTAACATTTTTGAAATATTTAAAGTACTCATATTTAGTTAATGTAGTAATGGCTGCTCCAGTATCAATTTCAGCCAACAATTTTATATTATTTACATATACTGTTTCAGTCAATGGAGGATGCAAATTTATATTATTCAATGATAAATTATTTTGAGATCCCGAAGGATTATTATCATTAACATGCTTTTTAAATTTATTAAAAGTATTTTTGGGATTTCTGGGCAATTTACGGGCAGAACTATCTTTTTTATAACATATAGTAGAAATATGCCCTACTCTACCACAAACTCTACAATTAGCTGATTTAAAAAAACAATTATAGTGTAGATGGTTGTTCTTACCACAGTGTTTGCAGGGATTATTGATGGCATGAAGATGCTGTGGGGACAGATGGGCATCTTCGGATCTCTTGAGGTTGTGTAGGTCATTATCTGCAGACTCCGCAGACAGAGCGATGTCTAATGCTCCCTCAAAAGTTAATCCTTCTTCCTGTAGTAACTTCTTTTGGGTTGGTGTATCAATGATGCCCGCCACAAATCTGTCTCGCAGGGATTCTTGCAGAACATCTCCAAAGTTACACCTTTGAGCCTGTTCCTTAAGGCGTATTATGTATTTAGATATTGTTTCGCCTGATTTCTGATCCATTTTCTGGAATACAAATCTTTCATATATTATATTGATCTTAGGATTGAAATGTTTTAATAAGATCCTGCACAATTTGTCAAAGGGAACTTGATCAACTTCTTCCGGAAAAACTAAGTTTCGCAAGATCCCGAAATATTTAGGGCCGATGCTTGAAATAAGAAATGGCGTCTTAAAGTCTTCTTTTGTTTTAGAAATTAGCATGAATTGCTTCAATCGATAAATATAATTTTCAACATTCTCTAGATTTTCGTCGAATCTTTCAAACATACTTGAAGACATTTTTAAAGTATAATTTCTTTTCACTATTTAAATTCTTTTTTCTTTACAAAATTTGCTTTTCCTCGTCGCCAGTTGTTTTAATGCTTGGTATTTAAGATTTAGAATACATTTATAATTTAAATATTTTTATTCAATTAAGATTATAATTACACAAGCATAACATTTAAATATATATATATATCCTGCCTAACCATTCTCTATCCTAACTATATAACATTAAGCGATCTATTTACAGTTTGTTTTGGTCACTGGTCCAATATTTTTATTTTCTTAGACCAAATTATAAGATTAATTCACAGATGAAAAATATGCAAAATAACTAAACAAATATATACATCAATTTGATATTTATTTAAAACAAATGAACAACTATATACATCAATTTAATATTTATTTAAAACAAATGAACAACTATATACATCAATTTCGTCGTTTGAAAGTTCTAGAGTCTTCGGTGATTGTCATAGAAATGGTTTTTGAATCTATTTTCATCTGTTTAGTCATGATATTTGCTTTGCGGCATTGAGAGCGCCGAATTAACTTGTTTACGGCTTTTCTAGCTGTTTGTACAGTTGGTCGACCAGTGTCACTAATAGTGACAGCCAATGGTTTCAAATATTCGATAAACAAACTGATACGTAATATTAAAAAACTAAAAGTGCTAAAATGACTTTTGCCTTCCTTGTGTAAGGCTATTACAGCTTTAAATATTTCATTACCACCCCATGTTTCATTGCCAAATCAAATTTATTCAGATTTTTTATAACCACGTTTGTGCACGATGTAGTCAGATAATAATTGCTACATGAAGAAAGATTACTTGGAGTTGATTATTTTTATTGCCTAATGATATAATAACGTTGTAAAATTGTTTTAATGAAATTCTCTGGATAGTTATTTTTCGTAAATGCGTAATTAGAGAGAGAAAATCTAAAATTCATTCTTTTCCTCAAATACTATTTTTGACAAATAGGGATTTACTCTTGGCGACTGGGATCTTTTGATGTACGGGGCCGAATGAGTTGAAATTGAGGTAGTTTCTTGTATAGACGACTTTTCGGGAGTTGTTTCTCTCCCTTCTATATACAAGGGGTGTCCCATAAGTCCGTGGCCTGACCATGAGAACGAAATATTAGAAACTAATAAATTTTACCATATATACCTTAAAGCCTTGTATAAAGATATGTACATTTTTAAGTTTCTACAACTAACTGTTTTTTTTTGTTATAGGTTCTGGAAGAGGACAAGAAACAGGAATCATCTAAAATGGAGACAAACGATATTCGTGCTTTAATAAAATATCTTTGTAAGAAAGGAATGACGCCGAAGGAAATCTATGAGGATATGATGGATACATCAAGGGGAAATGCTCCTTCCTATAGCACATTTAAAAAATGGGTAGCTGCGTTTAAATTAGAGAGGATCGGCACCGAAGACGAACATCAACCAGGAAGACCTGTTGAGTCAGCTACTCGAGAAAACATCGACAAGATAAATAATTTGGTTATGTTGGACAGAAGAATGACAGTTCGTCAGATATAAGAGACCTTGAGTATTCCAAAACCTACAGTGGATCGGATCATAAGAGAACACTTGGGCCTCAGGAAGCTTTCAGCCCGTTGGGTTCCCAAACCTTTGACACCCGATCAAAAGGATGTAAGGAGAAAGGTTTATCCGAGCAATCTTTCGTTATTTGAAGCCAATCCAGAGGAATTTGTTAATAGATATTTTACCATGGATGAGACTTGGGCCCATCACTTTATACCAGAGTCCAAGCAACATCCATGCAATGGAGACACTCCGGTTCCCCTCCCTCCAAGAAAGCCAAGACAGTTCCATCAGCAGGGAAGGTTATGGTGTCTGTCCTTTGGGAATTGCGAGAGTGTACTTCTTCTAGCCTTTCTGAATAAGAGTCAAACCATCACTGGCAATTATTATGCAAATCTTGTGAAGCAACTACGAGAAGCTAATAAAGAAAAGAGAAGAGGAAAGTTGTCCAGGAAGATTGTTTACCATCAAGACAATGCTCCGAGTCATCGGTCGCTGCAAGCCATGGCTGCTATTTATGATTCTGGCTTTGAAATTTTACCTCATGCACCCTATTCCCCAGATCTAGGTCCGTCTGACTTCCACCTATTTCTTCATTTGAAAAAATCACACTTTTTGGCATTCATTTTAGGTCAAATGAAGAGGTCATTGATGCTGTAACCTCATCGTTCTTTTTGGAGGGCATAAACGCATTAGAACATCGTGGAAAAAGTGTATAAACCTTAAAGATGATTATGTTGAAAAATAAATCATAATCGTTTTATTATTCATTTTCTTTATATGTCGGGCCACCGACTTATGGGACACCCTCGTATATTCTTTATTCTCTAATCTGTTCAATATCTAGTAACTCTTGTTTATTCTATTTCATGAGTAAATTTAGAAAGGGCTTAATGTATTGTGTTTAAAAAATTCAAGATATATATCAATATCATGTTATATATGTATCATCTCCACGATTTTATTTCTAGGTGTTTTTTCATAGACATGTTAGATGAAGCATATAAGATGAGGTTTCCCATAGCCTTTTTTAAGTTTATAGTATCTGTATATAATTATAAAGTTTCTCTAAACGGTAGGCATAAAATAATTACCGTTTCTTATATGTAAAATAAGGGTTTCTTTTAGGGAAGTGAGAAATATTTAAGAGTGGTTATTCAAGTGGAGAGTCAGAACAGACTGAACATATGGGGTAGGGATATGGAAAGTGATGTCATACCGAATGTTATATTTGCATGAATATTTATTCCAGTTATATGATATATATATATTAAAAATTAATTTAAAAAAATATTTAAAAGGTCAGGTGTTGATATTAAAAATAAAATAGGCATATCCTGACCGTGCTCACATGAAAATCTATAGATGGCAGAGCGCGATCTAGTGGAACAAAAATAAACTAAACGTTTATTTAACTTGTTCCATGATATTTAGCCAACCCAATATTTGATAAATCAAGAAAGGTCAACACGTATCCACGGCCAAATATCATGGAACAAGTTATATAAACTTTTAGTTTATTTTTATTGCACTAGATGGCGCTCTGCTATCTAGAGATGCTCATGCGAGCACGGTCAGGATATGCCTCTTTTATTTTTAACATATATAGATATTTAAGTTCAAATCTTTAGAATGAATATGAAAGTGGAAATGACCAAATTTATTACTTTTCTAAAAATGCATTTTTTTAGAAACTCTCTGAATTCACAGAAATTTAAAGCGTTTTCTGTGATAAAGCGGAAACATGGTCATTAACAAATCTTGAGAGCTTTAACAGATCAATGTAATTTTTAAAATAAAATAAATATAAAGGTAGATTTCGATATAGGTATTATGATGTTTCAATATCACGTGTGATATGATAATTTTTAAAAAGCCCTAGTGAGCACACAGTGTCCAAACCGAGTCTGGGGCTATGTTGAGATGCAAGGCCAACAATACCGGGTCGGCTGAGGCACTGCTCGGGTCCCGGCGACAAGGTCGCTGAGGTCGCGGCCAAAATAACGTCGGGCTGAAGGTCTTCACACATTCTCAAGTTTCCAAGTGCGAGCGAGACTTCCACCACGACCCAAGAAACCCGGATAGGTTTTCACTGCTTGGTACTTGGTGTAGGATGATTAAATGTTCATACACCAACAAAGACATCGGACAAACAATCGAGTTGACATATACCGTGCTCGTAGTCTATAGGAAGAAGTAGATGACGAATCAACTTTTTTATATAAAAAATAAATTAATGTGTGTGCTTTTTAGGGCAATCTCTACTTCAGCAAAAGGACAATGTTTTTAGATGAAAAAGAGCTTTCCCGTAACCTACTTAATTTTATTTTTAAAAGGTTGTTGCGCTATACACTTCTCTTTCTGTAAAAACTCGCAAACCTTATGTGATCATGAAATAGAGTATATTGAATTTTCTCTTTTTGTTAATATTATCGGATTTTTCTACCTTAGAGCTATTCTCTAAAATATTTCTGTAGCTTTCGTTGTTCGGGATATATTCTCAGCAGAGTTTGCCTTCTTGTCTCTCTCCCGCTCTTTGTTTTATCACCGTATTTAACATTGTGTGTGCTCAGAAAAAATAAAATTCCCTTTTTCATAACATTGAATTTTAATTTTATAAAGATATTTATAAATATAAAGTTGGAAAAAATTAGAGGTAAAATTTTGAAGTGTGGAAGCACGCACGTGCTATTTTTATGACAAATACGCATAATGTACATAATACGCAATATGTACATATAGTTATGTGTACAAAGTTATTGCGAATGCATCGTGATACGAAGGTTTGAGTGTGACGTCACGACGCCGTGGTTGACGCGGGGGTTATTTAGATCTCCAGGTTACATAAGCCCTCCCTCCCAGCAATCCCATTTGCAAAGTGCGGCGGCCATTGGATTCCCTCCAGCGCCTAAGTCACAAACAAACGCCCATTGTTTCCCGCTCAGGCCGCCGCGCTCGCCCATCAAATCCAATGGTTGCGATAGGTGAAGCGAAGGTGGCCAGGATGATGGATGCTAAACCTGATGACACTTCGCTCAACGCATTTTCATGTTTCTTTTTTGGATATTTTCTTCTATCCCTACATATCCGTCATGTAGGTAATGTCATGTTTGTATCGTGATTTAGAAAGTTGCTATTAGAAATAAATATCGATATTTGACATGTACGTCCACCATATTTATGTGTTTTAATGTCCATCCATACAAAGTTCAAAACAACAACTACCCACCCGTGCAGGCCCGGTCACGCTCCGCCGCGGCACGTGGGAAAACATACAATGTTCCCAGCACAGTATGTATTGGACATTTAATATGGCATGTATATGCCTCGGAAAAATAAACGGGCTGATTCATATAAACACCTAACCTGATAGTCTATTCAAATATTTCTCTAAGTATGGATTTAACACGGTATTTTAGGTATGACCTATTTTCATAAATGGTTCTGAATATAGATCTGTTTGTTCTTAATATGACATATTGAATTAATATGCAATAAGAAACGCTATAAAAATACATAGTAATAAGATGTACATTATTTATTGATGAACACATGTTGCTAACCTTTTGAAAATAGAGCAATCCATATTTAATTCATTAGATAATAACACTATGCGGCGCTGAGTTTGTGTATACAAAAATGTAATGCCTCGATAAAGGTTGGCGTTCAGCCAGCCGAAATATTGGCAAAATAAATATTTTATTAAATCCAATATATGCCTTTTTATTATCTAATGTTGCTAACCATCAAGTTTATCCAAAATAGAGTGATAGAACATATCAATTGAAGGGATGTATTATCCCAGTTATATATAGAGTTGTATGGACGAGCTATTTCAAATCTTGGAAAAAAGTTTGAGTCAAAAGGCGATCCGTCAATTAAGTTTATATAAAAGGGCGTACCTGGGTCTGTAAAAAAAAAAAGAATTTTTTTCTCAAAATATTTCGAGAGATTGCTCCCTCTTTATCAATTTATTGCACAGTAAACTTGATTTACTATTTATTGTATATCACATTAAAACAACTTTGTCATTGGTTAAAAAATTAATTAATAATAATAATACATTAAAGAGACACATAAAGTTCGGGGATTTCTTCATATCTATTTACACTAGCTGGATCCTTCATTGATGCTATGGCCTCCAGGAACTTCCTCTGGTCTAAGCTATCAACCCTTCTGAACTAAAAAAATAATTTTTCTATAATAGAGAGAGTTATTTTGCAATCATATCTTTTATAATATATATTATAAAATATTATATTGCCGGAAATATTTCAAAATTTATCAATTTTATCAATTGAAATTTCGAGTACAATGGATATTTTATTAATATTGTTTCCTCTTCTAATATTTTAGGAGATTATTATTTATTTTTATATAAATTTACCCCTTATTTTTATTTTGGTACCGAATGAAATGTTGATGTTTTATTCAAGTGAGATTGTCTATCGAATAATGACGTCGTTAATGTATTACACAACACAAAAACGCACAAAGCACACAACACACACATCGATGATTGTTTGATTGAAAATTTGCAATATTGTAGCGCATATAATTTCCGATCTATATGCGTGGAGTAATATATATATTGTTCTGAATATAGAGCAATCCATATTTAAATATATAGCTAATAAAAAGGCATATATTACAATTACAATTATTTTATTTCCAAAGCGCTATCCCGCAAGGGATACTTGCACCAAACAAGGAGAAAAGTTTATTTACATAAGTTATTTAAATTATTCAACGCATGAAAACATTAGAGATCCAGATTTTGTAGAAAGTTTAGAATGTATTTACAAAATGAATTGAACTTTAAATGTGATTTTTATCGGAAATCAAATCGTTAAGTTCACAAACAACTAGTTCATTCTTCATTCTATAATCTTGAAATGCTGGGCAATCAATCAGTAGATGTCTTGAGGTTTGTTCCTCAATACCACAAAAGCAACTTGAATCCTCCACTGCCTTTATTCTATTTTTAAAACTTTTGAAATTTCCGTTGTTTGTAACAAATTGAGTATTATAAAAATTTGGACGAAAGTATTCAGGGATTTCTTGGGGAAAAAAGCTTAAGAAAGTATTATTTGCTTCGTTTTTCTCAGAACATTCATTCTTGATTTGAGAAAGGTATCTATAATTCCTGGAATAAATGGGTCATAAATTTGTTGATCATCTGTGGATAAGTTTCTCAGATCACAGATATCATGTTGTATTATATTGAATAAAATATTTAGTTTGTCAATATTTCGGTTGGCTGAACCCCGACCTTTGTCAAGCCATTACATTTTGTATAAGCAAAACTCAGCGCCGCATAGTGTGATAATATCACCTATCGTTCCTACAGCTACTGTTGAATTTAAGATATTGTATTATAACACTATGCTACTCTATTAGAGTATTATGACACTATGCGCTGCTGAGTTTGTTTATACAAAATGTAATGCCTTGACAAAGGTTAGCGCTCAGCAAAACGAAATATTGGCAAAATAAATATTTTAACCAATCCAATATATGCTTTTTTATTATCTAAATATATAATATTATATAATCTAAAATTCAAATAGTTTATTTTTAAAAACATGTATTTTACTTTCATCATTGGTTATTCTTTTATTTTTGACCATAGATTTTGAACATACCTTTTGAATATTGTTGTAAATATGTATAGTTAACCTACCTATTTTTAAATCACGAATATAGAGAAATCATTTTATAAATTCTATATTACTGTGAAAAAAAAATTACGTGTAATTTGCTTCAAGTAATTCAAAATAAAAACTACTTGATGGGTAAATAATTGTCTTTCCTATTTTTACGAATGCACCTTCAATTCTCTATCTTTTTCAACAACCAAACAAAATATTCATATAACATATATATATATATATAAAATTTAAAAAAAGGCTTATACTGACCGCTCACACAAGTATTTAAGATGGCAGAGCGTCATCTAGTGGACTGGATGTTTTGACCTATTCCACTAAAATGCTCATGTTATAAATGCTCATGTCATTGTGATCATGCTAAGCTTTTTTATTTTTAATATCACTACCCAACCTTTTTTTTTCTTTTTACACACACATATATGTCATTATTTCTTTTAGCACACTATTCCATGATTCGAACAATAATAGGAAACCCACAAAAACAATAAACTTAGATGGGTAGAAACGATAAAGAGTCCACATGTAGAAATTTCAAAGAATACGGGGGAAAATGATCAAATAAACTTGCGAAATCTAATTCCACCTGAAAGTTTGATTGCAGAAGATAGATATTAAAAATGAAATTCTGTCTCAATATTGAATATTGTACAGGCAGCGATAAGGATTTGTGTACGCAGAGATAAGTTGTGTAGGCAAAAGACGAGGAGTTGTGCAGGCAGAGAGAAGGAGATATGCAGGAAGAAAGAAGGTGTTGTGCAGGAAGAGAGAAGGAATTGTGCAGGCAAAAAGGAGGAGTTGTACAGGCTTAAAAACATCTTTCAAATAATCAAATGTATAGTTCAGAAATTGAGTGACGATAATGATTTAATTATAATAATTATATAATATATTTTTTTTTTGTAGATTATTAAAAGAATGCAATGTACACGCAGAAAGAATGAGTTGTGCAGGCAGAGAGCAAAATATAGGTAGGCACAAAGAGGAGTTGTACAGGCAGAGACGAATTGTGCATGAAGAGAGAGGAGTTGTGCTGGCAGAGAGATGAGTTGTGCAGACAGAGAGAAGGAGTTGTGCAAAGATAGAGAGGAGTTGTGCGGGCAGAGATATGAGTTGTCCAGACAGAGATAAGGAGTCATGCAGGCAGAAAGAAGGAGTTGTGCGGGCAGAGATATGAGTTGTACAGACAGAGAGAAGGAGTCATGCAGGCAGAGAGAAGGAGTTGTGCGGGCAGAGAGATGAGTTGTGCAGACAGAGAGAAGGAGTTGTGCAAAGATAAAGAGGAGTTGTGCGGGCAGAGATATGAGTTGTACAGACAGAGATAAGGAGTCGTGCAGGCAGAGAGAAGGAGTTGCGCGGGCAGAGAGATGAGTTGTGCAGATAGAGAGAAGGAGTTGTGCAAGGATAGAGAGGAGTTGTGCGGGCAGAGAGATGAGTTGTGCAGATAGAGAGAAGGAGTTGTGCAAGGATAGAGAGGAGTTGTGCGGGCAGAGATATGAGTTGTACAGACAGAGATAAGGAGTCGTGCAGGCAGAGAGAAGGAGTTGCGCGCAGGCAGAGAGAAGAAGTTGTGCAAGAATAGAGAGGAGTTGTGCGAGCAGAGATATGCGTTGTACAGACAGAGATAAGGAGTCGTGCAGGGATAGAGAAGACATGTGCAGGCAGAGAACGAGAGTTGTGCAAGGAAAGGTGGGCGGGAGGAACGACCGGCGGGCCGTACGCCAGCTGGCCACGTTCCGCTGGACTTGACCCCTTTGGCTCACACAGTCCCCCGGAAGTCTTGACACCAACTATCACATGTTTGTCAACTTGGATGACTCTCTCAATCTCTCTTCACCATTCTCTGTCGCTTTTATATCCGCATGTTTGTCCGTCTGTCAAACGTCTGCCTTTATTTTATCCTTTCTAAATATGGAGACTGTTTCTTTGATGAAAAAATGATTTTCTTTTATATTAAAATATAAATGCTGTCTTATGATATAGGCAGGAGAATAATTTTTCATTATTCGAAAAAATGCCTCGTGAGAGACTCAAGTTTTGTATTGTTTCAAGAACTAAATAAAATTTCCTATTGAAATTTCATGTTATTATGATTTTAAAAATAACTATAATTTATGTTTTTATGCGCGTTATATCCATTAGTATGTTATGTGTTTTAGATAATAGATTTTTCTATAATGTAACAAGAGAGTGACAATTCTCTGTTTAAAAATTCATTAAAACAATGAATTTTCTTTATCCCAGTACAAAACGTTCAGTCAGTTTAGACAAAACCCTAACCTGTGTACCATTGTTTGAGCTATGGCCCTCATCAGTAGAGGGGCGGATTCAATTTCAAAACTTTCTACGAGGGAAGGTATGAAATCGGTCGAATTGTCTTTAAAAAAGTTTAAGCTGGCGAAGTGGCAGGGACGATTTTCAGGCTGGAATAAAGCTTCCGGAGGATGATATTCAGGTATCAAAAAGGGCCCCTCTTCCTTCATATTATTTATAGACACCTTTAGATTGTTTTACTGGTCTGATAAGCATAATGCAATGTTTAAATGTATATTTGAAGGGAGAGGTGCTTCTTTTGTTCCATGCACATATTTCTCCCAATGAGTTTCTTTTTATTTTAAAATGCCTGCTTTCGAGCGATAATCGCTCTTCAATGAGCTTAATTCAAAACATCGACTATTTCTTTAATTAACCCTGTTTGTAGAGCGATTATATATATACACACCTCATGGAACGTCCAATCCGCATCGCCAAAGTGCTGTTGAATCCACGGTAGTACGACGGTCTCGTGAATGTCGCGGCGGTACACTTCTTGGTTGATTTTGACCCCTCTGATCCTTGAAAACGAGAGGGGTTTTGTCAATGGCGTAAATCCTAGCTTATACCATTGCCGAGTACGAATTATGGCGTTGTTCGACGATGTCCGACATTCCAGGAGCCTCAGCGGACCAGATCCTTTGGTTTTGAGAGTTGTGCGCCTGTTCGAGGGAGAACAGCTTCTCTTCCGTGAAAAGGATGCGTTCCCATCGCTGAACAGTGGCCTGATGCTTGAGTTGGTGACAACTCTCAAGTCGCAAGCGCTTGATCCCATTCGTTAGGAGCTGAAATATTTTGGAGCATGTACGCTTTGAGGTTGAGTTCCTATATTGCTATTCGATGTACGGGCGATTTTTCTCATGAACACCCTCGAATTTGGTTAAAGTCGCTTTTTGTTGATACGGTTGGCAGAAGTGCTTGCGGAGCGCTTTCTTCCTCTTCCGGCACGGTCGCCTTCATGGCCAAGCTCATTGAAGAGATAGATGGCCTTGGACACGGTTTGTTGAGGCACAATGAGCAGCCAAACAATTTCACATTGACGTTTTTCTTGACGAAACAGCTCAAAATTGCACTACGTTTGTTTGACATCCTAAAAACACACAGAATAAGTTAGCACAAAATCAAAACTTAATATAATGGTACATAAAAGCACATGTAGAATCCGTCAAAAAAATACATTTATTTATTACGGTTCAATAATTTCGTGTTAAGATGAATTAAATTTGAACTCGCTTATTTTGGGACACCCTGTATATACTCTATTTTACATATAGTTGTTTTTAATTTTGATAATTGAGCAACCCTTGTAAATACTTGGATATTGGATGTTTTGAATAATAAATATATAGTTGGACTTGTCCATGCAAGGGATTTTGTTTACATTTGCTCGACTATTGTAATAAAGAATCCACGTTCTGATATGTAAAGTTTCCTTTTAAAAATTGAACTTAACAAAAATTAAATCTAAATCAACATTCTCCAGACCACCTTAGTTTATGAAAAAATCTACAAGCAGGGAATGTGTTCGAAATCACATACAACCCTAGCAGAACCTGACGTCAAACAGCCTTTAAACCAACTCGAGCACAACGCGAGGGCCTGGACGGAAGCTACGGCGGGCTTGTATTGATCGGCAGATCGTAGCCACGTTGACCTTGCGTTTACGTAACGCGTCCTCGACTCTTGCGGTCAATAATTAGCAGCAGTTACATCACAAATTCTCGAGCTTAATTTAGGCTCATTGGTTATGTAAATGCTTTCTTCTTCATCGTTAGTCTATGTAGTAGGGCCGTGATGGCCCATATCCCCAACTTTCGCTGTACGACATACCAGTGGAATGTCAGGTCTATTTTAAACTGGAATTTGGTAGAGTGAACTTAATAGACTTTAACCCATTTCCCAACAAATATCTAAGAAAGTAGATTCATGCCGAGGTGGTCAACATTTTCCATTTTGACTTCTCATGATTCGAATCTCTGCCTTGTAAGAGAAATTTCCATTTTACTGTATAGGAAAAAGTCCTTTGGGTCAAGATCCGGTAAGTATGCGGCCTGATAAGTATGGAAATTTTTTTCTTGGCCAATATATTAAAAATAATCAACAGCTGTATTGGATCTGGCGTTGATTGGGAACCCAAAACCTGCCGAACTTCATTTCTAATCTTAGGATTGAAGCCAGAGAAAACACTCGTGCCTAGATCATATATTTACTTTTAAATCGCTGAAAGAGAGATATAGAGACCCACCCATATGACAGAAAGCGAAAGAGAATAAAATTCTGTTTTTTCGTTGCCTTAAAAAGTGATTTCGATACAGTGCTACTGTGAAAAAAAAAACGGGCTGATGAAGAATTATTATAAAACGAAAATTAAAATTATACCGCGAATGTTTCTTTTAAAAATCGAAATTTATTTTCAAAGAGAAATAGCGACATTTCTAACTTTGAAGATGAGGTATGGAAAGGTGAAACATGAAGAGTAATGGAGAACGGAAAAATAAAAAGTGCCCAGGGGCGGGAATCGAACCCACACCCTTCTGCTTACCGGGCAGGTGCCTTGTCCACTCGGCTACCCTGGACGTATTTTTCCGTTCATAACTTATATTAAAGTAACATTTAAAATGCAATATAACGCGGCTGATGATTGTAAAACGAAAATTAAAATTATACCGCGAATGTTTCTTTTAAAAATCGAAATTTATTTTCAAAGAGAAATAGCGACATTTCTAACTTTGAAGATGAGGTATGGAAAGGTGAAACATGAAGAGTAATGGAGAACGGAAAAATAAAAAGTGTCCATACCTCATCTTCAAAGTTAGAAATGTCGCTATTTCTCTTTGAAAATAAATTTCGATTTTTAAAAGAAACATTCGCGGTATAATTTTAATTTTCGTTTTACAATCATCAGCCGCGTTATATTGCATTTTAAAAAGAATTATTATGAACAAATTCCAGCTACGGTAAGATAAGCACACTGATTTTATTAGAATTCGCTCTGGAGTATTGTAAGGAGAGCCTTTGTCAGCTTATTTATTTATACCTTTTTTTAAAATGAAATTATTGATCTATTTAACAACTCTGAACTTGCGGTAATTTGTCTCTCAGATTATGGAAATGTACATTTCCTTTTAAATGCCGATGACATAGTGCTAATAAGTGAATCCAAAATTTACTTTCTGCTCAAAATTAATGAGTTAAAAATACTTTGAGGCAAACAATCTTACTTTGAATGAGAAGATAAATCTAAGATAATGGAGTTTCGTAACGGAGTCGACTGGAGCAGACAAAAGGTTTTGGGGTCAAAGAGTTCTAACTATCAAGTCGAAATATGCTTATTTGGAATACTCCCTTACAATAACATCACTCACCGTTCCTGTGTTGGCAAATGAGCAAAGCAAAACGATTAACCAACCACAGAATATTTTTCTTCGTCGCCTACGAAATTACCAAGCTATACACCATGATATATTCTTCGGATGGAATCGGGGAGGATTTCGCTGAGAGTCACCGCCAGGAAACTGACTCTAAAGTATTGGCTCAGAATCCCAATATAACTAGATTACCTAGCGATCTGACTTGTGCAATTATACAAGACCTCAATTTATACACCACAACAAAATATTCCCTAGGATATACTAAGAACCTGACTCAAATAATAGATTCTACAGGATTTTTTCTTGGTTGAAATATTGCACGAATGCTGCAACATTAAGCAGAGAAATCCCTTCAATTATTAAAAGGGCAATAGATCAATCTCTGCAAATTGATAAAACTAGGATAATTAATTCAAAAATTTTATCTCCATTATAAGCACCTGGATGTGCCATTTTTATCAAAGGATTATCTAATCAGCGAAATATCATTCATGGTCAGACGATCCATAGCTCTTTTGAGAATATTCTTTACTTTTTTCCCGAGAAATTCATGCCAAAAACTTAGGAGAAGACGACTTGGCATATGCTCTCTGTCTAGAGAGGAGATCACGAATGAACTAGAACACCATATGACCACATGTAGAACAATACAGGAAGAAAGAGAAGATTTTACTCTATATTCGCCACTAAGTATTCATCGTTAATATATTCTGCGATAGATAAATTAACTAAGGAAAGATCATGCGCTTCATACTTCTCAATAAATTCCTTCAAATTAGCTAACGCAAAGAAAGAACTGATGATCACAATATTATCATGAATAAACATGTATTTTATTAACTGAGTTTTATTTTGAAACGTTTTAACAATTCAGCGTTTACTTATAACGCAACTTGTTCGTTCTTCCAATACTGGAAGGTGCTGACCTCACTGAGTAGCTCTCTCCTTCTCGTTCTTACTCCGCCAATCTACTTGTATATAGAACGATTTCGATAATGTGTTCTCACAGGTTATTGAAGTAGAGTCCCTCATCCATCTCCACCAGAAGAAGTTATCTAAATTGACCAGTGCTGCGGCCATTTGATGAATATTCTTATCTTGGCTGATCTTTTAGCCGTTGTAATTCATGTGAGCCTCCGCCAGAACACATTTTCAGCTTGGGCGATAGGAATTTCCAATAGTATCCCCAGAAAGCCATTTTCAGGGTCTTCTGAAGGCCTTCACTGTGACCGTAGCGGCCCGCACCCACGATTCACCCACCGTATTTAACTCTATATAGCAAACTCCTATTTCTTACTCTCTGCCGCTAATACAGAGTAGAACGGTAAATATTCTAGAAGAAAACTCGAATAATACGTGGTGAAACGTTTCCAATAAAATTCATATAAATCCATAGAGAAAAACTATGAAATTTACTGGTTATTTCGCAATGGATTCCCCGAACCAGACTGGCTGAGATGTCACGTGATGTCAGTACTCTCAACCAATCAGGAGCAAGCGGCGGGACGCTAAGAGCAGTTTGTACACAGTGGAAGTTAATTGGCGAACCATTAAATCAAAAGATAATAAAGGGAGCGGGCTTGGATCAGAGAAGAATATACTTAGAAGGATTACTCTATATATATATTTTAGTTTTGAAAATAGAGCAATCCATAAATAAATCTTTAATTAAAAAGGCATATATTGGATCAAAATATCATTTATTTTACCAATATTTCAGTTGGCTGAACGCCAACTTTTATCAAGGTGTTATAACATAAAAAATATACATATATTTTAGTGTATTAACTAATATTTTAATAAGGAAAATTAGCTTTTGGGCAAAAAGTTTCTTTCATTTTGTGGTGCTGCAAACTTTCGAGCAAATTTTGCTCTTCAACGCTCTTGCGTTCCTCGATATGGTGCAGGTTGAGAACATGAACTTCAGTCTTTTTGAGTATTTTTAAGCCAGTTTTTTCCTGATAATACGGTTAACGGTAGAAAGTGGTACGTTGGTCATTGTGTTCCTATTAATAAAAGGTGGATTCTCTCTGACAATCATTTCTTTTATCATTCTTTCGGCTGGAGTTAAAGGTTTCTTCAGACACCTTTTTCATAGAAATATTTCCGCTTAATTTCTTAATTAATTTTTGCTTAAAATTAATACTAATTGTACAATTAGTAATAGAAATATATTTTCTCATAATTTTAATAATTTGAGTAAACGAGTATTTCTCCTCGGGAAGTCAGAAAACGTAGCCCCTTTTACAAAATCACCTATAATTTTAAGCATTTAGAATATTGAAAATCGTTTTTTTTTTTCATAAAATATATATCAATGCTCTTTCTTTTGAATGAATAAAATCACAATAATCTTAAGCTTTTTTGCGAGCTACAGCGTTACAAAATTAATATTTTAAAAATAGAACACCCACCGTAGTATAGAGTTTCATAAAGTCTGGAAAAGCTTTTTGAATAAACGCAAAATACAAATTGATATTTAGCCGGGTTAATTTTCATATTTCTATGACAGTGTCTCTCTCCAGACCTATCTCTATATCGTGTATCCAACATTGCGCTGAATAATTGGTTCCCAAATGACCACGAATTACTCGAGATCATCATAAAAAGTGAGTAACCCCCAATTCTCTAATAATACATTTCCACAGATCAGACCACACGCGACATATTCGAATGATTTGTATAATTAATTCATTCCGGTGTTTTACTAGGAATTACACGCAAAATCTGCATTAAAACTCTTCTTCATGTTATTTCGATTTGAGCGGAAAAATATTTATAAACCCTTATATTCACGTTTGAAATACAAGCAACAAATTTATTGTTTTTTTTAAATATATTATAATTTTATTTGCTTATATATAACTAAGAATATTCAATCCTTTTTTTCTTTCTCCGTCTCTTTCTTTTAACTCAAATATTTCCAGTTATAAAAAAAAAAAAAAAGATATACCTTGATCTACCTACTCTCAACAAAAATTCGTTTTTATAAATTGATATTCTGAGAATAGCATTTTATTGCGTTGAAATAGGAATTATTAAGCGCGATCAGAAAAATAATGGAAGAGCGTGGCTCATCAGTAGCGACCAATCCAGAGCTTTCGCCAGTTTAATCTAATTAACTTATCTAATGTATTATATTTTGGGCTGTTTTGACTTTTAACTGGCAATTTAGAGGTATTCCCGATGATGGTATTTATGGAAACTATAGACCTTTAATTTGATATAGATTGGTTGAATATTGTGAAAACCTATTCCCGGAATATACTAATTAGGCTGTAATCGGACTAAATTTTCATATGCATAGGTCGGAATAATCCCAGCGAATCCTTTCCCTGACCAACCTCTATACAGTATCAAAATTCCATCCGATTGTTCAAATGGGGTGGAAACGTATGCAGAACAAACACGCAGACATTTCTACTTCAGTTATATTGAGTGGTATTTATTACAGTAGAACCTCCCTGTAAAGGACATCTAATTGTAGAGCCAAAGTGTCCTTTAGGGAGAGATATCCTCTTACCAGAGAATGCTAGATATTAAAAATGATAATTTTGCAAATGAAAACTGTCCTTTGTAGAAAGGTGTCCGCTAAAGGGAGGTTCGACTGTATTATTTTTTCACATTGGGAGATTTCGATATTTAGTTTGACTATTCATTCAAATCCTAATTCTCTTCAAACGTAATTGTTGGTGGAAATTCACCTTTATCCGAGTTTTAACTTTTCATTATTTCTTTAAAGTTATTATAAAATTGTCTTTGCGTTTTATACAGGTATTTCAGAGCTCTATCCCTAGATATAGTTTCAGTTAAATATTTGTTAAAAGAAGTGTATATATATTTACGCAGCGTATTTATGCAAGTTCGGCTTTAAATACGCATTTCTTGATTTCTCAAGAAACCTTTGGGACCAAATATTTCGTCGTAGAGGTACAGTCTGCATCACCATGACGAGGGTCAACATCCCGAAACGCGTTCGTGGTTGGCTTTTCTTGATTTATCAAGAAAATGGGTTCCTCAAATATCAAGGAACAGCTTAAATCAACGTTTAGTTGATTTCTGTTCCACTAGATGGCGCTCTGCAATCTAAAAAGCTTATGTGAGCGGTCAATATATGCCTATCTTATTTTTAATATAATGCCACGTGAAAAATTAGGAAAGATAAACTCCAGAATGACACATCAATTTATTTAAGGCAAGAACAAACTATGAACGATGAACAAAAGATAAGCAATGAGGGAAGTTTACAAAGTAGCAAAATATAAACATCAAAAAAATAATACAAAAATAATAAATACTTTGCTACAATATATAAATATATAAGAATATGAGAAATGTATAATTTTGACTCTTCTATTGAATATTTTAAAACAATTTCTTTCGATTGCAAAAAGATTTAAACTTTGCTGCACCAGGCTATTTTAAAACTGCAACAAACCCTGATTTATGTTGGATCGTTTTTGAAAACAACTCTCAGATTTATAAAATCAATTTATTAAACTTTAAACATCTTTAGATATATATAGAAACGAATTAATTACCTTGTATTTAAGGCAACAAAAGAATCATCTAATTTTCATACATTTTCTAACCAGATTCGACTTGTGCAAAACAGACAACAAAGGAAAAATAAACAAATTAATAATAAAGGGCAAGTTCCTATTTTTTACAAGCTTTCACACTCAAAGAATATTCAACTTCTTGCTTTAATTTAGCTGGCCACTTGGGTACCAAGTAAAAATAACTGGATGTGGCACAGGTTCCCTTTTTATACTGGGTTGACTCAAGTCAGGTGCTACTGAAGTTAGAAAATCAACAGCAAAACTAACTCTACGAAAATTAATACCTAGTTTTCTTTTCCTGATTAGTCAAGAAAGGGTATTTGCCCAATATTTTGGAACGATTAAAATCGAGATTAGTTAATTTTTTTCCCCAAAGGATAGAAGAAGCCATAAGCTACTTTCAAAATCAAGATCAGGAGATTCCGTTATTTAAAACTAAATGAGCTTTTTTTATTCGAGTATAGGTTGAGGAATTTATTTATTCTTTTAATTGTTTTCTTCACGTGTTTTTAGCGTATTTACGCAAGTTAGGGCCTTAAATACCCATTTCTTGATTTCTCAAGAAACCTCTGGGACCAAATTATTTTTGATGGTAGAGGTACAGTCTGCACCACGCTGACGAATGCCAACAGCCCGAAACGCGTTCGTTTTATTAATTTAAGGCTCATATCATAATAAAAGAAACTCAATGCGAAAGGTTGATTTTTATTTTTATAATTTTATTAATTTATCAGGAAAATGGGTTGGGCAAATATCAGGGAACAGGCTAAATCAACGTTTAGTTGATTTCTGTTCAACTAGATGGCGCTCTGTCATGTAAACAGTTCATGTGAGCGTGGTCAGGATACGTCTTTTTAATTTTAATATGTAATAATGTTAATTATATTATACATATCTTTTGTAATTAAACGGTTGTTTAAATATTAAATCATTATTTTAAATACTTTTTGTTAATTTAAAATAGCACTTAAGAAGGCGTCGAGTCAATATATTTGAATCATGTGGGCGCTTCGATGTTGTCGGATGCCGGCTTTAACAGGTTTCTGTTTAAGAGAGGATCGTTGTAAGCGAAAAATCGGCACTACGTTGTTTTGGACGCCTACAGCAAGCCTTGTTAGGACAAGGTCCGTTTAAGAAATGTTAGACACTAGGTCCGTTTTGATAATTGAAAGATTGATATTGTTATTTTATTTTATTTTCAATGAGAGAGAAACCATGGCTATTCATAGGTTATAGTCTCCATCATAAATAGGAAGAAATGTGGAATAATATTCTTCAGGGCCGCGCCACCACTCCGCATCTCATTAATCCTCATGAAGCCCTCATTATGATGGCATCTAATTCTTCCCCGGGGTCGAGGCTAAGTTTAGCCTCGCTGTGTCTTCCGGATTGTGTGGTGGCGCCTCACAAGGAACTTTGTCACTCATCGCGCTCCTATTTCGGGAGTACCGCTTTTCTCAGAAGGCAGTTTCTCGCAGTCGTGTCCAGTCTGCTCTCTCAATGTGTTCTCGGGCAAACACTCAATAGGATTATTTGGTTAACGCCAATGGTTCATATTGCTCTTTCTCCATAATGTGTTCAAAGCTCTAAGTTTGATGAAGTTTAGGGGGCTTTTATTTTGGCTTTCTTAGCGTCACATCTATTTTTTTTTAACCATAAGCGTGAACATAAATTCATTAATGGATTTACATCATAAATGTGTATTATGGATATATTGATTCTATAAAATATTTTTGAATAGAACCATAAGAGAGCACGCCACATTATATTAGATATAATTGCTAAAGTATACTTTATTGTATGTTTTTTTTTTTTAAATAAAAGCACGCCCTTCATAATGGCGACACTATATATAGTTTTTTGATGCCTCGGTGAACCACGAAACAGTTTATAATCAGCTCAATTAAACAGATTCATTTAATTTAGTTTGAGTAGATACATTCAGCGAGCTTTCACGAATATTTTTGTTTCGAGCGGAAGATCTGTGTTCAAATCAAATATATTTGTGAAATTTATTAAATTACAAAGAAGACCTTTTACAAAGATACATTAGAAACTATCACCAATAATAAACCTTCAAATGCAGACTATGTAAGCAGAATGGACAATACAATAGTTGTAGATTAGATCTGGTGGAATAAATGGATGAAATCGCTTTGCAAGTTTACCACTGATGTGAGCCAAGTCTTCCTATTTTTTTCTTTAGCATCTGTACACTAACTGTAGAAACTCGTCCTTTTACAATTACTGGAAACAGCGTTGAATAATTCCATCCTTAAAATGCAGATGGCGCGATGTGTTGTATTTAATGTCGTATCAGGTTTAAATAAGTGAGAGGTTTCTACCTGCGGCTTGCAAGGAAGAGAAATCTTTAGCTGAAAGTGAATGGTCTGCGGGATGATGAGATCAAGACAATTGTATGACCAAGCTGACACCAAATTTCTCGCAGGAGGAATCCTTGCGTCCCTGGCGACCGGGAGTTTTATTAACGGCGTGATAGATTGGGCGGGCTGAGTGGCGCGCTTCCTTCCTCGCCATCATCTTGCAAATGGAACCCTCGGGTTTTCCCTACGTTTGCTACTTTTGTCTTTTCTTCCTTCGGGGATGAATAATTTCCTCTATTTTTTTAAACGAAAACATATAACCACTTCCCCCTTAATTAAAAAAACGCACTCAACGTCTAACGTTTGTCTCTATTTATAATCCGGGGCAAAAAAAAAGTCATGTGACATTACTAATCTTAACTTTAAGTAACTATATCCACGCGAATTCTTTCTCTCCTGTAACGAAGTTTTAAAAAATGCCTAATGTAACAACTGTTTAGATAGTCATCGTATTAAATACAAGGCGATAGCGCGCCATCTGTTAATTAAATTGAAACTATTTAGTGCGATTTTTTTACCCCTTCTTACTGTCCTTTTTGCGATAATGAGCCTGGCTCATCAGTGGTGAACCCTCCCAGCGGTTTAGGCATTTTATTCTGCCATACGAAATAACATTGATCGATGTGTGTATTTATGTTTATTTCTATCATGTCTTCAAAGCCTATGTCCATAGTTTTATAATAGATTAAACTGACGAAACTACCGGAAGAAGTTTATCACTGATGAACCAGGACCTCCCAAAATATTTTCCATCACAGAAAAGACAGAAATAAGGTGTTGTATTATGTGAAAAGAAAAATTCGCGCTGAATAATGTTTCTCTCACAATTTTCATTAATAGTGTTAATATACATGGTAGCATATGCTGACTACTGTATTGAGAAATATATTTTAACACTATATACGTATATATTATTTATTGAACAATCAGGCGCGATATTGAAATATTTGCGCCTATTACAGAGAAAACAAACAAAACAACAAACAAACAAATATACATTATGTATAGAAAATAATTATCCCCAAACACAACCATATAAGAGAGACATATTCCTATAATAGAAGTTATACAATTTAGTCCAACACTATACTATTGGATTTAATTAATATTAGTTATCTTTCGAGAGTCCCCAACTTGTTTAGAGAATTAGAGAAATCAACTAAACATTGTTTAGCCCGTTCCCTGAAATTTGGCCAACCCAAGATAATAAATCAAGAGAATCCATTCACGAACGCGTTTCGCGCTTTTGGCGCTCGTCAGCGTGGAGTAGGCTGTACAACTGCGACCAAAAATATTTTTGCTCCAAGAGGCTTCTTGAAAAACCAAGAAATTTATATATATTTTGCTATACACAAAACTTTTCTCATTGCTTATCTGGTATTTTATATGTTTTATTTGTTCTGGATTTTTTAGGAGAAGAGAGGGCTTTGGTAACTCTGTGGTGGCAAGCAGGGTCAGTACAACCACATGTTTAGCCCCAAGAATAGTTGGGGGAAATGAACGGACCAGTCAAGAATTTCAGTTGAGGCCAGGAGTGAAGTTGTCCTCCCTGTTGTGAACAGTAACTGTTAGATGGTGCTCTGCACATGCTTTGTTATCCGTTAATGTACAAAGGTAAATAAAGAGGAGTCGAACACACAGAGAGATCCTTACCAATACAATATCCACTACTAGCTATGCTCTGGGATATTTAACAAACTACATGTGTGAGGGTATTCTCCTATCTCACTGCAATAATTTTATAATTTCAACGGCTTGTCCAACGATATGAGGATATAAGGCATTTTGAAAATAGAAAATTCATATATAATGGAGTTATCGAATTCCCCACAGTAAAAAATTATTCATATTTAAATCTATACTTTGGCTTTGATATATTAAAAAAATACAAATATTTAAATATATCCTAATTGAATACACAACAATGCACTTTGAGTTTTCTCTTTGTTCAACATAAAAATGTCACACAAAGTGGGTCTTTACATTTAAAGGTTTTACAGAAAATAAAGGTTGTAGAGTCTGATGTCAGCCGAGAGAATGAGCAGAGTTAATCTAAGTGCTGGAGCATCAGTCCGACGTGAGGAGGCGATGATCCATGAATCCCCGGGCGGACCGACGGACGGGCGAGCGCTAATAATTCCAGCCGTATATTGATCAAAGCCTCGCGGGGCCAAACTTCGCTTTTAATATCCATCAAGGTCTTCCACGCCGCCTGAATACTGAGCGACTTTACAATTTTAATTTGCCTCCCTTCCGCCTACACAAAAACACCTTGTTCCCAAAGTGATGCCTTTGTTTTGAAGAGGCTTCTTGCCGAGAACTTGATCAAACACCGCCGAGATGCATTATTTATCACCGCTCCCGTTCATTTGTGTGGACCTCGCTCGGCTGCCCTCCTCGACACATTAAAATTGTTGTTGATCTCCTATAAATATTTAGCGGGCCACCGCCGCGGAATTGCCCTTTTTTCAGGAATTTAAATCTGTGGGTGGCCAGGGATTAGAACATTTAATGAGGTCCTTGCCATTGGTATAGGATCTCTATCAATTCAATTTTATGGTAATGTGACGTCTCCAGGACCTTACGGTGCACAGACGTGTCGAAATAAATAAATGCATATTTTTTCGTCCAACTGATTGCTGCTATCGCTGCCGAAAGCTAGAAGACGTTGTATTTTGATCCCAGAAATGGCAACCTCTTGTTATGGACTCGCTACTTATGTGTTGAAGCTCTAAGTGTGTTTGATTTTAAAAGTACGTAAACAAGATGGGGACCCCACAACAAGAGCTACTCAACCACAAGACAACCCCTAAAGGTAAAGGGATCCCTGACCACGTGACCGAGCCTACATTACTCCGGGATTAAGCTCCCAACTGTATCAACCATCATAACAAACCTTTCCAATATTCACCACAGAAAAATTATATTGTACCCAGTTCAAACCCTTGAATTGTATTTCCAAACTTTATTACCAATTTTCAATTTCAATAAAACCCTGTGATCAGTTGGAACTAAGGATCATCCAGATATAGGCTTCTTAAAGATATTGTTATATTTCCACAAGATATTTACAATATCTACCAGAAACCTATATCTGGATGATTCTTAGCTCCAACTGATCTTATAATTGATAGAAGTAACTATAATATTTTAATTGACATTTTATTTCTTTCTCTTCCTACGCAAAGTACGTACTCAAACTTTCAAAGCAATAAATTGAAGCGTTTTGTTTCTCGAAAAAATATGAAATAATCATTTCGATGAATTTAATCATTTAATATTTAAACTATTCATGATGCGCATGTTATATATAAACTTCGCATATTATTTTATAATTTAAAATATATTTATTTAAATGATCTCCTACTGCCCTTTTTGCAAATATAAATATAATGAATGGGCTTGGCTCGTCAGTAGTGAACCCTCCCAGCGGTTTCGCCAGTTTAATCTACCATACCGTTCTAATATTGTATTGGGCTCTATTTATTTTGCTTTGAATATAAATTAATTTATTATATAAAATCAATATACATTCTATTAATTTTTTAAAATTCAATATATTAATATCGGTACATTTATATTTCAATAAAATAACCTTTAACGCGCGATTGTTTTTATGCTTAAATAAATAATAGATTAATAAGTTTATAATGTAATTGAAAAAAAAACGTATATTCCTACTGTGTCAATACTAACTATAATTTAACACAAAGCAATAACACGCCATCTATACATATAAAACAAAAGGATTTAAAAGCGCGAATGTTTCTTTTATACATAATACAAACTTCTACTGTCCTTACTGTGATGAATAAATATATTGGGAGGGCTTGGCTCATCAGTGGTGAACCCTCCCAGCGGTTTCCTTTTGTTTCATATGTATAGATGGCGCGTTATTGCTTTGTGTTAATTTATTCTTAACTGGCCTTGTCTTTAAAGTTTGCTGAAGAGCATTGCTCGAAGCAAGTATTTGAATGTAATTCTACTGTCTTATAAGCTTATGTCCATAGTTTACTTGAAACCCATTTCTAAGATTCCATCCTTCAGTGTAGCATATAAAAGCAGAATGATCCAATACAGTATTAGAGCTCTGAGAAGCGGTCTGGTGGATTAAATTGGCGAAACCGCTGGGAGGGTTCACCACTGATGAGCCAAGCCCTTCCAATATATTTTTTCATCACAGTAAGGACAGTAGAAGTTCGTTTTATGTATAAAAAAGAAACATTCGCGCTTTTAAATCCTTTTATTTTATATTAACTATAATATTTAAGATTATATAAAAGGGCGTACCTGGATCTGTAAAGAGAAATAAAAAACTTTTTTTTCTCTCTTTACAGATCCTGGTACGCCCTTTAATATATTCTTTATCAATGGATCGCCTTTTGACTCAATCTAATATATAAATTATGGCGAAATGGTTTTGGGAAAGGTGTGTGTGTTATGTATGGATGGACTCCTCCCGTTCAACAATATAACGTGATATCCAACATCCATCAAAGCAAATAAAGAGACCTGGTATTCAGTAAGGCGGGAACCTATTAAAGTGGCTATAAAACTACATGTTCGAGGTTTTTCCTCTTCAGCACTCTGGTGAGTGTTAACCCATTAAATGCGCCTATAACCACGTAGTTCTATTTTCTCTTATCTCGACCCTCTGTTAATCGGGAATTTGTTAAATGCGACTATAACCACGTAGTTCTATTTTCTCTTATCACGACCCTCTGTTAGTCGGGAATTTGTTAAATGCGACTATAACCACGTAGTTCAATTTTCTCTTATCACGACCCTCTGTTAGTCGGGAACTTGTTAAATGCGACTATAACCACGTAGTTCTATTTTCTCTTATCACGACCCTCTGTTAGTCGGGAACTTGTTAAATGCGACTATAACCACGTAGTTTTATTTTCTCTTATCACGACCCTCTGTTAGTCGGGAGCTTGTTAAATGCGACTACAACCACGTAGTTCTATTTTCTCTTACCAAGACCCTCTGTTAGTCGGGAACTTGTTAAATGCGAATATAACCCCGTAGTTCTATTTTCTCTTATCACGGCCCTCTGTTAGTCGGGAGCTTGTTAAATGCGACTATAACCACGTAGTTCTATTTTCTCTTACCAAGACCCTCTGTTAGTCGGGAACTTGTAAAATGCGAATATAACCCCGTAGTTCTATTTTCTCTTATCTCGACCCTCTGTTAATCGGGAATTTGTTAAATGCGACTATAACCACGTAGTTCTATTTTCTCTTATCACGACCCTCTGTTAGTCGGGAATTTGTTAAATGCGACTATAACCACGTAGTTCAATTTTCTCTTATCACGACCCTCTGTTAGTCGGGAACTTGTTAAATGCGACTATAACCACGTAGTTCTATTTTCTCTTATCACGACCCTCTGTTAGTCGGGAACTTGTTAAATGCGACTATAACCACGTAGTTTTATTTTCTCTTATCACGACCCTCTGTTAGTCGGGAGCTTGTTAAATGCGACTATAACCACGTAGTTCAATTTTCTCTTATCACGACCCTCTGTTAGTCGGGAACTTGTTAAATGCGACTATAACCACGTAGTTCAATTTTCTCTTATCACGACCCTCTGTTAGTCGGGAGCTTGTTAAATGAGACCACAACCACGTAGTTCTATTTTCTCTTACCAAGACCCTCTGTTAGTCGGGAACTTGTTAAATGCGAATATAACCCCGTAGTTCTATTTTCTCTTATCACGGCCCTCTGTTAGTCGGGAACTTGTAAAATGCGACTATAACCACGTAGTTCTATTTTCTCATATCACGACCCTGTTAGTCGGGAACTTGTAAAATGCGACTATAACCACGTAGTTCTATTTTCTCATATCACGACCCTGTTAGTCGGGAACTTGTAAAATGCGACTTTAACCACGTAGTTCTATTTTCTCATATCACGACCCTGTTAGTCGGGAACTTGTAAAATGCGACTATAACCACGTAGTTGTATTTTAGCTTATCACAACCCTGTGTTAGTCGGGAACTTTTTAAATGCGACTATAACCACGTAGTTTTATTATAGTACATGATCCTATAATGGGTTTATTGACATAAAGAGAAGAATTTTTATTTATTTGAAAAATATATTAATATTTAGGATTTTTCGAACATAGTATTTATATTTCATATTAGCGTTAGCATTTACTCGATGAACGCTTCTAAAGTGTTATACTTTCTGAGGGTTGATATATTCGTAAAATACCTGCAATATGAGATAAATAAGGTGGGTGTGTTTCTTTCCATGGCTATACCATGAGGTATAAATTGGTCAATAAAATATTACTTTGAAGCCATTTATTTTTACATGGTGTATATATCTATGCATTTGAATATTTTAAGCATGGAATATTATCACAACTTGATTATGTACACATCATTTTTTAAAAGTCTAGATAATAGAAATTGTTTAAAAGCAAATTTGTACAGATGAGGCATTCTCGAGGATTTCTGATACAGAAAAACTAAGAGCCTCCTTTTTTTAATTCCTTTTTAAAACTTTGTAAAAAATAGGATGTGGAGAGTAAAGTGGATGCGGCGGCATGACAGATGAAGAGTGTTTAGATAAATAGTCTCGGACAATGATGGATCGATGGACATGTGTGTAGAAAATTCCACTTTTTATATAAAATACGTTTTTTCACATTTTTATCGCATCACAAAATATTACAAGTACGTTTTCATCTTTAAAATAGAATCTCTTATAATTTAAAATACAATGTTTCAATTTAATCATCTCTACACACATTTAATAAGTTTAATAAATATCCAACAACAAGAGATTTCGCAAATTCGGCCATTAATCGGCCATGTACCGTGGCCTTATCCAATAACTACAACAGCGACATGTTCAAGCTGAACGTTCAACCCGGAAGCCTCTGCCTGAAAGCTATATTATTGACTTTTTGTTACTATATGAAATAAAGTATTTTTACATCTAAGTATGTATATATTCTCTTTTTCACTCAAAATATTTTGACCCATTTATTTAAAAATATATTTTTTAAATATAATTCTGATACAAGTGCATATATTATATATATAATATACACTTGAGAACATACTTTTTATCACAATATATAAAAATGATTTAATACAAAATCATTGTAAATAAAGTACACCTATGTGTGGTGGTGTATGTAGAAGACTCATATTGTAATTGTTAACCGTGGAGAAAATTCACAAAGAAACGGCAGGACGTGAAGTGCAGGGCAAGGCGGGCCAGGTACTGCACATAATACCCTCGGCTCTATGGGGTTAACGCTAAAATAAGCGCAAGGTCGCTGTCGGTCGAGTCGGTGCCCTCGCCCGTTCCCGTTTCCGCCCTTGTCATTGCTCGGTCCCATTGTACTACTCCATCTCTCAAGCTTCGTTATAATTGATGGAAATATACGGACGTTTCAATATAACGTCTAAACATCTTATTATCACACTTGATATTCAAAACAATTTCTCTACTTTGGAAACTAAAATATACATTTCAATTATACCTATGTGTATTACGTACAAAGGCAGGGAGTCGGTGGAAGGATGGTCTAAACTGTTGGTTTTCGACCGCTACGACCCGGGTTCGATTCCCGCATTGGGCACTTTTTCTGATAAAAAAAAATGCTCCACTGGCTCCCGATTCTTGCAAAAGTCCATCCCCACCAGCGAGTGCAAGTAACCAAACAGGCGCTCTGGCACATTTGTAAGTGCAAAGTCGAACTGCGTTTAACATGTGTAGACATGTGGTGCACTTACAGTAAAAGCAGTCGCCTACTTCTACCCACCATGATTATCATGATTTGTACCACGTGTACTAGGGATAAGTAAAAAAAAAGTACAAAGGCAGCATTCATGATCAAGAAGATTGCGAATTTTGACCAAAAACAATAGAAAAAAATGTAACTCTTCAGCATTAAAAAAAAAAAGAAATTATAGAAGTTTTCGATCAAGCTCTTTATCTGCTTAATTTACGTTGTAGTGAAATTTACATTCTTTCCTCATGTTAACTCGACATATCACATTTATTTATTAAATTTACTACAATGTGCATCAAGTTGATGAAGAACTTGTCTGAAAGCTTCTATATCTTCTAATAATATATTAAAAGGTTGCAGCGTTACACCTTTTTCTCTTTTGTTAGAAAGTCAACATTATATATTCCAGATAAATGTCGGGAAAGGGTGTTGAATATTAGCTTCCCAAACATCCAGAATGGTGGTTACACAGCGAGTATACATAAGACAAAACGAGCCTGTGATAATGGTTTCGTATTTTAGATTTTTATGATGAAACCCTTTGAAAGACCTTTTTTTTTTTAAGAATACATTTTTTTAAATTTGTTTATTTCCAATTTTCGAATTTTCTCTCATGAAAGGTGATGAATTACTTTGGATAAATTCATCTGAATATAGATTTTGTTAATTTCTTATTCTATATAACTAGTACACCAAGTTAACCAAATCATTACTCACCATATCATTTGTGTGAAGCTTTAAAATATAGTAATAGAGTAGTATAAGAATTTTAAGAATATATCTGTAAATGCGCATTTTTCATATTTTGGAAACTTAAAAATATCTTAAAACAAGTATTTAAATAAAATACAATAGCAAGAGGAGATATCAGTATTTTATGTAGTTTGAAAATGCATTTAGCAGTTTGTGGAAGGACGCACTTTTTGTAAATAAGAAACACGACAACCTTCTTCAGCATAAACCCTTCAACGTTTCTATGCCTCCAACAGTCTTTCTCAGCTGTATTATTCACATATCGTGTTCTAATAAATATTGCTCTGAGGAAGACGATAGCAGGTGTCGAAATGGTGATAAATTTTATCCCTTCAATTCAAGGCTGTTTCTAATTGACTAAAAGTGTATAGTTTATTTTGTGTTTCAATATGATTATCATTAGCATTCTTTTAAGAAAATTTTTAGAAACTAAATATTTCTATGAGATTGGATGTCAAGATATTTAATATCAATTTTTCACAAAAATATTTCAAATTAATTTATTGAAAATATAAATATTATAGCTGCCTTCTGTTGTGCCCTATATACATATATATATTAGATAGTAAATAGGCATATATTGGATTGAATAAAAGATTTATTTGTCAATATTTATGCCAATATATGCCTTTTTACTATCTAATGATTTAAGTATAGATTGCTTTATTTTCAGAACAATATATATATATAAGCTAAAACATCCTCTACTAATGATAAATGATAAATTTGCCTACAAAAATTCATGAAGTGCTGCAATCTAATTTTATGTTTTCAATTTTTTTGGTGTGAGGGTATATA
>CP092886.1:32362149-32382132 GCA_030710605.1 Cordylochernes scorpioides | reverse complement strand
AATATATATATATATATAAATGTTTATAACGGAACAAACAAAAATATTAATGCACACGTACCAAATATTCAGCAGTGCATGTTCAACTCTGGAAGAATACGCGCCATAGTCGAATCTTCTTTTGAAGCTACCGTGGAAGGCAGGCGATGTGAATGTGAAAATTATTCTGAGAATGCCATTCCCAGAAATGGACCGCCCGGAAAGATCATCTAAGAAATGAGGCCTGACGCTTGAGAAAGAGCATTATCGCAAGTAATGAGGCATTAGTCATTGATATGAGAATAGATTGATTGTATATTTGCGATCAGTTACAAAGATATTTCACATTAAATCAAACAATTATTTATAAGCAAATTTATTGGGGTTTGTTATCAATTAGAAATTATAAATATTTCATATATTAAATTCCTAAAAATTTATAATTCAACTTAAAATATATATAATAGCTCTCCATTTCAAAAATAGAATAATCAACAAGAGCTAAAGTAGAGAATCAAATTTCCTTTTTCACTACTTTATAATGAGATTTTGATTGGTGAGATAGTATCGAAGGTTTAGCAAAGACAGAGAGAAATGGAATCAGGTAAATGAGGGAAATCTCTCAGCCTAATGAATTGAGGGCGACCATGTATAATAATTGTTCCATGGTCGATACCAGCAGCCGGAGCTGTAGTGTTGCCTATACATACTGGCAACTTCGGGATTCCATGTGTTAATTGATTTGAAATAAAAAAGGGGTATGTATACATTTTACACACATCCTAGCCATCGTTTCTTTTTATTGTTAGCATACTCCTCGCTGACATTCAATTGAATCATTCAAATAGGCTTATATGTCATCAATCAACTTGTACCCAATGGCTGCATTATACGCTTATTTGAATCTGGAAGAGATACGTGCTAGAGTTTAATATTTATAGTAGCAATTTTCATATGAGACAAAGGTTATTTGAGAGTGAGGATTTTTATCAAACATGTTTTTAAAAACATGTATAATACCTCTATGTGGAAATACAAGAAAATAAGACCTAATCCTAATACCTAATAATAATTTATTATTCAAATAAATTATTTGGATTAGGTCTTATTTTCTCTTGTATTATAATCTATAAAACAAATTGTGCTTTATCACCTCTATGTGGAGTATGCAACGAGATATATTAAATCAAATTCGAAATATCGAATTTCGAAATTAAAAATGAAATAATATGGCGCTTCATGAATATATCTAAAACACCCTCTGATGCACATCGAGTGTTCATATTCTCTCTTTATAACTAATTCCCTTTCTCTGAGCCTACTGATCCATCATCTATATCAGATATGATGCTCTATAACACCATATAAGAGAGAAATGTAAACATGGTAGGACTTAAAATTATATTAATTTCATTATAAAAATTATGCACTTGAGGAAATTCCTTATGATAGATGGCAGTTATTGAAATGCTTAATGCTATTTTATGATTATATATTTTAATGAAATTGAAATATTTTCAGTAATTAAATATTGTTGCGCCCAGCGGTCGTGGTTTGAGTATTATGATTAGTGGATGATTAAATTAAAGAAACGTATTCTTTATTAAGGATGCATCTCAAGTTTACACTTTTTTTTATACCTAGCATCACAAATGAATTTGCCAAAACACACACATTAAATAGGCATTTGTCTTCGAACATCGTCGTCAGCCTCTTTAAGTAGTTACCGTTACACTTAGGGCTGTCGAATCGGTATATTCTCGTCGTACTTAGAGTTTTTGAATCAGTATAATATCGTACTTAGAGCTGTCGAATCAGTGTATTCTCGCTGTACTTCGGGCTGTGGAATTAGTGTAGTCTAGCCGCACTTCGGGCTGTGAAATCAGTGTAGTCTAGCCGTACTTCGGGTTCTGGAATCAGTGTAGTCTAGCCTGTTTCGGGTTACCGAATCGGTGTAATCTAGCCGTACTTCGGGTTATCCAATCAGTGTAGTCTAGCCGTACTTCGGGTTCTGGAATCAGTGTAGTCTAGCCTGTTTCGGGTTACCGAATCGGTGTAGTCTAGCCGCACTCGAGTTGTCGAATCAGTGTATTCTCGCTGTACTTTGGGCTGTGGATTCAGTGTAGTCTATCCGTACCACCTCGAATTTCGAATCAATGTAGTCTAGCCATACTTCGGGCTGTCGAATAAGTGTATTCTTGTTGTACTTCGGGCTGTCGAATCAGTGTAGTCTAGCCGTACTTCGGGTTATCGAATCAGTTTAGTCTAGCCGTACTCGGGTTGTCTAATCAGTGTATTCTTTCTGTACTTCTGGCTGTGGAATCAATGTAGTCTAGCCTTACTTCGGGATTTCGAATCAATGTATTCTAGCCGTACTTCGGGTTGAAGAATCAGTGTAGCCTATCCGTACTTCGGAATGTCGAATCAACGTTATCTCGTTGTATTCGTACTATCGATTCAGTGTAATCTAGCCGTACTTGAGCTGTTGAATCAATATAACTTTGTCGCACTAGGACGAACTTTGTGCTCATAACTTAATCATTTAGTAATATTCCATTTCTTGCTTGCCCATAAACCTGGAGTCTAAATACTTCGGTTACATCAATTTTTAAACGTTATATTTTAAAGAGTAGTATAATTGAATAAATTTCCATTTAAAATATCAAAACATAACCAGGAATTTATTGCATAGATATTTGGGCGTTTCTTCATTCCGAATCGGCTACCCGGAAGTTTAGGATTTGAATTCCTGGTGAACGAACATTTAACATTTCTTCAAGATGCTCATATCTTAAAGCAAATTTATATTTTTACATAACAATTGTTAACTTATGGGTCAGAGCATACACGTTTCATTTCTCTCTTCATATTCTTTCTAGGATATATTTTTCTGTATAATCCTGTTATTCCACATATAAGCGACAAGACATATCTACCAATCCAGCAAAAGGTATCCTATTACTTGAATTTCATCAGAACAGCTTCACATCTCCTTATTTTAGCTCAAAACCTAAATGAACTACTTGTGTTGCTCACTCATGTACTTTAATTTTGTTTTAACTGGATGAGAAATGCATAAAGAAAATGTCTTACATCTTTAATCTACATATGTGCTGAGAATGTGAGATAAAAATCAATAAATATTAATACTTTATATTTCTTTAATATTTAATTCCTCCAGACTTCTTTATAGTGAGTCCAATTTCACACACGGTATGCTAGATATATCTTACTCGCTTGTAAGACGTGTAGTGGGATTTTTGATAAACATCATTTTGGTCAAGTGCGACCAAAAGGAGAAATAAAAGTTTTGTTACACACACATACGTTTACATTTCGTATATAGAGACAAATAATTGATAATATATTAATAAATACACAAGCACAAAATAATAAACATGTCCTTTAATATTCAGGTCGTGGTTTAAGGAACTATTTATGGAGGGTACTTAATATTTATTGTGGGTTGTGAAAGTGGACAGTAAACCTTAAGGTCCAAGGCCATGTGGAGGTTTAGTTACGTTGTTATTATACACGGAACGCTAGCGGAGGAACAAGAGACTCCGCCTGAAGTAGCAGAATTCGATGGAGAGCTGGAAGTCAACGTGAAGGTTAGTTCACGTTGTCTTTACTCGGGTAACGATAAGCATTATAGAGGAGACACGAGAGGCCTCACTCTAGAGAGAATAATATTCAGGAAGGCTGCAAGGCTTCTTCGCTCGAGAAAGTATAATTGAAAGGAAAACTGTAATTTTACATGAAGGTTTAATTATTCGGGTTTTACACTTTCAACACACACACACTAGGCGGTACAGTACACGGAAGCATGGTCTTGTTCGAGAAATCAGAATGGTATGGAAGACTTCATTCTACATGAAGAGGTTGAGTTATTCGACTTTACACAGGGGTTCTCTCTGAGCAGTACAGAGAAGGAACGTGAGGCCTCACCCAAGGAAGCAGAATGGGAAGGAAGGAAGCAAGGCCACGGCGGTGTTGTGAAGATCGTCTTTAATTTGGTCCTGGAAGGCTTCCAGCGGTGTGAAATGTAAACCACCGCAGCACCGGATATAATAAGAATTCCACAATGGGGACTTTAAAATGTCGCCGTCTCAAAATACAACCCAGCAGATCAGATAAGATTGACACACGCACATAGTTAGCTGCATGGCGGCTATGCCAGTCTAGGTTTGATATGTGTTCTTGTTTTTTTTTTTTAGGATCTTCTATTTACTCTGCATTTTAAGCTTATATTGTCCAAAGGTTAGAGCGAGAAAACATTTCATCTTCAAAATTGGCATCATATCCTTTTAATACATGGTAGGATTTATTCAGTGCTTAGTTGACGTGTTCTGCATGAATCTTCGGTGCTTCCAGGTCCATCAGTCTCTCCTAATCTCTCACCTATAGAACACGTCTAGGACCAAATGGGACGTCGTTTGCGTGCGCTGCCACAACCGCGTTTAGAAGATTAAATGTGGCTGATGGTCGACAAAGAATGGGCTGAGATCCTTCAGGACACCATCCGCACGCTCATTGGGTCAGTACAAAGACGTCTTGCAGCCTGCATAGCCGCCCGCGGTGGTGCCACAACATATTGAGTGGAGGGCGATGTTGTTCAATGTATGGGTGTATTCGGTTCTAATAAAGATCATTTATTGTTCATACTGTAACGCTCGATGCAAATTTTCTTAACCTTTGCCCACTAATTCTTGGTGTTGCAAATTCAGTGTCGCGTAGTGTATTCAATCGCTTGTGCCCCAATCACATATATTTTATATAAACCCCAAAAATAAACAAATCTATATATATAAAAATGAATGTCTGTCTGTCTGTCTGTGTGTGTGTGTGTCCTCTATGGATTCAAAAACCATAAATCCAATCGCCGTGAAATTTTGGGATATTGTGAGGTGTATCCCCGGAAAGGTTTACGAAAAAAAATTTCTTGAATATCTTGAATATCCTTAGAGTTATTTGCAGATTTGTATATTTAACTCGCAAGCTGCGCTACCATTGAGACGGAGATAGGCTTAGTTTGCTGCTCCTGATGACCTTGGGTCATCGTGTGAGTCACAGCATGATGCTACAAAAACACTCTCTCTGGGGATTTTACAGCGTCGACTACCTGTAAGATTGCCTCTCTCATATATTATACTTTAAACATCTGCTTAATTAAAGCATTTTTCATTTGAAAGAGACTGCTCTCTTAACCCCCTTTAGACAACATTAAATGATATCCCGTGTCGATGATTTTGTAATGTATAGAATTAGGAAAGACAAAATTCAGGATGACACGGCTCACAGGGAACGGTAAAAAATGTTCACTTTATCGAGCAAATACAAAATTCGGGATGACACGGCACACAGGGACCGGGAAAAAATGATCACCTTATCGAGAGATTCACGACCATGATTTTATTCAACTTATCGAGTATTTTTCAAGGGACCGGGAAAATATGTTCACTAGATAAAACGATTATTTTGTAATATAGAAAATTAGGAAATACAAAATTCAGGATGACACGGCACAAGGGACCGGGAAAAAATGATCACTTTATCGAGAGATTCAAATTTACGAGTTTCAAATCATCAAAATATATCTTTCTTTTTTTTTTTTATATGTTTATAGAGAATTGTTTTAACACATGTTCGTTATACAAACCTTTACTCGGGTAAAACCCGGGCGAAGCCGGGCACATCCGCTAGTTTGATATAAAACCTGAAATGCATACTTTTAATTGGCAAATAATAAATACTAAAAATTCATTTTTCCTAGACAAAACAAAAAATACATAATGAACCAATTCAAACTATTGTATTTTATTCTGGGTCCTTTATGGAAAGGTGGACAACTCCCGTGGCAACCGTGAATGTCCATTCATCTGGAGTATATTATAGGTCCGAATATACTAAAATCTAGTCTTTGAAACAAGCGATAACCCCGATTCCTAGCCAAAATACCTTATTTGCATATATTTAGCCAGTATTTGATGTATATTTATCAGTGTAAGAGCCGGTTTAAAGAATGACCTTTCAATGTGTAAAGGAAGATGACCTAAAAGTGGCCTTCGGGAAAAGCCGTTAGAAAGAACACGATACGGAGACTCCCTTACTTCGCGTGTTGTGGAAACTATTTGATCAGATGCTGTCGTGAGGGAAGGCGATTGGCACTCTCACGCGAGACATCTTCATGTCCGTCTTCTCGGATGACACCAAAATTGCCGGCGGCCTATGCCATTTATCTAGCAGCCTTCATTCAGAGCGAAATGTTTTATCTACGACGTGGCTGGCTCACTATTGGCTCGATTTTACATCTCTCTCAGTATAGATTGGGATATAGACAACAACGAGAAAGGCAAAATCAGGATTTTACCTACGTTACTTTGACATAGAATAACCTGCTGTTTTTGAACGTTTTTAACCAATAAGATAGAAACTTACTCATTCTTATTGGCTAGCCCTCATTTTCAGAACTTAATAACAAGAGAGTAATAGTACATTTATGATATTATTGGCCCTTGATAAGAATATAGATTTAGAATATAGTACTGTTCTATATCATTATATAGAACACACAGAGAATGTGTTTGTTGAATTAAATATCGAATCCCGCATTGGGAACTTTATTCTGAAGAAAAACTGATTCAATGGCCCCCGTTTCTCTGCATCTAACCAAACGGGGCTCTGGAACACTGATAGGTGCAAAGGTCGAAGCAGTACCTTAGTACCTACTAGTATTATCATGGCCTGTACCACGTGTATTCGAGATAGATTAAAAAATATATAATTTAAAAATTCCATATCACAATATGATGAGATATCAATCAATACTTGAATATTTTATACTTATACATTCTAACAATTACTTCCAACTAAATATACAACATCCATTCGTGATAATTATCAAATTTGGCGAAAAAATATTTTCACTGACTCTAAATTTATTTTCCTACAAATCGAAAACCTATTTATATCAATGTTTTCGGATTTATGGCCATATCGTTTATTTAGAAGAGAGATATAATCTTTCCTCAATAGGTTTCTTTTTAAAACCTTTTATTTCTATTTATTTTATGCCTTTCCACGAATCTTGCAATCAATTTTTATATATTTACAGAATAGCTAGAAGTCTGAAATATGGTATACTTGTTCACCCCTCGTTCGCAGGTGGTGAACGGTCTCAGCCTCCTTTGGACGCCGTCGTAACAGGAAAATATTGTGTCACAAGTCTGTACATTAAATATTTAATTCGCATTTTTATAATATAAATAAAAAATACAACAATAGAACCATGAGATTAACAAAAGAAGTCTCCTGTTTTCTCTGCAGTCTTGATTCTTTCCTTTTCTTCTCTTCGTATCGCCGATTTTCGGAATTACAGATTTCTGAATCGACAAAGAACTGGGAAGTAGCTTCATATAAATTCCTCCTTCTTATAATTATATTAATTGTTTTAAATAAATTCACAACACCAAAAAGGAAGTGAATCATAGATGTACGCACGTCTATATGGAGGTGTATCGTTCATCTCTATACTCTACTTCGATGGAAGGCTGGTTAAACTGTTTGGTTTACGACCACGACGACCCGGGTTCGAACCCGCATTGGACACTTTTTTCTGTTTAAAAAAAATAAATAAATAAAAAAAATGCTCCAATGACCCCCCGATTCTTGCAAAAGTCCAACCCCACCAGCGAGTGCAAGTAACCAAACGGGGCTCTGGCACATTTGTAAGTGCAAAGTCGAACTGCTTTCACATGTATAGACATGTGGTGCGCTTACAGTAAAAAGCAGTCGCTAACTACCCACCATGATTATCATGGCCTGTACCACGTGTACTAGGGATAAGCAAAAAAAAAAAAAACTTCGATATATTCACTTCTCATGATAAAATTGTGATAAAAGTTTTAAAATTACAAATATTTTCTCACAATGAGTATCTTTTTATTTAAAAAAGATTTTTGTAAATATTTCTGGTGGGATAAAGTCGATATTATAGTAAGCCCGTTGAAGAGCGATTAACGCTTGAAAGCTAGCGTTTTTTTTTTTAATGAAAAGATACTCATTGTGAGAAAATATTTGTAATTTTAAAAAATATATTCACTTTATTTGCCACCATATATAGAGAGAATATGTAAAATAATAAATTAAATATAATATTTATCGTAAATATCAATAATTTGATTTTATTTCGAAACATTTTATCCAAGCCAAAAGTTCACTATGTAAAATGTAACCAGCATGTGTATAAACCTTTTGTTTATCTTTTCCACATTCAATAATATTTTACCGCCCTTTACAAATATAATCTCAAGACAAACAAAGGTATTTAAGAGGCAGCAGCAACCAACCAATCACACGTACGTGTACAAAAGATTAACGAGTTGTGCAAACAAATCTCCGAGACATTGTAAACTGTATAATTGATCATTTTTCATTGCGGGGCAGTCGAGTCACGTCCCAGATGGGGTTTGACCGACTGTTTATCTTATTGAATCCAAGCCATTTGGTGGTGTTGTTATGCAGCAATGGAAGACGTGACCGGGGTGGCTGGCGCGCCGGCTTGACAGGGTAATTAGGTGGGATGGATAGCGCTTCCCCCGGACTGCCCCCCGGCCGGCCATCGCCGCTTAATTTTAAACAGTTCGCCTTCTCCCTTTACCCCGATTCTAAAACAATTAGGCTGCACGAGGGTTGTTTAAAATCCCTACCGGCTTCAATCTATCTAGAGAATAGATAGTTTCATCTTTAACGCATCTTTCAGATCTATGTTTATAATTAGTTTACACAGATCACACTCTTTCTATCTAAAATTATGATTAAAATCTTTGGGGTGTGTGTGTGTACTTCCAAGAATGTATAAAATAATTTATAATACAATATAATGCGGCTTATGATTGTAGAACGATGTTTGACAATTATACCGCAAATGTTTCTTTTGAATGAAAAATCTAAATTTATTTTAAGGAGAAATAAAAATTATTTCTATCCTTAGGGATGAAGTATGAAAGGATGAATTGTGAAGAGTAATGATAAACGGAAAAATAAAGTGCCCAGGGATGGGAATCGAACCCACAGTGTTCCGTTTACCGGGCAGATGCTATGTTCACAATGTATAAAATGTTTGAAGTTCATATAAGAATATTCTAAGAAGTTGGTAGTGGTATCACCTAAAGCTCTCTGCTAACCCGAAAGTAGGAATGAAAGATGTCGATATTTACTGCAAATTTATTTGTTAAAATATAATGTTTTCGGGCACACCCTTCCTCAACTCAATGTACGTCTGTGGTAAAATAAATATATGGTTTGACAATTTAAACAATTTTGACAATTTAAAATCCTTTATTGACAACTTTCAATTTAAAAAATAGATGATGATATGGAAGATATGTACAAAAATATTCTTTCATGAAGGAAGGGGGTTTTCTTGAACTCCCCTGCACTCAAGAAGAAGTTAGTTGCAGGCCTTGACGTACGAAAGGATGGCTAGTGCGTCGTCATCCAGACTTCGCCCGAAGACCCAGCCCTGTAGGTCAGGAGACAGTAAGACATTGGACAGAAGAAGGACTTTTGCCTGGAAAAAATACTTTCTTATAAAGTTGCGGTATAATGATCTCATTCAGTTTGGTATTGTTTGAACTCCGCATGCAACGGAGAGCACCTAGTATATTATTTAAAAACAACTATTTCGATCCTACACAGATCCTTGTCCTTAGTCCATTTTCATAAATTTGGCATATATACTGATATTGAAATTTCCTTTCTTTTATTTAATTATGACATTTATGTATTACTAGCCGAATGACCCGGGCAACGCCCGGGTTTTACCCGATTAAATGTTTTTATTTAAATACTATTCGTTACAATTATAAATTGGCGGCGTGGATGTCACTCTTGTGAAACGTCCCGCTCCAAACTTTGTGTCTGAGAAGCGATATTTTTATAGAAAGCTGATCTGGGTTTTGTTTTCTGCTCGAATGAATGTTTTTCTGTTAGAATATTGTTCTTGCGTACAAAATAATGAGCTGGTTTCACCCGTGGTCTCTGCTTTTTGGAATATTTTTCCCGATATAATTTTGTATCTGATAATCTTACATGATACAGCAATATCGTCATCATTATTTTCTGACTAATAATATAGAGTTTTAATAATTGATTTATATATTTTTAAAAATAGCCTATCGTCTTCCCCGTATTTTTTTTACCTATGTATGGAAATTTTGGTTTGAATTAGTGAACTACTGCGAATTTGTATACCGGACATACAAACCAACAAACAAACAAACAAACATACAAACATTCATTTTTATATATATAGAAGATATAATATAAATGAGTTTTAAAAATTGTTTTAAAAAAATGCATCGGCCGGGAATCGAACCCTGGCCGCCCGCGTGGCAGGCGAGCATTCTACCACTGAACCACCGATGCTTTAAAAAAATGGCCATATTTAGGTATTCATTCCATTCCGGATTAGTCCGCGTAAAAAAAGTTCTTCAAATGAAAAAGAGAAACAGCCAAAAATACTAATCAAAATGCAGCCGAAAATTTTCCTCAGGTTTATAAAAAGCGACATGCAAAATTTGGTACCAATTGGTTCAGTAGTTTTTGAGTTTATCGCGAAACAGACAGACAGACAGAAATTGACTTTTATATATATAGAGATAGAAAAGGGAACGTTTTGTGCAGGTTGGATTTATAACGATATTATTAATAAATCACTTCAACCTTCCACATTCTTTATTTCCAATGTTTCAGCGATCAACTGTCGCCTTTTACAAGCAATGTAGAAGAAGGTAATGATTAACATTTTATTTTAAACCTCATTCAAAACTTCACACACTTTCATTTTTACCACTTTTCTTTTAGATATTTCTCATGCATTTTAATAAATATACCTTCTTTGTTTTTATATATTTCAATTTATTTAAGGGAAATGAAGACTGAGAAAGGTTGAAGCTAATTATTACTAATTTTTATGTATTAGTCCTTTTAAAATGGATCAAAACAATGCATTTGTCAATCATTGCTTGGCAGAGAACATATCGTTTCAGATCAAAGAATGTGCGTGCCACCACACAAGCCGAATTTGCTAAACGGGCGTTGTGGCGTATTCTTTGATTTGAATCTGTGCATTATGCACAGAAGTTATTATCAAAAATATTCTTTGTTTTTATTATAATATATATGGAAATATAATACATGGAATTCATTACAACAATTGTTTCAAACTATTTTAGCGAGATTTCTATTTTATAAATATAAAACAACCCTTAAAGCGCACATACAAGCACTCAAATATGTATATAACATACACCAACACACATTATATGCAGCCCACACAACACACACACCTAGCAAATAACCCTTACAGCGCACATACAAGCACTCAAATATATAACATGCACCAACACACATTATATGCAGCCCACACAACACACACACCTAGCAAATAACCCTTACAGCGCACATACAAGCACTCAAATATATAACATGCACCACCGCGCATTATATGCAGTCCACACAACACACACGTCAATACACCTATCAAACAACCCTTACAGCTCACATACCAACACAAGCACAGAAATATATAACATACACCAATACACCTATATGCAGCCCACACAACACACACACCTAACAAACAATCCTTACAGCAAGCATACCAATACACAAACACCAAAATATATCACATGAACCACAACGCACATTATATACAGCCAACACAACAAACACCAAACAAACATAAAAAGACAACCCATACTCTATACGCAAACCAATACACTTACCAAACATAACAGATACTAATTGCACACTGACTTACAAAGCAATCGCAAACCCGCATTACACACGACCCAAGCCACACACATAGCCACATGACACACAAAACCCAAAATCAACAAATTCATACTTAAATTCAACACGTACACAGCTCCACAACACACACAGTTCATGTAGTATAATTGTCTGAGGCCGTAAGCAACAAAAAAAAACAGACGATGGATACTTTTTCAAAATTTCCTAACAGGTCTTAATATCTTTGTTACTTTCTGTTTTACATACGGCATTAGAACGTGTGAATATGTAAATTTAACTTTAATCTTTTATAAGTGCAAAGTTGGATTAATTAATACGTAAATATGAGAAGCCTGATCCCCATCATATATGAAAAACTATACTGGAATCATTTCAGGTTTAACCATTTAGAGCTACAAGCAGTCACAGACTTAACAACACAGTTTTGTAGCTTTCTGGTGGATAACAATTAACTTAGAATTAAACGGAATAAGTTCATTTAAGAGAGTTATACATAATAGTTGATATATCACACAGTCATTGTTAAATATGTAGGTAACAAAAATTACCGCTTGTACCACACAGAATTAAATCTCTGAAACAATTATATTTAACCAAATGTTTTTTAGGAAGTAAGAGTGTTTCGCAACTTTCATATTTATTCATGTGGTATAAGATAATAGCCGTAAAATATACGGTTATATGTAAATGTGTAAGAGCGTCCACGTCTATTAATGTGTTTGAGAGCCACACATTTCCTCTCACGCAAACCTTAATAATACGCACCACTAGTTAAATGAAAAAGTGCTTAAAATTTTGGGGAAATACTGAAGTCATGTAGATGTTCATTTTCGAATATAAGTAAGATATATAGACACTCAATACTATCAATTTAACCCGAATTGTCAAACGTGTAAATTTGAACCAAAATACTAAAATTGATTGTATGCGACTCAATAGCTTTATGAAATATCTACAGCTGGCAAAGGGAACTGATGTGGGGAATAAAAATCGTCTGCAAATTTTATTTTTTACTATTATATAAAACATTAATATTAATATTATAATTAGTTAACATGTTTAAATTCTTTATGTATAACTTAGGCGCGCGCACACCTAAAAATGCAATCAATTCCAATTTTTTTTTTTATTTTAAATATATTTATTTTAAAGAGATTAATTATATATACCTATATATTTCAATATTTATTTATTATTTATGCAACGTATTTATAATTACGTTTTTCATTAATATACTTTATATATGATTTTCAATATTAATATTGTAACAAAGTATTTATTATTTTATTAGCAAAGTATTATTTTTTTTATGTTTATATTTTTCTAAACTCTGTACACTTCCCTCTTTTGCTTATCTTTTGTTTATCACTCGTAGTTTGTTCTTGCCTGAAATAAATTGTTGTCTTATCCCGAACTTGGTCTTTCATAATTTTCCACGTAGCAATATATAATTCATAGATGATATATAATTCACTTTAAATACTTATCTAAATATTTTTCTATTGTTTTTCATGTATTAAGCGTATTTACGCAAATTTTGCCTTAAATACCCATTTCTTGGTTTCTCAAGAAGCCCCTGGAACCAAACACCGACGAGCGCCAACAGCGCGAAACGCGTTCGTGGATGGCTTTTCTTGATTTATCAAGAAATTGGGTTTGCCAAATATAAGGGAACAGGCTAAATAAATATTTATCTGATTTCTGTTCCACTAGATGGCGCTCTGCCATCTGAAAAGCACATGTGCTCCTGGTCAGGATATGCCTACTTTATTTTTTTAATACTTATCTTAATAATAATAATACACTTGTAATATTAAAATTGGTCAAATTGAAGCCTTTTATGCACATTTGTTAATAAAATATTAATTGCATATAAATTAAATAATGCAACAAACAGGTTTCTGGAGATAAATCCAATATATGCCTTTTTATTATCTAACGAATTAATTATGGATTGCTCTATTTTCAAAACAATATATATATATATATATATATACTAGACGGGTGACCCGGGCTTCGCCCCGGGATTGACCCGTGTGCATATCTACCCGAGTGATATATATTTAGATAAGATTTTTTTTATAATTGTTTGTTATTAGCATTATCTATTTGTTTGCATCAGCATAATTTAATCTAATCTTTGATAGAAGGCGCTGTTCGTGAGCTAAGTAGAATAATTTTAATATATAATTTTAATAATTGATTTATATATTTTTTAAAATAGCCTATCGTCTTCCCCGTATTTTCTTACCTATGTATGGAAATTTTGGTTCGAATTAGTGAATTACTGCGAATTTGTATACCGGACATACAAACAATGATTTATATATATATATAAGTTTAAATTGATGAGAGGATGATATTGATACTATACCTACTACATATAGGTTTCTCTCTGTATTCTTAGTTCTCTTCTCTTCAATTACTCTGTGAACTGGCGAATCCTATATAGGACGAGAGGTCCTCAATAAAGGCTTTTTGTTGTTGTTGTTGTTGTTGATATTGATAAACGAAATATCGTCTTTTCTTTTAGAAATGCATCAAAACAAGGCATTATAATTATCACCCTTTTGCAGAACGCAATGCTGATTATAGAATCTATTTATGGGGACGATAAACCATGTTATACAGGTTGTTAAAATAAGACCATCAAGCATTCAGGGAAAAGTTTCTTTTTAAAATATTTTTTTATTTAAAAATCTCTCAAGCTTTCGGGCAAGAAAGCTCTTCTATGGGAGAAAATATCTTACATCATTAAAACGCCAATAAAATAAGATTTATAATTAAAATAAAGTGCTTTTGTTGTTTACATTTGTTTCCATGCAGAATTAACACGGGCTTCTGTTGCGTTGATTCTGCATTGAAACAAATGTAAACAACTAAAGGACTTTATTTTAATTTTAAATCTTATATTATTGGCGTTTTAATAATGTAAGATATTTTCTCCCGTAGAAGGGCTTTCTTGCCCGAAAGGTTGAGAGATTTTTAAATAAAAAATATTTTTAAAAGAAACTTTTCCCTGAATGCTTAATGGTCTTAATATTGATTCAAGGGATTATTTTATCGAATTATACAGGTTGTCTTTCGTCAGAAGTTGTGTCAAAGCTGGTGTTGTGACACATTCCATCGTTTGTCTGTAAGCTCTGCACACGGATAGCAAATAAATTTCTTTGGTTTGATACATCTTATAAATACAGAGATTTTTCCCTATTATAAATGTTTATTAACATATGCGGAAAGAAGCCAATACTGGGAATGTTAGAATGCACAAAAACATCTTTAAAGATAATTTAGAAACATTTTACATCGACAGCCACTTTCGAAACGTCTTTTATATCCTCTTTTTGCCGTTGGATTCTGGTGTAATAAATCTCCGGGGTTATCTTTACTCAAATAACAAAACAAAATTTATGGGATTCGGTGAACAATCCACGGCGGGGTAGGAAGAATCTGTCACAATACCAAATCAAGATTAAACGTGGTCTCGGGACATCCTCCTCCATCTAATCAACTAGCATTGATTCCTTTCCACATAACTAGATGTGCAATGTTTATATTATTTATCGAAGAAAACAAATATGTTTGGAAAAAAAAACGACATTTTGTAGGTTGGATTTATAATTGAGTTAAAATAATTTACTTTTAACCTTTTTTCTACTTTATCAACATTTCAGCGACCCGCTGTCGTCCTTGCAAAAGTTTTCCTTAGAGCTGGACGCGGAAACGTATAAATAAAATATTTTAAAATGTTGAAGTAAATCCATTTTTTTTAACTGAAAAGAATATTGCGTTAGAGTCCCTTCTATATGAATATTCACACATATAGAAGCGCTAATATTAATGAACTTCTTATGTCCCATCTCCATATGCTTCATTTTTCTTGGAAATTTAATTCATTTATTGTAAAATATTTTTGAAAATGTTTGAAATGTTTTTCGCCTATAAGAACAAATTTACTCCTATTTTATTTGTGGTAATAGATAATTCAATAATATGAATTTAATAAAGTTAATGCGCGAGAACGAGCTCGTGGCATAAAATAGATAGATTTTGATGAATATATATAATTAACCCTCGTACACATTGTTCAGGCTATGATATTCATGGCATGTAGTAGTTGGGGACTACTTTTACAGCAGGTGCACCACATATCTGCACATGTAGAAAGCAGTTAAACTTTTACACTTATATGTGTGCCATTTTTACCATTTTCAATAGTGTAATGCAATGCTCTCCAATGTCCGACATTGTAATTTTGATTGCTGAATATTTTCGTTAGTTGGAAGAAGGTTTTGGTTCCCGCGATGTCCAAGGGACGACTGTGCCGTCTGACCCCGGCGGACGTCCGACTTCCCGTGAGCTAATCGCTACGGGAGGAAGAACCACGGTCCAATGTCCTGCCAAGGTCACTCTACCACACCGTGCTCTTATTGTCGCTTTACAGGATATCTCGTCAAGGTCGTTATATAAACTAACCTTAATTTTACAACTTAAGATTAAAAAATTGATACTATACAGTATGCATAAAGGTGCTTAACCTGAATATAAAACTTCCCCGTGTGTGGCTATCTCTAGATAATTCAACATTGAATAAATAATATCTAGCGTCGCAAATATATTTTCTGATTAGATATCCAATAATATACGCTATATTGTAAATTTAAAAAAAAACATCGCTCTAATAATAATAAATTAATATTTATAAAAATATCATTTTGTGTGTGAAATATATAAATAGAAGAAATAATCAGATATAGAGTAAATATTTTCATTTATTCTCGTCCGTCATATATTCTAATGTTTCTCTCAGAGACAGGTTGAGTCCCTCACCGAGATATACTTTCAAATGTTCGCTCTTTTGGGGTTTGTGTGATCTCTGCATGAACCGAGGTAAGAAGCTGCTCTGATGGTTTATATCCAGCTAGTTTTCTCTGGGTTTTCCTGGTTTCATCTGTGGGCGACATGATGAGTGACTGAATGCTTGACTGATGTGGAATATGACGGAGGCTTAGTTAGAGAGGGATAATGAGAGAGAATGTTCAAAAATTTGTCTTCATAGCTGTTTATTGAGCACTTCGGAGAAAGTGAATTGAAATTTGTAAATGATGCACGCTTGCGTAGTTTCGTTAAAGAATCAATTATAAACTTTCCTTTGATATATGATATGATGTATAATTATTTTATTATATTAATATGACAACAAATAATATGCTATCAATGTTAATTTATATAATTTTAATAATGTATATTTTATGAGCATTATATATTTATAAGATAATTTAATTTAATATTTGAATTAAATAGTTATTAAACAAATTAAAACTTATAATGAAAATATGAAAAGTTAATATTTGGGAGCCGCTACACATCAATTCTCTGGTGTTTTCCCGAAGTTTGTGTGTGCCGGAGGGTTTCATTCTGGCTCTGTTATCAGACCTTTAAAATATTTTGTTGGACATATAACAGGCCATCTACATATCATTGAATAAGTTTATTAACTCGTATATTCCTGATAGCAATGCAGGTGTACAAAAATATCAGAATTTCAGATGGCCGTGGTGTTCGGAAATACACTATAGAAATAAATTTGTATATTTCATTTTAAACGAAATAAATAAACGCAGCCGTTTCTGAAATGTAATGCGTGTCTGGCATTCCATTAAAAAGGTCTACTTTATGAGAGAAAAAAACCTAGGGGGATAAGTATATTGATATATATACAATGTATATATATTGCCACGCGGAAAATTAGGGAAGACAAACTTCTGGATGAGACAGCAATTTATTCAAGGCAAGAACAAACTATGAATGGTAAACAAAAAATAAGCCATGAGGGAAATTTACAGAGTAGCAAAATATAAACATAAAAATGACCACTCTGTTAATAAAAATAATAAAATTAATAAATACCTTGTTACAATATATTGTAGCGAAATATTTATTATTTTTTATGTGTACAGATTTGATTAATTTTGATGTATATATCTTGCTACTCTGTGAAATTCCCTTATTCCTATCGTAATTTATAAATTTTAGTTGGTACGTGTGCCTTGATTAATTACCGTGTCATCCTGAAGTTTGTCTTTCCTAATTTTCTATGTGACATTTGATGGAGATGCTGGGTAAATCAGATAATACAAACTGAAAAGCTTGGGGCAATGGGTGCTGTAATCTACATTTTCAGCTACTGGCTCCAGGATTTTACCGCTGTATTAAAGCCAAGACTTCCTCCAAGATGACGATGTCCTTATATCCGATATGACGAAAAAGACGCTCTTCACGCCAAAATAAATAGGACGTTTAAGTACTAGGGACAATGTTCTAAGACTCCGAGGGAATCCTTGGCAGAAGCACACCAGATCTATGTCAGCATCAACAAGATTTGCAAGCTGTGAGTCACAGCTCCCATAGGAAGGAGCTATGTAGCGAAAATATTTTATTATTTTATGTACATTTTGATATTTATATCTTGCTACTCTGTAAACTCCCCTTATTGCTTCTCTCTTACTTTATAAAATTTAGTTCGTACCTATGCCTTGAATTAATTGCTGTGTAATCCTGAAGTTTGTCTTTCCTATATAATTTTCTATACTTTACAATATATCTAATTGTGAAAATATTCCCAAAATTATATTTACATTTTGAATACAATTTTTATATAAAGAAATATATATATTTTTTGGCTTATAAATTTTATTAATTTAAGGATAATTTCGTTTTTAATGTCAGAATTTGAAATGCGTTAACTCTAAAAAGCAAACGTTCTTATATAAATAAAATAAAAATTGATTTGAAATTTGGATTTAGCAAACTATTGATAAGAGTTAATGAATAAAATAGTAGTATTCGCACACATTACAGCATATATTTATTTCTAGGGACTAAGCTCAAACACCATGAAATAATTATACTAAATGATATTTGAACAACATATATGCTTAGTTAGAGGAGTTATTACATTTGCCAAATATATGCAAGATTACACCTCAATAATTTCTTGGCGCGGTTTCAAGCTCACTTCAACAACATTGCCAGTAGCTACTGCAGCCGTCTATTCGACAACATTGTCAGTATTTAGCTTTATGGAAGGAGTGTGTTCACTAGAAGGGGATCAGAAAATAAATAGAATTAAAGGAGAGATTATTGTGTTTAATACCAGAGTAGATAGAATGAAACACGAAAATAAGCAATGTGTTAAGAGCCTTAACGGCGAGGTAGGAAGTTAGGCAAATTGTCGGGCGAAATCAGGCAGAGTCCATCTGAGAGCTCAATACAGCATTTTATGTTTGCCAACAATAAAATTCTTGATATATCTGCGATAATGGACATAGGTTCATGAGGTGGAAATCATATTGAAAATTTGCCAATAGTTAAGGTGAATATTAACGGTAATATGTGTGGCAACTCTTATACGATACAGGAAGCCAAGTCAGAATCATTAATTGAGGAAAATATAAGATTTTGAAAGAGAGCGGGTTCGGTGCACTTAAAACTTTACGTATATTGACATTGACAGGCAACGAGAGCAGACACACGTGTTAAAACCTGTAGAGTTGGCAACGAGAACGGCAGCGAGCTGAAAGAGATAAGCTTCTGGTTAATGTAGCTCGGACGGAATTCTGAGAATTAATAATATAAGTAAATTGAATATTACTTTGTCTACCTTACGAGAATTTGTATTTTCCTTGAAACCATAAGACCGAAATGTAGAAGACTTGAGCTGCGTGGCCAGTGAACATAAAGCACTCGTTTCACTCCCCTTAAAGGGTATATCCGTTATGAAATTTGAATAAAAGCCCGTAAAGTTGCCACCTACTAAGCTTTACATTATCTGTGAGCGTAGATAAGGTTCTGTTGATGGTTTTAGAAAGCCTATTTGAGCCGAGCGGTTAAGGGCAATGTGGAAACCAAGGGAACTGCTAGACAGCTCATGTCCGGTATTTCCGTAAAGAGGTTTTTGATTCCTAGGTCATCTTATACTATAAGTTTCGATAAAGGAGACTTGGTAATGCTCTTTCTGTCTAAGAATAAAGGTTATTCTCATTTCTATGAGCCTTTCTTTGTGGAAGCTTAAGTCTTCAATTTCATCTCCTAATTACGAGGGCTCACAACATGCACGATGTTGTGCATATCTATAAGATGAAAGCCTTTAAGGATAGACGCTAAAAAGGGTTTTAGCTTTTGTAA
>CP092886.1:32319719-32362049 GCA_030710605.1 Cordylochernes scorpioides | reverse complement strand
TTAAGAGAAATGGTTTAATTCTCTGAGAGAGAGAGTAGACAATTAAAGATAACTTTATTGACCAGTGGTCAACATTCGCACTCACAAGAAGTTAAGAGAAAAAGTGCATCTGCATTAGATTACTATGTACATCTTGCGGGACCCTCACCGAGGGGACGTCTGGCCTCATCAGGAGGGCAAGGCTATCCTGAGCTTGTAAATTCCCCTTCGAATGGTGGGATGGCTGTTCCGAGTGCGCTCGAAAGCAGCGTCAAGGAAGCATGCGAGGGTACTCCCCTGCTCAGGCGAGAGTTTCGTGAGGAGATCCAATCTATCTTCGCGGTTTAAGACCGCAAGCATGACGGCATCCAAGCGAATCCCTGTTTCCAACAAGGGCTCAAAGCCGGGTTCAATGATCATTTCATTGAAAATTGCATCTACCTCCGGCATCAGATCGTCGTCATCCTCCATCGGGTCAGGTGGTGGAAGCGGAGGTGTAGTCGTGGCTGAAGTTGACTCCTGGGGAGGGGCGGCGCCGGCTCAGCAGGCTGAGGCGCAGGCAGTGGGGGTGTTGGAGGCACTGCAGCTGGTATGGACCTCAGCTCCGCTTTAACCTGCCTGAGTATTTTATAGACGTTGGTTGTTCCCCCCGGGCCTCAGGGTTAAAAGTTGGCCAATGAGGCCGGTAATAGCATTCATCTGCGGAGGTGACAGGAGGGGTCCCCTCTTTCGCGCCCTGGTCTTCGAGGAAAGGAGGTCTAGGACCTCCTCCCGCCCAAGACCAAGGGCGTCCGTCCGAGCAAAGGAGACGCCGGGGTTCCTCTCGATGAATGCGATGAGGCCGTCCCTCGTTGAGTTTGTTGTCGATGTTGTGGAAGACTCAGAGGTCTCCTCCTCAACGGACATTTCCACGTCTGGTGTTGGCGCTGCAGGCCTGAGGGTCTCCTGGATGGGCGGAGGGCCACGCGGGGCAGCGAAGTCTGGCCGAGCGGGAGGCGTCGGCTCTGGATGACGCGGCGTCGCCGAGCGAGGGCCTACGGGATTCTCAGGTACCTGCAGGGAAGGAGCAGGGGTCACAGATAAGGGGCAGGGGGCGCCTCCTCCATAGGTACGGCCGGGGCCACTGGTGGAGATGGCCGAGGTGCTGTAGATGGAGATATAGCTCGGGCCGCATGAAAAGCGCCGGGAAACTCCATGGCTGTACTGGAGGGCGCCGGAGCAGGAGGCTGGGCCGCTGACCGCCGAGGCGGGGCAGAGGTGGTCCTTGATGGGACGCCAGCAGGAGAGGTTGGTGGGGCCAATCTGGAGTTGTTGGCTCGCCCTGCAAGCAGGGGGCAGTTGGCCCTGCGATGTCTTTGGCCATGGCACCTGGAGCACTTGATGCCCGAGGACAGGTAAGCGGGCCAGGCCTCGCCTTTGATGGTGATGTCGAGGCGGGTGGGGAGCCTCTCGGTGGTCACTCCTTCGTGGAGGGCAATGAAAGCCTCTCGGCGGCCGTCGTTGTAGATATAAGGGCCGGCTTTCATCAGTTTGGGCGCGATAGATGTTACGCGCCCATAAGGCCTTAGGGCGCTGATGATGGCAGAGTCCTCCACGAAGAAGGGGAGGTTGCCCACCGTGATCTTCTCCGCTCTCTTGCGGAATGGGAAGGCCCGAAACAGGGTGCCTTCGACCTCAAGGCTCTCGCTGACAAGGCGGTCGGCCAGGGCTCTGTTGGGTAGTCCCACCAAAAAGTGGCCGTTCATCTTGGAGATTTGTATTACTCCAGCGGTACCCCCGACCATTCTATCGATGGCGCTGAGGTAGTGGTAGGGCTCCAGTTCGGGGCAGCGCTCGATGTATACGCATTGGTCTTCGTTGGAAGACGCCTGCCGGGCCCTGGCCTCCACGATGTGCGCCCTCGTGGTTCTGATCTCCTGTGCGCGCGGCACCCGCCCCGTGGATGAGCGCGGACGAAGATTGGCGCCCGTACCTCTGATGACGTTGGAGGAGTGTGCGGCGGCTGTAGGCGAATCCGCTGGACCGCGGCGCCTCTTCCTACTCTGCACGATAGTATATCCGTTGTCGCTTTCAGGACTTGCGTCTTCTGTTATGTCTGCCCAGCTTCTTTGAGCTTGGGCAGCGCCATTAGAAGATAGAGTTTCAGATGCGGACGGCGCGGCCGAATTTGCATCCTTTTCGCCGGTGGGCGAATTTGCATATCTTTGATTTTCTGTTGAATTCATCGAAGAATTGATCTGCAAAATTGATCATACATGAGAGTTTATTGTTTTCCTCTATAAACTCCGTCTACTAGAGCATATTATTTATGTGTATGCTTGGTATAGTCATTCATGATATTCATTGTAGTTTGTGCGGTATTTTTTTTTTTTTGGAGGAACAAAATAAAAGAGAGAGAGAGACATATTCACAGGACGACCCGGATGCCTACTTCTACTCTCTTTATTTTTTTATTGACAAAGTTGTTCCGAAAGTTCGTGTTTTTCTTATTACTTGGCGAATAATATTATTACGGCGAATACATAATAATACAAAATACAATTACTTTAATCATAATACAAAGACATTCTACATAACGGCGAATAATATTGGTATTTCAATTTTTTGAAAGTGCTTACGAACTTTTGGGGCAACCTTGTATTTATTTATTTTTTATAACACGGCTCCTAGGTGCTTTTCCCTTCTTAACAAACTGATCTCCCACACCTTCTAATTGGACGAATGTAGCATGTTTGTACATAAGGCTTCAGAGGTGATGCGAGAGGTTCTTCCTGGAGAGTTGTGTGGAGACACTTCAAAAGCGTTCTCTGTGCCTGTTCTTGTCTGGTGATCTACTCGTATATATGTGTAGCCCGACTTCATCAACTCTGGAATGAAAGATAAGTGTTGGATTTGGTATAATATATCATGTATTTTATTTATGTTCTTCCCTTTTTTGTTTCTGTACCTTTTGTGTGCGCTCGTTCTGGTGTTTCAAGATATTTTTTACTTTTGGCTTTGTGTGTGTGTGAACTCAGAAAAAGTAGCTATTGTCATTGGATATCAATTACCTTTGATACTGTAAAAAATCAATTCCCACTATATGTCGATTTGTAAAATATTGTATAATCAAATAAAGTAAAGCACGTAGGAAGATGAGTTTCTTTATAAAAAAGAAACTCATCTTCCTACGTCCTTTACTTTATTTGATTATCTAAACAGGAAGAGTTATATCGCTTAGAAGGTTGTATAATAGAGGGTAGTGAATTGACATTTCTTAAGCCTGTTGGATAATGTCTGCAGTATGGAGATAAGGGTTACCGTGTCAGAAAAGACAACAGTATCCATATCAGTGAATGTCTGCACAACAATTTGTACAGGGCAGACATGTGATGCATTTTAAAATACGCAGAAAGTATATTGAATAATTTTAAAATTTGTTCAGAATCAAATCAAGTCAATTTTCGGAGATGGAGGGGTGGTGTTTTGTCCATGGAGCAGATCAGATCGGTCCAAGCACCCTGATAACAATACCGGCCAACTGAGGTCCGTATGGATGTCCTCTTCAAATTTTTAGAGATTAAAGATGTGATAAAACTTGGAGCTGAGAGAGAGAAAAAAGATTAAAATCATTGTTCTTTTAAAATGTAATTCCTCCATCACACATGCTGACACAGAGTAAATACAAATTATTATCACCATTTACAATATTACAGAGAAAATATACCAGACATTACAAGGAGAAAAATACATCTGCGCGCGCGCGCAAGAATAATGATTGTGTGTGTGTGACAAGGCCTTTAAAACAACCAAAAACAATACTACAGCTAAAGAACAATATCAACGTTAAAATCTGCGCATAAGGTCCAGGAACATTTTATAAATTTATGACAAATGTCTTCCACAAGGTTCATCTGTACAAAGTTGAAAATAGACGTAATTTGTTGTTTTTTTGTATGAACTATCTAATTTACCATCTTGTCTATTCTATATTGTTTAAAAACTTTGTCAACATTTTTTGATAATAAGGAAAATATTCAGAATTCAAAATTATCACCTTTATTTGACCCACCCTGTAATACCTATTCGACGTAAAGGTCTTTATGAATTCGTGACATGCAAAGTAATAACTAAGAAGTCTATACCTGTTATTAACATTCGTTTCCTCACCTTTAGGCCAAGAGTTGTGCCATTTTGTCTGTGCCAGAAAAATTCCAAGAGTCATCAGTTCCCGCCATCCGGAATCGCGTACGGCCATCAATGATGTCAAGACAGAAACACCTCTCATCAGTAAACACAATGAGTTCCATTCATTTTACCACTGATCTCTACCAATGAAGACGCTATTGATAACGAGTGGTCATAAACGGCAAGCATGAAATAGGAGGAGGCCTATATTTGAGGCCGCCGTCCAGTAGACGGCTTGTCCTTGCTGTGACACAAGGACACGCTATAGCTCGAATTTCGGGCACTGACGCACTCCAATCTGATACAGTCATTCTATTAATAGACCTATCTTCTCAGAACTCAAAGAACTATGAGCATTTGATTCTAGTTCCTCTTATAGCGTTCCTGGTACCATTGTTACCAGGAAATAAACCCTCTTGTGGTTTTTCCGCCAATTATTTGGCGATCGCACGAAAAAATATATTTTCATTCTTTTGAAGACCTACTATATACATTCTCACTTATATATTAGTATATATATAGTATATAAACATTATATTTCAGTTTCTTGAAAAGTTGCCTGTCGAAGGACGTCAAAGTCCGAAAGCTTGCCGAATTTACAACTGTAATAAAAGATACTCGTCGCCGTTAACCTTTGTTTTTTCTTCAAATGATGTCAGGCGATTCCTTCTCTTGTAATTCTCACTTATATTAGCTATAGTACACTCATGGACAAAACTTAAGGAAGTTGTACATTCTGGCATGTATATTGGATTCATAAAATAATTCTGAATATATTACAGTGACCTTTATTGAAAACACACTAGATAGCCAAGTGTGAACAAAATTGTCTCTGTCTTCCTCCTCTTAAAATAAAATAAAATAAAACAGACGACGGCGACATCAAAGACGTTCTACTTCCTCCTTAAGTTTTGCCCATGAATGCGTTTACAATATCACTTGGCTTTGTTCCCGCCTTGTTGATCATTTTCAACATTTACCTAAATTTCCCTAAACAAAATTTACTGCAAGATTCATCTTCATAAAGACTTTGCCAGTGAAATTTGAATATGATAATTACACGTTCCAGTATAGGCAACGCCCATTTATCATTGTCTAGAAACTTATATATTGTGTATCATTTGGAATATCTATGTGACAAGGTCTTTAAAACAACCAAACACAATACTGCAGCTAAAGAACAATACCAACGTTAAAATCTGTGCATAAGGTCCAGTTACATTTGATAAATATATGACAAATGTCTTCCACAAGGTTCATCTGTACAAAATTGAAAATAGACGTTTAGTAAATACAATAGATTTAGAATAGTAAATACAAAAGATTAATACTGGAAGCACTGATTTCTTCAAAATATAATAGCATAAATAGACACATAGATATCCCAGAGACATATGATAGGCTGGTCCAAAAACTAAAATAGAATTATCCGATTTCTCTTCATCACACCACTTAACAATATTGCATATAATAATATCAACCAATTGACTAATATACATAGCAATAATTTTTCTTAAATACTAAAATATAAAACTTCATAAATAATCCTAAATATGCAAAAAACAGCTTATATATATATATATGTATAAATAAATATATGGCATATACTGGATATAAATTATTAATCAGCTAGTATTTCTAGGGGCAATACGCCTCTCTTTATCAGGGCTTTTCTTTGAGTTAAACTAAATCACGTGGGCATGTGATCCACTCACGCTATACAAGACCAAAGCGAGAAAACCATTTAAATAAAATATATATAACTGTACATACATGATTACTTGAAATTGTATCTATTATTCCTGTAGAAGGGCAGCTTGCGCCCGAAAGCTCGAATGATTTTTCAAATAAAGAAACTTATCCTTTTTGAATCTATTCGTTATTATAATATCTATGTATATATATAAAAATGAATGTTTGTGTGTTTGTTTGTATGTCCGGTATACAAATTCGCAGTAGTTAACTAATTCAAAACAAAATTTCCGTACATAGGTAAAATTTAACGGGGAAGACGATAGGCTATTTTAAAAAATATATATAAATCAATTATTAAAACTATATATTCAAATTATTCTACTTAGCTCACGAACAGCGCCCTCTATCAAGTACTAAAAGGTTATAAATACGTTTAAAATCTAAATCTTCTCAATATTTTATTAATAATAGTTCGCTTAATAACAAATATAATATAAATATTTATATAATAACTGCTCTAATTTGAAATATTTGGTAGGTTTTATTTATTTATATATTTTCATTTATAGATATAACTGATCTAATTCGCCGTTTAAAATAACTAATAATAGTTCGCTTAATAACACATATAATATAAATATTTATATAATAACTGCTCTAATTTGAAATATTTGGTAGGTTTTATTTATTTATTTATTTTCATTTTTAGATATAACTGATCTAATTCGTCGTTTAAAATAACTGCTCTTGAAATATTTGGTATGTTTTATTTATTTATTTATTTTCATTTTTAGATATAACTGATCTAATTTGTCGTTTAAAATAACTGCTCTTGAAATATTTGGTATGTTTTATTTATTTATATATTTTCATTTTTAGATATAACTGATATCAGTTTAAAATAACTGCTCTAATTCGAAATATTTGGTATGTTTTATTTGTGTTCACTCTATTTCTATTTATTTTAAGTATTATAATTTCCATGTTTCAAAAACCTATTTCAAAAAGGTCGTTAGAAATATGTAAGGCCTGAAATAGCTTTACCTGCGAATATTTATAATGCCAAGCGTAGCTTAATGGTTAGGTGTGCGGCTTCGTATTTCCACAACCTTCGTTCGAAACTTAGCCTGGGTGTTTTTTTTTTATATTATTGAAGCAAAGTTTTTTTTTTACAGTACCAAAATTTCCATACATAGGTAAAAAAAAATACGAGGAAAACGATATGCTATTTTAAATTATATATAAATTAAATATTAAAACTATATATTCAAATTATTCTACTTAGCTCACGAACAGCGCCCTCTATCAAGGTTATAAATACGTTTAAAATCGAAATCTTCTCAAAATTTTATTAATAATAGTGTTCGCTTAATAATTAGAATACTTGATCTAAATCGAAATATTTATAGACGCTCGCTCGATTTGAAGATTTATATCGTAACTAATCTGACTGTAAAGTTTGGAGCGGAACGTTTCACAAGAGTGACATCCACGGCGCCAATTTATAATTGTAACGAATAGTGTTTGAATAAAACATTTAATCGGCTAAACCCGGGCGGTATTTACGGTAACTGTAGCCATTATAGGTATCTATGTCATATATGTCAATTCAATAAAGAATCATTTCAGAATAGGTTTTATATACATCGCCCTTTATATAAGGTAGGAGCTTTGCTCTCCATCCAATTACTTCGTGGTATCAGGTTCTTGATTATCGAGTTTAAAAAAAAAACTAGCCCAGAATGATATCAGTATGTTTGTTTTATATGTTTGCGCACGTATACAATCTTATCTTTTGTTATGTTTTGTTAGTGGCCAACCTGATTAAGCTAAGTAATTATTATGTTATATTTCCGAAATTCTTATTCTCGATTTTGACTGTTGTTTATTTGCTCTTATTTTACGGTGTAAACCGATTTCTTCTAGTTTATTATATTTCCATAGGTTTTTTTCTGTTTTAAATTGATATTCTTGAAGTGGTTTTGCCCCCGATTATTTTTAAATAAATGATAAGATTACTACTCGTTTTGCCCCTCTTAAATTCTGATTTAATAAGGGTTTGTGGCGTTTTATTTGTGGCCTGCGATGTGTTAATTTGTTTATGATTTTGGCTGATTATATTTATTGCGATTTTGTCTTCTATTCAATTTACTAATTAATATGAATGGGTAATATTGGATTTATTATGTTTCTCATCTCTTTTTGGTTGATTTTTTATAAATATTTATTGTTGGTGAACCAGAGGCGCCGCTTGTGTATATAAAAGTGAAAATGGTGCAAATAACGACACGTGAGTTCGTATAGGGATGCAATTAAAGTTTGTGGTTCATTACAAAGCAGTCCTATCTAGAATATGTAAGTAAATAGAGACGCGATGAGACTTTTCTCCAAACTCTGTCGAACTGTCCTATTCAGACCGGTTCTTTTCGGGCCTTCTTCATCTCCTACAGACTAATCCAAGCGCACACAGCCACAATGGGTTCACTGCGTTCCTGAAAAGTCAACGCTCCATACAGTTTACAACCGACTTGGACAAAATTTCAGGATACTTCTGGCCTTTGTTGACCAGAGAACTCCTTTCAGACACTGTCTTGAGTCCTCTTACACTGGACTCTTTCGTCCCAGAGTCCATTTGCCGAAAATCCTCGCTTTCAGCAAACTGCTCATCACGAAGATTACTTCAGTACTTCCTTCCTTGTTTGCAATATCTTCCTGCTTCAGCAGTTTTTTCTAAGTAACCTCGACCCTCTTTTATGTCGTTTCAATGTAAGTGTGTAGAAGTTGCTATTGAACAGCAAAACAAAACGTTTAAAACGTTTCTTGAAAGAATAATTGGGGTTATTATTGTTATATGCGGTAATAACTGATAATTCAGCAAATATTTGAATATTTATTTTAGATTATATAATTGCGCCATTGATATCAATGATAGTCAAGTTCTCCTCCACAAACTACGCTATATTGTACAATTATTTTAATGTTTGATCTGCTATATTCTATGATAATTAAGCTCCATACCTTGGCAAAATTCAACTTTATAAAGTCTATAAAAGTTTCAAAGGTCAATAATTTTGTCGTGTTTTTTAATTTGTATTGGGGAAAAACGGATTTACTTCATAACACAGCTTTGAGGTTCACATTGATTAGGGATCCTGGGAAAATAAGCTCTAATAAAATAGTTTTATCTAAAGTGATATACTTGCATAAAGGGGGTTTTATAGGAAACTTCCCTTGGAATAAGTTTTAGTTATTTATAAATTGTAAGTTTTCAGTAAAATAGTTTGGCTGCGAAAGAGAAGAGTGGAGTTTTAAACGCAAAGCTTTGCTGCAATGACGCTTGAATCAATAATAAAACAACCTAGCAGAAGGCCATCAAGAGTAAAGCCAACTTACGAGCTCGTTAGCGATAGAGTTTAATATTTGACTTCTGACCCATCTGAGTAAACTTTGAAGAAACTAAATGCTCCCCGAGAGTAAAAATAATAGTTTCAGCCTAATACTAATATTGAAGTTGAAGTAGTAAGTCAGTTCGTGGCGCTGATTGGCTGACGAGGTTGCCATGGTAACGGAATCTATAACGGGACCGCCGCATCATCCCGGCGAGTTGGTCAGTTGGGGGATGGGCCGTCATTATCGGGGTCGACAGCCGGGAAAACAAACGTTCCGCCATTAGGATCCTGGAACTCACTCCATATCTTGGGAGCACGTTGTGGGCGCAAAGCTGGCAATGAAGAACCATTCGCCATAACACAATGTCAGACGTTTGTTCATTAAATTGTTCATATTTATACGGTGAACTCTCACACGCATTTTCGTATATATTTTATAAATTTTTCAAACTTTTTTCAAACAGCTTTTCAGCATATGTAAAACAAAAAGTTTCAAAATCCGAGTTTTTTACAAATATATCTTTCATGTCGGCGTTAAGTTTAGTTAGTGTGATACTCCCGTCGAAGGACTGATAATTCCGAAAGCTTGAGAAAATAAAAAGTTATACAAGAAACTTGGCCCTGAAAAATTATTTAGTTCAATAAATCTGTTTGTTTGTATTTTATCCCCACGTTGGGTCTGACCACTACTTAGACCAATTATAATAGTTCATAATCTCAATGGCTCGATGGAATTTTCTAGATTTTCAGATGGATCAAGCTTAGAAGCTTCTTAGATAAAATCAAGATGTTGGGAAGTTGCTTCATCTTTTCTCTTTGTTACATTTATCAAATGTTTAATGTTGGCTGTAAACTTGAGAGACTGAGGTGAGACTAAGTCTTGAATCTAGAAATTGACTGCTCTTTGATTTTATCTCTAACAATCAACGTAAATTCTATAATACCTAACTCTAAATTTAGATAATAATGTCTTTAATTTCTATAAGCACATGTTAAGTGTATGTCTTTTTAAATGAAAAATTCTTATCTGCATTCTATGAAACGTATTCGGCAAAAATGTATCAATTTAGAAATACATATAAGAGAGACATTAAACGCCATTTAAATTTCATCTAATATTATCTTTATGTTGTCTTTAAAAACCCATTAGCATATATGAATGTATGCTGAAGAACGTAGATTTAGATAAGTAAATAAGACACAGTTTCAGATTAGGAAAAATATGAGCAAATCAGCGCTATATATATAGCATGGTGACAATGTGAGCATATTAAAATTTCTTTAACTAATACCCAGATTAAAGAAAGGGAAGAGATAAGGTTTGTCTCTCTCGAAATAGGTCTCTTTGTTTAGCCCATATTTTTGAAAGTAGAGAGAGCGAAAACACTTTATAACGTAAGAATTATCGGTTTCTTTATCGAGAAAATTTCATAACGGAATTTCCTCGGTAATTTCAATAAACCCCTATTGAAAATTTTATAGCGGTACTTTTGAATCAAACTCTATATAATATCTGTCGTGATACTTTTAATGAACACTCTTTATTTTTATTTAAAAATTACAAATATTTTCTCACAATGAAAAACTTTATAAAAAGTAACTCATTGTGAGAAAATATTTGTAATTTTAAAACTTTTTTCGCAATTTTATCATGAATAGAGAATGAACACTCTTTATAACGAAAAATGTAATTTTAATGAAAATTATCACAAATATATTTCTCGGTACCTTTTAAGTAAAACTTTTCATAGTGAAATTCTTCTTAACGAAAAATACTATGTATTTATAACGTGTAATCGATTCTTTGAATTTCGTTCTGAAGTTTCCACTTCAGATCTATTATGTGTATTCTATAAATTCTACAATGAATTCTTGCACATTTTTAGAAATACGATATAGTTTTAACTGTCTGAAAAAAATGGAAAGGATTTCATTATACGAAAAACACTAGCGTAAATAATTATCAAATACCTTCACTTGGATATTTCAACAAAACAGAGAGAGAGAAAATGATAGAACATCCGAAATTTATAAACAAAAATGTAAATATTAATTAGATTTCGGCTAAATCCTCCTACCGTAATGAAAATAAGGAGTCTATAAGAAAAGGCAAATTTTGTTTGTATGGGCATTTAGTCTTTGTAAGGAGTAGGCGAAAATCAAGTAATATACGAAGCCTCGTTGGATTAGTGGATTCGATGTTTAGGACTTGATTACACACGCATAATTTAATTGAATGACATATAAAGCAATATTTTTTTCGCAATGTAATGACTAATACTAGAGGAAGAATAATATGATACATATAGAGTGTGTCCCGAAATAACGGAGTTAAACATTTTATTCGTAATTTTATTTTAAACAAAAAAAATGAACAAATTAATAATGTGTGTGCATAATAATTTAATCAGGGGATACTAATTAACTATTTATTCAGCGGGTTACAAAGTGGTCTCCCTTGACGGCGATACACAAGTACAACACACAAGTCCTCGGGCGACAATCGGTCCTATTCTCGGCGCAGCGATCGCGTCAAAGACCTCAAACTTTTGTGGCGTGTAGCACAGGTCTTGGCCTGCAAATTGGACTATACACTGTGATCGGGTGAGTGGGGCGGCCATTCCGCCGACGTGGTGAAATTCGGAAAATAGACTCTGCACTAGTCCTCAGTCAATTTCACTTTGTGAGCAGGCCCGCAGAGTTCTACTGGAACTCCCAATCCGCATCGCCTAAGTGCTGTTGAGCCCAAGATAGTACGACGGCATCGAGAATGTGGTGTCGATACACTTCTTGGTTGATTTTGACCCCCTGATCTTTGAAAACGAGAGGGTTTTGCCACTTGCGCAAATCCCGGCCCATACCATAACTGAGTGCGGAATTTGGCGTTGTTGGACGATGGCCGACGTTCCGGGTGCCTCAGCGGACCAGCTCCTGTCGTTTTGATAGTCGTGCGCCTGTTCGAGGGTGAAAAGCTTCTCGTCCGTGAAGAGGATGAGCTCCCATCGCTGACTAGTAGCCTGATGCTTGAGTTGGCGACATCTCTCAAGGCGCAACGCTTGTTCTCATCCGTGAGGAGATGAACTTTTTGGAGATTGTACACCTTGAGATTGAATTCCTTTTTCGCTATGCGATGTATATACGACTTGCTCATACCGGCCTCATGGGCTAATTTTCTCATGGACATTCTTGAATTTCGTTGAAGTCGATTTTTAATGATCTTACGGTTGGCGAAAGTGTTGGCGGTGCGCTTTCTTCCTCTTCCAGCACGGTCGCCTTATGGTCAAGCTCATTGAAACAATGGATGGCCTTGGATACAGTTTGTTGAGGCACTTTGAGCAGCCGAACAATTTCACATTGACGTTTTCCTTGTCGAAACAGCTCAATAATTGCACTATGTTTGTTTGACATCCTAAACATTACAAAATAAGCTAGGGAAATATTGACACATAAAACGTAAAGAATCCGACAAAAGATAAATTAAGTTATTGCGGTTCAAAACTCTTTCATGTTAGGATAAATTGAACATTAACTTTTATTTTAGGGGGAACCCTTTGTATATATAATATAAAGTCGCGGGAGGGAGGTATTCATGACCCAAAGGAGGGCACATCTCCCTTTAACTTACCATAATATACCAGCTTAAACATATTTTTGTTAAATTCGGCCAATTTCATAATTTCTCTCGTAGGATGTTATGAAATCGAAGCCACCCCTGTATTGATGAGGTCCATAGCCCGAAATATGGTATAGAGGTTGGCTTTATGTGTGAAATTTACAAACCTGGTGTGTTGGCTTATTACTTATCAATACTAATAAGGTTTTTTACTAGGGTTATAAACATAGTGCATTGCTTTAATGCATAATTAAAAGAAGATAGCCACCTTTGGTTCACATACATACACCCACATGGACAAAACTTGAGAAAGTTGTACAACCTAAGTTGTACCTTTTAGCATGTATATCGGGATTCAGACAATGACTCTGAAATATATTTAATACACAGTGGCGCCTTTATTAAAGACACACGAGATAACCATGTATGAAAAATGCCTCTTTCTCCTTCAAAAAAAAAAACAGACAAGCGGCGACATCACTTTCTACTTCCATGAGTTTGTTTATGAGTCTATATGACGCATACTGCCGAAGCTTTTGCGTGAACCTTGTTATAGCCCTAATTGTTATTTAAAAAATTAAAATATTTTCGAAATTTCTATTATTTATACTTCATATTTTCATTTTTTCTAATTTCTTTCTTTTATAACAATTTTAATTATTGTTTTATTTTTTTTAAGTCAAGAACTTAATTTATCCTATTGATTACAAAAAATGAAACATCGTGAAGACATAATTTACTTTAATTAAATTATTTAAATATAATTTATTTTATTTCAAAAACGTTTTTAAAACAATTTATTCATCATATATATCTTCCATCGTTTGGTCGTTCATTGTTATCTGGCTGTAATGAAATAATTGATAATTGCTGTCTAGACGTGCTGACGCCATTGGTAGAAACTCTCACATCTTCAAATATCCAACGACCTATTTTCTACTCTACCACTGGTGGAGAAGATGACCCGATACTCATTTAGAAAAAAGGGAAATTTGATACATTTTAAAAAGAATATTTAGCCACGAATGTAAAGATGGAATCAGTTACCGATGTAAGCAACTACTTTGTTCAATACCAGCCAAGGAACCCTTTTATTTTCTCCGGGGAGTAGTGAAATTCCCCACAACTGGTTGAAAATTTATAAACGTATGGCGAAGCACAATCACTAGGACGAACTACTCTGTCTCGCCAACGTTATTTCTAGGAGAGCATCCACACCCGGGGGAGTTTATTTCTAGATTTGAAAATGTATTTGGAGGGAAGAAATATTTGAGGATGCAAGTCGAAAAGAACTTTAAAATACGAGGACAATTAAAAGGTGAAAGCACCAAATTTTATATTCAAGAAATCTTGCACCTTTTCAAAGAGGTAAACCCACAAATGAGTGAGGAAGATCAAATCTCTTACCTCATAAAGGGAATCGCGGAAGAATTATATTAGACGCTTCTCCCAAAAGATGTCCACACCAAGTCATCACCGAGTGTCACCGTGTTGAAGAACTCCGCTGTAAATAAGTTGTCCCGTTCAGGTACGAGCGCCTATCATATGTGGCCTCTATTTGTGACCAGGATGATGGAGAAGATCTGTCAACACTAATGCGAAAAATTGTCCGCGAGGAGGTACAGCGGACATTAGGCTCTCCTCGATAGGAGCTAAAAATTGCTACCGTTGAGGAAGAACCCTGCAGCCAATCTCAAAAGAAAACACACCTTCAGATAAGAAACACACAGACCGTTTACATATCTTAGGTATGAGACCCAACCTAGAGATTTTCCTCTTAGAATTCAGTACCATGATCAAGGAGGAAGGAACGGCACAAATGAATGGCGGCTATATGATAAGAAACCAATTTGTTTCCAATGCGGACGTCCAGGCCACGTCCAAAGAAGGCGCGATAACCTAAGGTATTTTGTAACTCTCAGCCCAAATTCCAAGAGCACAACGACGATTCCCAATGACATTCCCACACGTTATCGAATCCCTTTTCCTTACCCAGGCCGAAAAGGACAACCTTCGTCGCCTGCTAGGAGATCCAGCCGGTCGTTCCCGTTTCCTAGAAGATACGACCTATATTGGAGGCGAAGCCTCAAAATTAGAAAATAATTCGTTGTCGACCACAGTGTAAATAGGAGAAAACTAAATTGACTTAAAAATAGAAGAAGAAATAGAAGACCTACCAAACCCTCATGGAGAAGACGTCCCAAATTAAAGAAGGCAAACACTACAGACACTTGAATATATCTTTTGCTCTAGTACTCGGTCTCAGGTCCTGAGGATGTAAGTCTCTTTCTGAGCATCAGTAGGATGCTTTTTATAGAAGGAGGCTATGCGACAAAGAAATAATTCACTTTAATTATTTAATTATAATTTATTTCATTTTAAAAACATATATATAACAGTTATTCATCATATATCTACCATAAACCTGTTCATTCATTGTTGTCTAGCTGTAAATAATTAATAATTGTCGTCTAGACATGCCGACGTCATCGATAAATACTTTTACATCTCGTCAGATATTCAACTACTACATAAATAAAACCGTAATCACATAACACCTGTACTTTTACTTTTGCACCTACTCGTGAACTTGAAATCTTTGAACCTTTCAACTAGACCTGTACGTGGGTCTTTCCAAATATTTCGTTTGACCCTATAATCGTGAATTTTCATTTGTACATCTGTTTCTAGATTTACTTGTGTGTTTGTACTTGTACTTGTTTGATTGCACTGCAGTGCCTGCTTTTGTACCTATGTTTCTTTACACATATATACTCGCGTATGTTTCACAAATGTTTGCACCTATATACACATTGTGTGTGTTTATTCACACTTTACTGCCAATGTTTGCTACTTTATTGTAGGTGTGCTTGAACACATACTATGTATGTTTGCTTCTATACTGTATTTTGATATTTGCCTCTTTTACGTGAGTATTTACAGTGTGTGTTTTTATCATAACTGTATATACTTGTACCTGTAATGTGTTGGTTTGCTTATTGTGCATGTTTGCATTTGCACCTTGTATGCTCACACTGTACTGTGTATGCTTTCACAATATCTGTGTATTCATTGACATCTATATTGTGTTTTCACTTTAAAAGTGTATATTTGCTCTCTTTTCTGCGCAAGTTTGCATGTTAACTGTGTTTGTTTGCCCCTTAACTATCCATGTTTGCACTGTAACGCTATGTTCCAACTTAACTGTGTGTTTTTGCATCATAACTGCGCAAGTTTGCATGTTAACTGTGTTTGTTTGCCCCTTAACTATCCATGTTTGCACTGTAACGCTATGTTCCAACTTAACTGTGTGTTTTTGAATCGTAACTGCGCAAGTTTGCATGTTAACTGTGTTTGTTTGTCCCTTAACTATCCATGTTTGCACTGTAACGCTATGTTCCAACTTAACTGTGTGTTTTTGCATCATAACTGCGCAAGTTTGCATGTTAACTGTGTTTGTTTGCCCCTTAACTATCCATGTTTGCACTGTAACGCTATGTTCCAACTTAACTGTGTGTTTTTGAATCGTAACTGTTATCAAATTACAAAACTATTTTAGACGCGTAATATTCTTTTCAAAATAAAACAATTTCTACTGCTTTTACTTCAATGGAAAAATAAAGGGAGGGCCTGGCTCATCAGTGGTGAACCCTCTCAGCGGTTTCGCCAGTTTAATCGTAATCGTAACTGTGTATGTTTGCACAGAATTGTGTATATATGCGCCTATTCTGTGTATATTTTCACCTATACTATGTATGTTTGCCTTTACACTGCCTATGTTTGTAGCTGTATAATGTGTATCTTTGAACTTTGACTATATTTTAACCTTTATTATACAATTACCATATATACTGTATGTGTCTACACCTGTAACTCAGTATATTCAGTGAATGAAATCATGGTTGTCTCTATGTTGCGCTAAATATAATCGGTGCTGTAGAGAGGGAAATTTGAGAGAACGTCACTAAAAAAAGTCACTATTTAGTGAAACGTGAAATTCCAATTGTGTCTAATCCCATTTAAAGACCCGTAAAAAACTCTTCAGCGAAAATTAAATTTGAAAATAATCCTCTTTCATCTCTTCTATTCGTTTGGTTTCTAAAAATATTCTTCTAGATGCGAAAATGGGTCCTTTTTAAAATACAGAAACTATGGTATTTAAATTGTGACAAATTGTTCTTATTTTACCGAATGTGTGGGATTTAAAATAAATTTTATAATTAAAAGAATGTTCGCGGTAGCGTGTAAAATATCCTCCTCGGTGTAAAACCTTCACATAACCCCAAAGATATTTTTAAAGAGATCACTTAAATTTCAAAAAGTCCAAAAAACGGTAATGTTGCAAACCTTGGACGCCATGTCTGCTGGGCTGAGTCACGCAGCTTACATTTATTTATATGTCCATCGATCGGTTGTATGTGGGGTCGTCTGGTGCCCAATGCCATGCACCGGAACTCACCCCTAGCATCAAATCTCTTATTCATAAATATTACCTCTGTGTATGAAGTATATATATAATTTTTGCCTAAATAAAATTTACTTGTATACACATTTCAGTGGTAAATTCAATTCTTGAGTTAATACAAATATTTTTTGTATGTTTGATATTTTTATTGGTTATATCTATATACGAAATATTTTTTTTTTTTTCTCTTCTCCATTTGTCCCCCTTCAGACGAAATCATGGAAATAGTGCCCTTGAGTTGAGATAAAGAGACAGTTGAGTACTTTATTTGGTTATTTATATTGAGTGCGCTTCCTTCAATTCAATATATTTCCGTATATGTTGGAGAGTAGGGTCTTCAATTTCAGATTTTGTGGATTTAAGGAAAGTTTATGCTCCCTCTTTATACACTGATGGATGCAGGTGACCGCTTTCAATCTGGCTAATTATGTGGATTTTATTTAGTTGGAGGATTTGTTTGGTTTATGCTATAATTTGATACTATGAGTGAATAGTTTGTCTATGTTCTGCTTTGATAGTGGCTTTTCCAGTTGGTTGTTGTGACCTCTTGATGAAAGGTAGGTTTCAGACTTTATTACACCATGATGTTTCTTCCTTTGTCAATGAGTATTTATTCCATGAAAGCCCACATGCGATTACACCCACTGTAGGCATATATTTAATATTTTAGTTTAATTTTTCTATTTATTTGGCAATATTTAATTTAATTTGTCTTATATATATTATAGACGTTTTTTATATGAAATATCTGTGTGTGTGCACACACACAAATAATATATCTCAAAATACTATTTTAAAAATTTACTCGTAGCAATGGAGACATTGCAAAAAATCTTCATATATATCTGTTAAGGGATATGTCAAGTGGTATATAAACTTATAAAATATATTTTCACAATTAATATTTCTTTATAATTGATATGCAATTTTTACAGGCCTAAGTCAAGAGAAACATCGAATATTTTCAACGTTAGGAAAATAGACATTATTTCTTGATATAAGCCTGTAGAATAGCGATTTTCGCTTTAAAAAATCTTTCAAATTACAAATTCAAAAAACCATATAAATATAATAGCTTTAACAATTTTACCTTAGATTATTTAAGTGTGATGTGCTGACAATATGTGTTATAAACTTTAATTTGTATTTTTAAGTTACTGAAGTTGAAATATGATTCTTCTTCACCATACTCCAAATAAACCTGTCATCTCGTTAGGTGCTGTACCGAAGCATTTGCAATCAGTTGCCTTTCATCAGTCTGGGCTCCTGCGCTCACTAATTTCCAATTCACATACCTGTGATTGGATTAGTTCCAACACGAGCACAGATTCCTCGTCATCTCGATCTTCGATCTAATTTACTGAATATATTTCTATATAAAAGTTCAGAAATAGATCAATTGCTTCTCCTGACAATTATACAAGTCATAATGAAGCTGAACTGCGACTGTGGACAAATACAAACAATGCACCATATCCTAAGGGACTGTCCTCGAAGATTCTTCCAGGGAACACTTGGGGATATCCACCGGTGCACAGAGGAGGCCCTGGAGTGGATTCGTCACCTCGACATTCCACTCTAGAGAAACTTGCCAACATTGTTGTATTGTGCTGTAAAAAACAATATCATACGCAATATATATATATATATATAATGAAGCTTGTCACGTAAAGAAGCAGTGTATATAGTACCAGCCTTACTATGATCCCAACTTATAACTCTTCCAGATGGCATTATTGCTACACGTGATTAGTATAAGGGCTGAATGTTAATCCTTCACATGGCCCGAATCAGTGAATTATTTCATGGTTTTGCATTATGCATCGTCAACAGTGCATTAATTTATTTATTTCAACACACAAAACGCGATATCCCGGCTAGGGATAATTGCGACGATTTCCTTTTTTTAAACAGAAACAGTTATGTACAAGAAAGTAATCAAAAATAAAAAGAGAAACAGTGTATTAAAGAATGAGATTTTCTCTTTTTTTACCTAAAATATTTTAATGAATAAAGATAACATGTTATTAATTTATTTCTTTTATTACAATCTAAGATGAATTTTTATTTCTATATACCTTGATATATATGTAGATTAGGATTATGTAAAAGTATGCTCCTGTTCTTATTCGTAGGTGAAAAGAGAACTAAATGATGTGCTATAAAATTCTAGCTATGAATATAACTTTTTTTGTCTTTCGTATATTTTAATTCTATATTATATGCGATCCATATTTATTTTCTGTTTTCTAGGAGAAAAAATATATATGTGAAAAAAATAATAGAAAATAATAATAATAAAAAGGTCAGGCACATGTGCCAGGACAAAGGCACATGTGCCTTTTCAGCTTACTCCACGCTGACGAGCGCCAACTGCGCGAAACGCGTTCGTGGATGGCTTTTCTTGATTTATCAAGAAATTGGGTTGGCCAAATATCAGGGAACAGGCTAAATCAATTTTTAGTTTATTTCTGTACCACTAGATGGCGCTCTTCCATCTGAAAAGCACATGTGCTCCTGGTCAGGATATGTGTTTTTTATTTTTAATATATGTATATATGCTTACAAAATTATATATATATTCCAATAATAAATATCTGTGAGCATTTGTTCATCAATAGTTTTAAAAAAGTGAGAGCATTTTTAAAATTAATATCCACGTAAATGCAAATATGTACATACATGTATGTACGCGCGTTTATACATCTTTTTAGATTAATGTACGTTGTATAAACGAGTATAATTATATTTTAGACTATCGCACATGTGCAAATTTCGACCTATATAACACAAATGAAATAAAGTTGTATATATTAAATAATGTAGGTGATTTGCGCAACATGTTTAAAAATTAAAAGGAAACACTTGGTGTGACTTATAGAATAGGGAAAGTTTAATAAAAGCGCTACGCTCCAATATCTATCATGCGTGGGTGTTTACCATCTGATTAGGATTTAATAAATAAGTCGCGCGGATCATGGAAAAAAGATCAGGAGCCGCCGCGATCGATCCACGCTTTTAATTAGCACTTCTCCCCGCGACTTAATTCCCTTTTAAATACTCCGGCACCGAGCTGCTGCGACATCCCTCGGAGGGAATCATCTTAATATTATTGTTTTGTACTTATCGACCGTATCTCCATTGTGATTGTCCTGCCGACCCAAGCTCCTTCAGATTTTGAGAATAGGAATAATACTTATTTAATTTATTCTTGTGTACTCTCTTATTGATTCTTTTCAATATCTTGGACTTTATACTGCTCTCCTGAGATAAGCTTCTCTAAATTTGGAATAGGAATAATACTTTTATATAATATATACATTATATTGTACTTTCATCTCTCGACTGTTTCCATTGTCCTGGAATATTATACTGCTCTCCTGAGCTAAGCTTCTCCAAATTTGGAATAGGAATAATACGTTTATATAATATATACATTATATTGTACTCTCATCTCTCTTTCTCTCGACTGATTTCATTGTCCTGGAATATTTTACTGCTCTGCTGACCTAAGTTCCTCCAGATGTTAAATAGGAGTAATACGATTATATAATATATACATTATATTGTACTCTTATCTCTCTCTCTCTCTTGTCGGATGCCATTGTCCTGGAATATTATACTGCTCTGCTGAGCTAAGCTTCTCCAAATTTGGAATAGGAATAAGACGTTCAAATAGTATATATATTATATTGTACTCTCATCGCCTGTTTCCATTGTCCTGGAATATTTTACTGCTCTGCTGACCTAAGTTCCTCCAGATGTTAAATAGGAGTAATACTTATTTAATATCGTTTGGTACTCTCAACTACTGTTTTCAATGTACTGAACTATTGTAATGTCATGCTGAGCTAAGCTTTAATCCAGATCTTGAGTAGGAATAATACTTATATAATATATTGTTTTGTACGTAAACACGTTTTTTCACTCTCTTTGCTATGTTCATGAGCTAAACTCTCCTAATACTTTTAAAAGTGGAATGATATTTTAATGACAGGGGTTTTTAACATATCGCCTGGCTCCATTGTAATAGAATATAACCTCGAGAGATAAAGGAAACTGAAATTAGAATAGTATTAAAATTATATATGTATATAATATATAACCGTTGAGGTACAGCTTGCACCCGCTGACGAGGGACAACTGCCCGAAACGCGTACGTGGTTAGCTTTTCTTGATTCATCAAAATTGGGTATTTGGCCAATTCTGTAATAATTAAAATTCAATGAATAGTGATATTTATTCCGACAGATGGCGCAAGTCATCAGCAATTTTCAGTTGCACGATAAGGATATACCTTTTTTCTTAATTTATGCACCTTATCCCAGTACAATTTCACGTTTGTGCTATTTTTCATATATATATATTTCCTCAACGCAATACATAACATGAAACTATCCAGCACAAGTAGTATTTCACATCAATTTCACATTGGTGGCAGCCTATTAACTATCAAATAATTTGACCCACAAAGGGGAAAGTCATTCTATCTTTCCCTTTGCAATGACGACGCCCTTAGCCATCCTGGTGATTGCTAAGGGACTACGAGGAAATACAGGCTGGAAGTGAGGAGGGATCAAGAAGGCTCCTTCATGTCCGAAAGAACACTCATCGAGTGGGAGAGCCCTCCCCGCTGAAGAAAACTGTAAATATATATCATCACCTTATTGCGTGTATTATCATTTATCCTCTTTGTTTTTTATTTTTTTCATCAAATATTGATTACGTGTTAATAAAGTATTTTAAATTGTCTCTCTCAATTGTCTTTTTCCCTTTGGACGGAACTCGAAGTATTACCTATAACCCCAGTTCGGTAGAATATCTCAGTTCACCGGTTTGAAGAAGAAATCCAGTGGTATCCATCAAGCATATTTAATTGTGAAGAAATTAAAATTCCTCCAAAATTTCCTTGAAGTAGATCAGCGACAGATATAATCGGGAAAACGCTAACGGTTAACATCCGGGAAATTAAGCCATTCGCACATTCTGCGTTAGACACTATTCGCCCCTAACTATTTTTCAAAAGGTTCATTTTCCAAATATATTTTCGTATTCATTGTGAAGGTGAATCAGTCCTCTGTGTGGATCTTCAATCAAGCTCCTTCAAGGCGATCGGTCCATAGCCATATTTGGTGGTAAGACTTTGCCTTGGTTTGTTGGTTTATTTTCCTAGGATTTTCATGTGGTAAAATGCGTTAGTTTTACCCCTTGCTTTCCGCGTTTATATGTCGTTGACGTAATAGTAGATTCATTCGCCATTGAAAGCAATTTATAAAGTCAAGGGCAAGCAAGTGTCTTTATACTTGAACCTGGAAACTTATACTAGTCTCTGCTCGGCTCTCTCTTGGTTGAGTCGCCCTAGACGTTGTCCACTCTCGTCCCGTGGAAGCTCAAGGTAAGGATTTCTCCTTCTTAGGAAATTTGGTCTTTTAGTGGGGCATTTCCCACAATCCTCCAGTAATTGAAAGAGAAAGTGAAAACATATATTATATCTTAAAATATAATTTTTTCAAAAATTTTCGATTAGAATTTCCTGTGCGGAAAATAAAATAATTAAATACGAGTATAAGTGATCATACGATAGAAAATATTGCTCTGCGCTCTCGCGTTACTAGATCAAATGAAACTTTTAATTCGCTACGTGAAATCGATGTCATATATTGCCATTTTCTCACTAAAATGATTACCTTATTTCTAACTCTGCAAAAATAGCGAATAACATAAAGCGTTTTCAAATGAAAATAATGGAAAATAAATAGGATCCGTTTTATAGTGAAACATCTGCGAATGAACTAGAAGCGTGCATGTATATTTTTAAAAATATTTGCTAATATTTAATAAACATAATTATATTTTTTGAACAATTTAGCCCAATATTTCTTTTTACGATTGAAACAGCCTCATTCCCTTCTTAATGTGGTAAAATATAATCAGAGTACGAACAGTAGAAAGTTGTTACAATTACAAAAATAAATTTCGCGCTGAAGTAATTCGAATTTTCATAGGTAGATGGCGCGCTCTAACCTATATATAATCACTATAAAAGTATAGAGCGTGATATATAACTACTACGTATATCACACACACACACACCCACAAAGCTTTATTAAGACCAGCGGTCTTATACAGATTCACCACAGGAAGAAATAATAGATGGAGCTCCTATACTCCAGGCAGCGCAGCACCCAACAACAGCCTCCTGGTCTGACGCATGTCCAATGGCCACACATTCCTTTGTGCATACGTCATGTTTAGCGAATTACTATGTATATATCATGAAACTAAATACAATAAATTGTGTAATAAAATTTAACATGAAACATTTGAAATATCTTTAAGCGAACAAATATTGAACTTTTTGCTTCATACAGGATAACTACGGCCCAAATGTCTATTAAAAGTAAAATCCGTTGAAACTAAAGGTTTTTTGATGCCAGTATATTTCTTAATTAGCCTAAAACTGATTCGTGTAAAACGATTTGAATTTTATAAAAAGTTATATTATTGGAGAGAATTCAGTAATGTTTCTATATAGTTGATGAATTGATCACATAGGGCAATTAATTTTGACGAGATTACGTACAGATACCTTGTTGTGTGTAATTCACATATATAATATGCTCTTTTTATCGCGAATGTTTTTTAATCGATAATTAACAAATTAAACTACCCTCACCAAGATGATAAAATACGGGAAGGGCCTGGCTCATCAGTAGTTAACCCTTATAGCGCTTGCAAGTTTAATATTTTATATTATATGAATTTCAAATAATAGATTGTATATATCAAAAACCATACATCCAATCGCCGTGAAATTTTGGGATATTATTAGGTATATTCCCGGGAAGGTTTTTGAAAAATAATTTCTTGAATATCTTGAATATCCTTAGAGTTATTTGCAGATTTGTAGATTTAACTCGCAAGCAGCGCCACCATTGCGACGATGATAACAAGTTTTTTTTATCTATAAGTTTTATTATAACTAAGTTTATTATCTTAAAGATTATTTATCAAAAGAAAATTATCTCAGGATGACACGGCAATTTATTTGAGACAAGAATAATGATACAATTCCAAGGCGAAGATACTATTCCTTTAACTTCCAATTACCGAGGGAACCAATTAATATTGATTTTATTCAACTTATCGAGTATTTTTGAAGGGACCGGGAAAAAATGTTCACTAGATAAAACGATGATTTTGTAATGTAGAAAATTAGGAAAGACAAAATTCAGGATGACACGGCACACAGGGACCGGGAAAAAATGTTCACTTTATCGAGAGATTCAAATTTACGAGTTTCAAATTATCTATTTTTTTAAAAATAAGTTTATAGATAATTGTTTTAACAAATGTTCGTTAGACAAACCTTTACTCGGGTAAAACCCCGGGCGAAGCCGGGTACATCCGCTAGTATTAAATACTAGCCGAGTGACCCGGGCAACGCCCAGGGTTTACCCAAAGGGCCTGCAGAGACTTTAAAAGTATAGATTGACCATGTTTTGATGTCCTGAACTATAGCCTATCATATAACAAACTGTAATTCGACACTATCAATAATTCGACACTTCCGATAATTCGACCGTTTTAAAAATCAAATTTACACAGTCGATTGTTGTTTAAAGACAACCTTACCGGTAAAAAGGTATTACAGAGGCGATGACAGCCACTGAAAATATACAAAATTTATATATAGAGAAATGGGAGAATTTAGTGAATAAAGAAAAGTCCAAAATCTAAATAATTGATAATAGTGTATTAACAAACAACTAATACAAAAAATTCCTTTGAGGTAAGAAACTATAGACATTAGTAAAAAGTTTATGAAAATAAATCAGAAAAAAGAGGTTGTCAACTATATTGCAGAGGAGACTACTTATAAAAGGAATTAATCTAAAGGACTCATTAAAAATTAATTTCTATTTTTATTCATACATGGGTTCAACTTTATATGTATTTTGTCCAAAGTTCAAACACGTGAAAAGCCGCATAGAGCTGTCCATGCGTATGTAGCAAGAACCCAAATATTATTTATAGTCATAGCAAAAGCCAACTTTAGTGAAAACTGATGCCTCTTAAGAATGAAGGGAAGGCTGATATCTGAAGGAGCAAAATATATTTTTGGCACCAATACAGTGTGTCCAACATTGGTCCCGGTCAGTATTTGTGCTTCAACTTTACTTGTATGCCATCCAAAGTTCACACACGTGAAAAAGCCACATAGAGCTGTCCATGCATAAATGCAGGCTCTTGTAGCAAGAAACTCACTCTAGCAAAGGTTTGGCCTTAAGCCTTATTTATAGTCATAGGAAAAGCCAACCCTATTGAAAACTCTTGCCTCTTCAGAATGAAGGGAATGTTGATATCTGAAGGAGCCAAAGATGTTTTGACACCAATACAGTGTGTCCAACATTGGCCCCTGTCAGTATTTGTACCTCAAGGACATGAGAGCACATGCACTGTATCACCATACATGTACCATTGTAAAGACCCTGCTTAAGATTAAAATTTCTCAGAAGCATAACAATAGCACCAACCTAGAGTATAACTGGTGTGGAGGCATTCTTCTGGGAGTAAGGCTATTGAAAAATTCAATAGGAAGTTATTTTGCTCCTCCACAATCTTACACTCCACACTGTTAACACTGAGGAAACACTGACTCGTGTTTGGTAAGCAATTTCAAGAAAGAAACTATAGGTATTGGTTGAAGAGTTTAAAAATATATATTTTGAGTGAAAAAAAAAGACACAAATCAGCAAATAAAATTGCAAACAATACTACTATATCACAGATAAGACAACATATAAAAGGAATGAATTCATTTAAATGACCTCATTAAAATTACATTTATAGTTTTATATATACAATATAACCTCGATAATTCGACCATGTTTTGTTGTCCTGACCTACAGCCTATCATATAACAAACTGTAATTCAACACTATCGATAATTCGACCATTTTAAATTTCAACAATTGTTTGTTGCTCAAATATAACTTCACTGCTAAAAAGGTATTACAGAGAAAACTTCTGACATTGTAAATGTACAAAATGTATGTATAGAGCAGGGGAATAATAAATAAAGACCAAAATCAAATTAATTGATAATAAATAGATTATTGCCAAAAAAAAATACAAAAAATATTTTTTTCTCCTTTCTTATCTTCACTCAATCATATTAGAGTGTCAAGCTTGTAAAGCTTGAAATTAACAACCATCATGATTGGGTGAAGTAGAATGCGTCTGCCTTTGTCATCAAGACTGGGAGCACTACTCAGTGGCAGGCCACTGACTTAGCTCCAAAAGAATGTATCCCTGGATTAGGAGCCCTTACAAGGTACTATCAGCCGTGCCAGCTGAGCCCAGGTTTTTTTAGTGAGCTTGTTACTGCTCCCCCTCCTCCTTTTTCATCCTGGCTTGGGACCGGCAAAGGCGGAGTTTTTTTTTCTTCCAGGTGAGAAACTTTAGGCATTGGTGAAAAGTGTAAATATATATTTTGGAAATGAAAAAAAAAAGGATTAAATAAATCAGAATATAAATTTACAAACTATATTTCAGAGGAGACGATTCATAATAGGAATTCATTTAAATGACCTCATTAAAACTACATTTTATATATACTTGGGTTCAACTTTACATGTATGCTATCCAAAGTTCGCACACTTGAAAAAGTCACATAAAGTCGTCTGTGCGTAAACTCAGGCTCTTGTAGCAAAGGTTTGGCCTTGAGCCCTCTTTATAGTCATAGCAAAAGCCAACCTTAGTGAAACATAAAGCCTCTCTAGAATGAAGCGAAAGTTGGTATCCGAAGGGGACAAAGATATTGCAGACATTATTCAGTGTGTTCAACTTTGGGTACTGTCAGTATATGTGCTTCAAGGACATGAGAGCACATGCGCTAGAACACCATACCTGTTCCATCGCAAAGACCTATAGGCATTGGTGAAAGTGTAAATAAATATTTTGGAAATGAAAAAAATTGCAGATATGACATATTAAAGGAATAAATTCATTTAAAAGACCTCATTAAAAACAACAATTCTATTTTTTTATATATACAATATAATCTAATTAATTCAACACACGATAATTCGACCATTTTTGATGTCTCGACCTACGGCCTATCATATGACAAACTAATTCGACACTTTCGATAATTCAACTATTTTGGAAATTCAAATTTCAACAGTTGATATTTGTCTAAAACCCCTATTATTAACAACATATTAGACTGCAGAGCGCAAAAATGTAGAAAACTGTATGTATATAATTGTATGCAAATAATTGTATGTATAGATCAATGAGTAAAATTTTTTTTTTTTTGCTTATCCCTAATACACGTGGTACAGGCCTTGATAATCATGGTGGGTAGAGTAGGCGACTGTTTTTACTGTAAGTACACCACATGTCTAAACATGTGAAAAGCAGTTCGACTTTGCATGTACAAATGTGCCAGAGCCCCGTTTGATTACTTGCGCTTGCTGGTGGGGTTGGACTTTTGCAAGAATCAGAAGCCATTGGAGCATTTTTTTTATTTTTGCCCAATGCGGGAATCGAACCCGGGTCGTAGCGGTCGAAAACCAATGGCTTAGACCATCCTTCCACCAACCCCCAGTAAAATAAGTAAATAAAAAGAAGACCAAAAATAAGTGATAATAGTTTATTGAATAACAAATAAAATAAAAAATCTTTCAGGTGAAAAATTATAGGCATTGGTAAAAAAGTAAACAAGAGAAATAGCAATTGGGGTTTTGTGTCTGCGGCGAGTCATATTAGCAGGCCTAGCGGTTAGGGGAGTGAGTCTTCCACGGCCTTTTCGAGGCATGACAGAAGACGCTGAAAAAAAAAAGGTAAAATAAGAACCAAGCAGAGGAAAACTATAAAACTGAAAGCCAGGACAGGCATAAAAAGAAAATTCCAAGCATGTGAGGAAACAATTGATGAAAAAAAAAAGGATTCCAAAAAAATACTGCAAAAAAGAAACCAGACACAAAAAGCAACAATTGAGTACACAAATACAGCATCAGCCTATTTATGAGAAGAAAAAAAAAAAGACAGACACAAAAATGGAGCTAAATTCAAATGAAAAACTATAACAGATCAAGTAATCAAATCAGGCATTATGAAAGAAACTGCAAAAAAGAAAATCAGACACAAAAATGGAGCTAAATTCAAATGAAAACTATAACAGATCAAGTAATCAAATCAGGCATTATGAAAGATACTGCAAAAAAGAAAATCAGACACAAAAATGGAGCTAAATTCAAATGAAAACTATAACAGATCAAGTAATCAAATCAGGCATTATGAAAGACACTGCAAAAAAGTAAATAAGACACAAAAATGGAGCTAAATTCAAATGAAAAACTATAACAAATTAATAAAAGAAAATAAGACCTAATCCAAATAATTTAATAAAAAAAACGTCACACACTATTAAATTATTTGGATTAGGTCTTATTAATGAGAAAAAAAAAGATGCCAAAAAAGATAACCAGATACAAAAATTGTGCTAAATTCAAATGAAAAACTATAACAAACACTTATAAAAGATAATTATTATAGAATAAAAGTAATAATTCAATCTACAATTCGAAAAATAATATAACCTCAGCCTATTTATGAGAAAAAAAAAAACGTTGCCAAAGACATTAGGAAAGATACTGCAAATAGAAAACCTACACAAAAATTGAGCTCTATTTAAATGAAAAACTATAACAAAGTACTTACAAATTATAATCATATTCAAATGTATATATATATATATCAAATATATATTATAAATTAGTAAAAGGTAATAAGACAAAAGAACGCATTTCAAAACAAAGGAATTGATGATGATAAATGCAAAAAATCTACGATTGTAAAATAGATTAAATCTATATATATAAAATTGAATGTCTGTCTGTCTGTTTGTTTGTTTGTTTGTACTCTATAGATTCAAAAACCATACATCCAATCGCCGTGAAATTTTGGGATATTATTAGGTATATCACCGGGAAGGTTTTTGAAAAATAATTTCATGAATATCTTGAATATCCTTAGAGTTACTTGCAGATTTGTAGATTTAACTCGCAAGCAGCGCCCCCATTGTGACGATGATAACAAGTTTTCTTATCACTAAGTTTGTTATCTTAAACATTATTTATCAAAAGTAAGATTATCTCAGGATGACACGGCAATGTGACACGGGAAAAAATGTTCACTAGATAAAACTATGATTTTCTATATGATATAAAAAGCCAACAATGAAGAGTGAATGTAATATAAAAAGCCAACAATGAAGAATGAATGTAAGATAAAAAGCCAACAATGAAGAGTGAATGTAATATAAAACGCCAACATTGAAGAATGAATGTAAGATAAAAAGCCAACAATGAAGAGTGAATGTAAGATAAAAAGCCAACAATGAATAGTAAATGTAATATAAAAAGCCAACAATGAAGAATGAATGTAAGATAAAAAGCCAACAATGAAGAGTAAATATAATATAAAAAGCCAACAATGAAAAATGAATGTAAGATATAAAGCCAACAATGAAGAGTAAATATAATATAAAAAGCCAACAATGAAGAGTGAATGTAAGATAAAAAGCCAACAATGAAGAGTAAATGTAATATAAAAAGCCAACAGAGTGAATGTAAGATAAAAAGCCAACAATGAAGAGTGAATCTATATATATATATAAATGAATGTGTGTGTGTGTGTGTGTGGTCTGTTTGTCCTTTATGCCTGACCAAACCACTCATTGGAACGTCATAAAACTTTGTAAAGTTATTTAGTATAGTACTGGGAAGGTTTCTAGCAAAATAATCAAGATAAATATTCTAATTTAGCTGTTATAATTCAACAATCTGCTCTAAATATTATCATGATGATACGATGATTTTGTAATGTAGAAAATTAGGAAAGACAAAATTCAGGATGACACGGCAATTTATTTGAGACAAGAATAATGATACAATTCCAAGGCAAGATACTATTCCTTTAACTTCCAATTACCGAAGGAACCAATTAATATTGATTTTATTCAACTTATCGAGTATTTTTCAAGGGACCGGGAAAAAATGTTCACTTTATCGAGAGATTCGTTAGACAAATCTTTACTCGGGTAAAACCCGGGCGAAGCCGGGCGGGTCCGCTAGTTAAAAAATAAAAATAACTGTTAACATTAGGAAAATAAAAACAGGCCTATCATACGAAGAAAAAAATAACGAAAATTTTGGTATATAGATCGTTATGTGTAGTTCAGAATCTTCGGAGGAGATAGCTCAGGACTTTACAATGGAAAACTCTGTTATGGTATTATCTTATTAAATATAAATGGCTTCCTGAAATAACAGGAAATAATATACACCCCCATGGACTATAACATAAAGAAGTTGTACCTTTTAACGTGTATATCGGGATTCAAACAATAACTCTGAAAGATATTACAGTGACCTTTATTGAAGAAACACGAGATAACCAAATGTGAACTAAATTGCCTTTGTATCCTTCAAAAAAAAAAACAGACGACTGGATAAATGGATATATCAACGACTTTCCACTTCCATAAGTTCCATGAGTATATTTTCGAAGACCCTGATGAAAATAATGACAAGACCTAAAAGGTTTTTCAAAACTTGATTGAATCAAAGGTAAAAAATGTCACAGAACTGAAATGACACAAGTAACTGAATAACTTTATAGAGAAAAAGAACTAATAGGACAGCGAACTGAAGTAAAATGGAAACCTTAAATAACATACGCGGATAATCAGATGACATAGGGGACTAAAACAAAACAGAAAGGACAATAACCTTTGGTAATAAAATAAATGCGAGGAACTAGATAACACATAGATATATTATTTAACACGCAAAGAACTGCAAACTTGAATAACTAAAATAACACACGGATACATAAATGACATAGGGATGTAAATTAACACAAGTAGTATTAAATGAGATTGAAAAATAAAATTAAAAAAGGAAAACTAAATGTCATAGGGGACTACTGTAAAATATCACACAGAACACTAAATGACATTGGAAAGTAAAATACCACAGAGAAAACTAAATGTCATACATTACTGTAAAATATCACACAGAACACTAAATGACATTGGAAAGTAAAATACCACAGAGAAAACTAAATGTCATACATTACTGTAAAATATCACACAGAACACTAAATGACATTGGAAAGTAAAATACCACAGAGAAAACTAAATGTCATACATTACTGTAAAATATCACACAGAACACTAAATGACATTGGAAAGTAAAATACCACAGAGAAACCTAAATGACATACGGAGGTAAAGTAACATACGGAGACCTAAAATACATAAATAGGGAAGTTAAAAACACACAAGGAGCTAAATAACATAGGGAAGTAAAATGCAGCACGGAGAACTTTATAACAAAGGAAAATAACATAAGGAGAAATAAATAACAAAAGGAATCAAAAAGGCATAGATAATTTAATGATTAACAAATAATTTTAATGTTGCTCCTTTGGCTAAAACAAACCAAGCCTACAGGACGAACTGCGATGACCTTGTAAACAGGATGTGAGAAGTTTCGGTCGCGCATGCTAATTCAGAGTTTGTCGTCAATTTTTATAATATCGAACATTAGTTTTACATATCGTGTTCTTAATGTCTATCTTGGCCTGCCCGAGCCTTCACAAAGTAAAACTAAAAGGATTATATACAAATACACGTCCGTCTTGACATAACTGTAGAAACTCAGTGGTACAATTTGGTCACAATCCAGGCAATAAGACCGAGAATCATCATCAAGAAAGTGTTGAGTTTCATATCTTCATTGTTAAAGAATAGACCATTTATATGTGTGACAATTTTCCTTTCTTTCTAAAATCTCGTATTTAGAGACTTCGGGTGATCTCTAAAGCTCGGTTCCAAACCTCCTGTGTAACTTTTGTGATGCTATGCAGAAGAAATAATATTTATCTCCTAATAAATGAGCTCATAGAAGTTTTCACCGTTAACCTATTTTGATTATATTTGTAATTTTTTCAGCTCACAAAATATAATATTCAAATTTCTTAATTGAATCAAATTTTTGTTTGATATTTTATCTGAATGCTGCGTTTATTCCTATTAGAGTCGAAGAAACATTCCTTTGCGCGCGCGCATACAAATATCTACATCCAGTTTGGCCTTCCACAGTCGTAAAGGTGTTTTGAGGTGTTTGACAGAGAAATGCTATTACTTAAAAAACGTTGCGATTGTATATCAAATATATATACATTAAATCCCATTTAATACAATCATCGCCGTATCACACTGAGAGCTTAAAATCATTTATCTAATGAAGGATTGAATAACCTTAAAAGCCTCGGTACATGAAGGCTTTAAGGTCGCAAATCAAGTTTTAGTCAATATTTTACATAGTACTTGGGAGATTGGATGAAACCTTTCAGGCAGAATTACTTATCAGAAATGGAAATAATTTTAAAACATTTGAAAATTATTTCAATCAAATTTCTAAAATCACTGATGGGTAAACTAAATATAAATAAATTCCTTTCTCGTCAGTTATATAGTTTATAAAATGTTACCAACAAGAACGCTGAAACTATTGTAGTTTATTCGCCTTATAAAATCAGCATTTAAAGGTTATAAAATGATAAAATATTTTCTCACAATGAGTTTCTTTTTCACCCTTCAACGGCCCGTTGAAAAGCGATTATCGCTTGAAAGCTAGCGTTTTGAAATAAAAAGAAACTCATTGTGAGAAATTATTTTGTAATTTTAAAACGTTTTTCACAATTTTATCATGAATAGAGATTTAAAGGTTATATTCACGATGTGTTTATTTAAATAAGGTTGATAAGCTTTTGTTATTGTATAATTACACGCGTACATCGTTGGTTTCGAGCTCTCCATATTTCTGCACAAATACATAGATGTATTCAGGCAACAGTATTCAACCATATATCATCGCGCGTTATATTGCGTAGTGATAACATTAACGAGTCTCCGAATGAGAGAACGGGTTTCCATAATGAGTTCAACCCAAATCCGCCCATTAGGTTCGGTCTTAGCTAGCGTTGAACGATAGAAATTGAACGCTAATGTAAGGAAGTCTCTACAGAACATTACATCGTGTCGCGAATGTTGACGATCCGCCTAACTGGTAGGTAGCATGTCCCGCCCTTTGTGACACCCTCGCAGCCTTACGTAACTCTCGGGCTGCACCAAACCTTGGCCACAAAAATATGCTCTGCCTTCTTTAGTCATACCTTCTAAATTGGGCATTAGGTTTGACTGCTAAATTGGGCAATAGGTATGACTGCTAAATTGGGCATTAGGTTTGACTGCTAAATTGGGCATTAGGTTTGACTGCTAAATTGGGCATTAGGTATTGCTACTAAATTATGGACATTTTTTAGGTATGACTGCTGAATTGGTCATTAAATATACCTGTCAAATTGAGAATTAGGCAAAATTGCTAAATTGGGCATTAGGTATTACTGCTTAATTGGTCATTAGGTGTGACTGCTAAATTGTCATTAAATATGGCTGCTAAATTGGCATTAGATATAACTGTTCAATTGGCGTTAGATATGACTGCTAAATTGGGTATTAGAAGTATGATTGCTAAATTAATCCTATATATACAAAATATGAAATTAAGCAATAACCAAACCATTTACATATGTTGAAAATGTAAAATTTTGAAAATTATTATATATTAACTCCACACGACCCAGCTCTTCGCCCGACTTCTCCTCTAGAGAATGTTTACCGGCGAATATTGCTTTAACAAATGTTATTTATAATAATTATATCATAATCACTCTCTCTAATCAGTGGTCAAGAAGATTCCAATTGATTTTTTATTATTACAAATTATTATTATCATGATCATTTGTATTTCTCGTTTTAAATATATTATTTTATTAAATTATACCACTTTAGAGTGATAATAAGGTACAATAATAATATTTGTAGACACAATAATAATTGGGCAACATTTACTCGGGGAGAACACGGGCGCGAAGTCAGGAGTTATAATACATAATTTTAAACATTTTATTTGATTTGAAACATGTGTCATTTTATACTTATTTTTATTTCCACTTAAAGCGCTATGTCCCCCCTAGGGGCACTAGCACTTAAAAGGAAAACTAAACATTGAAATAAAAGAAAAAAAGATATTTGAAATACTATATGTACAAGAATTAGTATGCAATTAGTTAGATGAGAAGAGAAAAAATATCAACACAATTGAAATATGTACAAAGGGTTGGTATGTAAATTAGTTAAATGAAATCAAATTGTATTGTGTGTAATCGAGGAAAACAATTTACAGATTGAAGAAAGTTTTTTAAGGAATATACTCAGATAAAAATGCACTAGAGTAATTCCAGGAAATTGCCTTCATTTAACTACTTAAATAATAATTCTCTATACAAAAATACCTGACATTTATAAAACTATATTTTGGGGAAAACATTCATTCTAGCAGAATCCGGACGTATTTTTAAAATTCTTCAAAGCTATTATGATGTACAATGATAATGAAATATTAACATCATCATTATCTTTTTAATCCAGGAGAAACTTGAAATTTGTCTTTTTCAGGAAATGTATACTGAAATTACCGAATCTATTCTCTAAAAATACATTAATCTTTCCAATATTTACAAATATCAATACTGAAAACCATTGTATATAGTTGAATGGAGATGAATATTTTGCCGGGAAGAAATTGATCCATAAAATAATATAATATATATATATAAATTCTGGCTTTGTCAACGACCAGAGACCGCTAGTTTGCGTGGACAGTCAATAGATGGCGCTTAGTTTTACCGTCTATTTTGAAGAAAGAGGCGACAATTATATTTTTATAGTTGAATATATGAATTAACACAAAAAAAGTAATTTAAAGCCTAAAATTAAAAAATAACTCTTTTTTTATTTTTAGGGGAGTAATAAAATAATTATAATTATTATATACTAAATGATCTTTCTCTCTCTCCAGCTTTGCTCAGATTTTTCCAGAATGAATATTTGCCAGATAAATATTGTTTGACCAAATGGTATTCGTTACGCGAGCGCGATTAAATCATTAAACATTTTATCAGTAGTGTTGATGATTACAATGAATACTGTTAATCATTATTGCTATCATCATCTTTTTCTCGAGTAATGTTTTTTCTGTCTGTTAGAATCTTGTTTCTGCATACTGAAGTAATCGTAGTCTGCTTTAGTGAATATACCTCGATATAATTTGGTTTCTGACCATCAAACGTCATAAAGAAATATTGTCATCATCATTTTCTGACTAAAAATAAGTATCTTTGCTCAGTACACTATGTTAATTTTAATTTTTCTTAGTTAAAAATGCGACACAAAACTCTTCCAGATTTAATTATATGCCCTGCTGAAATTTCAGTTACGTATTGATGACGTAAATAGCCGACAAACATATATATATGTAAAAATAAAAAAGGCATATCCTGATCAGGAGCAAATGTGCTTTTCAGAAAGCAGAGCGCCATCTGGTGGAACAGAAATCAACTATTCATTGATTTAACCTGTTCCCTGATATTTGGCCAACCCAATTTCTTGATAAATCAAGAAAAGCCATCCACGAACGCGTTTCGCGCTGTTGGCGCTCGTCAGCGTGGAGTAGGCTGTACCACTGCGACAAAAAATATTTTTTGGTCCCAGAGGCTTCTTGAAAAACCAAGAAATGAGTATTTAAGGCCAAACTTGCGTAAATACGCTTAACACATGAAAAAAACAATAGAAAAAAATATAAAGGTCAGGTGTTGATATTAAAATAAAAAAGGCAAATCCTGACCAGGAGCACAAGTGCTTTTTTATTTTTTATTTTTTCTATTGTTTTTTCATATATATATGTATATTGACTTTTATATAGAGAGAGAGGTTAGTGAAGAAACCTTCTGAAGAGTACGGGATTGATTAATTTAAGATATAAAATACCATGTTGTTGTATAAAATTAAATTTAAAAAACTATTTCAGATGGAATTACTTTTCTCAAAGAATTGTATTAATTCTATGAAGGAAACCATTAATGACTTGATTAAACCACACACCGATGTTGGGGGGTTCAAATAATGGATGGGACTCGGGGAACCAATAAACCCGGCTACCAGATGAATACCCACGTGGGAATACAATTCGTTGGTTTGTAATTGACGGAATTCAACGCTCCAACTTGGGTGGATATTACACCGCCGGCATTTATTGGTTCAAACGTGAGGGTGTTGGCAAATACAGAGCGACTTCAACCCTAGCTCCTATCTTAGCTACCTAAACCTACATGGAACTCTTTGCAAATTGTATTTCTTATCACCCTCACATTGTGTGACATAGTATTCTACATAAATAAATAGGTCTGAAGTGAAATTGTACAGGGAGCAGTAGATAAATTCAGATAAAGTTATCTTCCGATCGTGTAACTGAAAGTTGCTGATGGCTTGCGCCATCTGTCCGAAAAAAAATCATCTAATCGCTGATAACAATCTCTTTGAAATTAAAAATGATTTTTCATAAATAAAAAGAAACTTATGCGGTTAAACTGGTTGTATAGCTTTATAATTATACGCCGCAGTCATTTATAAATATCGATTAGTTGAAGTTATTCTGAAAGATGGTGCAGGTCATCAGCAATTTCCATTTTCAAGATCAGGATATGACTTGTTCTTAATTGTACTCTCTACGTAATTTTAAATTTTACTTAAATAAAAATATAAAATGGTCAAATAGTCAAAGTGAGAAAACTAAGGTTTATATTCTAAACAGAATTTTCTATTTCGAACTATTCTCTTATGAAACGAAGTTTATAGGAGAGTAAACTAAACATTTATTGGTTTTTAAAATAAAATTTCAATTCTATAAGAGAGAGAGGGAATACAATTATATTCGATAAAACTTAAATAATAGATATTAACAATAAGTGTCTCTGTATTTTATTTTAAAAATATATAGAAAGCTTTCGATAAAAGTCGGTTTACTACGGTACGCGCGTACACACAAACATATTGGCACGCATGTCCACCCGTGCAGACACAAATACACCCACGCATCTACACTCGTGCACACAAAAATACACTCACGCATGTACACCCGTGCACACACAAATACACTCACGAATGTACACCCGTGCACACACAAATACACGCACGCATGTACACCCGTGCACACACAAATACACGCACGCATGTACACCCGTGCACACACAAATACACACACGAATGTACACTCGTGCACACACAAATACACGCACGCATGTACACCCGTGCACACACAAATACACGCACGCATGTACACCCATGCACACACAAATAAACACATGAATGTACACCCGTGCACACACAAATACACGCACGCATGTACAGCCATGCACACACAAATAAACACATGAATGTACTACCGTTCACACACAAATACACGCACTCATGTACAACCGTGCACACACAAATACACGCATGCATGTACACACGTGCACACACAAATACACGCACGCATATTCGCATATACATAGACAAAAACAAATATATGGGCAAATATTTTCGCACGTTCACACATACACCTGTTGCTGCCGCAATTCAGATCTTGGCTCATTTACGTCGTTCAATATCTTCTAAAAGCCTATATTTGGTCGCTATTTTTAAATTCTTTAGGCTGTGCCTTGAGACGTTTTAAAATTGATTCGATTTTTGAATTTCTAAAAATGTAATATGTAGCGGCCTAAGTTTGGTGCTCAACTAACACCGCTCATGGGCTTAGTATATTTGGTACTAGAATGACAACCCAGCTTTGCCCGGGATCCTCTCAAGTGAATGGTTGCCTATGCAATATATATATCGCATTAAATAAATTACATTTTTTATTATATTATTTTTATCAGTAATTATAGGAGTAATGACGTTATATCGTTAATATATAATTATACTTATAAAAAAGCCTCTTATAATGTTTGATGATAACGCAACATATTTATGCTAAAATTATTGTATATAACAAATTGATCTTATTTTAAGTCCTAATTTTTAAATAATTCAATATTTTCACACAACGCTTGAAAATTCAACAAAGTAGGATTAATGGGAGAAAGCCCCACACGCGGAGTCTTTTTATTTATTTTTAATCAGACGATAATCCCGGACAATATGTAAGGCTAAAATAGGGGGCTGTAGGAGACAGAATCGTTTCTTCTATCTAGTAAGCATTCCTCACACAAATATTTTGTACATGTCTGTTCTTAAACACACAAGTTCTTCTAATTAAAGGTAAAAAAGGCCTAATTGATGTACATATGTACCAAAGAGTCAATTCTCCCCTTTAAAAAATTCATTGTTTTAATGGTAGAGGTGCTTCTTTTAAAACGTGAGTGCCATCCTCCCGACACTTCAAAATGCACATACAAAGCCTTTTTTAAACTTTAAATCAAAAAACATGTTTACGGATAGACATGTCCGGAAGCTTGTGACGAAAATGTGAGACATCGTTTTTCCTGAATCCTTATGCTTTCCGTTATACAATGACGTTTTATTATATATTCATTTCTACTGTTCTTGAAGATTATGTGTCGCATATAGTTTCCGTAAATATATCCATCAAAGTTTTTCCAAAGTACCGAATAAAAAAGTAAAAAATGACTCAAAACAATTTAAAATCAGTATTGTAGATTAAACCAGCAAACCGCTGGGATTGTTAACAACTTAACAGTCAGTCCTTACCGGTATTTTTGTCATTGAAGTAAGAAATTGTGTTTTTTATTTTGAAAAAGTAAAGTTCGCGCTTGAATAGTTTATTTTTCTAAATTTTATACATTTCTCTATAACACGATGTATCAACCTCCTCACAGCCCGTATGGGGCTCTAACATTATATAAATGTTATGTCGGCACGCTCTATGTAAAAGAGAATTAATCTTGACTTGATATATGCACATCTCCCTATTCTATTCCTAACTCTATATGGTGTATTTCTTGCTGTCGCAGCATATGCAGAGTCCATCAAATACTTTTCGATGACAATTTCTGGCGCCATCAGAAAAGTTTCTTTTAAAAAGCTCGACCCACTTTCTAGCAGCGACACAATCAATTTCCTCCCATAGTTGCCATTTCTCTGAATGGCCGGTCCATTGTCAAAACGATGAAAAATATTCATGGACATTCCAAGGGAGGCAACATCAAATATATGAAACAATTATACGACGGGAGGAGATATGTGGATGATACTTGACTTAATAACTTAAAATTTATTGGGGGTGGCGACATTTGGGGGAGTTTTTTGTAAACTTCCAAAAACAACCAGAATAATGTGTTGACTTAAAAAATAAATTACATTTCTTGGCTCAACTTTCCAACTTATTTTTGTCGTTGTCTCTGAATGCAGAACCTGCAACCAGAGTATTTTATTGGGATTTTTTTAGGCTGCGGGTGTTTGTTTACGGCGCGGCGCGAGTCGATAGCATAAAAACGCCATATGGAGATTTATGGGGCGCTTTGTTCACCAGGCGCCGTCACTTTACAAATGACGGCCGCCGCCTAATTATGCGAGCAAGAAGCCATTTCCCCGATTCCAAGGCGTCTCCCCTGTTTTTTATTCTCAATGATATCGGAGATCCCCCATTTTGAGGATGAAGGACCAATGATGTGGCCCTCTTTGTGTGACCCCATCATTCTTATTGCCACGTCCCAACGTGCCATTTGTACATACAATATATGAAGGCATAGATACAAGCTTAAATTATGGTTGCTTCAAAATAACAAATTTCACTAAGAGCCCATTGAGTTTGTATATTCCTATATTCTAAACGATTATATCTTTTACTTTATTTTTTCAAATTACCATTTTCTCTCTATCTCTCTCTCTCTCTCTCAATGTTGTGTAAAGGGAAATAAACCATATTTTTAAAAAAGACTATTTTTCACAATAGAACTTAAAATTATAATTAAGAAAAAAAGCATTTCCTGATTATGCAAATGATCGTTCTTAATGGATTGCGCCATCTATGTGCTTCTAAATAGAGGTTGGTTTAGTTCAATTGAATATTTGATTTGATAAAGGGGTTGTAATTTAGGGAGGTGTCTTTCAAGGAGGGATTACTCATGAGATGATGCTCATATCATTAGTATTGTATCATCATCATTTACAAATTTGTGTAAAGTAGGAAAAGTATATAAAATTCTTCAAATATTTGGAGTACTGGTTTGTAAAAATGATAGTTCCCCTAAAATTTCTCTGTTCTCCGCAATATTCTAGATAACTGTGCTTTCGGGTTGGTAAAATATAATACTGATTGATGTATTGTCAGTATATTGGACAACCTTGGTATTCTTATTTTTCTTGTGCAATTGTAGGACAGATGGGGCAAGCCAGTTTGAAAGAAGATGTCTCAGGAGGTGTCCAAAATGTCATCCGCTCCAATTGTAGTTTACAGACGATAAGCTGAGATAAGTAGTGTTTATAACAAGGATGGTTTCACTACCGCATGTTTATGCTAAGTACAGATGATTATTGTTCTTGTAGCGGTTAAAACTGCTGATGAGGTTTTTTAGACTTTTTAGTTGTGTAAGGTTCGACCCTTTTTTTTTGCGAAGAGTATAAAATATGACTCTACCTGTTTTATTGTAAATTCATTATTTTTTAATTGCACATGATCAATGAATATTTTCATATTTTATATAGATATTTATGTTTTTAGATGACCTTTGTTTCCTATTGATAACGTCATCCATTGTGTTACAGGTGAGTAGACGAAAGTATACAAAATTTTCCATTTCTTGTAATGTTTCTGTTCCTATCTCTTATTTTTATAGTTTTGTTGAATTCCATGTATTCAGTCTTAAAGGGATTAAACTGCAGGCGATCGCTGATTTATAACAAAGTTCATTGGAATTATCTTGAACTTTCGATACCGTATCATATTGCATGATACTGTATAATTCAGTTAAAATATGCGTAGATATATGCGAAAATGATTGAGTATGGTCCTGTAGCGCGTGTATGCAGCAATATCATAAAAATTGACATTCCTCAAACATGCAGACATCTATAAACAATATGTACTGACAGTTGAAATCCAAATTGCATAATTCTATAGAGATTTGTAATCGAAATTCCCTCAATGAAAGGTTTGAAGTCATGTGGAATAAAAAAACAATATAATTTTCTAAAGAAAACACCTCTTTCCGTTGAAGATGGACGATATAATTATTGTGATATAAAAAAATTCAATCAATTATAAACTTATTAGTGATTAACTTCGTGTATGTAGTCTAGAATTATATTGAAGAGAGAAATGGTGAATATATCTGTGTGAATTGGGAATTTTATTTTTTAGTTTCCGCTGAGCAAAACCTTTGATGACCTTCATTCATATATATTTGTTGTGAGTGTGTCCATCAAGTCGAGTTCCGTTTTGATGAATTTATACACTCATGAACAAAACTTAAATATATATAATGTAGAATAAAAAACTGGAAAGTTTTTTTTTTAATTGTATGCAAACTTTCTCGAGTTTTTTACTCGTTTACAGACCAACGTTATGGTAACAAGAACGTGTTTTGAAGTTGTCTAGTTTTTATTATCACCTCGTAAAAATCACATCGAACGCACGTAACCATGGCCTTCGAGGCACTTTTAACACCGCCTCTTGTAAACATCGCTCTGGCTTGGAGCAAATCCTAGAAACTTTCATGAAGCAAACTTATTGCAATTGTTTCTTTTCTACCCCAATTGAATATTCAGCAAGTATCTTGACCATATCAAATACAATAGAATTAAATAGAGACTTTTAGATTGAGAAGGAAATTTATAAAATACCTATCTATATATATGAGAAAACAATTGAGAAAAATGAATAAATAAAAAAGTCAGGTGTTGATATTAAAAATAAAAAAGGCATATCTTGACCAAAGGTACATGTGCTTTTTAGATGGCAGAGCGCTATCTAGGGGAGCAAAAATAAACTAAACGGTTCACTAGATAAAACGATGATTTTGTAATGTAGAAAATTATG
>CP092886.1:32135729-32319619 GCA_030710605.1 Cordylochernes scorpioides | reverse complement strand
GATCTTTTTGTTCTTAATATGACATATTGAATTAATATGCAATAAGAAACGCTATAAAAATACATAGTAATAAGATGTACGTTATTTATTGATGAACACATGTTGGTAACCATCAAGTTTATCCAAAATAGAGTGATAGAACATATCAATTGAAGGGATGTATTATCCCAGTTATATATAGAGTTGTATGGACGAGCTATTTCAAATCTTGGAAAATAGTTTGAGTCAAAAGGCGATCCGTCAATTAAGTTTATATAAAAGGACGTACCTGGGTCTGTAAAAAAAAAGAATTTTTTTCTCAAAATATTTCGAGAGATTGCTCCCTCTTTATCAATTTATTGCACAGTAAACTTGATTTACTATTTATTGTATATCACATTAAAACAACTTTGTCATTGGTCAAAAATAATTAATAATAATAATACATTAAAGAGACACATAAGTTTCGGGGATTTCTTCATATCTGTTTACACTAGCTGGATCCTTCATTGATGCTATGGCCTCCAGGAACTTCCTCTGGTGTAAGCTATCAACCCTTCTGAACTAAAAAATAATAATTTGGTTATAATAGAGAGAGTTATTTTGCAATCATATATTTTATAATATATATTATAAAATATTATATTGCCGGAAATATTTCAAAGTTTATCAATTGATAACAATTGAAATTTCAAGTACAATGGATATTTTATTAAGATTGTTTCCTCTTCTAATATTTTAGGAGAGAAAATTATTATTATTTATATTTTTATATAAATTTCCCCCTTATTTTTATTTTGGTACCGAATGAAATGTTGATGTTTTATTCAAGTGAGATTGTCTATCGAATATTGACGTCGTTAATGTATTACGAAACAAAAAAACGCACAAAGCACACAACACACACATCGATGATTGTTTGATTGAAAAATTGCAATATTGTAGCGCATAGAATTTCCGATCTATATGCGTGGTAGTAATATATATATATTGTTCTAAATATAGAGCAATCCCTATTTAAATATATAGCTAATAAAAAGGCATATATTACAATTACAATTGTTTTATTTCCAAAGCGCTATATCCCGCAAGGGATACTTGCGCCAAACAAGGAGAAAAGTTTATTTACATATGTTATTTACATTATTCAACGCATGAAAACATTATAGATCCAGATTTTGTAGAAAGTTTAGAATGTATTTACAAAATGAATTGAACTTTAAATGTGATTTTTTATCGGAAATCAAATCGTTAAGTTCACAAACAACTAGTTCATTCTTCATTCTATAATCTTGAAATGCTGGGCAATCGATCAGTAGATGTCTTGAGGTTTGTTCCTCAATACCAGAAAAGCAACTTGAATCCTCCACTGCCTTTATTCTATTTTAAAAACTTTTGAAATTTCCGTTGTTTGTAACAAATTGAGTATTATAAAAATTTGGACGAAAGTATTTAGGGATTTCTTGGGGAAAAAAGCTTAAGAAAGTATTATTTGCTTCGTTTTTCATAACATTCATTCTTGATTTGAGAAAGGTATCTATAATTCCTGGAATAAATGGGTCATATATTTGTTGATCATCTGTGGATAAGTTTCTCAGATCAGATATCATGTTGTATTATATTGAATAAAAGATTTAGTTTGTCAATATTTCGGTTGGCTGAACTCCGACCTTTGTCAAGCCATTACATTTTGTATAAGCAAACTCAGCGCCGCATAGTGTTATAATATCACTTATCGTTCTACTTCTACTGTTGAATTTGGGATATTGTATTATAACACTATGCTACTCTATTAGAGTATTATGACACTATGCGCTGCTGAGTTTGTTTATACAAAATGTAATGCCTTGACAAAGATTAGCGCTCAGCCAAACGAAATATTGTCAAAATAAATCTTTTATCCAATCCAATATATGCTTTTTATTATCTAAATATATATATATTATATAATCTAAAATGCAGATAGTTTATTTTTAAAAACATGTATTTTACTTTCATCATTGGCTATTCTTTTATTTTTGACCATAGATTTAGAACATACCTTTTGAATATTGTTGTAAATATGTATAGTTAAGCTACCTATTTTTTAAATCACGAATATAGAATTCATTTTATAAATTCTATATTACTGTGAAAAATAATTTGATGTGTAATTTGCTTCAAGTAATTCAAAATAAAAACTACTTGATGGGTAAATAATTGTATTTCCTATTTTTACGACTGCACCTTCTATTCTCTATCTAGAAACGATAAAGAGTCCACGTGTAGAAATATCGCAGAATACGGGAAAAAATTATCAAATAAAATTGCGAAATCTAGTTCCACCTGAAAGTTTGATTGCAGAAGATAGATATAAAAATGAAATTCTGTCTCAATATTGAATATTGTACAGGCAGCGATAAGGAGTTGTGTACGCAGAGATAAGTTGTGAAGGCAAAAGACGAGGAGTTGTGCAGGCAGAGAGAAGGAGATATGCAGGAAGAGAGAAGGTGTTGTGCGGGAAGAGAGGAGGAGTTGTGCAGACAGAGATAAGGAGTCGTGCAGGCAGAGAGAAGGAGTTGCGCGGGCAGAGAGATGAGTTGTGCAGATAGAGAGAAGGAGTTGTGCAAGGATAGAGAGGAGTTGTGCGAGCAGAGATATGCGTTGTACAGACAGAGATAAGGAGTCGTGCAGGCAGAGAGAAGGAGTTGTGCGGGAAGAGAGATAAGTTGTGCAGACAGAGATAAGGAGTCGTGCAGGCAGAGAGAAGGAGTTGTGCGGGAAGAGAGATGAGTTGTGCAGACAGAGAGATGGAGTTGTGCAAGGATAGAGGGGAGTTGTGCAGGCAGAGATATGCGTTGTACAGACAGAGATAAGGAGTCGTGCAGGCAGAGAGAAGGAGTTGTGCGGGAAGAGAGATGAGTTGTGCAGACAGAGAGATGGAGTTGTGCAAGAATAGAGAGGAGTTGTGCGAGCAGAGATATGCGTTGTACAGACAGAGATAAGGAGTCGTGCAGGGATAGAGAAGACATGTGCAGGCAGAGAACGAGAGTTGTGCAAGGAAAGGTGGGCGGGAGGAACGACCGGCGGGCCGTACGCCAGCTGGCCACGTTCCGCTGGACTTGACCCCCTTGGCTCACACAGTCCCCCGGAAGTCTTGACACCAACTATCACATGTTTGTCAACTTGGATGACTCTCTCAATCTCTCTTCACCATTCTCTGTCGCCTTTATATCCGCATGTTTGTCCGTCTGTCAAACGTCTGCCTTTATTTTATCCTTTCTAAATATGGAGACTGTTTCTTTGATGAAAAAATGATTTTATTTTATATTAAAATATAAATGCTGTCTTATATGATATAGGCAGGAGAATAATTTTTCATTATTCGAAAAAATGCCTCGTGAGAGACTCAAGTTTCGTATTGTTTCAAGAACTAAAATTTATGTTTTTATGCGTGTTATATCCATTAGTATGTTATGTGTTTTAGATAATAGATTTTTCTGTAATGTAACAAGAGAGAGAGTGACAATTCTCTGTTTAAAAATTCATTAAAACAATGAATTTTCTTTATCCCAGTACAAAACGTTCAGTCAGTTTAGACAAAACCCTAACCTGTATACCATTGTTTGAGCTATGACCCTCATCAGTAGAGGGGAGGATTCAATTTCAAAACTTTCTACGAGGGAAGGTATGAAATCGGTCGAATTGTCTTTAAAAAAGTTTAAGCTGGCGAAGTGGCAGGGACGATGTTCAGGCTGGAATAAAGCTTCAGGAGGATGGTATTCAGGTATCAAGAGAGGCGATTCTTCCTTCATATTATTTATAGACACCTTTAGGCTGTTTTACTGGTCTGATAAGCATAATGCAATGTTTAAATACATATTTGAAGGGAGAGATGCTTCTTTTGTTTCATGCACATATTTATCCCAATGAGTTTATTTTAATTTTAAAATGCCTGCTTTCGAGCGATAATCGCTCTTTAATAGGCTTAATTAAAAACATCTTATATTTCTTTAATTAAGCCCGTTGAAGAGCGTTTATATATATATACCTCTTGGAATGTCCAATCCGCATCGCCAAAGTGCTGTTGAGTCCACGGTAGTACGACGGTCTCGTGAATGTCGCGGCGGTACACTTCTTGGTTGATTTTGACCCCTCTGATCCTTGAAAACGAGAGACTTTGTCACTGGCGTAAATCCTGGCCTATACCATTGCCGAGTACGAATTATGGCGTTGTTCGACGATGTCCGACATTCCAGGAGCCTCAGCGGACCAGATCCTTTGGTTTTGAGAGTTGTGCGCCTGTTCGAGGGAGAACAGCTTCTCTTCCGTGAAAAGGATGCGTTCCCATCGCTGAACAGTGGCCTGATGCTTGAGTTGGTGACAACTCTCAAGTCGCAAGCGCTTGATCCCATTCGTTAGGAGCTGAAATATTTTGGAGCTTGTACGCTTTGAGGTTGAGTTCCTATATTGCTATTCGATGTACGGGCGATTTTTCTCATGAACACCCTCGAATTTGGTTAAAGTCGCTTTTTGATGATACGGTTGGCAGAAGTGCTTGCGGTGCGCTTTCTTCCTCTTCCTGCACGGTCGCCTTCATGGCCAAGCTCATTGAAGAGATAGATGGCCTTGGACACGGTTTGTTGAGGCACTTTGAACAGCCGAACAATTTCACATTGACATTTTCCTTGACGAAACAGCTCAAAATTGCACTACGTTATTTGTTATTTGTTAATATGATGGTACATAAAAACATGGATAATCCGACAAAAGATAAATTATTTTTTTACGGTTCAATAATTTCGTGTTAGGATGAATTAAATTTGAACTCAGTTATATTGCGACACCCTGTATATACTCTATTTTACATATAGTTGTTTTTAATTTTCACCATTGAGCAACCCTTGTAAATACTTGGATATTGGATGTTTTGAATAATAAATATATAGTTAGACTTGTCCATGCAAGGGATTTTGTTTACCATTTCTCGACTATTATAATGAAAGAATCCACACGTTCTGATATGAAGAGTTTCTTTTTAAAATTTGGACTTAACAAAAATTAAATCTAAATCAACATTCTCCAGACCACCTTAGTTTATGAAAAAATCTACAAGCAGGGAATGTGTTCGAAATCACATACAACCCTAGCAGAACCTGACGTCAAACAGCCTTTAAACTAACTCGAGTACAACGCGAGGCCTGGACGGAAGCTACGGCGGGCTTGTATTGATCAGCAGATCGTAGCCACGTTGACCTTGCGTTTACGTAACGCGTCCTCGACTCTTGCGGTCAATAATTAGCAGCAGTTACATCACAAATTCTGGAGCTTAATTTAGGCTCATTGGTTATGTAAATGCTTTCTTCTTCATCGTTAGTCTATGTAGTAGGGCCGTGATGGCCCATATCCCCAACATTCGCTGTACGACATGCCAGTGGAATGTCAGGTCAATTTCAAACTGGAATTTGGTAGAGTGGACTTAATAGACTTTAACCCATTTCCCAACAAATATCTAAGAAAGTAGATGCGCGCCGAGGTGGTCAACATTTTCCATTTTGACTTCTCATGATTCGAATCTCTGCCTTTTAAGAGAAATTTCCAATTTACTGTATAGGAAAAAGTCCTTTGGGTCAAGATCCGTTAAGTATGCGGCCTGATAAGTATGGAAATTTTTTCTTGGCCAATATATTAAAAATAATCAACAGCTGTATTGGATCTGGCGTTGATGGGAACCCAAAACCTGCCGAACTTCATTTATAATCTTAGGATTGAAGCCAGAGAAACAATACCGAAGTAACAGGCCAGATTCAGAAAAAAATCACTCGTGCCTAGATCATATATTTACTTTTAAATCGCTGAAAGAGAGATATAGAGACCCACCCATATGACAGAAAGCGAAACAGAATAAAATTCTGTTTTTTTCGTTGCCTTAAAAAATGATTTCGATACAGTGCTACTGTGAAAAAAAAAAACGGGCTGATGAAGAATTATTATGAACAAATTCCAGCTACGGTAAGATAAGCACACTGATTTTATCAGAATTCGCTCTGGAGTATTGTAAGGAGAGCCTTTGTCAGCTTATTTATTTATACCTTTTTTTTTTAAATGAAATTATTGATCTTTTTAACAACTCTGAACATGCGGGAATTTGTCTCTCAGATTATGGAAATGTACATTTCCTTTTAAATGCCGATGACATAGTGCTAATAAGTGAATCCAAAATTTACTTTCTGCTCAAAATTAATGAGTTAAAAATACTTTGAGGCAAACAATCTGACTTTGAATGAGAAGATAAATCTAAGATAATGGAGTTTCGTAGCGGAGGTCGACTGGAGCAGACAAAAGGTTTTGGGGTCAAAGAGTTCTAACTATCACGTCGAAATATGCTTACTTGGAATACTCCCTTACAATAACATCACTCACCGTTCCTGTGTTGGCAAATGAGCAAAGCAAAACGATTAACCAACCACAGAATATTTTTCTTCGTCGCCTACGAAATTACCAAGCTATACACCAGGATATATTCTTCGGATGGAATTGGGGTGGATTTCGCTGAGAGTCACCGCCAGGAAACTGCCTCTAAAGTATTGGCTCAGAATCCCAATATAACTAGATTACCTAGCGATCTGACTTGTGCAATCATACAAGACCTCAATTTATACACAACAACAAAATATTCCCTAGGACATACTAAGAACCTGACTCAAATAATAGATTTTACAGGATTTTTTCTTGGTTGAAATATTGCACGAATGCTGCAACATTAAGCAGAGAAATCCCTTCGAATATTAAATTCGAATTCGGCAAATTGATAAAACTAGGATAATTAATTCAAATATTTATCTCCATTATAAGCACCTGAATGTGTCATTTTTATCAAAGGTTTATCTATTCAGTGATATACCACTAATAGTCAAATGATCGATTGCTTTTTTTCTGAGAATATTCTTTGCTTTTTTGCCGAGAAAATCATGCCAAAAGCTTATGAGAAGACGACTTGGCATATGCTCTCTGTTTAGAGAGGAGATCGCGAATGAACTATAACACTATATGACCACATGTAGAACAATACAGGAAGAAAGAGAAGATTTTACTCTAGAATCGCCACCAAGTATTCATCGTTAATATATTCTGCGATAGATAAATTAACTAAGGAAAGATCATGCATCATACTTCTTAATAAATTCTTTCAAATTAGTTAACGGAAATAAGGAACTGATGATTACCACAAAATTTTAGTGTATACAAATGTATTTACAATTGTAAATATATTTCTATTCAATCGGGATATCCAATGTTAGCCCTAAAAAAGACTTTTTTGTTGATTGAATATGAATAACGTCAATTTATCGAATATATTAGTTTTATTTAACTACACCATTCGAACGTGAAAAAAAGTAATATTATAAATAAAATATCGGAATAAATGATTAGTGTTCAACCAATATAATATATAATTAAAAAGACATATATTGGATCAAAATATAATTTATTTTACCAATATTAGAGTTGGCTGAACGCCAACCTTTATCAAGGTGTTATAACATATTTAATGCGTGTCAACAACAAACTCAGCGCCACATAACGTCAACAGAATTAAGTTTTTAATAGTTTATAACACCTTGATAAAGGTTAGCGTTCAGCCAACTCAAAAATTGGTAAAATAAATTATATTTTGATCCAATATATGCCTTTTTAATTAAAGATTTATTTATGGATTGCTCTATTTTCAAAACAATATAATGTATATAAAAAGTAATTTAAAAAAATATATATAATTTGAAAAGTTCATTGTAAAAAAACACTTAAGTTGGCAGAAACTTTCAAAGACACAGACTAGAGAATATTCACCACCTCCATATGATTAGCAAAGATTTCTTCCTGTAACGCTCTCTGTGATATACAGCTACAACATATAACTAGCAACATTAGTATATCGATTATTGAGGAGTTTTATAAACAAATACACTCAGTTGATGTGCTTCTGTATTTATACAAATATAGTGAAAGCTTTGAACTTATACCTCATCTACGGACATAATGATAAATACTAAGTTTCACATAGTGTCGAATTTAGCGTTAGGCGTGTATAACACATTACACTTTGATCTTAGACACAAGGCAGGGAAGCGATTATGCCAGTAGATGAGCTATAAACTCAAAATCTTGCATTGTCCTTATTTAAATAAAGAAACATGACTTTTATTAACTGAGTTTTATTTTGAAACGTTTTAACAATTCGGCTTTTACTTATAACGCAACTTGTTCGTTCTTCCAATACTGGAAGGTGCTGACCTCGCTGATGAGCTCTCTCCTTCTCGTTCTTACTCCGCCAATCTACTTGTATATAGAAAGATTTCAGTAAGGTTTTCTCACAGGTTGGTGAAGTAGAGTCCCTCATCCATCTCCACCCGTAGAAGTCATCTAACTTGACCGGTGCTGCTGCCATTTGATGAATATTCTTATCTTGGCTGATCTTTTAGCCGTTGTAATTCATGTGAGCCTCCGCCAGAACACATTTTCAACTTGTGCGATAGGAGCTTCCACTAGTACCCCCAAAAATAAAATTTTCAGGGTTTTCTGAAGGCCTTCACGGTTACCGTAGCGGTCCGAACCCACGATTCATCTACCGTATTTAACTCTATATAGCAATCTCCTACTTCATACTCTCTGCCGCTAATAAAGAGTAGAACGGTTAAAATTGCTAGGGGGGAAACTCGAAAATATATACGTGGTAAAACGTTTCCAATAAAATCCCTATATATCCATAGAGAAAACTATGATATTTACTGGGAATTTCGCAATGGATTTCCGGAACCAGACTGGCTGAGTTGTCACGTGATGTCAGTACTCTCAACCAATCAGGAGCAAGCGGCGGGACGCTAAGAGCAGTTTGTACACAGTGGAAGTTAATTGGCGAACCATTAAATCAAAAGATAATAAAGGAAGCGAGCTTGGATCAGAGAAGAATATACTTAGAAGGATTACTCTATATATATATTTTAGTTTTGAAAATAGAGCAATCCATAAATAAATATTTAATTAAAAAGGCATATATTGGATCAAAATATCATTTATTTTACCAATATTTCAGTTGGCTGAACGCCAACCTTTATCATGGTGTTATAACATTGAATATATATATATATATATTAGTGTATTAACTAATATTTTAATAAGGAAAATTAGCTTTTGGGCAAAATGTTTCTTTCATTTTGTGGTGCTGCAAGCTTTCGAGCAAATTTTGCTCTTCAACGCTCTTGCGTTCTTCGATATGGTGGGGGTTGAGAACATGAACTTCAGTCTTTTTGAGTATTTTTAAGCCAGTTTTTTCCTGATAATACGGTTAACGGTAGAAAGTGGTACGTTGATTATTGTGTTCCTATTAATAAAAGGTGGATTCTCTCTGACAATCATTTCTTTTATCTTTCTTTCGGCTGGAGTTAAAGGTTTCTTCAGACACCTTTTTCATAGAAATATATTTCCGCTTAATTTCTTAATTAATTTTTGCTTAAAATTAATACTAATTGTACAATTAGTAATAGAAATATATTTTTCTCATAATTTTAATAATTTGAGTAAACGAGTATTTCTCCTCGGGAAGTCAGAAAACGTAGCCCCTTTTACAAAATCACCTATAATTTTAAGCATTTAGAATATTGAAAATCGTTTTTTTTTTCCATAAAATATATATCAATGCTCTTTCTTTTGAATGAATAAAATTCACAAGAATCTTAAGCTTTTTTGCGAGCTACAGCGTTACAAAATTAATATTTTAAAAATAGAACATCCACCGTAGTATAGAGTTTCATTCAGATTGGGTTATAAAGTCTGGAAAAGCTTTTTGAATAAACGTAAAATACAAATGGATATTTAGCGCCGGGTTAATTTTCATATTTCTATGACAGCGACTCTCTCCAGACCTATCTCTATATCGTGTATCCAACATTGCGCTGAATAATTGGTTCCCAAATGACCACGAATTACTCGAGATCATCATAAAAAGTGAGTAACCCCCAATTCTCTAATAATACATTTCCACAGATCAGACCACACGCGACATATTCGAATGATTTGTATAATTAATTCATTCCGGTGTTTTACTAGGAATTACACGCAAAATCTGCATTAAAACTCTTCTTCATGTTATTTCGATTTGAGCGGAAAAATATTTATAAACCCTTATATTCACGTTTGAAATACAAGCAACAAATTTATTGTTTTTTAATATATAATATAATTTTATTTGCTTATATATAACTAAGAATATTCAATCCTTTTTTTCTCTCTCTCCGTCTTTCTTTTAACTCAAATATTTCCAGTTTTAAAAAATAAAAATAAAAAGATATACCTTGATCTACCTACTCTCAACAAAAATTCGTTTTTATAAATTGATATTCTGAGGATAGCATTTTATTGCGTTGAAATAGGAATTATTAAGCGCGATCAGAAAAATATTGGAAGAGCGTGGCTCATCAGTAGCGACCAATCCAGAGCTTTCTCCAGTTTAATCTAATTAACTTATCTAATGTATTATATTTTGGGCTGTTTTGACTTTTAACTGGCAATTTAGAGGTATTCCCGATGATGGTATTTATGGAAACTCTATACCTTTAATTTGATATAGATTGGTTGTGTGATTATTGTGAAAACCTATTCCCGGAATATACTAATTAGGCTGTAATCGGACTAAATTTGCATATGCATAGATCGGAATAATCCCAACGAATCCTTCCCCTGACCAACCTCTATACAGTGTCAAAATTCCATCCGATTGTTCAAATGGGGTGGAAACGTATGCGGAACAAACACGCAGACATTTCTACTTCAGTTATATCGAGTGGTATTTATTACAGTAGAACCTCCCTGTAAAAGACATCTAATTGTAGAGCCAAAGTGTCCTTTAGGGAGAGGTATCCTCTTACCAGAGAATGCTAGATAGTAAAAATGGTAATTTTGCAAATGAAAACTGTCCTTTGTGGAGAGGTGTCCGCTAAAGGAAGGTTCGACTGTATTATTTTTTCACATTGGGAGATTTCGATATTTAGTTTGACTATTCTTTCAAATCCTAATTCTCTTCAAACCTAATTATTGATGGAAATGTTTCTTTATCCGAGTTCAACTTTTCATTATTTCTTTAAAATTATTCAGAATTTGTCTCTGAATTTTTATGCAGGTATTTCAGAGCTCTATTCCTAGATATAGTTAGTTACAAAATTGTTATAAAAGAAGTGTGTATATATATATATTTAGTTACGCAGCGTATTTACGCAAGTTTGGCTATAAATACTTATTTCTTGATTTCTCAAGAAGCCTCTGGGACCAAATATTTGGTCGTAGAGATACAGCCTGCACCACGCTTACGAGGTCCAACAGCTCGAAATGCGTTCGTGGTTGGCTTGTCTGGTTTTATCAAGAATATAGGCTGACCAAATAGCAAAGAACGGCCTAATCAACGTTTAGTTGATTTCTGTTCCACTAGATGGCGCTCTGGAATTTAAAAAGCCCATGTGAGCGGTCAAGATATGCCTATTTTATTTTTAATATATGACCACGTGGAAAATTAGGAAAGACAAACTTCAAGATGAAACAGCAATTTATTTAAGGCAAGAACAAACTATGAACGATAAACAAAAGATAAGCAATGAGGGAAGTTTACAAAGTAGCAAAATATAAACATCAAAAATAATACAAAAATAATAAATACTTTGCTACAATATATAAATATATAAGAATATGAGAAATGTCTAATTTTGACTCTTCTATTGAATATTTTAAAACAATTTCTTTTGATTGCAAAAATATTTTAACTTTGCTGTGCCAGGCTATTTTGCAACTGCAACAAACCCTGATTTATGTTGGATCGTTTTTGAAGACAACTCTCAGATTTATAAAATCAATTTATTAAACTTTAAACATCTTTAGATATACAGGGTGATCCAAAAGTCCCGCACAACTTTAAAAATTAATAACTCCGCGAATATTTGCGCTAGAGCAATGCGGTAAACACCATTGTGTTCAGGATGCAATGGGATTTTTTATAGCAAATAATGAAAAATTCGAAATTGATTTTAGTTACAAATTTATTCGCCAGATGGCGCTCTACCAGAATCAGAGATTCAGCGGCCAAATTGTTTGATAAATTGAAAAATATAACTGATCAACACGTATTTTTCCTTTTTGAATACCAGAAAAGAACCTTAATAATATCAAATAACAAATTAATAAAACACCACTTCGCCAAAAGTATGAAGAATTGGTTAACGATTTTCAAATACAATCAGAGATATGTAAAATAGGTAAATGCAAATTAAAACATGTAGCAAAAATATTTATATTTTATATGGGGTTTTGTGAAATAGATTGAATGTTTGAAAAACACTGCTGATATCAATACACGAATTTTTGAAATGTTAATATAGTACCAAAAATTATGATGGCACTATTAATAGGATTTCTTGCTCTAAGAAATGTGTAGTTTCTTGACTGATTGGCGACCCTTGACTATTTAACTGGATATTTGTCATGATCCAACAAATGAAATATAGAGGGGAGTGACAAAATATATTTTTCGTACTTTATTCCAAATATCCTATGGGCTTGTCAAATGTTATCATTGTGTATTATACTGTACACAATTTTAAGAAATGTGTCCCCTCAAATAAAAATAATTTTTAAATCGACCTTTTGCGTTGAAAAACGTGGTAGTAAAATCATTTTGTATTATTTTTTTTCACAAAATTTCTAAAGTTATTGGTGTACAGAAAATATTCCTTATGCTATTTCCTCTAATGAGCGAAAAGCGAAAACTAAACATAAGGGGAAAAATTGTGTGTACCAGTGTTATTCGAGAAGTTATAACACTCTGGTTTGCACGACATAATATGTGAGCAAATGACAAACAAAATATTACTGTTCACAAAAAAAAAGAGTCAAGATGTGAGGACAGCATTTATTATCCCCATATCCCAACACAAAGAGATGCAAAATATTGGTAGATAATATAATACATGGCAGCTTATATAACACATGAGGTAACTGCCTTCTCTCTTGTATTAGGTCACAATCCTTGCTCAATGTGGCACCCTTCATTCTCAATCACCGCCTGCAGACGATAAATGACAGAATCGACAGCATTAAATAACATATCTGTTGAAATTGATAAAACGTGCCATCTGATAGAAGCCTTCAACATGGCTAATGTGTAAGGCCAGCATCGATAAACACGCGACTTAATGTACCCCCATAACCAAAAATCGCAAGGCGTCAAGTCTGGAGATCTTGGAGGCCACTGGTATATAATGTGGCGACTTATCACACGATTTTCACAGAACGTATCCTTCAGCAATTGTTTGGCACCTCGGGAGATATGAGGAGGTCCTCCATCTTTCATGAATGTTATTTCGCTTAGTGCTTTTGCCCTGCAATATGGGAATACCCTTTTCTATCAAAGGATGAACATAACGTTCATCAGTTACAAAAACGGTTTTAAAAGTTCTTCCATTGATTTTTCAAAGAAAAATGGCCCAATAATAAAAGAAGTGAACCCACACAAAACTGTAACTCTAGGCTGGTAAAGTGGCATTTCTGTAAAAATCCAAGGGTTTTCTGTTGCCCAAATGCGGCTGTTTTGAATGTTAAATTCTCCGTTTAGAGAAAAGTGAGCATCATCTGTCCACAGAACATTTGACAGCCAGTTTTCATCAATATCAATTTGCCGGAAACCCATGCAGCGAATTCTTGACGCATCTCAAAATCGCCAATTTCAGCTCGTGAAATCTTTGAATTTTGTATGGGTACACACAATAGAGACATTAAGTGAAGCGTCTTCGGATATCACAATCATACTCGGCGAATTTAACTCCAAAAGTTCAATTTGGGGATCACCTGTCCAGGATAACAAAGGTCAGCAGGTTGAGGACATGCTAACCGACCTCGACCTTACATCGTTAAATAACGGAGAGAACACCTACCTATCTAAGTCTACAGGCACAGAATCCGCAATAGACATCACAGCGATAAATTACAACATCGCACCCACAACACAATGGAAAATCCTGAGAGGTGCAATCAGTGACCACAGACCAATTTTAACAACCCTAAACTTCAAAATTGAGAATGTCCATTAGAATAAAAGAACATGGAACTTTAGTAAAGCCGACTTGAAAAAAATTCACAGAAAAGCTTGAAGAACTGTGCAACGAAAAATTTAATTACAGAACGCTTGACAAAAACTTGGAAAAATTATCTTCGAACATTTCAAAAGCTGCGAAAGCATCGATACCTAGAGGTAGACGTAGAGACCTGTGGATACCTTATTGGAAGGACCACAACATCGAGGCAATGATTGCAGAGAGCGAGACAATATCAATGAACTTCTTGAAAAAATAAAACAAGAAAACAGAAAGGAACTCATTGAAATTAGTCACAAAATAGAACAAGAAATTTGGATATGCAAACAAGAAAAATGGCAGAATTCTGCGAAAAATGGATCCAAGAAAGGGCAGCCAACACTGGAATATGTTTAGAGTGTTAGAGAGCAATTAAAACCAACACCAATCCTCCAATACTCTAACCGATATGAATAGAACAGCGCGAACGAGAACAAACAGATGGCTTATATAATTGTTGAATATCTTTCAAGCACTTCCATACTCAACTATACGAATGAAGACAGGACTCTAAAAATAATATAAGCCAGTTAGTTAAACAAGCAAGAAACTTCCATCAACAAGATATTTTCTCGAGAGACTTCACACTGAATGAGCTAAACTTATCAATAAAATATCCAAGAGGCCACCAAGAGACAATCTAATCTTTGGTCAAATGATTAAACACTTTGAAGACAAAGCTAATAATCAACTCCTACGAATACTGAACATTTCATGGCAAACTGGTAAACTACCAAAGAATTGGAAGATATCAATTATAGTGCCAATACTGAAGCCAAACAAAGATGCCAAGGAATACAAGAACTATCGGCCAATTGCTCTCACCAGCAAACTTTTTAAAATACCAGAACGAATTATCCACTCTAGGCTCATAGTCTGGCTCACTAACAATAATAAAATAAACCTCTACCAAACTGCCTATAGATCCCAGCACTGTACGAATGATCAACTGTTCTACTTCTGTCAATCAATAATAGATTTTTTCCAGGAAAAACCGCCAAAGAAGACCACGGCTATATTCCTTGATATGACCTCAGCTTTTGATCGAGTGTGGAGGGAGAAATTACGTGAAAAGCTGCACAACATCGGAGTAAGAGAAAAACCTTAATATGGATTGCAGACTTCTTAAGGGGAAGAAGGTTAAAGGTTCGGGGTTAATGGAGAATTTTCCAAGGAAGGAAGAACATGGGCTGGTGTAACTAAGGGATCGGTGCTCAGTCCTCTACTCTATCTGCTATATATTAACGACATCCATCCTTACCTCACTGAAGACACAAAGGTTGCCTGTTATACAGATGATATAGCCATATGGCACACAAGTAGCAGCATGAAAAATTCGTAAAAAATACTGAACAATGAGAGGACTGGAGAAGTGGGCAATGGAACTCCAAATGAGCATAAACCCAATAAAACCAAACCTATGCGTCTTCTCCACTCACAGGGAAAAAGGCATAAATATAACCAAATAAATAAGCATAAACAAACAAATAATTGATAAAATTAGAAATCCATAATACCTAAGTGTGATACTGCAGTCCTAGATCTTTCAAGTTGGTCTCGAGGACCACGCCATCACCATCTCCTAAGCGGCGAAGTACGCGATCTACGTATTCATCGTAGATCGCAAAATGCGTGGTATCGCTGGAGACCCACTGGCGATTCTCCACCAAACTCTGCAGCGCTGGAAGAGGCGCCATATTCATTGTACATAGTGTATCTAATGCATATTATATTTTTTTAATAGTGCAGACTGTGCCTGTTTTGACAAGATGTCAACAGAATTATTTTAATCATTATTGATGTGGAATTGGAATTTTCAGAACACATAATTAGCACCTCAAATAGAGATATCAGAAAACTAAACATTCTGAGAAGGCTATGTGGAACAAATTGGGGAGAAAAACCCAGAATTCTCAGAACAACATATACCACCTTAATAAGACCGATAATGAAATATGCAACACCGGTCTGGGCTCCCTCAAGCTCATCACTAAAAGTAAGACTAGACAGTGTTCAAGCAAAAGCGGCCAAAATAATCACTGGTGCTGTTTCATCCACCAACAATGAGAAAATTCAGAGAGAATGTGTTATAGACCTACTCGCTCGAAAGCAGAAGACAAAATAAAATAACTTGGATCGGCACTTCGGAAACGAGGAACCAGAGGACGAGATCTCTCTGACCACTTGTGGTTTGGTAGATCCGCCCTTTTCTGAGAATGAGGTGAAACTGACGGCTTTCAAGTTCGGGAAAAGGAAATATCCTGGTCCCGAAGGGATCGATAACACGGTCGTGAAAGCCCTGGTAAGGATGCACCCATCGCTTCTTTCCAGGTTATTCAATAGGTGCCTGGACACTGGTACATTTCCTGAGGCATGGAAGGTTACCCGAGTAGTGCTTCTCGAAAAGTTTGGTAGAAAGGGTAATTCTCCTAATGATTATCGCACGCTTTCTTTACTAGTGTGTCTAGGTATGGTCCTGGATAGCCTACTAGCTCAGCGACTGAAGCACTGGCTAGAGAGTAATGATCTCCTTTCCTCTTTCCAACCTCTTTTTAGGGAAGGGAAGTCCACAACCACAGCTCTGAACGAAGTGTTAGAGGGGGTTGAGATGGGCTTAAATAAGGGTGCTTGGGTTCTTTTCGTGGCCCTGGACATTGATGGCGCGTTCAACTCCATGAGTTGGAACAAGCTGATGAGAAATTTGATGGACATGGGTTGTCCTGATAATTTGTGCAGCTTGGTTCGTGACTTTCTGAGGGATAGACGGATTAGCCTCAGTTTTGGTGGGCGGAAGTTGGAAAGAAACTGTGCTAGGGGTTGCCCCCAGGGCTCTTGCTGCGGACCTATTCTGTGGAATATCCTGGTAAACACCGTTTTCCAGGAGGAGCTCCCTGAGGGAGCCAGGCTGGTTCTCTATGCTGACGACCAGTTCCTCATCATTGAGGCTGCTTCGAGAGCGAAGGCTGAGAAGTGTGGTGAAACTTCTCTCCAAATTCTCTCGAACTGGGCCTATGACTCTGGCCTTAAGTTCAATGTCTCCAAAACTAAAGCCCTCAGCTTTAAGCCTAGGGACATAAGAAATAAAAGGAAAGGGATAAAATGGGAACACAAGCCGGCTATCCGGATCGAAGGACGGAGAGTAGCGTTGGTCAATAGGATGACCATCCTGGGGGTGGTCATTGATGACAAGATGGGTTGGCAATACCAGGCGGAGGAGATGGTGGCGAGAGGCAGGGAGGCGTTGTGCAGGCCTGTCCTGGTTGGCTCTCAACAGGGGGGGGGGGAGAAGGAGGGTACTATTTTTAGGAACCTCTGCCTCTCCTGTGTCGAGCCAATCCTGCTATATGCTTCCAGGGCTTGGTGTCGCCGAAACAGGGATCAGAAGGTGGCAACAACTCTAGAGAGAGTGCAGAGGACAGCGGCACTCAGAATCACAGGGAGATATCGCACTACCAGCAGTGAGGCCTTATTGGTCCTCGCTGGTCTTATTCCCCTGGGATTGAAACTAGAGGAGGAGACAATCAGAAGACAGAAGATCTGGGAGAACAGGGAAGATGCCCTGGGACTTGAAGCAGGTGCCCTGGAATCGAAGAGGGACCCAAGAAAGCCTCCGCAGTGGTTACCAAAGTGGAATTGGAGTCCTGGAGAGCCGACAGGGAATGGCACGGAGGTTTTCACTGATGGGAGTAGGTCTGGAACCAATACTGGAGCTGGGGTAGTGATTTTCACTAATGGAGAGCTGATCTTCAAAGAAAGTTTAACACTCAGAGTGGACGAATTGGTCTTTTCAGCCGAGCTGGTTGCGATCAGGGTGGCCCTCAGAGTGTGTGCCGAGAAGAACTTTAGCCCTGACCGCCTCTATTCAGATTGTATGTTGGCCCTCGTCTCCATCAATCTGGAGAAAGGGCAACTCGCGCATCAAATAATCCAGGAGCTGGAGATGATGACGCGGGCTCCGGAGCTCCCTTGGTTTAGGAGGCACAGCCTCATCGAAGGTAATGAGTTCGCAGACAGGATCGCTAAGGCAGGATGCTTAAGAGGTAGATCACTGAGGACCCCAGTGACCAAGAAAGAAGTTTATAGGAGGATCAGGGGGCACGTCCAGGACTAATGGTTGGACAGATGGAGGAACATTGTGAAGGGGGAGAGAGGTATTCAATGGGGTAACAACACCCAAGTACCTCTGTAAGGTTATGTCCCACAAACTCATTAGGGTAGTTCGGGACATGGGCTCTTCCCCAAGTCTACACAGATTTAAAATTAAGAGAAACCCTGATAGCGTCTATGGAGAAAGGGATGTGAATGCACGCCACTACGTCTTGGATTGTCCAAGGGTAGTGGGTGTGCAGGAAGAGAGAAGGAGGACGAGGGGCGCGATCGAGAGTAAGCTGCTGAGAAATCACAGCAAGCTTCTTGAGAAAGCCCACGACGAGGCACCTGAGCTTTTCCTCAGCTGTGAGTGAACAGAGTCGACCGGTGGACACAGTAGATAGTTTCCTATTTTGCTGTGATTAAAGGCCACCGGTATAGAAATCCTTCCAGACACGTTGTCTGGGAGGTGGTGTTTCAAGATACAATGTCCAAGCACTAGCTTGGATACCGTTACTTGGCTTATGAGTTGAACAGAATAGCAGCGAAGGGCATGCTTCGCATGCCGGCTTGTGGACCGAAAGGTCTGGGTGGCCATCTGCTTCTAGGGTATACCAACTGTGCTTAGGTGGAATCCTCCATTTCTTGTTTATTTTGGCTACTGTTTCTATTTCTTTAAAAGTAAGTTTATTTTTCTGTAACAAGGGTTCTTTTGTGCCTTTTTTCGCTAGCGCATCAGCAGCTTCATTGCCTTCAATGCTAACATGTAACGGTATCCATTGAAGATGAATTTTTGAGGCATTGAAAGTTTTTGGAGATAACCAATTATGTTCCTGCTTACTTTGTCTCTAAGTTCCCCTGTGTGACTCAAGTGTTGTATGGCACTTCTACTATCAGTAAGAATCCATATATCGTGATGTTTAATGTTTCTGATGGATTTTAAGACTTCATAGATGGCTATAAGTTCTGATCTGAAGACTGAGCAAATTTCTGGGTTTCTTCTGTTTATTTTCTCATTGCCATTTGTGGTTTTAATGAGAGAGCCACTACCAGTGTGTCCCAACTCGTCTCTGCTACCATCGGTATAGATAGTTATTGCATTTTTAGGAATTTTATTAATTATTTCTAATGATAATTGTTTTAAGTATTCTGGATTTTGGTATTGTCTGTTGGTGGGTTCATTTAAAGTGGCATTAAAAATAATATTTTGTTAGTGGTTCGCATGGAGATATTTTTTCAGCTGAATAATATTTTTCCACTTTATATTTTAAAAATCCATTTCTTTTGGCCAGGTGGAGAGGGCCTTCTTTTTTGAGTCCTATATTGGGTTCCCAATTCAGTATGTAATTGAAAGTTCTGTGTTTGTTTTCATAACTCTTGATTTTGTTTATATATTTTGGCAGATTGTAGCTTATTCTATTCTTTAAGGGCATAATGTCTGCTTCGTAAAGTACAATATCATTAGGGCAGGTTTTTCGAAGACCTGCAATAATTCTAGCTGCATTTAGTTGTATCCTTTCCAGTGTTTTTAGATTTGTTTCAGATGCTGTACCATAGATTTGATATCCATATTCCAAGATTGGTCTCATTAGAGATGTGTAAGTTAATTTTAGTGTTGCTGCTTCAGCTCCCCACTCTTCCTGAAATATTATTCAAGATTTTTAGTCGGTCTCTTCCTTTTCTAACAACTCCTTCAATATGCTTACTGGAGTTAATTTCTGGATCCAGGGTGTAGCCAAGATATTTAGGATGTTTATTATATTGCAATTGTTGTTCTTTCAGAATAATTTTTGGTTTTATTTTGTATAGTTTCTTATCGGTAGTAAAAAGACAGGTTTCAGATTTTTGGGGGTTAAATTCTAATTTATGTTTATTAGCAAATTTTTCTAGGTGGAGAAGAGTCTTGTTCAAATCTCTTTCAGCTTTTTTCCAGTTAGTGTTGCTGCTCCATAGAATAATGTCATCAGCGAAAAGTCCAATATTGGTTTTATGTGAAAATATTTCTTCTATGCCTGCAATAAATAGGGTGAAGAGAGTTGGGCTAAGGACTGATCCTTGTGGTAATCCTTGGTACAATTTGAAGGTTTTAGATAGAGTGCCATTATATTTGACCCTAATTTGTATATTTTTAAGAGAATCATTTATCCAAGTGATAGCTTTTCCATCAATTTTGAAATGTTTGTATAATTTTGTAATTAACTTGTTTTTCCATACCCCTTATCAAAAGCTTGTGTAAGGTCTAAAAAGCAGCTATGGTGTGGTTAGTTGGTTTTTTTGTTTTGTGCATCTTTTACCTTTTGTGTGAAAACTAAGAGTTGGTCTATTGTTCCATGTCCTTTCCTAAATCCATATTGTTCTTCTGGTAAGAGATTTCTTGTGTCGGGGTGGTAGGTGAGTCGTCTGAGTATAATTTTTTCCATTAATTTGCAGCAAATATATGTTAGGGAGATAGGTCGGTAGTTTTTCGGGTCATCAGCAGATTTGTCAAGTTTTTAATGGGAATTATTGTTGCATTTTTACAGTCTTGAGGCAATTTTCCAGTTTTCCAGGAGTTATTGGAAATATTAAGAAGTCTTTTTTTGCCAATTTTGCCCAAGTTTGATATCATTCGGCCATGGATTCCATCTGGCCCAGGAGTCTTGTTTAGGCCAGTGTTTTCTAATGCATAAGCTAGCTCTTTCATATTGATTTTTTTCATGGAAAATATTATGAGTGCTGGTGACATTTTTACAGTCATGAATAATCTTTCGGGCCTTTTTTCAACCTTGATTTTACTACTTATTTGATATGAATTACCTAAAAGATTGGCAGCAATTTTGTCATTAGTTGCTGGTGTACCATCTGTATTCTTAATCATATTTGTGTTTTCAGTTTGTGGCTGGACTCTGTCAATTTGTTTTGCCAAATTCCAAAGTTTTGTATTTGGGTTTCTTGGGTTCAGGTTTTCACAAGTTTGTTTCCATTTTTTCCTTTTCACATTTACGTATAATCTTTTTTATTTTTGCAATCACAATGTTCAGTTCAGTTCTACAATATTTTTGGTTTGGGTGCACTTTTTTGTAGTTCATTTCTTTTAGTTATAAGTGTTTGAATATTTTTTGCCTGGTGTGTATAATTTGGAATCCATTTCTTAATATTACCTCTTGGTATTGAAACTTTGGCTGCTTTAATAATGGTGTTTTCGAAAGATATCATATTAGCCTTTTTTGAAGTTCCAGAATTTTTCTTAATTGAGCTAGTTTTGGTCTTGGTGCTAATTTCCATCAAATTAGGCAAATGATCACTTCCAAAACTTTTTAATATTTGCTATTTGCATTTGTGGAAAATGTCAGGATAGTAAAAACCTTATATCAAGGGCTTGTGCAGTATTATAGCTTGTTGGAATGATGGGTAGGATTCCCATCATTTAAGCACATGAAGGCATTGTCGTCAAATATGTTTGATAGTATTTTGCCTCTTGGGTTTGGCGTAGAACATCTCCATAGTTGATATTTGGCATTAAGGTCACCTACAATAATAGTGTTGTCTGTAAGAAATTGAGCCATTGTTCCATCGTCAATAAATGTATTGTTTGGAGGGTGATACATATTGTATATGTGGATGGCTTTGTTTTGATTGAGGTAGACTTTGATACCTTGGGCTTCGAGGTCTAATGTGTTTGTAATATTAACAGCTATGTCCTCATAGTACAAATTCTTGATTAAAATTGCTAGGCCACGCACTTCAACAGCATATACAGATGGATCTTCAGACCTTACCCTGAGTAATGGAGGGGCCGGAATTAACATAATATTGCAAGATGGAACAAACATCAAAATCAAAGAAGGAGCAGGACAGATTTCGTCAAACTTCACTTGTGAACTGACAGCTATCTGGAAAGCCCTTGATGTATGCCTTGACCAACCATCCCTGCATCAAGCAGAAGGAATTTTAATATACAGCGACTCCATATCCGCTCTAGAAGCAATTCAGAAGAGCAATACTAAAATCACACAGAAAATACACTCGGTACTTACCCAACTGGAACCATTGGAGAATAACTGAATTCTACATTGAATCCCTGCCCATGCTGGGATCAGGGGTAATGAAATGGCATTCGAATTGGCAAAGGAAGCCAGAAAGTTGAGCCAAAGGAAAGAACAAATGTCATTATTTGACGCTGATTCTTTGTCAAAATACAAGATAATTAAACAAAAAAAAATAAGAAAAGATCAAAATGCGAAATAAACTCTGAGAGAAAAATGACAAAAACTATAACAAGACTTAGAACAAAACACTATAAAGGAATGACAATACATCCAGATGGCACAAGAACCTATAGGGCATGCAACAATTGTCCTGGTGTGGAACTTACACCTACCCACATATTCTCATAGCCAGCAATGGCCGCAGCCTTGCAGAAATTAGACATAGACCCTGAGCAGCAGCTTTACACACCCAAGATAGTGGACATTGCTGCTGCTGTGATGGAGATACATGGATACATCTGAGGCTCTTTATTGGACACGACAACAACAGCGGCATTCCAGAGTAAAATAAATTATCAAAGATAGATACATATTTTTCAAATGAATTAAAATAAATATAATCGATACTGAGTGAGAGTTGAATTAAAAATATTAGAAATTTATTATCTTCGGAAACAAGCCGTATCTGAAATATCAATTTTCTTTTTGCTACATGTTTAATTTGCATTTTCCTATTTTACATATCTCTGATTGTATTTGAAAATCGTTAACCAATTCTTCATACTTTTGGCGAAGTGGTGTTTTATTAATTTGTTATTTGATATTATTAGGGTTCTTTTCTGGTATTCAAAAAGGAAAAATACGTGTCGATCAGTTATATTTTTCAATTTATCAAACAATTTGGCCGCTGAATCTCTGATTCTGGTAGAGCGCCATCTGGCGAATAAAATTGTAACTAAAATCAATTTCGAATTTTTCATTATTTGCTATAAAAAATCCCATTGCATCCTGAACACAATGGTGTTTACCGCATTGCTCTAGCGCAAATATTCGCGGAGTTATTAATTTTTAAAATAGTGCGGGACTTTTGGATCACCCTGTATATAGAAACGAATTAATTACCTTGTATTTAAGGCAACAAAAGAATCATCTAATTTTCATACATTTTCTAACCAGATTCGACTTGTGCAAAACAGACAACAAAGGAAAAATAAACAAATTAATAATAGAGGGCAAGTTCCTATTTTTTACAAGCTTTCACACTCAAAGAATATTCAACTTCTTGCTTTAATTTAGCTGGCCACTTGGGTACCAAGTAAAAATAACTGGATGTGGCACAGGTTTTATACTGGGTTGACACAAGTCAGGTGCTACTGAAGTTAGAAAATCAACAGCAAAATAGTACCTAGTTTGATTTTCCTGTTTAGTCAAGAAAGGGTATTTGCCCAATATTTTAAAAGATTAAAATCGAGATTAGCTAATATTATTTTTTTCAAAGGATAGAAGAAGCCATAAGCAACTTTTAAAATCAAGATCAGTAGATTCCGTTACTTAAAACTAAATGAGAAATGAGATTTTTTTATTCGAGTATAGGTTGAGGAATTTATTTTATTATCGTTTTTCACATGTTTAGCGTATTTACGCAAGTTAGGGCCTTAAAAATACCCATTTCTTGATTTCTCAAGAAACCTCTGGGACCAAATTATTTTTGATCGTAGAGGTACAGTCTGCACCACGCTGACGAATGACAACAGCCCGAAATGCGTTCGTGGTTGACTTTTATTAATTTATCAAGAAAATGGGTTGGGCAAATATCAGGGAACAGGCTAAATCAATGTTTAGTTGATTTCTGTTCAACTAGATGGCGCTCTGTCTTCAAAACAGTTCATGTGACCGTGGTCAGGATACGCCTTTTTGATTTTAATATATAATAATGTTAATTATATTATATATATATTTTGTAATTAAACGGCTGTTTAAATATTAAATCATTATTTTAAATACTTTTTGTTAATTTAAAATAGCACTTAAGAAGGCGTCAAGTCAATATATTTGAATCATGTGGGCGCTTCGATGTTGTCGCATACCGGCTTTGACAGGTTTCTGTTTAAGAGAGGATCGTTGTAAGCGAAAAATCGGCACTACGTTGTTTTGGACGCCTACAGCAAGCCTTGTTAGGACAAGGTCCGTTTAAGAAATGTTATACACTAGGTCCGTTTTGATAATTGAAAGATTGATATTGTTTTTTGTTTTTTTTTCAATGAGAGACAAACCTTGGCTATTCATATGTTCTAGTCTCCATCATAAATAGGAAGAAATGTGGAATAATATTCTTCAGGGCCGCGCCACCACTCCGCATCTCATTAATCCTCATGAAGCCCTCATTATGATGGCATCTAATTCTTCCCCGGGGTCGAGGCTAAGTTTAGCCTCGCTGTGTCTTCCGGATTGTGTGGTGGCGCCTCACAAGGAACTTTGTCACTCATCGCGCTCCTATTTCGGGAGTACCGCTTTTCTCAGAAGGCAGTTTCTCGCAGTCGTGTCCAGTCTGCTCTCTCAATGTGTTCTCGGGCAACACTCAATATGATTATTTGGTTAACAAGAATGGTTCATATTGCTTTTTCTCCATAATGTGTTCAAAGCTCGAAGTTTGGTGAAGTTTTGGGGGCTTTTATTTTGGCTTACTTAGAGTCACATCTAATGTTATTTTAACCATAAGCGTGAAGATAAATTAATGAATGAATTCGCATTATATAAATGTGTATAATAGATATATTGATTCTATTAAAATATTTGTGAATAAAAACATAAGAGAGCACGTCACATTATATTAAATATAATTGCTAAAGTATATATATTTTTTAAAAGTTTTTTTAATAAAAGCACACCCTTCATAATGGCGACACTATATAAAGTCTTCTGATGCCTCGGTGAACCACGAAACAGTTTATGATCAGCTCAAACAAACAGATACATTTAATTTAGTTTGGGTAGAGATATTCAGCGAGATTTCACAAATATTTTTGTTTCGAGCGGAAGATCTGTGTTCGAAGCAAATATATTTGTGGAATTTATTTAATTACAAAGAAGACTTTTTACAAAGATACATTAGAAACTATCACCAATAATAAACCTTCCAATGCAGACTATGTAAGCAGAATGGACAATACAATAGTTATAGATTAGATCTGGTGGAATAAATGGATAAAATCGCTGTGCAAGTTTACCACTGATGTGAGCCAAAATCTTCCTCATTTTTTCTTTAGCATCTGTTCACTAACTGTAGAAACTCGTCCTATACAATTACTGGAAACAGCGTTGAATAATATCATCTTCAAAATTCAGATGGCGCGATGTGTTGTATTTAATGTCGTATCAGGTTTAAATAAGTGAGAGGTTTCTACTTGCGGCTTGCAAGGAAGAGAAATCTTTAGCTGAAAGTGAATGGTCTGCGGGATGATGAGATCAAGACAATTGTATGACCAAGCTGACACCAAATTTCTCGCAGGAGGAATCCTTGCGTCCCTGGCGACCGGGAGTTTTATTAACGGCGTGATAGATTGGGCGGGCTGAGTGGCGCGCTTCCTTCCTCGCCATCATCTTGCAAATGGAACCCTCGGGTTTTCCCTACGTCTGCTACTTTTGTCTTTTCTTCCTTTGGGGATGAATAATTTCCTCTATTTTTTTAAACGAAAACATATAACCACTTCCCCCTTAATTAAAAAAAACGCACTCAACGTCTAACGTTTGTCTCTATTTATAATCCGGGGCAACAAAAAATCAAGTGACATTACTAATCCTAACTTTGAGTAACTATATCCACGCGAATTCTTTCTCGTTCGTAACGAAGTTTTAAAAAATGCCTAATGTAACAACTGTTTAGATAGTTACCGTATTAAATACAAGGCGATAGCGCGCCATCTGTTAATGAAAATTGAAACTATTTAGTGCGATTTTTTTTACCCCTTCTTACTGTCCTTTTTGCGATAATGAGCCTGGCTCATCAGTGGTGAACCCTCCCAGCGGTTTAGGCATTTTATTCTGCCATACGAAATAACATTGATCGATGTGTGTATTTATGTTTATTTCTATCGTGTCTTCAAAGTCTATGTCCATAGTTTTATAATAGATTAAACTGACGAAACTACTGGAAGAAGTTTATCACTGATGAACCAGGACCTCCCAAAATATTTTCCATCACAGAAAAGACAGAAATAAGGTGTTGTATTATGTGAAAAGAAAAATTCGCGCTAAATAATGTTTCTCTCACAATTTTCATTAATAGTGTTAATATACATGGTAGCATATGCTGACTACTCTATTGAGAAATATATTTTTAAAACTATATACGTATATATTATTTATTGAACAATCAGGCGCGATATTGAAATATTTGCGCCTATTACAGAGAAAACAAACAAAGCAACAAACACACAAATATACATTATGTATAGAAAATAATTATCCCCAAACACAACATATAAGAGAGACATATTCCTATAATAGAAGTTATACAATTTAGTCCAACACTATACTATTGGATTTAATTAATATTAGTTATCTTTCGAGAGTCCCCAACTTGTTTAGAGAATTAGAGAAATCAACTAAACATTGTTTAGCCTGTTCCCTGAAATTTGGCCAACCCAAGATAATAAATCATGAGAATCCATTCACGAACGCGTTTCGCGCTTTTGGCGCTCGTCAGCGTGGAGTAGGCTATACAACTGCGACCAAAATTATTTTTACTCCAAGAGGCTTCTTGAAAAAACAAGAAATTTATATATATTTTGCTATACACAAAACTTTTCTCATTGCTTATCTGGTATTTTATATGTTTTATTTGTTCTGGATTTTTTAGGAGAAGAGAGGGCTTTGGTAACTCCGTGGTGGCAAGCATGGTCAGTACAACCACATGTTTAGCCCCAAGAATAGTTGGGGGAAATGAACGGACCAGTCAAGAATTTCAGTTGAGGCCAGGAGTGAAGTCGTCCTCCCTGTTGTGGACAGAAGCTGTTGGATGGTGCTCTGCACTTGCTTTGTTATCCGTTAATTCACAAAGGGAAATAAAGAGGAGTCGAACACACAGAGAGATCCTTACCAATACAATATCCACTACTAGCTATGCTCTGGGATATTTAACAAACTACATGTGTGAGGGTATTCTCCTCTCTCACTTCAATAATTTTATAATTTCAACGGCTTCTCCAACGATATGACGATATAAGGCATTTTGCAAAGAGAAAATTCATATATAATGGAGTTATCGAATTCCCCACAGTTAGAAATTATTTATATTTAAATCTATACTTTGGCTTTGATATATTCAAAAAATACAAATATTTAAATATATCCTAATTGAATATACAACAATGCCACTTTGAGTTTTCTCTTTGTTCAACATAAAAATTTCACACAAAGTGGGTCTTTACATTTAAAGGTTTTACAGAAAATAAAGGTTGTAGAGTCTGATGTCAGCCGAGAGAATGAGCAGAGTTAATCTAAGTGCTGGAGCATCAGTCCGACGTGAGGAGGCGATGATCCATGAATCCCCGGGCGGACCGACGGACGGGCGAGCGCTAATAATTCCAGCCGTATATTGATCAAAGCCTCGCGGGGCCAAACTTCGCTTTTAATATCCATCAAGGTCTTCCACGCCGCCTGAATACTGAGCGACTTTACAATTTTAATTTGCCTCCCTTCCGCCTACACAAAAACACCTTGTTCCCAAAGTGATGCCTTTGTTTTGAAGAGGCTTCTTGCCGAGAACTTGATCAAACACCGCCGAGATGCATTATTTATCACCGCTCCCGTTCATTTGTGTGGACCTCGCTCGGCTGCCCTCCTCGACACATTAAAATTGTTGTTGATCTCCTATAAATATTTAGCGGGCCACCGCCGCGGAATTGCTCTTTTTTCAGGAATTTAAATCTGTGGGTGGCCAGGGATTAGAACATTTAATGAGGTCCTTGCCATTGGTATAGGATCTCTATCAAATCAATTTTATAGTAATGTGGCGTCTCGAGAACCTTACGGTGTACCTCTGTGTCGAAATAGCTAATGGTTCGATTTTTGTCCAACTGATTGCTGCTATCGCTGCCGAAAGCTAGAAGACGTTGTATTTTGATTCCAGAAATGGCAACCTCTTGTTATGGACTCTCTACTAATGTGTTGAAGCTCTAAGTGTGTTTGATTTTAAAAGTACGTAAACAAGATGGGGACCCCACAACAAAAGCTAATCAACGACAAGGTAACCCCCAAAGGTAAAGGGATCCCTGACCACGTGACCGAGCCTACATTACTCCGGGATTAAGCTCCCAACTGTATCAACCATCATAACAAACTTTCCAATATTCACCACAGAAAAATTATATTGTACCCAGTTCAAACCCTTGAATTGTATTCCCAAACTTTATTACCAATTTTCAATTTCAATAAAACCCCTGTGATCAGTTGGAACTAATGATCATCCAGATATAGGCTTCTTATTGTTATATATTTCCGCGAGCATTATTACAATATCTACCAGAAACCTATATCTGGATTATTCTTAGCTCCAACTGATTTTATAATTGATAGAAGGAACTATAAAATATTTTAATTGGCATTTTATCCCTTTCTCTTCCTACGCAAAGTACGTACTCAAACTTTCAAAGCAATAAATGGAAACGTTTTGTTTCTCGAAAAAATATGAAATAATTATTTCGATGAATTTAATCATTAAAAATTTAAACTATTCACGATGCGCATGTTATATATAAACTTCTCATATTATTTTATAATTTAAAATATATTTATTTAAATGATCTCCTACTGCCCTTTTTGCAAATATAAATATAATGAATGGGCTTGGCTCGTCAGTGGTGAACCTTCCCAGCGATTTCGCCAGTTTAATCTACCATACCGTTCTAATATTGTATTTGGATCTGTTTTTTTTTTGCTTTGAATCTAAATTAATTTATTATATAAAAATCAATATACATTCTATTAATATTTTAAAATTCAATATATTAATATGGGTACAATTATATTTCAATATTAACGCGCGATTGTTTTTATGCTTAAATAAATAACAGATTAATAAGATTATAATATAATTGAAAAAAAATCCGTATATTCCTACAGTTTTTCAATTAACTCTAAAATATAATTAATGACGATATGGTTTATATATCTATTGGGAAAAGTGTGTGTGTGATTCAACAATATAACGTGATATCCAACATCCATGAAAGCAAATAAAAAAAACTGGTATTCAGTAAAGCGGGAACTATTAAGGTGGCTATAAAACTACGTGTTCGAGGTTTTTCTTCTTTAGCACTATGGTGAGTGTTAACCCATTAAATGCGCCTATAACCACGTAGTTCTATTTTCTCTTATCACGACCCTCAGTTAGTCGGGAACTTGTTAAATGCCACTATAACCACGTAGTTCTATTTTATCTAATCACGACCCTCTGTTAGTCGGGAACTTGTTAAATGCCACTATAACCACGTAGTTCTATTTTATCTAATCACGACCCTCTGTTAGTCGGGAACTTGTTAAATGTGCATATAACCACGTAGTTCTATTTTCTCTTATCACGACCCTCTGTTAGTCGGGAACTTGTTAAATGCCACTATAACCACGTAGTTCTATTTTATCTAATCACGACCCTCTGTTAGTCGGGAACTTGTTAAATGTGCATATAACCACGTAGTTCTATTTTCTCTTATCACGACCCTCTGTTAGTCGGGAACTTGTTAAATGCCACTATAACCACGTAGTTCTATTTTATCTAATCACGACCCTCTGTTAGTCGGGAACTTGTTAAATGTGCATATAACCACGTAGTTCTATTTTCTCTTATCACGACCCTCTGTTAGTCGGGAACTTGTTAAATGTGCATATAACCACGTAGTTCTATTTTTTCTTATCACGACCCTCTGATAGTCGGGAACTTGTTAAATGTGCATATAACCACGTAGTTCTATTTTTTCTTATCACGACCCTCTGTTAGTCGGAAACTTGTTAAATGTGCATATAACCACGTAGTTCTATTTTTTCTTATCACGACCCTCTGATAGTCGGGAACTTGTTAAATGCGACTATAACCACGTAGTTCTATTTTATCTAATCACAATCCTCTGTTAGTCGGGAACTTGTTAAATGCGACTATAACCACGTAGATCTATTTTATCTAATCACAACCCTCTGTTAGTCGGAAACTTGTTAAATGCGACTATAACCACATAGTTCTATTTTATCTAATCACAACCCTCTGTTAGTCGGGAACTTGTTAAATGCGACTATAACCACGTAGTTCTATTTTCTCTTATCACGGCCCTCTGTTAATCGGGAACTTGTTAAATGCGACTATAACCACGTAGTTCTATTTTATCTAATCACAACCCTCTGTTAGTCGGGAATTTGTTAAATGCGACTATAACCACGTAGTTCTATTTTCTCTTATCACGGCCCTCTATTAGTCGGGAATTTGTTAAATGCGACTATAACCACGTAGTTCTATTTTCTCTTATCACGACCCTCTGTTACTCGGGAACTTGTTAAATGCGACTATAACCTCGTAGTTATATTTTATCTAATCACAATCCTCTGTTAGTCGGGAACTTGTTAAATGCGACTATAACCACGTAGATCTATTTTATCTAATCACAACCCTCTGTTAGTCGGGAACTTGTTAAATGCGACTATAACCACGTAGTTCTATTTTATCTAATCACAACCCTCTGTTAGTCGGGAACTTGTTAAATGCGACTATAACCACGTAGTTCTATTTTCTCTTATCACGGCCCTCTGTTAGTCGGGAACTTGTTAAATGCGACTATAACCACGTAGTTCTATTTTCTCTTATCACGACCCTCTGTTAGTCGGGAACTTGTTAAATGCGACTATAACCACGTAGTTCTAGTTTCTCTTATCATGACCCTCTGTTACTCGGGAACTTGTTAAATGCGACTATAACCAAGTAGTTTTATTATAGTACATGATCCTATAATGACTTTATTAACATAAAGGGAAACCTATTTTATTAATTTGAAAAATATTAATATTTAGCCTTTTCAAACATAGTATATATATTTCATATTAGCGTTAGCATTTACTCAATGAGCGCTTCTAAAGTGTTATACTTGCTGAGGGTTAATATATTGGTAAAATACCTGAAATATGAGATATATAAGGTGGGTGTCTTTTTCCATGGTTATGCCATGAGGTATAAATTGGTCAATTAAATATTACTTTGAAGCCATTTAATTTTACATGGTGTATATATCTATGCATTTGAATATTTTAAGCATGGAATATTATCACAACTTGATTATGTACACATAATTTTTTTAAAAGTCTATATAATAGAAATTGTTTTAAAATCAAATTAGTACAGATGAGGCATTCTCGAGGATTTCTGATAAAGAAAAACTAAGAGCCTCCTTTTTTTAATTCCTTTTTAAAACTTTGTAAAAAATAGGATGTGGAGAGTAAAGTGGATGCGGCGGCATGACAGATGAAGAGTGTTTAGATAAATAGTCTCGGACAATGATGGATCGATGGACATGTAGAAAATTCCACTTTTTATATAAAATACGTTTTTTCACATTTTTATCGCATCACAAAATATTACAAGTACGTTTTCATCTTTAAAATAGAATCTCTTATAATGTAAAATACAATGTTTCAATTTAATCATCTCTACACACATTTAATAGGTTTAATAAATATCCAACAACAAGAGATTTAGCAAATTCGGCCATAAATCGGCCATGTACCGTGGCCCTATCCAATAACTACGACAGCGACATGTTCAAGCTGAACGTTCAAGCCGGAAGCCTCTGCGTGAAAGCTATATTAAAGCCTTTTTGTTGCTATATGATTTAAAATACTTTTACCTCTAAGTATGTATATATTCTCTTTTTCACTCAAAATATTGCCACGTGGAAAATTAGGGAAGACAAAAACTTCAGGAGGAGACAACAATTTATTTCAGGGAAGGACAAACTATGAATTGTAAACAAAAGATAAGCCACGAGGGAAATTTACAGAGTCGCAAGATATAAACATAAAAATGACCACTCTGTTAATAAAAAATAATAAAATTAATAAATACTATTTTACATAAATAAAATTAATAAATACTATGTTACAAAATTTTAGCCATTTATTTAAATATGTTTATATTATAAATATAATTCTGATACAAGTGTATGTATTGTGTATATAATATTCAACTTGAAAACATATTTTTTATCACAATATATAAAAATGTTTTAATACAAATTCATTGTTAATCAAGTAAACTTATGTGTGGTGGTGTATGTAGAAGACTCATATTGAAATTGTTAACCGTGGAGAGAATCCAAAAAGAAACGGCAGGACGTGAAGTGCAGGGCAAGGCGGGCCAGGTACTGCACATAATCCCCTCGGCTCTATGGGGTTAACGCTAAAATAAGCGCAAGGTCGCTGTCGGTCGAGTCGGTGCCCTCGCCCGTTCTCGTTTCCGCCCTTGTCATTGCTCGGTCCCATTGTACTACTCCATCTCTCTAGCTTCGTTATAATTGATGGAAATATACAGACGTTTCAATATAGCGTCTAAACATCTTATTATCACACTTGATATGCAAAACGATTTCTCTACTTTGGAAACTAAAATATACATTTCAATTATACCTATATGTATTACGTACAAAGGCAGGGGGTCGGTGGAAGGATGGTCTAAACCGTTGGTTTTCGACCGCTACGACCCGGGTTTGATTCCCGCATTGGGCACTTTTTTCTGATTTAAAAAATGCTCCAATGACCCCGATTCTTGCAAAAGTCCAACCCCACCAGCGAGTGCAAGTAACCAAACAGGTTCTCTGGCACATTTGTAAGTGCAAAGTCGAACTGCGTTTAACATGTGTAGACATGTGGTGCACTTACAGTAAAAGCAGTCGCCAACTTCTACCCACGATGATACCCACCATCATGGCCTGTACCACGTGTACTAGGGATAAGCAAAAAAAAAAAACGTACAAAGGCAACATTCATGATCAATAAAATTGCGGATTTTGACAAAAACAATAGAAAAAAAAGGTAACTCTAGAACATTTTTATTAAAGGAAATTTTAGAAGCTTTCGATCAAGCTCATCTTTTTAAAGTAGATTGGAGTGGAATTTCCATTCTTTCCTGATGTTAACTCGACATATCACATTTATTTATTAAATTTACTACAATGTGCATCAAGCTAATAAATAACTTGTCTGAAAGCTTCTATATCTTCTAATAATATATTAAAAAGTTGCAGCGTTACACCTTTTTCTCTTTTGTTAGAAAGTCAACATTATATATTCCAGATTGAATTTCGTGAAATGGTGTTGAATATTAGCTTTCCAAACGTCCAGAACGGTGGTTACACAGCGAGTATACATAGGACGAGTGATCCTTTGATAATGGTTTCGTATTTTAGATTTTTATGATGAAACCCATTGAAAGACTTTTTTTTTTTTTGAAAGAAGAAACTTTTTTAAAATGTGCTTATTTCCAATTTTCGAATTTTCTCTCATGAAAGGTGATGAATTACTTTGGATAAATTCACATCTGAATATAGATTTTGTTAATTTCTTATTATCTTTAACTAGTAAACCAAGTTAACCGAATCATTATTCACCATATCGTTTGAGTGAAGCTTTAAAATGAAGTAATAGAGTAGTATAAGAATTTTAAGAATATATCTGTAAATGCGCATTTTTCATATTTTGGAAACTTAAAAATATCTTAAAACAAGTATTTAAATAAAATACAATAGCAAGAGGAGATATCAGTATTTTATGTAGTTTGAAAATGCATTTAGCAGTTTGTGAAAGGACGCACTTTTTGTAAATAAGAAACACGACAACCTTCTTCAGCATAAACCCTTCAACGTTTCTATGCCTACAACAGTCTTCATCAGCTGTATTCTTCACATATCGTGTTCTAATAAATATACTCTGAGGAAGACGATAGCAGGTGTCGAAACGGTGATAAATTTTATCCCTAAAATTCAAGGCTGTTTCTAATTGACCAAAAGGGTATAGTTTATTTTGTATTTTTTTAATATGAATATCATAAGCGTTCTCTTAAGAACATTTTTTAGGAACTAAATGTTTCTATGAGATTGGATGTCAAGATATTGAATATCAATTTTTCACATAAATATTTCAAATTATTTTTTTGAAAATATAAATATTACAGCTGCTTTCTGTTGTGCCCTATATACATATATATATTAGATAGTAAATAGGCATATATTGGATTGAATAAAAGATTTATTTGTCAATATTTATGCCAATATATGCCTTTTTACTATCTAATGATTTAAGTATAGATTGCTCTATTTTCAGAACAATATATATATAAGCTAAAACATCCTCTACTAATGATAAATGATAAATTTGCCTACAAAAATTCATGATGTGCTGCAATCTAATTTTATGTTTTCAATTTTTTTGGTGTGAGGGTATTTAAATATATATATATTTATAAATGTGTTTATAACGGAACAAACAAAAATATTAATGCACACGTACCAAATATTCAGCAGTGCATGTTCAACTCTGGAAGAATACGCGCCATAGTCGAAGCTTCTTTTGAAGCTACCGTGGAAGGCAGGCGATGTGAATGTGAAAATTATTCTGAGAATGCCATTCCCAGAAATGGGCCGCCCGGAAAGATCATCTAAGAAATGAGGCCTGACGCTTGAGAAAGAGCATTATCGCAAGTAATGAGGCATTAGTCATTGATATGAGAATAGATTGATTGTATATTTGCGATCAGTTACAAAGATATTTCACATTAAATCAAACAATTATTTATAAGTGAAATTATTGGGTTTTATTATCAATTAGAGATTATAAATATTTCATATATTTTGAAAATAGAGCAATCCATAAATAAATCTTTAATTAAAAAGGCGTATATTGGATCAAAATATCATTTATTTTACCAATACTTCAGTTGGCTGAACGCCAACCTTTATCAAGGTGTTATAACATTTTAAAGTGTGTCAACAACAAACTCAGCGCCACATACCGTCAACATTTTATATATTAAATTCCTAAAACTATATAATTCAACTTAAAATATAGTATATAATTTCTCTTATTTCAAAAATAGAATAATCAACAAGAGCCAAAGTAGAGCATCAAATTTCTATTTTTTCACTACTTTATAATGAGATTTTGATTGGTGAGATAGTATCGAAGGTTTAGCAAAGACAGAGAGAAATGGAATCAGGTAAATGAGGGAAATCTCTCAGCCTAATGAATTGAGGGCGACCATGTATAATAATTGTTCCATGGTCGATACCTGCGGCCGGAGCTGTAGTGTTGCCTATACATAATGGCAACTTTGGGATTCCATGTGATAATTAATTGATTTGATATAAAAAGGGGTTTGTATACATTTTACACACATCCTAGCCATCGTTTCTTTTTATTGTTAGCATACTCCTCGCTGACATTCAATTGAATCATTCAAATAGGCTTATATGTCATCAATCAACTTGTACCCAATGGTTGCATTATACGCTTATTTGAATCTGGAAGAGATACGTGCTAGAGTTTAATATTTATAGTAGCAATTTTCATATGAGACAAAGGTTATTTGAGAGTGAGGATTTTTATCAAACATGTTTTTAAAAACATGTATAATACCTCTGTGTGGAAATACAAGAAAATAAGACCTAATCCTAATACCTAATAATAATTTATTATTCAAATAAATTATTTGGATTAGGTCTTATTTTCTTGTATTATAATCTATAATCCAAATTGTGTTTTATCACCTCTATGTGGAGTATGCAACGAGATATATTAAATCAAATTCGAAATATCGAATTTTGAAATTAAATATGAAATAATATGGCGCTTCATCAATATATCTAAAACACCCTCTGATGCACATCGAGTGTTCATATTCTCTCTTTATCACTAATTCCCTTTCTCTGAACCTACTGATCCATCATCTATATCAGATATGATGCTCTATAACACCATATAAGAGATAAATGTAAACATGGTAGGACTTAAAATTATATTAATTTCATTATAAAAAGTATGCACTTGAGGAAATTCCTTATGATAGATTGCAGTTATTGAAATGCTAAATACTATTTTATGATTATTTAAATGAAATTGAAATATTTTCAGTAATTAAATATTGTTACGCCCAGCGGTCGTGGTTTGAGTATTATGATTTGTGGATGATTAAATTAAAGAAACCTATTCTTTATTAAGGATGCATCTCAAGTTTACACTTTTTTTTATATCTAGCATCACAAATGAATTTGCCAAAACACACACATTAAATAGGCATTTGCCTTGAACATCGTCGTCAGCCTCTTTAAGTAGTTACCGTTACACTTAGGGCTGTCGAATCGGTATATTCTCGTCGCACTTAGAGTTTTTGAATCAGTATAATATCGTACTTAGGGCTGTCGAATCAGTGTATTCTCGCTGTACTTCGGGCTGTGGAATTAGTGTAGTCTAGCCGCACTCGAGTTTCGAATCAGTGTAGTCTAGCCGTACTTCGGGCTGTGAAATCAGTGTAGTCTAGCCGTACTTCGGGTTCTGGAATCAGTCTAGTCTAGCCTGTTTCGGGTTACCGAATCGATGTAATCTAGCCGTACTTCGGGTTATCGAATCGGTGTAGTCTAGCCGTACTTCGGGTTCTGGAATCAGTGTAGTCTAGCCTGTTTCGGGTTACCGAATCGGTGTAGTCTAGCCGCACTCGAGTTGTCGAATCAGTGTATTCTCACTGTACTTTGGGCTGTGGATTCAGTGTAGTCTATCCGTACCACCTCGAATTTCGAATCAATGTAGTCTAGCCATACTTCGGGCTGTCGAATAAGTGTATTCTTGTTGTACTTCGGGCTGTCGAATCAGTGTAGTCTAGCCGTTCTTCGGGTTATCGAATCAGTTTAGTCTAGCCGTACTCGGGTTGTCTAATCAGTGTATTCTTTCTGTACTTCTGGCTGTGGAATCAATGTAGTCTAGCCTTACTTCGGGATTTCGAATCAATGTATTCTAGCCGTACTTCGGGCTGAAGAATCAGTGTAGCCTATTCGTACTTCGGAATGTCGAATCAATGTTATCTCGTTGCATTCGTACTTTCGATTCAGTGTAATCTAGCCGTACTTGAGCTGTTGAATCAATATAACTTTGTCGCACTAGGACGAACTTTGTGCTCATAACTTAATCATTTAGTAATATTCCATTTCTTGCTTGCCCATAAACCTGGAGCCTAAATGCTTCGTTTACATCAATTTTTAAACGTTATCTTTTAAAGAGTAGTATAATTGAATAAATTTGCATTTAAAATATAAAAACATAATTTATTGCATCAAGTTGGGCGTTTCTTCATTCCGAATCGGCTACCCGGAAGTTTAGGATTTGAATTCCTGGTGAACGAACATTTAACATTTCTTCAAGATGCTCATATCTTAAAGCAAATTTATATTTTTACATAACAATTGTTAACTTATGGGTCAGAGCATACACGTTTCATTTCTCTCTTCATATTCTTTCTAGAATATATATTTCTGTATAATCCTGTTATTCCACATATAAGTGACAAGACAAATCTACCAATCCAGCAAATGTTTTCCTATTACTTGAATTTCATCAGAATAGCTTCACATCTCCTTATTTGGGTTCAAAACCTAAATGAACTACTTGTGTTGCCCACACATATACTTTAATTTTGTTTTAACTGGATTAGAAATGCATAAAGAAAATGTCTTACATATTTAGTCTACATATGTGCTGAAAATGTGAGATAAAAATCAATAAATATTAATACTTTATATTTCTTTAATATTTAATTCCTCCAGACTTCTTTATAGTGAGTCCAATTTCACACACGGTATGCTAGATATATCTTACTCGCCTGTAAGACGTGTAGTGGGATTTTTGATTTAACATCATTTTAGTCAAGTTTGACCAAAAGGAGAAATAAAAGTTTTGTTACACACACATACGTTTACATTTCGTATATAGAGAAAAAAATAATTGATAATATATTAATAAATACACAAGCACAAAATAATAAACATGTCCTTTAATATTCAGGTCGTGGTTTAAGGAACTATTTATGGAGGGTACTTAATATTTATTGTAGGTTGTGAAAGTGGACAGTAAACCTTAAGGTCCAAGGCCATGTGGAGGTTTAGTTACGTTGTTATTATACACGGAACGCTAGCGGAGAAACAAGAGACTTCGCCTGAAGAAGCAGAATGCGATGGAGAGCTGGAAGACAACGTGAAGGTTTGTTCACGTTGTCTTTACTCGCGTAACGATAAGCATTATAGAGGAGACACGAGAGGCCTCACTCTAGAGAGAATAATATGCAGGAAGGCTGCAAGGCTTCTTCGCTCGAGAAAGTAGAATTGAAAGGAAGACTGTAATTTTACATGAAGGTTTAATTATTCGGGTTTTACACTTTCAACACACACACACTAGGCGGTACAGTACACGGAAGCATGGTCTTGTTCGAGAAATGAGAACGGTATGGATGACTTCATTCTACATGAAGAGGTTGAGTTATTCGACTTTACACGGGGGTTCTCTCTGAGCAGTACAGAGAAGGAACGTGAGGCCTCACCCAAGGAAGCAGAATGGGAAGGAAGGAAGCAAGGCCACGGCGGTGTTGTGAAGATCGTCTTTAATTTGGTCCTGGAAGGCTTCCAGCGGTGTGAAATGTAAACCACCGCAGCACCGGATATAATAAGAATTCCACAATGGGGACTTTAAAATGTCGCCGTCTCAAAATACAACCCAGCAGATCAGATAAGATTGACACACGCACATAGTTAGCTGCATGGCGGCTATGCCAGTCTAGGTTTGATATGTGTTCTTGTTTTTTTTTTTAGGATCTTCTATTTACTCTGCATTTTAAGCTTATATTGTCCAAAGGTTAGAGCGAGAAAACATTTCATCTTCAAAATTGGCATCATATCCTTTTAATACATGGTAGGATTTATTCAGTGCTTAGTTGACGTGTTCTGCATGAATCTTCGGTGCTTCCAGGTCCATCAGTCTCTCCTAATCTCTCACCTATAGAACACGTCTAGGACCAAATGGGACGTCGTTTGCGTGCGCTGCCACAACCGCGTTTAGAAGATTAAATGTGGCTGATGGTCGACAAAGAATGGGCTGAGATCCTTCAGGACACCATCCGCACGCTCATTGGGTTAGTACAAAGACGTCTTGCAGCCTGCATAGCCGCCCGCGGTGGTGCCACAACATATTGAGTGGAGGGCGATGTTGTTCAATGTATGGGTGTATTCTGTTCTAATAAAGATCATTTATTGTTCATACTGTAACGCTCTATGCAAATTTTCTTAACCTTTGCCCACTAATTATTGGTGTTGCAAATTCAGTGTCGCGTAGTGTATTCAATCGCTTGTGCCCCAATCACATATAAACCACAAAAATAAACAAATTTGATATAAAACCTGAAATGCATACTTTTAATTGGCAAATAATAAATACTAAAAATTCATTTTTCCTAGACAAAACAAAAAATACATAATGAACCAATTCAAACTATTGTATTTTATTCTGGGTCCTTTATGGAAAGGTGGACAACTCCCGTGGCAACCGTGAATGTCCATTCATCTGGAGTATATTACAGGTCCGAATATACTAAAATCTAGTCTTTGAAACAAGCGATAACCCCGATTCCTAGCCAAAATATCTTATTTGCATATATTTAGCCAGTATTTTATGTATATTTATCAGTGTAAGAGCCGGTTTAAAGAATGACCTTTCAATGTGTAAAGGAAGATGACCTAAAAGTGGCCTTCGGGAAAAGCCGTTAGAAAGAACACGATACGGAGACTCCCTTACTTCGCGTGTTGTGGAAACTATTTGATCAGATGCTGTCGTGAGGGAAGGCGATTGGCACTCTCACGCGAGACATCTTCATGTCCGTCTTCTCGGATGACACCAAAATTGCCGGCGGCCTATGCCATTTATCTAGCAGCCTTCATTCAGAGCGAAATGTTTTATCTACGACGTGGCTGGCTCACTATTGGCTCGATTTTACATCTCTCTCAGTATAGATTGGGATATTGACAACAATGAGAAAGACAAAATCAAGATTTTACCAGCGTTACTTTGACATAGAATACCCTGCTGTTTTTGAACGTTTTTAACCAATAAGATAGAAGGTTACTCATTCTTATTGGCTAGCCCTCATTTTCAGAACTTAATAGCAAGAGAGTAATAGTACATTTATGATATTTCTGCCCCTTGATAAGAATATAGATTTAGAATATAGTAATATTCTATATCATTATATAGAACACACAGAGAACGTGTTTGTTGAATTAAATATCGAATCCCGCATTGGGAACTTTATTCTGAAGAAAAAACTGATTTAATGGCCCCCGTTTCTCTGCATCTAACCAAACGGGGCTCTGGAACACTGGTAAGTGCAAAGGTCGAAGCAGTACCTTAGCACCTACTAGTATTATCATGGCCTGTACCACATGTACTCAGGATAAGTAAAAAATATATATAATTTAAAAATTCCATATCACAATATGATGAGATATCAATCAATACTTGAATATTTTATACTTATACATTCTAACAATTACTCCCAACTAAATAAACTAAATATACAATATCCACTCGTGATAATTATCAAATTTGGCGAAAAAATATTTTCACTGACTCTAAATTTTTATTTTCCTACAAATCGAAAACCTATTTATATCATTGTTTTCGGATTTATGGCCATATCGTTTATTTAGAAGAGAGATATAATCTTTCCTCAATAGTTTTTTTTTTTAAACCTTTTATTTCTATTTCTTTTATGCCTTTCCACGAATCTTGTAATCAATTTTTATGTACTAACAGAGTAGCTAGAAGTCTGAAATATGATACAATTGTCCACTTGTTCGCAGTTGGTGAACGGTCTCAGCCTCCTTTGGACGCCGTCGTAACAGGAAAATATTGTGTCATTCGTCGGTACTTCAAATATTTTATTCGCATTTTTATAATATGAATATAAAATACTTTTTCCACACAACAATAGAACCATGAGATTAACAAAAGAAGTCTCCTGTTTTCTCTGCAGTCTTGATTCTTTCCTTTTCTTCTCTTCGTATCGCCGATTTTCGGAATTACAGATTTCGGAATCGACAAAAAACTGGGAAGTAGCTTCATATAAATTCCTCCTTCTTATAATTATATTAATTGTTTTAAATAAATTCACAACACCAAAAAGGGAAGTGAATCATAGATGTACGCACGTCTATATGGAGGTGTATCGTTCATCTCCATACTCTACTTCGATATATTCACTCTTCATGATAAAATTGTGATAAAAGTTTTAAAATTACAAATATTTTCTCACAATGAGTATCTTTTTATTTAAAAAAGATTTTTGTAAATATTTCTGGTGGGATAAAGCCAATATATTATAGTAAACCCGTTGAAGAGCGATTAACGCTTGAAAGCTAGCGTTTTTTAAATGAAAAGATACTCATTGTGAGAAAATATTTGTAATTTTAAAAATATATTCACTTTATTTGCCACCATATATAGAGAGAATATGTATAATAATAAATTAAATATAATATTTATCGTAAATATCAATAATTTGATTTTATTTCGAAACATTTTATCCAAGCCAAAAGTTCACTATGTAAAATGTAACCAGCATGTGTATAAACCTTTTGTTTATCTTTTCCACATTCAATAATATTTTACCGCCCTTTACAAATATAATCTCAAGACAAACAAAGGTATTTAAGAGGCAGCAGCAACCAACCAATCACACGTACGTGTACAAAAGATTAACGAGTTGTGCAAACAAATCTCCGAGACATTGTAAACTGTATAATTGATCATTTTTCATTGCGGGGCAGTCGAGTCACGTCCCAGATGGGGTTTGACCGACTGTTTATCTTATTGAATCCAAGCCATTTGGTGGTGTTGTTATGCAGCAATGGAAGACGTGACCGGGGTGGCTGGCGCGCCGGCTTGACAGGGTAATTAGGTGGGATGGATAGCGCTTCCCCCGGACTGCCCCCCGGCCGGCCATCGCCGCTTAATTTTAAACAGTTCGCCTCCTTCCTTTACCCCGATTCTAAAACAATTAGGCTGCACGAGGGTTGTTTAAAATCCTTACCGGCTTCAATCTATCTAGAGAATAGATAGTTTCATCTTTAACGCATTTTTCAGATCTATGTTTATAATTAGTTTACACAGATCACACTCTTTCTATCTACAATTATGATTAAAATCTTTGGGATGTGTGTGTGTACTTCCAAGAATGTATAAAATAATTTATAATACAATATAATGCGGCTTATGATTGTAGAACGATGTTTGACAATTATACCGCAAATGTTTCTTTTGAATGAAAAATCTAAATTTATTTTAAGGAGAAATAAAGATTATTTCTATCCTTAGGGATGAAGTATGAAAGGATGAATTGTGAAGAATAATGATAAACGGAAAAATAAAGTGCCCAGGGATGGGAATCGAACCCACAGTGTTCCGTTTACCGGGCAGATGCTATGTTCACAATGTATAAAATGTTTGAAGTTCATATAAGAATATTCTAAGAAGTTGGTAGTGGTATCACCTAAAGCTCTCTGCTAACCCGAAAGTAGGAAGGAAAGATGTCGATATTTACTGCAAATTTATTTGTTAAAATATAATGTTTTCGGGCACACCCTTCCTCAACTCAATGTACGTCTGTGGTAAAATAAATATATGGTTTGATTTGGCGAGTTTTTATCAGGAAAATTCGCAAATATATATTTTAAATCAAATAAAATATATATTTTTTGACAATTTAAAATCCTTTATTGACAACTTTCAATTTAAAAAATAGATGATGATATGGAAGATATGTACAAAAATATTCTTTCATGAAGGAAGGGGGTTTTCTTGAACTCCCCTGCACTCAAGAAGTTAGTTGCAGGCCTTGACGTACGAAAGGATGGCTAGTGCGTCGTCATCCAGACTTCGCCCGAAGACCCAGCCATGTAGGTCAGGAGACAGTAAGACATTGGACAGAAGAAGGACTTTTGCCTGGAAAAAAGACTTTCTTATAAAGTTGCGGTATAATGATCTCATTCAGTTTGGTATTGTTTGAACTCCGCATGCAACGGAGAGCACCTAGTATATTATTTAAAAACAACTATTTCGATCCTACACAGATCCTTGTCCTTAGTCCATTTTCATAAATTTGGCATATATACTGATATTGAAATTTCCTTTCTTTTATTTAATTATGACATTAATGTATTACTAGCCGAATGACCCGGGCAACGCCCGGGTTTTACCCGATTAAATGTTTTTATTTAAATACTATTCGTTACAATTATAAATTGGCGGCGTGGATGTCACTCTTGTGAAACGTCCCGCTCCAAACTTTGTGTCTGAGAAGCGATATTTTTATAGAAAGATGATCTGGGTTTTGTTTTCTGCTCGATTGAATGTTTTTGTGTTAGAATATTGTTCTTGCGTACAAAATAATGAGCTGGTTTCACCCGTGGTCTCTGCTTTTTGGAATTTTTCCCGATATAATTTTGTATCTGATAATCTTACATGATACAGCAATATCGTCATCATTATTTTCTGACTAATAATAAATAGTTTTAATAATTGATTTATATATATTTTTTGAATAGCCTATCGTCTTCCCCGTATTTTTTTTACCTATGTATGGAAATTTTGGTTTGAATTAGTGAACTACTGCGAATTTGTATACCGGACATACAAACCAACAAACAAACATACAAACATTCATTTTTATATATATAGAAGATATGATATAAATGAGTTTTAAAAATTGTTTTAAAAAAATGCATCGGCCGGGAATCGAACCCTGGCCGCCCGCGTGGCAGGCGTGCATTCTACCACTGAACCACCGATGCTTTAAAAAATGGCCATATTTAGGTATTCATTCCATTCCGGATTAGTCCGCGTAAAAAAAGTTCTTCAAATGAAAAAGAGAAATAGCCAAAAATACTAATCAAAATGCAGCCGAAAATTTTCCTCAGGTTTATAAAAAGCGACATGCAAAATTTGGTACCAATTAGTTCAGTAGTTTTTGAGTTTATCGCGAAACAGACAGACAGACAGAAATTGACTTTTATATATATAGAGATAGAAAAGGGAACGTTTTGTGCAGGTTGGATTTATAACGATATTATTAATAAATCACTTCAACCTTCCACAGTCTTTATTTCCAATGTTTCAGCGATCAACTGTCGCCTTTTACAAGCAATGTAGAAGAAGGTAATGATTAACATTTTATTTTAAACCTCATTCAAAACTTCACACACTTTCATTTTTACCACTTTTCTTTTAGATAGTTCTCATGCATTTTAATAAATATACCTTCTTTGTTTTTATATATTTCAATTTATTTAACGGAAATGAAGACTGAGAAAGGTTGAAGCGAATTATTACTAATTTTTATGTATTAGTCCTTTTAAAATGGATCAAAACAATGCATTTGTCAATCATTGCTTGGCACAGAACATATCGTTTCAGATCAAAGAATGTGCGTGCCATCACACAAGCCGAATTTGCTAAACGGGCGTTGTGGCGTATTCTTTGATTTGAATCTGTGCATTATGCACAGAAGTTATTATCAAAAATATTCTTTGTTTTTATTATAATATATATGGAAATATAATACATGGAATTCATTACAACAATTGTTTCAAACTATTTTAGCGAGATTTCTATTTTATAAATATAAAACAACCCTTAAAGCGCACATACAAGCACTCAAATATGTATATAACATACACCAACACACATTATATGCAGCCCACACAACACACACACCTAGCAAATAACCCTTACAGCGCATATACAAGCACTCAAATATATAACATGCACCAACACACATTATATGCAGCCCACACAACACACACACCTAGCAAAAAACCCTTACAGCGCACATACAAGCACTCAAATATATAACATGCACCACCGCGCATTATATGCAGTCCACACAACACACACGTCAATACACCTATCAAACAACCCTTACAGCTCACATACCAACACAAGCACAGAAATATATAACATACACCAATACACCTATATGCAGCCCACACAACACACACACCTAACAAACAATCCTTACAGCAAGCATACCAATACACAAACACCAAAATATATCACATGAACCACAACGCACATTATATACAGCCAACACAACAAACACCAAACAAACATAAAAGACAACCCATACTCTATACGCAAACCAATACACTTACCAAACATAACAGATACTAATTGCACACTGACTTACAAAGCAATCGCAAACTCGCATTACACACGACCCAAGCCACACACATAGCCACACATGACACACAAAGCCTAAAATCAACAAATTCATACTTAAATTCAACACGTACACAGCTCCACAACACACACAGTTCATGTAGTATAATTGTCTGAGGCCGTAAGCAACAAAAAAAAACAGACGATGGATACTTTTTCAAAATTTCCTAACAGGTCTTAATATCTTTGTTACTTTCTGTTTTACATACGGCATTAGAAAGTGTAAATATGTAAATTTAACTATAATCTTTTATAAGTGCAAAGTTGGATTAATTAATACGTAAATATGAGAAGCCTGATCCCCATCGTATATGAAAAACTATACTGGAATCATTTCAAGTTTAACCATTTAGAGCTACAAGCAGTCACAGACTTAACAACACAGTTTTGTAGCTTTCTGGTGGATAACAATTAACTTAGAATTAAACGGAATAAGTTCATTTAAGAGAGTTATACATAATAGTTAATATATCACACAGTCATTGTTAAATATGTAGGTAACAAAAATTACCGCTTGTACCACACAAAATTAAATCTCTGAAACAATTATATTTAACCAAATGTTTTTTAGGAAGTAAGAGTGTTTCGCAACTTTCATATTTATTCATGTGGTATAAGATAATAGCCGTAAAATATACGGTTATATGTAAATGTGTAAGAGCGTCCACGTCTATTAATGTGTTTGAGAGCCACACATTTCCTCTCACGCAAACCTTAATAATACGCACCACTAGTTAAATGAAAATGTGCTTAAATTTGGGGAAATACTGAAGTCATGTAGATGTTCATTTTCGAATATAAGTAAGATATATAGACACTCAATACTATCAATTTAACCCGAATTGTCAATCGTGTAAATTTGAACCAAAATACTAAAATTGATTGTATGCGACTCAATAGCTTTATGAAATATCTACAGCTGGCGAAGGGAACTGATGTGGGGAATAAAAATCGTCTGCAAATTTTATTTTTTAATATACTATATAAACATAAATATTAATATTATAATTAGTTAACATGTTTAAATTCTTTATGTATAACTTAGGCGCGCGCGCACACCTAAAAATGTAATCAATTCCAACTTTTTTTAAAATGTTAAATATATTTATTTTAAAGAGATTAATTCTATATACCTATATATTTCAATATTTATTTATGCAACGTATTTATAATTACGTTTTTCATTAATATACTTTATATATGATTTTCAATATTAATATTGTAACAAAGTATTTATTATTTTATTAGCAAAGTATTATTTTTTTATGTTTATATTTTTCTAAACTCTGTACACTTCCCTCTTTTGCTTATCTTTTGTTTATCACTCGTAGTTTGTTCTTGCCTGAAATAAATTGTTGTCTCATCCCGAAGTTGGTATTTCATAATTTTCCACGTAGCAATATATAATTCATAGATGATATATAATTCACTTTAAATACTTATCTAAATATTTTTCTATTGTTTTTCATGTATTAAGCGTATTTACGCAAATTTTGCCTTAAATACCCATTTCTTGGTTTCTCAAGAAGCCTCTGGAACCAAACACCGACGAGCGCCAACAGAGCGAAACGCGTTCGTGGATGGCTTTTCTTGATTTATCAAGAAATTGGGTTTGCCAAATATCAGGGAACAGGCTAAATAAATATTTAGTTGATTTCTGTTCCACTAGATGGCGCTCTGCCATCTGTAAAGCACATGTTCTCCTGGTCAGGATATGCCTACTTTATTTTTAATACTTATCTCAATAATAATAATACACTTGTAATATTAAAATTGGTCAAAATGAGGCCTTTTATGCACATAATTTGTTAATAAAATGTTAATTACATAAAAATTAAATAATGCAACACACAGATTTCTGGGGATGAGTTTCTTTTAATTTTTATTAACACAATCTCGAGCTTTCGGGCATTTCTGTCCCTCTACAGGAGTGCATGAAAACATGGATATAAACGAGTTTATTTTTGTACACTAATATTCTAGTTACGGTTTCATAAAATTGTTCATATATATATATTCGATAATAAAAGAGGCATATATTGGATTTAATAAAAGATTTATTAGGCCAATATTTCGGTTGGCAGAACGCCAAACCTTTATCAAGGCATTTCATTTTTGTATACACAAACTCAGCGCCGTATAGTGTTATAATATCAGAGTTGAAATAATTTTAAAAAAATTGGCAAAATAAATATGTTATTAAATCCAATATATGCTTTTTTATTATCTAACGAATTAAATATGGATTGCTCTATTTTCAAAACAATATATATATATATATATTGTAGCGTAGAAATCAAACCTTGAAATATCCTAAGATATAAAAGTATTTATTGATGACGTCACAGCGACGAGTCGACAATTATTAACAAGTCAGCCCCCAACTAAAACTATCTACAGCTAGGGAATCTTAAGCAAGCAAGCAAAGAAATATTCTAAAGATGATTTCACAAATACAGATTAATATATATTTTTATAATCTGTTGAATATATTTTCATTGAATAATATTAAATTAAATAATAAAATATTTAAAATACAATATAACGCGGCTGATGATTGTTAAAACGAAAATTGAAATTATACCGCGAATGTTTCTTTTATAAAAATCGAAATTTATTTTCAAAGAGAAATAGCGACATTTCTCTTTGAAAATAAATTTCGATTTTTATAAAAGAAACATTCGCGGTATAATTTCAATAAAATATTTCTTCGCCACATAGCCTCCTCCTATAAAGAGCATCGACCCGATGCTCAGCAGGAGACTTACGTCGTCAGTCTTAAGAACTAATACTATGGCCAGGGATATTTTCAGGTGACTGCGGTGGATGTCTTCTTTCAGTTGAGATATCTTCTTCATGAGGGCTTGGTAGGTCTATGTTTACGTCAAGGTAGTTTTTTCTCATTTCTACTGTGGTCGGTAAGGGGGGATTTTATAACTTTGCGGCCTCGCCTCCAATGTGGTCTATCATCTAGTTTTAATGGCGGGGTGTCCAGCTAGATCTTCTAGCAGGTGAGAAATGTTGTTTGCTTCGACCACGATATGAAGTAAGGCTTCGGTAGCGAGTGAAAGTTTTCCTCGATGATTCGTCATTGGGGTCCTGAGATTCAGCTCGAGAGTTGTAGGATACCATTGCGTCTTGCTTTCTTTGGAAATAGTCATTTCTCCTTTCCTCATTGTGTCTCTTCCTGTCACGGCAATAGCGGACGACGTGACCTGGGCGTCCGCAGTAGAAACAGATTGGCCTTCCCTCAGTTGTACGCCAATCATTGGTGTCGCGTCTTCCTCCTTGTTTTGGGTATCGAGGTTCAGGGTGCGGTCTTATCGTTTCGGCCTCATATCTGGTATTTAAAAACTGTCGGAGTCTTTCCTTCTGAGGGGGACTTCTCCTAGACTTTGAGATTGGCGCCAGGGTTCTTCCAATCTCCTCCTTCACAATTTCTTTGATTGTAGCATTTTTTTGGTTCCTCCCGAGGAGAGCCTAATGCCCGCTGTACCTCCTCACGAACAATTTGCCTAATCATAGATGACAGATCTTCTCCGTCATCCTGGTCACAGAGAGAGGCTACATTTGGTAGGCGCTCGTACCTGGTTGGGGTAACTCGCCTACAACGGAGCGCCTCAACACGGCGACATTCTGTAATGAATTGCTCGGTGCTCTGTACATCCCTCGGTAGGAGTGCTTGATAAAGCTGCTCAGCTATCCCCTTCATGAGGTGGGAGATTTTATCTTCCTCGCTCATTTGAGGATCAACCTCTTTGCACAAGCACAGGACATCCTGGATGTAAAATTCGGTACTTTCACCTTTTAATTGTGCCCGTGTTTTAAGTTTCTTCTCCGCTTGCAATTTTGAATTTTCTTTTTTTCCGAACACATTCTCTAATTGAGATGTGAATTCCTTCCAAGTCTGTATGCTTTCTTCATTGTTCTCAAACCATTTGAGAGCAGTTCCAGACAGATAAAAATAAACTTTAGTAAGACAAAGGGTTTCGTCCCAATGGTTGTACCTTGCCACACGTGCATACCCTTTTAACCATTTTTGGAGATCTTCACCATCCTCCCCGGAGAAAATGGAAGGGTTCCTTGGCAGATGTTGAACAACGTAGTTGCTTACCTGAGTACCTTCCTTCTTTACATTCATAGAAGTTTCTTCTGGTTCAACAGAATCAATTTTTCTTTTATTTCTTAATGGGTATCGGTCCAGTCTCTCCACCAGTTGTAGCGTAGAAATCAAACCTTGAAATATCCTAAGATATAAAAGTATTTATTGATGACGTCACAGCGACGAGTCGACAATTATTAACAAGTCAGCCCCCAACTAAAACTATCTACAGCTAAGGGAATCTTAAGCAAGCAAGCAAAGAAATATTCTAAAGATGATTTCACAAATACAGATTAATATATATTTTTATAATCTGTTGAATATATTTTCATTGAATAATATTAAATTAAATAATAAAATATTTCTTCGCCACAATATACTAGACGGGTGACCCGGGCTTCGCCCCGGGATTGACCCGTGTGCATATCTACCCGAGTGATATATATTTAGATAAGATTTTTTTATAATTGTTTGTTATTAGCATTATCTATTTGTTTGCATCAGCATAATTTAATCTAATCTTTGATAGAAGGCGCTGTTCGTGAGCTAAGTAGAATAATTTGAATATATAGTTTTAATAATTGATTTATATATTTTTTAAAATAGCCTATCGTCTTCCCCGTATTTTGGTTCGAATTAGTGAACTACTGCGAATTTGTATACCGGACATACAAACAAACAAACATACAAACATTGATTTATATATATATATATAAGTGTAAATTGATGAGAGGATGATATTGATAAACGAAAAATCGTCTTTTCTTTTAGAAATGCATCAAAACAAGGCATTATAATTATCACCCTTTTGCAGAACGCAATGCTGATTATAGAATCTATTTATGGGGGCGATAAACCATGTTATACAGGTTGTTAAAATAAGACCATCAAGCATTCAGGGAAAAGTTTCTTTTTAAAATATTTTTTTATTTTAAAAAATCTCTCAAGCTTTCGGGCAAGAAAGCCCTTCTACGGGAGAAAATATCTTATATCATTAAAACGCCAATAAAATAAGATTTATAATTAAAATAAAGTGCTTTTGTTGTTTACATTTGTTTCCATGCAGAATTAACACGGGCTTCTGTTGCGTTGATTCTGCATTGAAACAAATGTAAACAACTAAAGGACTTTATTTTAATTATAAATCTTATTTTATTGGCGTTTTAATGATGTAAGATATTTTCTCCCGTAGAAGGGCTTTCTTGCCCGAAAGGTTGAGAGATTTTTAAATAAAAAATATTTTTAAAAGAAACTTTTCCCTGGATGCTTGATGGTCTTAATATTGATTCAAGGGATTATTTTATCGAATTATACAGGTTGTCTTTCGTCAGAAGTTGTGTCAAAGCCTGCTGTGACACATTCCATCGTCTGTCTGTAAGCTCTGCACACGGATAGCAAATAAATTTCATTGGTTTGATACATCTCATAAATACAGAGATTTTTCCCTATTATAAATGTTTATTAACATATGCGGAAATAAGCCAATACTGGGAATGTTAGAATGCACAAAAAAATCTTTAAAGATAATTTAGAAACATTTTACATCGACAGCCACTTTCGAAACGTCTTTTATATCCTCTTTTTGCCGTTGGATTCTGGTGTAATAAATCTCCGGGGTTATCTTTACTCAAATAACAAAACAAAATTTATGGGATTCGGTGAACGGCGGGGTTGGAAGAATCTGTCACAATACCAAATCAAGATTAAACGTGGTCTCGGGACATCCTCCTCCATCTAATCAACTAGCATTGATTCCTTTCCACATAACTAGATGCAATGTTTATATTATTTATCAAAGAAAACAAATATTTTTGGAAAACGCCATTTTGTAGGTTTTTTATAATTGAGTTAAAATAATTTACTTTAACCTTTTTTATACTTTATCAACATTTCAGCCCACGCTGTCGTCCTTACCAAAGTTTTCCTTAGAGCTGGTTGCGGAAACGCCTAAATAAAATATTTTAAAATGTTGAAGTAAATCATTTTTAACTGAAAAGAATATTGCGTTAGAGTACCTTTTATATGAATATTCACACATATAGGAGCGCTAATATTAATGAACTTCTTATGTACCATCTCCATATGCTTCATTTTTCTTGGAAATTTAATTCATTTATTGTAAAATACTTTTGAAAAGGTTTGAAACGTTTTTAGCTTATAAGAACAAATTTATTCCTATTTTATTTGTGGCGAATTCAACTATTTGAACTCAATAAGGTTAATGCGAGAATGAACTCGTGGCATAAAATAGATAGATTTTGATGAATATATAGAATTAACCCTCGTACACATTGTTCAGGCTATGATATTCATGGCATGTAGTAGTTAGCGACTACTTTTACCGCAGGTGCACCACATATCTGCACATGTAGAAAGCAGTTAAACTTTTACACTTATATGTGTGCCAGAGTCACGTTTGGTTATTTGGCATGGCAAACAGCGCCTCTTGGTTACCATTTTCAATGGGGTAATGCAATGTTCTCCAATGTCCGACATTGTAATTTTGATTGCTGAATAATTTCGTTAGTTGGAAGGAGGTTTTGGTTCCCGCGATGTCCAAGGGACGACTGTGCCGTCTGACCCCGGCGGACGTCCGACTTCCCGTGAGCTAATCGCTACGGGAGGAAGAACCACGGTCCAATGTCCTGCCAAGGTCACTCTACCACACCGTGCTCTTATTGTCGCTTTACAGGAGATCTCGTCAAGGTCGTTATATAGACTAACTTCAATTTTACAACTTAAGATAAAAAATTGATACTATACAGTATGCATAAAGGTGCTTACCCTGAATATAAAACTTCGCTGTGTGTGGCTAACTCTAGATAATTCAACATTTAATAAATAATATCTAGCGTCGCAAATATATTTTCTGATTAGATATCCAAGAATATACGCTATATTGTAAATTTAAAAAAAAACATCGCTCTAATAATAGTAAATTAATATTCATAAAAATATCGTTTTGTGTGTGAGAAATATAAAAATAGAATAAATAATCATACGAGTATATAGAGTGAATATTCATTTATTCTCGTCCGTCATTTATTCAAATGTTTCTCTCAGAGACAGGTTGAGTCCCTCACCGAGATATACTTACAAATGTTCGCCCTCTTGGGGTTTGTTGATCTCTGTATGAACCGAGGTAAGAAGCTGCTCTTATGGTTTATATCCAGCTGGTTTTCTCTGGGTTTTCCTGGTTTCATCGATTCTCAGGTGTTTTTCTGAAGTTTGTGTGTGCCGGAGGGTTTCATTCTGGCTCTGTGATCAAACCTTTAAAACATTTTGTTGTACATAACAGGCCATCTGCATATCATTGAATAAGTTTGTCAAATTATTTTGAAAAACATTTGCATTTTTTCTGATCAGTTTTCTAGCGGGAAGAATGTTGTTTTCGGTTATTAGTGAACCTATCTATCACGCATTCTCATTGGACGAATGTGGCCATGTTTGTATATAAAGGGGACTATGGAATGCGGAGGGGACAAAGAGAGAGTGGATTATTTGTGTGGAGAGACGCTTAAAGTGTTTTCTGCGTGATTTTTCCGTGTCTGGTTGTTCTCTTCGCATCCCTGTGTGACCCCAGTCCGATCCCTACCAACGCTACAATAAAGATAAGTTTTTTTTTTTTTTCACAAATCGCTAGTTCTTATTTATTTCCTTTTTGTTGTTGGTGTTGTACTCTTGTGTGCACGATTTTCTGTGTATTAAGGTACATTTAATTTAGGCCCTAGTTTATTCCTTTTTTATCCTGTATGGCACGTGTGCCCAATAAAGGCTATTGTTGTTGTTGTTGTATTCCTTTTTTATGTGTTAACCCACAATATTTGTCAAGTTTATTAACTCGTTTAAACCTGATAGCAATGCAGGTGTACAAAATATTATAATTTTAGATGGCCGTGGTGTGATCGGCAATACACTATAGAAATAAATTTGTGTATTTCATTTTAAACGGAATAAATAGATGCAGCCGTTTCTGAGATGTAATGGGTGTCTGGCATTCCATTAAAAAGTCTGCTTTATAAGAGAAAAACACCTAGGGTGATAAATATATTGATATATACAGTATATTACCACGCGGAAAATTAGGGAAAACAAACTTCTGGATGAGACATCAATTTATTCAAGGCAAAAAAAAAACTATGAATGGCAAACAAAATATAAGCCACGAGGGTAATTTACAGAGTAGCAAAATATAAACATAAAAATGACCACCCTGTTGATAAAAATAATAAAATTGATAAATACTTTGTTACAATATATTGTAGCGAAATATTTATTATTTTTTATGTGTACAGATTATTAATTTTGATTTCTATATCTTGCTACTCTGTGAAATTCCCTTATTCCTATCGAAATTTATAAATTTTAGTTGGTACCTGTGCCTTGATTAATGACCGTGTCATCCTGAAGTTTGTCTTTCCTAATTTTCTATGTGACATTTGATGGAAATGCTGGGTAAATCAGGTAATACAAACTGTAAAGCTTGGGGCAATGGGTGCTGTAATCTACATTTTCAGCTACTGGCTCCAGGATTTTGCCGTTGTATTAAAGCCAAGACTTCCTCCAAGATGACGATGTCCTTATATCCGATATGACGAAAAAGACGCTTTTCACGCCAAAATAAATAGGACATTTAAGTACTAGGGACAAAGTTCTAAGACTCCGAGGGAATCCTTAGCAGTAGCAGATCAGATTCATGTCAGCATCAACAAGATTTGCAAGCTGTAAGTCAGAGCGCTCATAGGAAGGAGCTATGTAGCGAAAATATATTATTAGTTTATGTACATTTTGATATTTATATCTTGCTACTCTGTAAACTCCCCTTGTTGCTATCGTACTTTATAAAATTTAGTTGATACCTATGCCCTGAATTAATTGCTGGGTAATCCTGAAGTTTGTCTTTCCTAATTTTCTATACGTTACAATATATATAATTGTGATAATACAGTAGAACTCCTCAAATTCGGAAAGCTCGGGGCGCAAGGTTTTCCGAATTTGAGAGAGTTAGATTTGTGAATATTTATGTGGCATAAATAGGCATTTAGATGACTGAGACAAAGATTTTGAAGCATATGAACAATTTTATGTTGAATATTATATGTACATTACATAATTTTAATTACGATTTTTAATCAAATGTTCCTTGACTTTTATGAGTTTTGAGCATGAAACCGATGAAAAATAGTAAAATATTTTATTATGTATGTAATGTAATTGATGGCCAAGTAAGTTATGGCTTGGCAAAGAAGTTGCTGATTGTTGTCTGTTTCTTTGGCTTGTTTAACAAAGCTTCTTCTTCTCTCATAAGCATAGTTCGAAGACTATTGATGGTGTTGTAGCTTGCAAGCATTTCTGGTTCAGTGCGCTTTTCCAAATATTTTAATGCAACATCCAAACTTTTCAACGCTTCGCATCTGGGAACATCCGGCTCCAAACTTTCGTACCAGATGTTAACTGCTTTATCAACATTTTCGTATAACGGATTTTTTACTTGAGAAAACCTTTTGACATCTTTTTCGGTAGAATCAACAAACTTTGTAAGTTTAAGCTCAGACTTTTTTATATCATAAAAAGTTGTCTTAGAAATTTTATACTTTTGCATTATCGTTGTATAGCTTAATCCTTTTTTAATGTCACTAAGAACATCTAACTTTTCACCAAGCTTAAGAATTCGGTACTTGCCTCGTTTTTGCCGTTCCTCTTTGGATGCCATTTTGTTGAAGAACAAACTTGTAAATGCAAAAAATTGAGAGTTGAATAAAAGAATTTGAAACTTACAATGTCTGAAAATGTTTGATAATTTGAACTTTAGGTGAATCAACTTTGCAATAAAAAATGCGTGAATGGCTTATGACGTAATAATGCTGCCTTCTTATTGGACAATATCCTAAACTAAGCACAAAGGTCAAATGAAACTGTTGATTTATTTAAGCTTTTAAAAAAGGGGATAAACCCCTAATTAGCGATTATAAATAATCGGTAAAAGTAAATTAATTAAACACTTAAATTAAAAATAAATTACTAATAAAAATTAAATAAAATAAAATAAAAGCAAGGCAAAAGTAAAAGTAAATAAAATAAAATAATGCTGAAATATCAACAAAATAAAAGCATGTGAAAATTGATTTTTTGTATGTAAAAAAAACATTACAATACTTCCCGAATTTGGGAGTTTCCGAATTTCAGAATTTCCGAATTTTTTTTTAGGAGTTCTATACTGTATTCCCAAAATTAAACTTACATTTTGAACACAAGTTTTGTATAAAGAAATATATATATTTTTTGGCTTATAAATTTTATTAATTTAAATATATTTTTGTTTTTATTGTCAGAAATAGAATTGCGTTAATTCTAAAAAGCAAACGTTCTTAAATAAATAAAGAAAAATTGATTTGAAGTTTGGATTTAGCAAACTATTGATAAGAGTTAATGAATAAAATAGTAGTATTCGCACACATTACAGCATATATTTATTTCTAGGGACTAAGCTCAAACACCATGAAATAATTATACTAAATGATATTTGAACAACATATATGCTTAGTTAGAGGAGTTATTACATTTGCCAAATATATGCAAGATTACACCTCAATAATTTCTTGGCGCGGTTTCAAGCTAACTTCAACAACATTGCCAGTAGCTACTGCAGCCGTCTATTCGACAACATTGTCAGTATTCAGCTTTATGGAAGGAGTGTGTTCACTAGAAGGGGATCAGAAAATAAATAGAATTAAAGGAGAGATGATTGTGTTTAATACCAGAGTAGATAGAATGAAACACAAAAATAAGCAATGTGTAAAGAGCCTTAACGGCGAGGTAGAAAGTTGAGCAAATTGTCGGGCGAAATCAGGCAGAGTCCACCTGAGAGCTCAGGACAGTCTTTTATGTTTGCCAACAATAACATTCCTGATATAGCTGCGAAAATGGACATAGTTTCATGAGGTAGAAATCATATTGAAAATTTGCCAATAGTTAAGGTGAATATTAATGGTAATATGTGTGGCAACTGTTATAAGATACAGGAAGCCAAGTCAGAATCATTAATTGAGGAAAATATAATGTTTTGAAAGAGAGCGGGTTCGGTGCACTTAAAACTTTACGTATATTGACATTGACAGGCAACGAGACCAGACACATGTGTTAAAACCTGTAGAGTTGGCAACGAGAACGGCAGTGAGCTGAAAGAGATAAGCTTCTGGTTAAAGTAGCTACGACGGAAGGCTACGACGATGAGGGCTACGACGGAATTCTGAGAATTAATAATATAAGGATATTGAATATTCCGTTGTCTACCGTACGGGAACGTTGCAATGTAATTTCCTTGAAACCATAAGACAGAAATCTAGAAGACTTAAGCTGCGTGGCCAGCGAACATAAAACACTTGTTTCACGCCCCTTAAAGGGTATGAAATTTGAATAAAAGCCCGTAAAGTTGCCACCTACTGAGTTTTACATTATCTGTGAGTGTAGATATGGTTCGGTTGATGGTTTTAGAAATCCTATTTGAGCCGAGAGGTTAAGGGCACGTGGAAAGCAAGGGAACTGCTAGACAGCTCATGTCAGGTATTTCCGTAAAGAAGTTTTTGACTCCAAGGCCATCTTATACTATAAGTTTCGATATAGAAGACTTGCTAATGCTCGTTGTGTCTAAGAATAAAGGTTATTCTAATTTCTATGAGCCTTTCTTTGTGGTATCTAAAGTCTTCAATGTCAACTTCAAAGTACGAGGGGTCACTACATGCACGATGTTGTGCATATCAATAAGATGAAAGCCTTTATGGATAGACGCTAAGAAAGGGTTTTAGCTTTCGTAATTAAGAGAAATGGATTGAATTCTCTGAAAGAGAGGGTAGGATAGTTCAAGTGCTCCTTAAGATTGTGGAGCGTCTGCCTGTTCCCAATGTCTCTCTTTTCCTTACATTCCCAGACGGCCTAGATGAGAGTTTATTGTTTTCCTCAATAAACTCCGTCTACTAGAGCATATTATTTATGTGTATGCTTGGTATAGACATTTATGATAATTCATTGTAGTTTGTGCAGGATTCTTTCTTTTTTCTTTTTTGGAGGAACAAGATAGGAGAGAGAGAGAGACATATTCACAGAACGACCCGAATGTCTACTTCTACTCTAATATTTTATTGATAAGGTTGATCCGAAAGTTCGTGTTTTTCTTAAAACGTTATTTTTCTTATTACTTGGCGAATAATATTATTACGGCGAATACATAATAATACATAATAAAATTACTTTGAACATAATACAAAGACATTATACATAACGGCGAATAATATTGGTATTTCATTTTTTTTGCCAGTGTTTACAAACTTTTGGGATAACCTTGTATTTATTTATTTTTATAACACGGTTTCTATGTCCTTTTCCCTTCTGACATTGAGAGGTTTTCTTACAGGATAATCGGAAGATGTTTGGGAGATGGATAGGTTTATATATATATATACTAGCGGATGTGTACCCGGCTTCGCCCGGGTTTTATCCGAGTGAAAGTTTGCCTAACGAATATTATATATTATGAAGTATAATAAGCAATGTTAAAGATTAGTTTTAATTATTAATCAAGATTGTGTGTGAATATGTGAGAAAGATGTAATATCGTTGTTGTTTTCTTGGCCGACTGCTTTACATATGGTGTTATCTTAAAATTGCTTGTTTTGAATATTTTTTTAGATTGAGTTGAATGAATTGCTGATTTTTTTTTTGTATTTATATATAAATAAAATTAACTCTGTTGATTTTTTTTTTGTATTTAATCGATAACAGCGAAGTTACGCATGTTAAAGTTAGGAAAAATATTTTGATGTTAAGCAAAACCTGCTCCATCTCGTTTTACATAAATGTTGAAAATTTGGTCGAAATTGATGCATTGTAACGAAAGTTTTTAGCGAACACCACTTATGAAATTTGCATTTTATTAATATAGATATATGTTATGAATATTTTGTTGTTGTTGTTAGATAAAGGCTTGATAAGACAAAGGATCGATAAGATAAAGGGTTGAGGTGCAGTCGTGATAAAAAAAGATAATTATAAAATATAGAAATATTTGAATTTTTAGATTATATAATATATATATATATATATAGTTTTTGTCAAAACTATTTGAAGGACACAAACAATTTAGAGCCTTCGAATTAGTTGAAAAAATGTATTTGTATTTGATTAACAAACTGATCTCCCATACCTTCTAATTGGACGAATGTAGCATGTTTGTACATAAGGGGTTCAGAAGTGATGCGAGGGGTACTTCCAGGAGAGTTGTGTGGAGACACTTCAAAAGCGTTCTCTCTGTGCTTTTTCTTGTCTGGTGATCTACTCGTATATATGTGTAGCCCGACGTCATCAACTCTGGAATGAAAGATAAGTGTTGATTTTGGTATAATATATCGTGTTTTTTATTTACGTTCTTCCCTCTTTTTTTGTTGCTGTACCTTTTGTATACGCTCGTTTTGGTGTTTCAAGATACTTTTTATTTTTGGCTTTGTGTGTGTGTGAACTCAGAAAAAGTAGCTATTGTCACTGGATATCGATTACCTTTGATCCTGTAAAAAATTCAATTCCCGGTATTAGTCGAGTAGTAAAAGATTGTATAATAGAGGGTAGTGAATTGACATTTCTTAAAGCCTGTTGAATAATGTCTGCAGTATGGAGATAAGGGTTACAGTGTCAGAAGATACAACAGAAACCATATCAGTGAATGTCTGCACAACAATTTTTACAGGGTAGACATATGATACATTTTAAAATGCGCAGAAAGTATGATGAATAATTTAAAAATTTGTTCGGAATCAAATCAATTTTCGGAGATGGTGGCGGTGGTGTCTTGTCCATGGAGCAGTTAAGATTAGTCCAAGCACCCTGATCACAATACCGGCCAACTTAGGTCCGTATGGATATCCTCTTCAAATTTTCGGAAATTAAAGATATTTTTATCATATACTTATCATAACTTAGAGCTGAACAAAAATAAAATCATTGATTTTTAAAAAGTAATTCCCCCATCACATGCTGACACAGAGTAAATACAAATTATTATCACAATTTACAATATCAAAGAGAAAATATACCAGACATTACAAGGAGAGAAAAATACACCTGCAAGAATAATGGTTGATAAGGTCTTTAAATCAACCAAAAATAATACTACAGCTAAAGAAAAATATTAATGACTAAATCTGTGCATAAGGTCAAGGAACATTTGATAAATTTATGAAAATGTCTTCCATAAGGTTCATCTGTACAAAGTTGAAAATAGACTAAATTTGCTGTGTTTTTTACATGAACTATCTAATTTACCATCTTGTCTATTCTATATTGTATATAAACCTTTTGATCAGTTTTTGATGATGAGTAAAATTTAGAAATTTGAAATTATCACCTTTATTTGACTCACCCTGTAATACCTATTCGACTTAAAGGTCTGTATGAATTCATGACATGCAAAGTAATAACAAAGTCTATACCTGTCATAATCATTTGTCTCCTCACCTTCACGTCAAGAGTTGTGCCGTTTTGTCTGTGCAGAAATATTCCAAGAGTCTTTCATCAGTTCTCGCCATCCGGAATCGCGTAAGGCCATCAATGGTGTCAAGACAGAAACACCTCTCATCAGTAAACACAATGAGTTCCATTCATTTTTCCCAATGAGTTCTACCAATGAAGACGCTATTGATGGCGAGTGGTCGTAAACGTCGAGCATGAAATAGGAGGAGGCCTATATTTGAGGCTGCCGTCCAGTAGACGGCTTGTCCTTGCTGTGACACAAGGACACGCTATAGCTCGAATTTCGGGCACTGACGCACTCCAATCTGATACAGTCATTCTATTAATAGACCTATCTTCTCAGAACTCAAAGAACTATGAGCATTTGATTCTAGTTCCTCTTATAGCGTTCCTGGTACCATTGTTACCAGGAAATGAACCCTTTTGTGGTTTTTCCGCCAATTATTTGGCGATTGCACGAAAAGAGATATTTCCATTCTTTTGAAGACCTACTATATACATTCTCACTTATATATTTGTATATATATAGTATATAAACATTATATTTCAGTTTCTTGAAAAGTTGCCTGTCGAAGGACGTAAAAGTCCGAAAGCTTGCCGAATTTACAACTGTAATAAAAGAAACTCGTCGCCGTTAACCTTTGTTTTTTCTTCAAATGATGTCAGGCGATTCCTTCTCTTGTAATTCTCACTTATATTAGCTATAGTACACTCATGGACAAAACTTAAGGAAGTTGTACCTTCTAGCATGTATATTGGATTCATAAAATAATTCTGAAGATATTACAGTGACCTTTATTGAAAACACACTAGATAGCCAAGTGTGAACAAAATTGTCTCTGTCTTCCTCCTCTTAAAATAAAATAAAATAAAACAGACGACGGCGACATCAAAGACGTTCTACTTCCTCCTTAAGTTTTGCCCATGAATGCGTTTACAATATCACTTGGCTTTGTTCCCGCCTTGTAGATCATTTTCAACATTTACCTAAATTTCCCTAAACAAAATTTACTGCAAGATTCATCGTCATAAAGACTTTGCCAGTGAAATTTGAATATGATAATTAGACGTTCCAGTATAGGCAACGCCCATTTATCATTGTCTAGAACCTTATATATTGTGTATCATTTGGAATATCTATGTATATATATAAAAATGAATGTTTGTGTGTTTGTTTGTATGTCCGGTATACAAATTCGCAGTAGTTCACTAATTCAAACCAAAATTTCCATACATAGGTAAAAAATAACGGGGAAGACGATAGGCTATTTAAAAATATATATAAATCAATTATTAAAACCATATATTCAATTTATTCTACTTAGCTCACGAACAGCGCCCTCTATCAAGTACTAAAAGGTTATAAATACGTTTAAAATCTAAATCTTCTCAATATTTTATTAATAATAGTTCGCTTATTAACACATATAATATAAATATTTATATAATAACTGCTCTAATTTGAAATATTTGGTAGGTTTTATTTATTTATATATTTTCATTTTTAGATATAACTGATCTAATTCGCCGTTTAAAATAACTGCTCTAATTCGAAATATTTGGTATGTTTTATTTGTGTTCACTCTATTTCTATTTATTTGAAGTATTATAATTTCCATGTTTCAAAAACCTATTTCAAAAAGGTCGTTAGTAATATGTAAGGCCAGAAATAGCTTTACATGCGAATATTTATAATTCCAAGCGTAGCTTAATGGTTAGGTGTGCGGCTTCGTATTTCCACAACCTTGGTTCGAAACTTAGCCTGTTTTTTTTTTTACAGTACCAAAATTTCCATACATAGGTAAAAAAAAATACGAGGAAAACGATGTTTGAATAAAACATTTAATCGGGTAAACCCGGGCGTTGCCCGGGTCATTCGTCTAGTATATAATACGAAATGTACATATATATAGGTAGGTGTTATGAACAACAATTTACGGTAACTGTAGCCATTATAGGTATCTATGTCATATATGTCAATTCAATAAAGAATCATTTCAGAATAGGTTTTATATACATCGCCCTTTATATAAGGTAGGAGCTTTGCTCTCCATCCAATTACTTCGTGGTTCTTATCAGGTTCTTGATTATCGAGTTTTAAAAAAAACTAGCCCAGAATGATATCAGTATGTTTGTTTTATATGTTTGCGCACGTATACAATCTTATCTTTTGTTATGTTTTGTTAGTGGCCAACCTGATTAAGCTAAGCTTTATGATTATTTTTAAATAAATGATAAGATTACTACTCGTTTTGCCCCTCTTAAATTCTGATTTAATAAGGGTTTGTGGCGTTTTATTTGTGGCCTGCGATGTGTTAATTTGTTTATGATTTTGGCTGATTATATTTATTGCGATTTTGTCTTCTATTCAATTTACTAATTAATATGAATGGGTAATATTGGATTTATTATGTTTCTCATCTCTTTTTGGTTGATTTTTTATAAATATTTATTGTTGGTGAACCAGAGGCGCCGCTTGTGTATATAAAAGTGCAAATGGTGCAAATAACGACACGTGAGTTCGTATAGGGATGCAACTAAAGTTTGTGGTTCATTACAAAGCAGTCCTATCTAGAATATGTAAGTAAATAGAGACGCGATGAGACTTTTCTCCAAACTCTGTCGAACTGTCCTATTCAGACCGGTTCTTTTCGGGCCTTCTTCATCTCCTACAGACTAATCCAAGCGCACACAGCCACAATGGGTTCACTGCGTTCCTGAAAAGTCAACCCTCCATACAGTCTACAACCGACTTGGACAATATTTCAGGATACTTCTGGCCTTTGTTGACCAGAGAACTCCTTTCAGACACTGTCTTGAGTCCTCTTACACTGGACTCTTTCGTCCCAGAGTCCATTTGCCGAAAATCCTCGTTTTCAGCAAACTACTCATCACGAAGATCACTTCAGTACTTCCTTCCTTGTTTGCAATATCTTCCTGCTTCAGCAGTTTTTTCTAAGTAACCTCGACCCTCTTTTATGTCGTTTCAATGTAAGTTTGTAGAAGTCTCTATTGAACAGCAAAACAAAACGTTTAAAACGTTTCTTGAAAGAATAATTGGTGTTATTATTGATATATGCGGTAATAACTGATAATTCAGCAAATATTTGAATATTTATTTTAGATTATATAATTGCGCCATTGATGCCAATGATAGTCAAGTTCTCCTCCACAAACTACGCTATATTGTACAATTATTATAATGTTTGATCTGCTATTTTCTATGATAATTAAGCTCCATACCTTGGCAAAATTCAACTTTATAAAGTCTATAAAAGTTTCAAAGGTCAATAATTTTGTCGTGTTTTTTAAATTGAATTGGCGAAAAACGGATTTACTTCAGAACACAGCTTTGAGGTTCACATTGATTAGGGATCCTGGGAAAATAAGCTCTAATAAAACAGTTTTATCTAAAGTGATATACTTGCATAAAGGGGGTTTTATATGAAACTTCCCTTAGAATAAGTTTTAGTTATTTATAAATTGTAAGTTTTCAGTAAAATAGTTTGGCTGCGAAAGAGAAGAGTGGAGTTTTAAACGCAAAGCTTTGCTGCAATGACGCTTGAATCAATAATAAAACAACCTAGCAGAAGGCCATCAAGAGTAAAGCCAACTTACGAGCTCGTTAGCGATAGAGTTTAATATTTGACTTCTGACCCATCTGAGTAAACTTTGAAGAAACTAAATGCTCCCCGAGAGTAAAAATAATAGTTTCAGCCTAATACTAATATTGAAGTTGAAGTAGTAAGTCAGTTCGTGGCGCTGATTGGCTGACGAGGTTGCCATGGTAACGGAATCTATAACGGGACCGCCGCATCATCCCGGCGAGTTGGTCAGTTGGGGGATGGGCCGTCATTATCGGGGTCGACAGCCGGGAAAACAAACGTTCCGCCATTAGGATCCTGGAACTCACTACATATCTTGGGAGCACGTTGTGGGCGCAAAGCTGGCAATGAAGAACCATTCGCCATAACACAATGTCAGACGTTTGTTCATTAAATTGTTCATATTTATACGGTGAACTCTCACACGCATTTTCGTATATATTTTATAAATACTTCACTTTTTTCAAACAGCTTTTCAGCATATGTAAAACAAAAAGTTTCAAAATCCGAGTTTTTTACAAATATATCTTTCATGTCGGCGTTAAGTTTAGTTAGTGTAATACTCCCGTCGAAGGACTGATAATTCCGAAAGCTTGAGAAAATAAAAAGTTATACAAGAAACTTGGCCCTGAAAAATTATTTAGTTCAATAAATCTGTTTGTTTGTATTTTATCCCCACGTTGGGTCTGACCACTACTTAGACCAATTACAATAGTTCATAATCTCAATGGCTCGATGAAATTTTCTAGATTTTCAGATGTATCAAGTTTAGAAGCTTCTTAGAGAAAAATCAAGATGTTGGGCAGTGGCTCCATCTTTTCTCTTTTGCTACATTTATCAAATGTTTAATGTTGGCTGTAAGCGTGAAAGACTGAGGTGAGACTAAGTCTCGAATCTAGAAATTGACTGCTCTTTGATTTTATCTCTAACAATCAACGTAAATTCTAACACCTAACCCTAAATTCAGATAATAATGTCTTCAATTTCAATAAGAACATGTTATGTGCATGTCATTGTATGTGAAAAATTCTTCTGTGCATTCTATAGAACGTATTCGGCAAAAAAATATATCAATTTAGAAATGCATATAAAAGAGATATTAAACGCCATTTAAATTTCATCTAATATTCTCTATACATTGTCTTTAAAAACCCATTGACATATATGAATGAATGCTAAAAGAACGCAGATTTAGATAAGTAAATAAGACACAGTTTCAATTTAAGGAAAATTTGATCAAATCAGCGCTATATATATAGCATGGGGACAATGTGAGCATATTAAAAATTCTTTGACTAATACCCAGATTAAAGAAGGGAAGAGATAAGGTTTGTCTCTCTCGAAATAGGTCTCTTTGTTTAGCCCATATTTTTGAAAGTAGAGAGAGCGAAAACACTTTATAATGTAAGAATTCTCGGTTTCTTTTTCGAGAAAATTTCATAACGGAATTTCCTCGGTAATTTCAATAAAACCCTATTGAATTTTTTTTTTTGCGATACTTTTGAATAAAACTCTATATAATATCTGTCGTGCTACCTTTAATGAACACTCTTTATTTTTATTTAAATTACAAATATTTTTCACAATGAGTTTATTTTTATAAAGTTTATCATTGTGAGAAAATATTTGTAATTTTAAAACTTTTTTCGCAATTTTATCATGAATAGAGAATGAACACTCTTTATAACGAAAAATGTAATTTTAATGAAAATTATCACAAATATATTTCTCGGTACCTTTTAAGTAAAACTTTTCATAGTGAAATTCTTCTTAACGAAAAATACTATGTATTTATAACGTGTAATCGATTCTTTAAATTTCGTTCTGAAGTTTCCACTTCAGATCTATTATGTGTATTCTATAAATTCTACAATGAATTCTTGCACATTTTTAGAAATACGATATAGTTTTAACTGTCTGAAAAAAATGGAAAGGATTTCATTATACGAAAAACACTAGCGTAAATAATTATCAAATACCTTCACTTGGATATTAAAATATACAGTTATCAGCGTCATAATCAAGCAACAATTCTTAATCAATTCTGTCACAGTTTGCTTTGTGAATGGAATAAATACCCAAATATGGCCATTTCTCATAACCATTGGTGGTTCAGTGGTAGAATGCTCGCCTGCCACGCGGGTTCGATTCCCGGCCGATACATTTTTTTTTACAATTTTTAAAACTCATTTATATATTATACAAGAATGACATCCACGGCGCTAATTTATAATTGTAACGAATAGTATTTGAATAAAAGCATTTAATCGGGTAAAACCCGGGCGTTGCCCGGATCATTCGGCTAGTTTCAACAAAATAGAGAGAGAGATAATGATAGAACATCCGAAATTTATAAACAAAAATATAAATATTAATTAGATTTCGGCTAAATCCTCCTAACGTAATGAAAATAAGGAGTCTATAAGAAAAGGCAAATTTTGTTTGTATGGGCATTTTGTCTTTGTAAGGAGTAGGCGAAAATCAAGTAATATACGAAGCCTCGTTGGATTCGTGGATCCGATGTTTAGGACTTGAATACACACACGCATAATTTAATTGATTAACATTAAAAGCAATATTTTTTTCGCAATGTAATGACTAATACTAGAGGAAGAATAATATGATACATATACAGTGTGTCCCGAAATAACGGAGTTAAACATTTTATTCGTAATTTTATTTTAAACAAATAAAATGAACAAATTAATAATGTGTGTGCATAACAATATAATCAGGGGATACTAATTAACTATTTATTCAGTGGGTTACAAAGTGGTCTCCCTTGACGGCGATACACAAGTACAACACACAAGTCCTCGGGCGACAATCGGTCCTATTCTCGGCGCAGCGATCGCGTCAAAGACCTCAAGCTTTTGTGGCGTGTAGCACAGGTCCTGGCCTGTGCAAATTGGACTACACACTGTGATCAGGTGAGTAGGGCAGCCATTCCGCCGACGTGATGAAATTCGGAAAATAGACTCTGCACCAGTCCTCATGTCAATTTCACTTTGTGAGCCGGCGCGCAGAGTTCTACTGGAACTTCCAATCCGCATCGCCTAAGTGCTGTTGAGCCCACGATAGTACGACAGCATCGAGAATGTGGTGTCGATACACCTCTTGGTTGATTTTGACCCCCTGATCCTTGAAAACGAGAGAGTTTTGCCACTTGCGCAAATCCCGGCCCATACCATAACTGAGTGCGGAATTTGGCGTTGTTCGACGATGGCTAACGTTCCGGGTGCCTCAGCGGACCATCTCCTGTCGTTTTGATAGTTGTGCGCCTGTTCGAGGGTGAAAAGCTTCTCGTCCGTGAAGAGGATGAGCTCCCATCGCTGACTAGTAGCCTGATGCTTGAGTTGGCTACATCTCTCAAGGCGCAACGCTTGTTCTCATCCGTGAGGAGATGTATCTTTTGGAGATTGTACACCTTGAGATTGAATTCCTTTTTCGCTATTCGATGTAACTACGACTTACTCATGCCGGTCTCATGGGCTAATTTTCTCATGGACACCCTTGAATTTCGTTGAAGTCGATTTTTAATGATCTTACGGTTGGCGAAAGTGTTGGCGGTGCGCTTTCTTCCTCTTCCAGCACGGTCGCCTTATGGTCAAGCTCATTGAAACAATGGATGGCCTTGAATACAGTTTGTTGAGGCACTTTGAGCAGCCGAACAATTTCACATTGACGTTTTCCTTGTCGAAACAGCCCAATAATTGCACTATGTTTGTTTGACATCCTAAACATTACAAAATAAGCTAGCGAAATATTGGCACATAAAACATGAAAAATCCGACAAAAGATAAATTAAGTTATTACGGTTCAAAATTCTTTCGTGTTAGGATAAATTGAACATTAACTTTGTTATTTTAGGGAGAACCCTTTATATATATAATATAAAGTCACGGGAGGGAGGTATTCATGACCCAAAGGAGAGCACATCTCCCTTTAACTTACCATAATATACCAGCTTAAACATATATTTGTTAAATTCGACCAATTTCATAATTTATCTCGTAGGATGTTATGAAATCGAAGCCACCCCTGTATTGATGAGGGCCATAGCCCGAAATATGGTATACAGGTTGGCTTTTTGTGTGAAATTTACAAACCTGGTGTGTTGGCTTATTACTTATCAATACTAATAAGGTTTTTTACTAGGGTTATAAACATAGTGCATTGCTTTAATGCATAATTAAAAGAATATATGCCACCTTTGGTTCACATACATACACTCACATGGACAAAACTTAAGAAAGTTGTACAACCTAAGTTGTACCTTTTAAGCATGTATATCGGGATTCAGACAATGACTCTGAAATATATTTGATACACAGTGACCTTTATTGAAGACACACGAGATAACCATGTATGAAAAATGCCTCTTTCTCCTTCAAAAAAAAAAAACAGACAAGCGGCGACATCACTTTCTACTTCCTTGAGTTTTGTTTATGAGTCTATATGACGTATACTGCCGAAGCTTTTGCGTGAACCTTGTTATAGCCCTAATTGTTATTAAAAAAATTAAAATATTTTCGAAATTTCTATTATTTATACTTCATATTTTCATTTTTTCTAATTTCTTTCTTTTATAACAATTTTAATTATTGTATTATTTTTTTAAGTCAAGAACTTAATTTATCCTATTGATTACAAAAAATGAAACATCGTGAAGACATAATTTACTTTAATTAAATTATTTAAATATAATTTATTTTATTTCAAAAACGTTTTTAAAACAATTTATTCATCATATATATCTTCCATCGTTTGGTCGTTCATTGTTTTCTGGCTGTAATGAAATAATTGATAATTGCTGTCTAGACGTGCTGACGCCATTGGTAGAAACTCTCACATCTTTAAATATCCAACGACCTATTTTCTACTCTACCACTGGTGGAGAAGATGACCCGATACTCATTTAGAAAAAAAAGTAAATTTGATACATTTGAAAAATAATAATTAGCCACGAATGTAAAGATGGAATCAGTTACCGATGTAAGCAACTACTTTGTTCAATACCAGCCAAGGAACCCTTTATTTTCTCCGGGGAGTAGTGAAATTCCCCACAACTGGTTGAAAATGTATAAACGTATGGAGAAGCACAATCACTAGGACGAATTACTCTGTCTCGCCAACGTTATTTCTACCTTATTGGAACCCCTCTCAATTGGCACGAATGAGGAGAGCATCCACACCTCGTGGGAGTTTATTTCTATATTTAAAAATGTATTTGGAGGGAAGAAATATTTGAGGATGCAAGTCGAAAAGAACCTTAAAATACGAGGTCAATTAAAAGGTGAAAGCACCAAATTTTATATTCAAGAAATCTTGCACTTTTTCAAAGAGGTAAACCCACAAATGAGTGAGGTAGATCAAATCTCTTACCTTATAAAGGGAATCGCGGAAGAATTATATTAGACGCTTCTCCCAAAAGATGTCCACACCAAGTCATCACCGAGTGTCACCGTGTTGAAGAACTCCGCTGTAAATAAGTTGTCCCATTCAGGTACGAGCGCCTATCATATGTGGCCTCTATTTGTGACCAGGATGACGGAGAAGATCTGTCAACACTATTGCGAAAAATTGTCCGCGAGGAGGTACAGCGGACATTAGGCTCTCCTCGATAGGAGCTAAAAATTGCTACCGTTGAGGAAAGAACCCTGCAGCCAATCTCAAAAGAAAACACACCTTCAGATAAGAAACACACAGACCGTTTACATATCTTAGGTATGAGACCCAACCTAGAGATTTTCCTCTTAGAATTCAGTACCATGATCAAGGAGGAAGGAACGGCACAAATGAATGGGTGCTATATGATAAGAAACCAATTTGTTTCCAATGCGGACGTCCAGGCCACGTCCAAAGAAGGCGCGATAACATAAGGTATTTTGTAACTCTCAGCCCAAATTCCAAGAGCACAACGACGATTCCCAATGACATTCCCACACGTTATCGAATCCCTTTTCCTTACCCAGGCCGAAAAGGACAACCTTCGTCGCCTGCTAGGAGATCCAGCCGGTCGTTCCCGTTTCCTAGAAGATAGACCTATATTGGAGGCGAAGCCTCAAAATTAGAAAATAATTCGTTGTCGACCACAGTGTAAATAGGAGAAAACTAAATTGACTTAAAAATAGAAGAAGAAATAGGAGACCTACCAAACCCTCATGGAGAAGACGTCCCAAATTAAAGAAGGCAAACACTACAGACACTTGAAGATATCGTTGGCTCTAGTACTCGGTCTCAGGTCCTGAGGATGTAAGTCTCTTTCTGAGCATCAGTAGGATGTTTTTTATAGAAGGAGGCTATGCGCGACAAAGAAATAATTCACTTTAATTATTTAATTATAATTTATTTCATTTTAAAAACGTATATATAACAGTTATTCATCATATACCTACCATAAACTTGTTCATTCATTGTTGTCTAGCTGTAAATAATTAATAATTGCCGTCTAGACATGCCGACGTCATCGATAAATACTTTTACATCTCTTCAACTACTGCATAAATAAAACCGTAATTACATAACACCTGTACTTCTACTTTTGCACCTACACGTGAACTTGAAATGTTTGTGTTTGAACTTTTTAACTAGACCTGTACGTGGGTCTTTCCAAATATTTCTTTTGACCCTATAATCGTGAATTTGCATTTGTACATCTGTTTCTAGATTTACTTGTGTGTTTGTACTTGTACTTGTTTGATTGCATTGTTACAATTACAATTACAATTTAGACGATAAAAAACATAGCGAAGGAAGACGAGTATCTTTTATTGGTGCATTAGGGCAAGCTTTCGGGCAAAAGCCCTTCGACAGGCAAGATATAACGACACTATGAACGATATATATATATACTACAGCCATCGATATCGTTCATAGTGTCGTTATATCTTGCCTGTCGAAGGGCTTTTGCCCGAAAGCTTGCCCTAATGCACCAATATAAGATACTCGTCTTCCTTCGCCATGTTTTTTATCGTCTAAATTCAATCCAGGAAGAATTCTTTATCTACAATTACAATTATTTTATTTCCAAAGCGCTATATCCCGCAAGGGATACTTGCGCCAAACAAGGAGAAAAGTTTATTTACGTAAGTTATTTACATTATTCAACGCATGAAAACATTAGAGATCCAGATTTTGTAGAAAGTTTAGAATGTAATTACAAAATGAATTGAACTTTAAATATGATTTTTTATCGGAAATCAAATCGTTAAGTTCACAAATAACTAGTTCATTCTTCATTCTATAATCTTGAAATGCTGGGCAATCGATCAGTAGATGTCTTGAGGTTTGTTCCTAATTATTTTATATGTATATCAATATAGTGCATTGTGGTGCCTGCTTTTGTACTCATATTTCTTTACACATATATACTCGCGTATGTTTGCACAAATATTTGCACCTATATACACATTGTGTGTGTTTATTCACACTTTACTGCCAATGTTTGCTACTTTATTGTAGTTGTGTGCTTAAACACATTCTATGTATGTTTGCTTCTATACTGTATGTATTTGCACCTTTGTCGTGAGTATTTTTACAGTGTATGTTTTTACCATAACTGCATATTCTTGACCTGTAATGTGTTGGTTTGCTTATTGTGTATGTTTGCATTTGCACTTTGTATGCTCACATTGTACTGTGTATGCTTTCACAATAAATGTGTACTCATTGGCACCTATATTGTGTTTTCACCTTAAAAGTGTATATTTGCTCTCTTTTCTGCGCAAGTTTGCATGTTAACTGTTTTTTTTTGCCCCTTAACTATACATGTTTGCACTGTAACGCTATGTTTCATCTTAACTGTGTGTTTTTGCATCATAACTGCGCAAGTTTGCATGTTAACTGTGTTTGTTTGTCCCTTAACTATCCATGTTTGCACTGTAACGCTATGTTTCATCTTAACTGTGTGTTTTTGCATCATAACTGCGCAAGTTTGCATGTTAACTGTGTTTGTTTGTCCCTTAACTATCCATGTTTGCACTGTAACGCTATGTTTCATCTTAACTGTGTGTTTTTGCATCATAACTGCGCAAGTTTGCATGTTAACTGTGTTTGTTTGCCCCTTAACTATCCATGTTTGAACTGTAACGCTATGTTTCATCTTAACTGTGTGTTTTTGCATCGTAATTGTTCATGTTTTCACAGAATTGTGTATATATGCGCCTATATTATGTATATCTGTATCTGTACTATATATGTTTGCATTTTCACTGCCTCTATTTGTAGCTGTATAATGTGTATCTTTGATCTTTTACTATGTCTTAACCTTTACTATACAAATGTCATAAGTACTGTATGTGTCTACACCTGTAACTCAGTATATTCAGTGAATGAAATCATGGTTGTCTCTATGCTGCGCTAAATATAATCGATGCTGTAGAGAGGGAAATTTGAGAGAACGTCACTAAAAAAAGTCACTATTTAGTGAAACGTGAAATTCCAATTGTGTCTAATCCCATTTAAAGACCCGTAAAAAACTCTTCAGCGAAAATTAAATTTGAAAATAATCCTCTTTCATCTCTTCTATTCGTTTGGTTTCTAAAAATATTCTTCTAGATGCGGAAATGGGTCCTTTTTAAAATACAGAAACTATGGTATTTAAATTGTGACAAATTGTTCTTATTTTACCGAATGTGTGGGATTTAAAATAAATTTTATAATTAAAAGAATGTTCGCGCTAGCGTGTAAAATAGCCTCCTCGGTGTAAAACCTTCACATAACCCCAAAGATATTTTTAAAGAGATCACTTAAATTTCAAAAAGTCCAAAAAACGGTAATGTTGCAAACCTTGGACGCCATGTCTGCTGGGCTGAGTCACGCAGCTTACATTTATTTATATGTCCATCGATCGGTTGTATGTGGGGTCGTCTGGTGCCCAATGCCATGCACCGGAACTCACCCATAGCATCAAATCTCTTATTCATAAATGTTGCCCCTGTATGTGAAGTATATATATAATTTTTGTATAAATAAATTTTCCTTGTATACACATTTCAGTGGTAAATTCAATTCTTGAGTTAATAAAAATATTTTTTGTATGTTTGATATTTTTATTGGTTATATCTATATATACGAAATATTTATATTTTTTATTCTCTTTTCCTTTTGTCCCCCCTTCAGACGAAATCATGGAAATCGTGCCCTTGAGTTGAGATAAAGAGACAGTTGAGTACTTTATTTGGTTATTTATATAGTGCGTTTCGTATAATCCAATATATTTTCGTATATGTTGGAGAGTAGCGTCTTCAATTTTAGATTTTGTGGATTTAAGGAAAGTTTCTACTTCCTCTTTATAGACCGATGGATGCAGGTGATCCGCTTTCAATCTGGCTAATTATGTGTATTTTATTTAGTTGGAGAATTTGCTTTATTTATGTTATTATTTGGTAACATGAGTGAATAGTTTGTCTATGTTCTGCTTTGATAGTGGCTTTTCCAGTTGGCTGTTGTGACCTCTTGCCGAAAGGTAGGTTCCAGACTCTATTACACCATGATGTTTCTTCCATTGTCACTGAGTATTTATTCCATGAAAGCCCACATGCGATTACACCCACTGTAGGCATATATTTAATACTAGCGGATGTACCCGGCTTCGCCCAGGTTTTTCTCGAGGGAATGTTTGTAGTCTAGTAATAAGAAAATATACTACACCTAAAAACTATCAGAGAAAAGAGAAACCACGGAAGGTGAACAGAAAAATGCTTACAATGGATGTATATGTTTACGATATCAAGTTAAATAAAAACAAAGATAAAATTTGCATATGTTGGTCACTATAAATTTGTATATTTGTTAGGCGAAATTAGAAACATGATAATTATCTTAAAATTGCTTGTATTGAATATTTTTTAGATTGAGATTATTAGCTAGAATGTAAAAAAATGAACTCTGTTGAAATTTAATTTTGTATTTATATATAAATAAAATTAACTCTGTTGATTTTTTTTTGTATTTAATCGATAACAGCGAAGTTACGCATGTTAATGTTAGGAAATATATTTTGATGTTAAGCAAAACCTGCTCCATCTCGTTTTACATAAATGTTGAAAATTTGGTTGAAATTGATGCATTGTAACGAAAGTTTTTAGTGATGTCCACTTATGAAATTTCCATTTTATTAATATAGATTTTCGTTTAATTTGTCTATTTATTTGGCAATATATTTTTTAATTTGTCTTATATGTATTATAGACGTTTTTATACATGAAATATATGTGTGCACACACACAAATAATATATCTCAAAATACTATTTTAAAAAAAGTACTCGTAGCAATGGAGACATTGCAAAAATCTTCATATATATCTGTTAAGGGATATGTCAAGTGGTATATAAACTTATAAAATATATTTTCACAATTAATATTTCTTTATAATTGATATGCAATTTTTACAGGCCTAAGTCAAGAGAAACATCGAATATTTTAAACGTTAGGAAAATAGACATTATTTCTTGACATAAGCCTGTAGAATAGCGATTTTTGCTTTGAAAAATCTTTCAAATTACAAATTCAAAAAACCATATAAATATAATAGCTCTAACAATTTTACCTTAGATTATTTAAGTGTGATGTGCTGACAATATGTGTTATAAACTTTAATTTTTATTTTTAAGTTACTGAAGTTGAAATATGATTCTTCTTCACCATACTCCAAATAAACCTGTCATCTCGTTAGGTGCTGTACCGAAGCATTTGCAATCAGTTGCCTTTCATCAGTCTGGGCTCCTGCGCTCACTAATTTCCAATTCACATACCTGTGATTGGATTAGTTCCAACACGAGCACAGATTCCTCGTCATCTCGATCTTCGATCTAATTTACTGAATATATTTCTATATAAAAGTTCAGAAATAGATCAATTGCTTCTCCTCACAATTATACAAGTCATAATGAAGCTTGTCACGTAAAGAAGCAGTGTATACAGTACCAGCCTTACTATGATCCCAACTTATAACTATACCAGATGGCATTATTGCTACACGTGATTAGTATAAGGGCTGAATGTTAATCCTTCACATGGCCCGAATCAGTGAATTCATTCATGGTTTTGCATTATGCATCATGAACAGTGCATTGATGATTGAGGTTTTCCCTTTTATTGCCTAAAATATTTTTAATGAACAAAGATAGCATGTTAAAACTTTGGCTAACAATTAATAGGTAATCCCATAATATTATGTTTAAATCAATAAGCTTGAGGGATAAGTTTCTTTTAAATACATTTATTTCAAGCTTTCGGGCTCAACCGCCCTTCGACAGGAAAAATTCTATTAGCTACTAAAGTTTTCGGATCTAAACTATAAATACATTTGTGAGACGCCTGAGTCTCAAGTGAATGCGAGGCTTGCCGCGGGAGGGGATGAGATCTTTGAAAAAGATGGCCGTTTAGCCCTTTGAAATATCGGAAATAAGAGATCATTTATTGAATCGCAATAGAAAAATTGATTTACCTGAAATTTACAATGTAATATTCCCTGCAGCCACCAAACCCCCCTCAGTATCATGAACTCTGCGATTCAATAAATGATCTCTTATTTCCGATATTTCAAAGGGCTAAACGGCCATCTTTTTCAAAGATCTCATCCCTTCCCGCGGCAAGCCTCGCATTCACTCGAGACTCAGGCGTCTCACAAATGTATTTATAGTTTAGATCCGAAAACTTTAGTAGCTAATAGAATTTTTCCTGTCGAAGGGCGGTTGAGCCCGAAAGCTTGAAATAAATGTATTTAAAAGAAACTTATCCCTCAAGCTTATTGATTTAAACATAGCATGTTATTAATTTATTTCTTTTATTACAATCTAAGATGAATTTTTATTTATATATACCTTGATATATATGTAGATTAGGTTTATGTAAAAGTATGCACCTGTTCTTATTCGTATGTGAAAAGAGAACTATAAAATTCTAGCTCTGGATATAGCTTCTTTTGTCTTTCGTATATTTTAATTCTATTATATGCGATCTATATTTATTTACTGTTTTCTAGGAGAAAATATATATATGTGAAATAATGATAGAAAAAATAATAAAAAGGTCAGGTGTTGATATTAAAAATAAAAAAGGTGTATCCTGACCAGGAGCACATGTGACTTTTCACCTTACTCCACACTGACGAGCGCCAACTGCGCGAAACGCGTTCGTGGATGGCTTTTCTTAATTTATCAAGAAATTGGGTTGGCCAAATATCAGGGAACAGGCTAAATCAATTTTTAGTTTATTTCTGTACCACTAGATGGCGCTCTTCCATCTGAAAAGCACATGTTCTCCTGGTCAGGATATGCCTTTTTCATTTTTAATATATGTATATATGCTTACAAAATTATATACATTCCAATAATAAATATCTGTGAGCATTTGTTTATGAATAGTTTTAAAAAGTGAGAGCATTTTTAAAAATTGAATTCTACGTAAATGCAAATATGTACATACATGTATGTACGCGCGTTTATACATCTTTTTAGATTAATGTACATTGTATAAACGAGTATAATTATATTTTAGACTATCGCACATGTGAAAATTTCGACCTATATAACAAATGAAATAAAGTTGTATATATTAAATAATGTAGGTGATTTGCGCAACATGTTTAAAAATTAAAAGGAAACACTTGGTGTGACTTATAGAATAGGGAAAGTTTAATAAAAGCGCTACGCTCCAATATCTATCATGCGTGGGTGTTTACCATCTGATTAGGATTTAATAAATAAGTCGCGCGGATCATGGAAAAAAGATCAGGAGCCGCCGCGATCGATCCACGCTTTTAATTAGCACTTCTCCCCGCGACTTAATTCCCTTTTAAATACTCCGGCACCGAGCTGCTGCGACATCCCTCGGAGGGAATCATCTTAATATTATTGTTTTGTACTTATCGACCGTATCTCCATTGTGATTGTCCTGCCGACCCAAGCTCCTTCGGATTTTGAATAGGAATAATACTTATGTAATTTATTCTTGTGTACTCTCTTATTGATTCTTTTCAATATCTTGGACTTTATACTGCTCTCCTGAGATAAGCTTCTCTAAATTTGGAATAGGAATAATACTTTTATATAATATATACATTATATTGTACTTTCATCTCTCGACTGTTCTCATTGTCCTGGAATATTATACTGCTCTCCTGAGCTAAGCTTCTCGAAATTTGGAATAGGAATAATACGTTTATATAATATATACAATATATTGTACTCTCATCTCTCTCTCTCTCTTGTCTGATGCCATTGTCCTGGAATATTATACTGCTCTGCTGAGCTAAGCTTCTCCAAATTTGGAATAGGAATAAGACGTTCAAATAATATATATATTATATTGTACTTTCATCGCCTGTTTCCATTGTCCTGGAATATTTTACTGCTCTGCTGACCTAAGTTCCTCCAGATTCCTTGCGTGTATTATCATTTATCATCTTTGTTTTTATTTTTCTCATTAAATATTGATTACGTGTTAATAAAGTATTTTAAATTTTCTCTTCCAATTGTCTTTTTCCCTTTGGACGGAACTCGAAGTATTACCTATAACCCCAGTTCGGTAGAATATCTCAGTTCACCGGTGTGAAGAAGAAATCTAGTGATCTCCATCAGGCATATTTAATTGTGAAGAAATTAAAATTCCTCCAAAATTTCCTTGAAGAAGATCAGCGACAGATATAATCGGGAAAACGCTAACGGTTAACCTCCGGGAAATTAAGCCATCCGCACATTCTGCGTTAGACACTATTCGCCCCTAACTATTTTTCAAAAGGTTCATTTTCCAAATATATTTTCGTATTCATTGTGAAGGTGAATCAGTCCTCTGTGTGGATCTTCAATCAAGCTTCTTCAAGGCGATCGGTCCATAGCCATATTTGGTGGTAAGACTTTGCCTTGGTTTGTTGGCTTATTTTCCTAGGATTTTCATGTGGTAAAATGCGTTAGTTTTACCCCTTGCTTTCCGCGTTTATATGTCGTTGACGTAATAGTAGATTCATTCGCCATTGAAAGCAATTTATAAAGTCAAGGGCAAGCAAGTGTCTTTATACTTGAACCTGGAAACTTATACTTGTCTCTGCTCGGCTCTCTCTTGGTTGAGTCGCCCTAGACGTTGTCCACTCTCGTCTCGTGGAAGCTCAAGGTAAGGAGATTTCTCCTTCTTAGGAAATTTGGTCTTTTAATGGGGCATTTCCCACAATCCTCCAGTAATTGAGAGAGAAAGTGAAAACATATATTATATCTTAAAATATATTTTTTTCAAAAATTTTCGATTAGAATTTCCTGTGCGGAAAATAAAATAATTAAATACGAGTGATCATACGATAGAAAATATTGCTCTGCGCTCTCGCGTTACTAGATCAAATGAAACTTTTAATTCGCTACGTGAAATCGATGTCATATATTGCCATTTTCTCACTAAAATGATTACCTTATTTCTAACTCTGCAAAAATAGCGAATAACATAAAGCGTTTTCAAATGAAAATAATGGAAAATAAATAGGATCCGTTTTATAGTGAAACATCTGCGAATGAACTAGAAGCGTGCATGTATATTTTAAAAAATATTTGCTAATATTTAATAAACATAATTATATTTTTTTTAACAATTTAGCCTAATATTTCTTTTTACGATTGAAACAGCCTCATTCCCTTCTTAATGTGGTAAAATATAATCAGAGTACGAACAGTAGAAAGTTGTTACAATTACAAAAATTAATTTCGCGCTGAAGTAATTCGAATTTTCATAGGTAGATGGCGCGCTCTAACCTATATATAATCACTATAAAAGTATAAGGCGTGATATATAACTACTATGTATATATCACACACAGAGCTTTATTAAGACCAGCGGTCTTATACAGATTCACCACAGGAAGAAATAATAGATGGAGCTCCTATACTCCAGGCAGCGCAGCACCCAACAACAGCCTCCTGGTCTGACGCATGTCCAATGGCCACACATTCCTTTGTGCATACGTCATGGTTAGCGCGAATTACTATGTATATATCATGAAACTAATTACAATAAATTGTGTAATAAAATTAAACATGAAACATTTGAAATATCTTAAAGCGATCAAATATTGAACTTTTTGCTTCATACAGGATAACTACGGCCCAAATGTCTATTAAAAGTAAAATCCGTTGAAACTAAAGGTTTTCCGAGACCAGTATATTTCTTAATTATCCTAAAACTGATTCCTGTAAAACGATTTGAATTTTATAAAAATTTATATTATTGGAGAGAATTCAGTAATTTTTCTATATAGTTGATGAATTAATCACATAGGACAATTAATTTTGACGAGATTACGTACAGATACCTTGTTGCGTGTAATTCACATATATAATATACTCTTTTTATCGCGAATGTTTTTTAATCGAAAATTAACAAATTAAACTACCCTCACCAAGATGATAAAATACGGGGAGGGCCTGGCTCATCAGTAGTTAACCCTTATAGCGCTTGCAAGTTTAATATTTTATATTATATAATTTTCTAATAATAGATGTATATATCAAAACAAAAAGGCATATCCTGACTGCACACATGAGCATTCATGATATGCCATTTTTGTTTTTAATATCAACCACTGACCTTTTTTTCAATTTTTCAGTATTTTTTATTATTTTTCACAAATGTATATGTATGGAGGCTAATACATCGTGATTAATCTATATATATATAAAATTGAATGTCTGTCTGTCTGTACTTTATAGATTCAAAAACCATACATCCAATCGCCGTGAAATTTTTGGATATTATTAGGTATATCCCCGGGATGGTTTTTGAAAAATAATTTCTTGAATATCTTGAATATCCTTAGAGTTATTTGCAGATTTGTAGATTTAACTTGCAAGCAGCGCCACCATTGCGACGATGATAACAAGTTTTTTTATCTATAAGTTTTATTATCACTAAGTTTATTATCTTAAAGATTATTTATCAAAAGAAAATTATCTCAGGATGACACGGCAATTTATTTGAGACAAGAATAATGATACAATTCCAAGGCGACGATACTATTCCTTTAACTTCCAATTACCGAGGGAACCAATTAATATTTGATTTTATTCAACTTATCGAGAATTTTTCAAGGGACCGGGAAAAAATGTTCACTAGATAAAACGATGATTTTGTAATGTAGAAAATTAGGAAAGACAAAATTCAGGATGACACGGCACACAGGGACCGGGAAAAAATTTTCACTTTATCGAGAGATTCAAATTTACGAGTTTCAAATTATCAAAATTTATCTATTATTTTTTTTTATAAGTTTATAGATAATTGTTTTAACAAATGTTCGTTAGACAAACCTTTATTCGGGTAAAACCCCGGGCGAAGCCGGGTACATCCGCTAGTAATAAATATAAATGGCTTCCTGAAATAACAGGAAATAATATATACCCCCATGGACTATAACATAAAGAAGTTGTACCTTTTAACGTGTATATCGGGATTCAAACAATAACTCTGAAAGATATTACAGTGACCTTTATTGAAGAAACACGAGATAACCAAATTTGAACTAAATTGCCATTGTATCCTTCAAAAAAAAAAAAACAGACGACTGGATAAATCAACGACTTTCCACTTCCATAAGTTCCATGAGTATATCTTCGAAGACCCTGATGAAAATAATGACAAGACCTAAAAGGTTTTTCAAAACTTGATTGAATCAAAGGTAAAAAATGTCACAGAACTGAAATGACACAAGTAACTGAATAACTTTATAGCGAAAAAGAACTAATAGGACAGCGAACTGAAGTAAAATGGAAACCTTAAATAACACAGGCGGATAACCAGATGACATAGGGGACTAAAACAAATAGAGAGGACAATAACTTTTGGAAATAAAATATATGCGAAGAACTATATGACACATAGATATATTAATTAACACGACAAGAACTGAATACTTGAATAACTAAAATAACACACGGATACATAAATGACATAGGGATGTAAATTAACACAAGTAGTATTAAATGAGATTGAAAAATAAAATTAAAAACGGAAAACTAAATATCATAGGGAACTACTGTAAAATATCACACAGAATACTAAATGACATTGGAAAGTAAAATACCACAGAGAAAACTAAATGTCATACATTACTGTAAAATATCACACAGAATACTAAATGACATTGGAAAGTAAAATATCACACAGAATACTAAATGACATTGGAAAGTAAAATACCACAGAGAAAACTAAATGTCATACATTACTGTAAAATATCACACAGAACACTAAATGACATTGGAAAGTAAAATACCACAGAGAAAACTAAATGTCATACATTACTGTAAAATATCACACAGAACACTAAATGACATTGGAAAGTAAAATACCATAGAGAAAACTAAATGTCATACATTACTGTAAAATATCACACAGAACACTAAATGGCATTGGAAAGTAAAATACCACAGAGAAAACTAAATGTCATACATTACTGTAAAATATCACACAGAACACTAAATGGCATTGGAAAGTAAAATACCACAGAGAAAACTAAATGTCATACATTACTGTAAAATATCACACAGAACACTAAATGGCATTGGAAAGTAAAATACCACTGAGAAAACTAAATGCCATACATTACTGTAAAATATCACACAGAACACTAAATGACATTGGAAAGTAAAATACCACAGAGAAAACTAAATGACATACGGAAACCTAAAATACATAAATAGGGAAGTTAAAAACACACAAGGAGCTAAATAACATAGGGAAGTAAAATGCAACACAGAGAACATTATAACAAAGGAAAATAACATACGGAGAAATAAATCACGAAAGGAATAAAAATGGCATAGATAATTCAATGATTAACAAATAATTTTAATATTGCCTCCTTTGGCTAAAACAAACCAAGCCTACAGGACGAACTGCGATGACCTTGTAAACAGGATGTGAGAAGTTTCGGTCGCGCATGCTAATTCAGCGTTTGTCGTCAATTTTTATAATATCGAACATTAGTTTTACATATCGTGTTCTTAATGTCTATCTTGGCCTGCCCGAGCCTTCACAAAGTAAAACTAAACAGATTATACAAATACACGTCCGTCATGAAATAACTGTAGAAACTCAGTGGTACAATTTGGTCACAATCCAGGCAATAAGACCGAGAATCATCTTCAAGAAAGTGTTGAGTTTCATATCTTTATTGTTAAAGAATAGACCATTTATATGTGTGACAATTTTCCTTTCTTTCTAAAATCTCGTATTTAGAGACTTCGGGTGATCTCTAAAGCTCGGTTCCAGACCTCCTGTGTAACTTTTGTGATGCTACGCAGAAGAAATAATATTTATCTCATAATATATGAGTTCATAGAAGTTTTCACTTTTAACCTATTTTTGGATTATATTTTTAATTTTTTAGCACATTTTTATTTTATTTTTAATTTTAATTTTATTATTACAGAAGCACGAAGTCTATCAGACTATTGTTCTATATTAGAATTATTTAAATATATATCTTTAATTATTTACACGATGAATTAATAGTGATTTATAAATATGTGTACAAATTGCTCTAAACTTGCCAACGTGTTCATAAGATTGAGTATATACAGAAAGATGAATTGGCATTATGTCAAAGTAAGCAAGTACAATTTGGTTAGTCAGAAGGCAAGCCAACAAAAGATGTTCTGGTGTTTCAACATCTAGACAGCATTCACATGTTGGATCATTTATAAATCTCAAGTCAAAGAGAAAACTTAAAAAGGGTCCCTTGCCTTTGAAGAATATATTTTCCAAATTTCTTAATTGGATCACAATTTTTGTTTGATATTTTTATCTGAATGCTGCGTTTATTCCTATTAGATTCGAAGAAACATTTCTTTGCGCGCGCATACAAATATCTACATCCAGTTTGGCCTTCCACAGTCGTAAAAGTGTTTGAGGTGTTTGACATAGAAATTCTACCACTTAAAAAAACGTTGCGATTGTATTCAAATATATATACATTAAATCCTATTCAATACAATCATCGCCGTATCTCACTGAGAGCTTAAAATTATTCATCTATTGAAGGATTGAATTTCCTTAAAAGCCTCAGTACATAAAGGCCTTAAAGTCGCAAATCAAGTTTTAGTCAATTTTTACATAGTATTTGGGAGATTGGATGAAACCTTTCAGGCAGAATTACTTATCAGAAATGGAAATAATTTTAAAACATTTGAAAATTATTTAAATCAAATTTCTAAAATCACTGATGGGTAAACTAAATATAAATAAATTCCTTTCACGTCAGTTATGTAGTTTTTAAAATTTCACCAACAAGGACGCTGCAACTATTGTAGTTTATTCGCCTTATAAAATCAGCATTTAAAGGTTATAAAATGACAAAATATTTTCTCACAATGAGTTTCTTTTTCACCCTTCAACGGTCCGTTGAAAAGCGATTATCGCTTGAAAGCTAGCGTTTTGAAATAAAAAGAAACTCATTGTGAGAAATTATTTTGTAATTTTAAAACGTTTTTCACAAATTTATCATGAATTGAGATTTAAAGGTTATATTCACGATGTGTTTATTTAAATAAGGTTGATAAGCTTTTGTTATTGTATAATTACACGCGTACATCGTTGGTTTCGAGCTCTCCATATTTCTGCACAAATACATAGATGTATTCAGGCAACAGTATTCAACCATATATCATCGCGCGTTATATTGCGTAGTGATAACATTAGCGAGTCTCCGAATGAGAGAACGGGTTTCCATAATGAGTTCAGTCCAAATCCGCATCTTAGGTTCGGGCTTAGATAGCGTTGAACGATAGAAATTGAACGCTAATGTAAGGAAGTTTCTACGGAACATTACATCGTGTCGCGAATGTTGACGATCCGCCTAACTGGTAGGTAGCATGTCCCGCCCTTTGTGACACCCTCGCAGCCTTACGTAACTCTCGGGCTGCACCAAACCTTGGCCACAAAAATATGCTCTGCCTTCTTTAGGTATACCTTCTAAATTGGGCATTAGGTTTGACTGCTAAATTGGGCATTAGGTATGACTGCTAAATTGGGCAATAGGTTTGACTGCTAAATTGGACATTAGGTATTGCTACTAAATTGAGGACATTTTTTAGGTATGACTGCTGAATTGGTCATTAAATATACTTGTCAAATTGAGAATTAGGCAAAATTGCTAAATTGGGCATTAGGTGTGACTGTTAAATTGGGCATTAGGTTTGACTGCTAAATTGGGCATTAGGTATTACTACTAAATTATGGACATTTTTTGTATGACTGCTGAATTGGTCATTAAATATACCTGTCAAATTGAGAATTAGGCAAAATTGCTAAATTGGGCATTAGGTATGACTGTTAAATTGGGCATCAGGTTTGACTGCTAAATTGGGCATTAAGTATTATTATTAAATTATGGATATTTTTAGGTATGACTGCTGAATTGGTCATTAAATATGCCTGTCAAATTGAGAATTAGGCAAAATTGCTAAATTGGGCATTAGATATTACTGCTTAATTGGTCATTAGGTGTGACTGCTAAATTGTCATTAAATATGGCTCCTAAATTGGCATTAGAGATATAACTGTTCAATTGGCGTTAGATATGACTGCTAAATTGGGTATTAGAGGTATGATTGCTAAATTAATCCTATATATACAAAATATGAAAATAAGCAATAACCAAACCATTTACATATGTTGAAAATGTAAAATTTTGAAAATTATTATATACTAACTCCACACGACCCAGCTCTTCGCCCGGCCTCTCCTCTAGTGAATGTTTACCGGCGAATATTGCTTTAACAAATGTTATTTATAATAATTATATCATAATCACTCTCTCTAATCAGTGGTCAAGAAGATTCCAATTGATTTTTTATTATTACACATTATTATTATCATGATCATTTGTGTTTCTCGTTTTAAATATATATTATTTTATTAAATTATACCACTTTAGAGTGATAATAAGGTACAATAATAATATTTGTTGACACAATAATAATTAGGCAACATTTACTCGGGGAGAACACGGGCGCGAAGTCAGGGGTTATAATACATAATTGTAAACATTTTATTTTATTTGAAACATGTGTCATTTTATACTTATTTTTATTTCGACTTAAAGCGCTATGTCCCCCCTAGGGGCACTTGCACTTAAAAGGAAAACTAAACATTGAAATAAAAGAAAAAAAAGATATTTGAAATACTATATGTACAAGAATTAGTATGCAATTAGTTAGATGAGAAGAGAAAAAATATCAACACAATTGAAATATGTACAAAGGGTTGGTATGCAAATTAGTTAAATGAAATCAAATTGTATTGTGTGTAATCGAGGAAAACAATTTACAGATTGAAGAAAGTTTTAAGGAATATACTCAGATAAAAATGCACTAGAGTAATTCCCGGAAATTGCCTTCATTTAACTACTTAAATAATAATTCTCTATACAAAAATACCTGACATTTATAAAACTATATTTTGGGGAAACATTCATTCTAGCAGAATCCGGACGTATTTTTAAAATTCTTCAAAGCTATTATGATGTATAATGATAATGAAATATTAACATCATCATTATCTTTTTAATCCAGGAGAAACTTGAAATTTGTCTTTTTCAGGAAATGTATACTGAAATTACCGAATCTATTCTCTAAAAATACATTAATCTTTCCAATATTTACAAATATCAATACTGAAAACCATTGTATATAGTTGAATGGAGATGAATATTTTGCCGGGAAGAAATTGATCCATAAAATAATATTGACACGTTTCTGAATTTTGTAATTAATTTTGTAATTGGTTTTTCATTGATTTTTAATGTGTGATCAATAACTCTTATCATCATTGGAAAAAAGAACAATTAATAAACAAAGAACAACAACATGGTAAATTTGCCTCTTTATTTAAAACAAACAAACAAATTAGATAAAGATTTAAAATAAAACATTTCTTTAAAAGTTAAAGCAAAAATAAAACGTTACATAAAATATTTGGCGCAGCTACGAAAGGATTAAAATATAAATCAAAAAAGGCTTCGACGAAAGAAAAAGTAAGTACAATGGCAGTAAATGTAAACAAATTAGAGAAATTTAGCGGTGATAAAGGTTCAATTCGGCCTGAATCATGGCTTAAACTATATGAATTGGAAACTAGTAAACTAGATGAAGTCGATAGAATCAATAATCTAATTTATTATTTATCAAAAGATGCTTTAGAATGGTTTGCTGATGAAATATTGAGCAACGCATCCATTAAAAAATGGGATACTGTTAAACTCAAATTAATTCAGCGCTTTGGTTATAAAGTTGAAAGCCCTAAAGTTGCAGCATCAAAAAGAAGACTTAAAAAAGAAGAAACCGTGGAAGATTATTTTAGAGATAAAATTAGATTATTAAATCAAACAAGCCTCAATAATGTCGAGAAGCTAAAAATGTTAACGGATGGATTGCCATTAGATTGGAAAAATTATCTCGTAACAGCCCAGCCTAAAGACCCATCACATTGGATGCAGATTGCCATGGAGATTGAACAAAACAATAATCAAATAAGGCAACAACAGAGAAGTAAAACCAAGGTTTTTAATATAACTACACCTACAATCTCAAAAAATTGCCCATATTGGTGTCATATTTGTAAGAAAAAAGGATTGTATTTTAAACATTGGATAAGTGATTGCAAAGATTATGATCCTAATTATAAAGACAAGCTTAAACACTTAAACAAACCATAGCTGATTCACTTTGCATAGCAAATACCAATTTCCTTATAGATTTGTTAATGTTGAAGTTTTACTTAATAATATTCCAGTTTCATCTTTTATTGATACCGGGTCAACTATTTCATTAATGAGCTGTTCGCTTTTAAAACAACATAAGTTAAAATTGAATGTAAACGATAGAATCAAAATTAAACAAGTAGATAGTTTTGCATATACTTTAGGATCAGTAGAAGTATTTTTAAGATCAAAAAACTTGCGCATAAAATTAAATCCAAAAGACAAAAACCTCTCGCAATCAGTATCTTTTATTATTACAAATAACGGACGCTAGCTTTCGAACAATTAGTTCTTCAACGGGCGTTCTTACAAAACGAAATCAGATTCTTATTAATATATATAGAGGTAATAGAAAAAATATATACAAATATTCGCTCAAAGATATGTTAAAAGGTAAATTAGAGAATTGAAAAATAATCAGATATGCAAAAACTTCTTTAAAACTAAATTAAGTATAAAACTAAGTGGGGAAGGGGGGACATAGCAGAATTCGTTCTTCAAATTCTTTTAAAAAAGGCAGCGGAACTGTTCGGGGACATCTATTCTTCTGTTTATGCTGTCTTTACAGCCAGAAACTAAGGATTCCAAAATTATTCTTTCCCCTTTGTATCTGATGTTGTTGTAATGGCAGATGGGGTTATCTAGATCAAAACTATGTCCTGTGTTTAACGTGTGTTGGTACAGAAGGGATCTGGGGTCTTTTGAGGTGATATTGTATTTGTGTTCTTTGATTCGGTTTTCGATTTTTCTGCCTGTTTCTCCTACATAAACGGATTCACAATCGTTGCAGGCAACCGAATCAATCAATTCTCTAATTTACCTTTTAGCATATCTTTGAGCGAATATTTGTATATATTTTTTCTATTACCTCTATATATATATATTAATAAGAATCTGATTTCGTTTTGTAAGAACGCCCGTTGAAGAACTAATTGTTCGAAAGCTAGCGTCCGTTATTTGTAATAATAAAAGATACTGATTGCGAGAGGTTTTTGTCTTTTGGATTTAATTAGAAGTATTTTTGAAAATCCATTCTAAACTTGTCAGGTGTAAGCTTCATGTAGTGAAAAACTTTAGCTATCCATTGCTTATTGGACTTGATGTAGCAGGAAAAATTGGAATAATAATTGACACAAAAGACAAAGCGGTGTATGTTAAAGGAAATGAATGTTTTTATATATCTCCTGAAACGCATCTTCCATCTGTTCAGCAAAAAGAGCTTAATCAATTACTTAAAGAAAATCAAGCATTGTTCAGCCAGCATGAAACTGACATCGGAAGGATTGCTGTTCAACACAAGATCCATACAATTGAACATCCACCCATCAGTTGTAGACCATATAGAAGACCACTTGCCGAATATGATGAAATAAAAAGACAAGTTGAAGAATTGAGTAAAAAGGGACTAATAAGAGAATCTCAGTCACCTTGGGCCTTCCTTGTAGTGTTGGTCTCTAAAAAGGATGGTTCACAAAGGATGTGCATAGATTACCGAAAACTGAATGCAATTACAATTGATGACAAGCAGCCTCTTCCATACATCCAAGATATGTTTGATCGCTTACATAATGCGAAATACTTCACAACACTTGACATAGCATGGGGCTATTGGCATGTTGAAATACATCCAGACTCTGTTGAGAAAACTGCTTTCATTACAAATGACGGGCATTATGAATTTTTGGTTATGCCATTTGGCTTGAAAAATGCTCCAAGTACTTTTCAGCGAATAATTCAGCATATTATTGGAAATCTTCTTTGGAACGGTGTTTGTAATTATCAAGATGATATTCTAATTTACAGCAGTACTTTTAAAGATCATATTGAACTTATGAAGAAAATATTTGACAAGCTTAAAGAAAACAATATCAAACTCAAGTTGAAGAAATGCTCCTTTGCAAAACAAGAAATAAGATATTTAGGTCATATCATAGGACATAACAAGATTAAACCTGACCCTGAAAAAACAAAGGCAATAAATGAGTTCCCTCAACCTAAAACAGTGAAGCAAGTAAGGCAGTTTTTGGGTTTAGCAGGTTACTACAGGAAATTTATTCCTAAATTTAGTGAAATTGCAGATCCTTTAACAAGCCTCACAAGAAAAAATAATTTATTCAAATGGACTACTGAAGTTAACAAATCATTTCAGGAACTAAAGTCTCATTTATCCACAGATCCAGTTCTTTCTACATATGATCCTTCATTACCATGTAAGCTTTATACAGATGCATCTAAACTGGGAATTGGTGCTATTTTAGCTCAAATTGGAAATGATAATCAAGAACATGTAATTTCCTATTATTCAGGGAAACTTCTACCACATCAACAGAACTATTCTGCATTTGAGTTGGAATGCTTTGCTGTAGTTCAATCAGTTGAATACTTTGAAGTTTATCTTGAGAACAATACATTTGAAGTCATTACAGATCATTCGGCTTTGGAATGGCTCTTCAACGTAAAGAAACCAAAGGCAAAATATCTCCGATGGATAATTGAATTATCAACCAAGTCAATGAAAATAGTTCACAGATCAGGATCAAAGCAAACGCATGTTGATGCATTGTCAAGATCACCAGTGTCATTTCATGTATCAATCCCCACTCTTCGACTACACCAACAAAAAGCGGATCTCAGTTTTGTAAAGAACTCTCATATTCATCGAGATCTTATTATGGTGAAACATAATGGAGTTCTAAAAACAGTTGTTCCAGAATCATTCCAAGAAGAAATTCTCAAAGAATACCACGATAATCATTCTCACCCCTCAATTAACAAGACAGTAAGATTGATAACACCATTTTATTGGTGGCCGAATGCTATCAGATGCATCAAAGACTATGTTCGCTCATGTAAAATATGTCAAATAACTAAATGCAGTCATAAACCATTTATTGGAGAATATGTTGCACCAAACTCTGATCTGAAACCACTGGAATTAATATCAATGGATACTATTGTGCTAGGCTCTGCAGCAAATGAAACCAAGCACAAATACATTCAAGTAATAATTGACCACCTAACAAGATTTGTTTGGGCTTTCCCTACTGTCACCAACACTTCTCAAGCAGTAATTCAATGTTTAGACAAAATCAACAAAACTGTTCCCCAAATCAAATGTATTTTAACCGACAACGGAAAGAATTTTACATCAAAAGAATTTAACAAGTTTTTGAATGAGCATCAAGTTCAACACACCTATTCGACGCCATATCATCCGCAGAGTAATGGACTGTGTGAAAAGATGAATGACACTATACTCACCAAATTAAGAACAAACCTTCAAGAGAATCCAAGACTAAAATGGTCATCATTACTTGCCAAAATTGTGAAAGATTATAATAGCACACCCCATGATGTCACTGGGTTTTCTCCAAATTTCCTACTTTTTGGTGATTGTGCAATACCAGAATTTTCTGAATCACCACATTTCACCATAGAAAATGCAAGGAAGAAAGCAATAGAAAATAGCGCAAAGCATAGAGAAAAGTGGAAAGCACGACACGATGCAAAACATCCGCAGTCGTCATTCAAAGTTGGTGATCTGGTCCTTCGTAAAATAGCTAGTAATGATCCAAGTATGGTCAAAACATCCCCAAAGTATGAGGGTCCTTTTCAAATAACAAGAATAATATCTAGTGTTACGTGTGAATTATTGAAAGATGATTCCTCCTTGGTTAAAGTTCATGTGTCACAATTGAAACCATTTATTTTGCGAAAATAAATCCTTCAAGCCGAGGGATATGACACGTTTCTGAATTTTGTAATTAATTTTGTAATTGGTTTTTCATTGATTTTTAATGTGTGATCAATAACTCTTATCATCATTGGAAAAAAGAACAATTAATAAACAAAGAACAACAACATGGTAAATTTGCCTCTTTATTTAAAACAAACAAACAAACAAATTAGATAAAGATTTAAAATAAAACATTTCTTTAAAAGTTAAAGCAAAAATAAAACGTTACAATATAAAAAATATATATATAAATTCTGGCTTTGTCAACGACCAGAGACCGCTAGTTTGCGTGGACAGTCAATAGATGGCGCTTAGTTTTACCGTCTATTTTGAAGAAAGAGGCGACAATTATATTTTTATAGTTGAATATATGAATTAACACAAAAAAAAAGTAATTTAAAGCCTAAAATTAAAAAATAACTATTTTTTTATTTTAGGGGAGTAATAAAATAATTATAATTATTATATACTAAATGATCTCTCTCTCTCCACCTTTGCTCAGATTTTTCCAGAATGAATATTTGCCAGATAAATATTGTTTGACCAAATGGTATTCGTTACGCGAGCGCGATTAAATCATTAAACATTTTATCAATAGTGTTGATGATTACAATGAATACTGTTAATCATTAACACAAAGCAATAACGCGCCATCTATACATATAAAATGAAAGGATTTAATTGGCGAAACCGCTGGGAGGGTTCACCACTGATGAGCCAAGCCCTCCCAATATATTTTATCATCGCAGTAAGGGCAGTAGAAGTTTGTATTATGTATAAAAGAAACATTCGTGCTTTTAAATCCTTCCATTTTATACTGTTAATCATTATTGCTATCAAATTATTTTTCTCGAGTAATGTGTTTCTGTCTGTTAGAATCTTGTTTCTGTGCATACTGAAGTAATCGTAGTCTGCTTTAGTGTATATACCTCGATATAATTTGGTTTCTGACCATCAAACGTCATAAAGAAATATTATATATCATCATCATTTTCTGACTAAAAATAAGTATATTCGCTCAGTACACTATGTTAATTTTGATTTTTCTTAGTTAAAAATGCGACACAAAACTCTTCCAGATTTAACTCTATGTCCTGTTGAAATTTGAGTTACGTATTGATGACGTAAATAGCCGACAAACATATATATATATATGTAAAAATAAAAAAGGCATATCCTGACCAGGAGCAAATGTGCTTTTCAAAAAGCAGAGCGCCATCTGGTGGAACAGAAATCAACTATTCATTGATTTAACCTGTTCCCTGATATTTGGCCAACCCAATTTATTGATAAATCAAGAAAAGCCATCCACGAACGCGTTTCGCGCTGTTGGCGCTCGTCAGCGTGGAGTAGGCTGTACCACTGCGTCCAAAAGGATTTTTGGTCCCAGTGGCTTCCTGAAAAACCAAGAAATGAGTATTTAAGGCCAAACTTGCGTAAATACGCTTAACACATGAAAAAACAATAGAAAAAAATATAAAGGTCAGGTGTTGATATTAAAATAAAAAAGGCAAATCCTGACCAGGAGCACAAGTGCTTTTTATTTTTTATTTTTTCTATTGTTTTTTCATATATATATGTATATTGACTTTTATATAGAGAGAGAGGTTAGTGAAGAAACCTTCTGCAGAGTACGGGATTGATTATTTTAAGATATAAAATACCATGTTGTTGTATAAAATTAAATTTAAAAAACTATTTCAGATGGAATTACTTTTCTCAAAGAATTGTATTAATTCTATGAAGGAAACCATTAATGACTTGATTAAACCACACACCGATGTTGGGGGGTTCAAATAATGGATGGGACTCGGGGAACCAATAAACCCGGCTACCAGATGAATACCCACGTGGGAATACAATTCGTTGGTTTGTAATTGACGGAATTCAACGCTCCAACTTGGGTGGATATTACACCGCCGGCATTTATTGGTTCAAACGTGAGGGTGTTGGCAAATACAGAGCGACTTCGACCCTAGCTCCTATCTTAGCTACCTAAACCTACACGGAACTCTTTGCAAATTGTATTTCTTATCATCCTCACATTGTTTGACATAGTATTCTACATAAATAAATAGGTCTGAAGTGAAAATGTACAGGGATCAGTAGATAAATTAAGAAAAGGCCATCTTCCAATCGTGTAACTGAAATTTGCTGATATCTTGCGCCATCTGTCCGAAAAATAAATCAACTAATCGCTGATAACAATATCGATTAGTTGAAGTTATTCTGAAAGATGGTGCAGGTCATCAGCAATTTCCATTTTCAAGACCAGGATATGACTTGTTCTTAATTGTACTCTCTACGTAATTTTAAATTTTACTTAAATAAAAATATAAAAAGGTCAAATAGTAAAAGTGAGAAAACTAAGGTTTATATTCTAAACCGAATTTTCTATTTCGAACTATTCTCTTATGAAACGAAGTTTATAGGAGAGTAAACTAAACATTTCTTGGAATTTCAAATAAAATTTCAATTCTATGAGAGAGAGAGAGAGAGGGAATACAATTATATTTGATAAAACTTAAATAATAGATATTAGCAATAAGTGTCTCTGTGTTTTATTTAAAAATATATAGAAAGCTTTCGATAAAAGACGGTTTACTACGGTACGCGCGTACACGCAAACATATTGGCACGGATGTCCACCCGTGCAGACACAAATACACCCACGCATCTACACTCGTGCACACACAAATACACTCACGCATGTACACCCGTGCACACACAAATACACATATGAATGTACACCCGTTCACACACAAATACACGCACTCATGTACACCCGTGCACACACAAATACACGCACTCATGTACACCCGTGCACACACAAATACACGCACTCATGTACACCCGTGCACACACAAATACACGCACTCATGTACACCCGTGCACACACAAATACACGCACGCATGTACACCCGTGCACACACAAATACACCCATGGAATGTACACCCGTGCAGACACAAATACACCCCCGCATCTACACTCGTGCACACACAAATACACTCACGCATGTACACCCGTGCACACACAAATACACACATGAATGTACACCCGTTCACACACAAATACACGCACTCATGTACACCCGTGCACACACAAATACACGCACGCATGTACACCCGTGCACACACAAATACACGAATGCATGTACACACGTGCACACACAAATACACACAGGAATGTACACACGTGCACACACAAATACACGCACGCATGTACACCCGTGCACACACAAATAAACGAATGCATGTACACACGTGCACACACAAATAGACACACGCATATTCGCATATACATAGACACAAACAAATATATGGACAAATATTTTCGCACGTTCACACACACACCTGTTGCTGCCGCAATTCAGATCTTGGCTCATTTACGTTGTTCAATATCTTCTAAAAGCCTATATTTGGTCGATATCTTTAAATTCTTTAGGCTGTGCCTTGAGACGTCTTAAAATTGATTCGATTTTTGAATTTATAAAAATGTAATATGTAGCGGCCTTAGTTTGGTGCTCAACTAACACCGCTCGTGGGCTTAGTATATTTAGTACTAGAATAAATAACAACCCAGCTTTGCCCGGGATCCTCTCAAGTGAATGATTGCCTATGCAATATATATATCGCATTAAATAAATTACATTTTTTATTATATTTTTTTATCAGTAATTATAGGAGTAATGACGTTATATCGTTAATATATAATTATACTTATAAAAAAGCCTCTTATAATGTTTGATGATAACGCAACATATTTATGCTAAAATTATTGCATATAACAAATTGATCTTATTTTAAGTCCTAATTTTTAAATAATTCAATATTTTCACACAACGCTTGAAAATTCAACAAAGTAGAATTAATGGGAGAAAGCCCCACACGCGGAGTCTTTTATTTTATTTTTTTAATCAGACGATAATCCCGGACAATATGTAAGTCTAAAATAGTAGGCTGTAGGAGACAGAATCGTTTCTTCTATCTAGTAAGCATTCCTCACACAAATATTTTGTACATGTCTGTTCTTAAACACACAAGTTCTTCTAATTAAAGGTAAATAAAGGCTTCATTGATATGTACCAAAAGATTCAATTCTCCCGTTTAAAAATTGCATCGTTTTAATGGTAGAGGTGCTTCTTTTAAAAGATGAGTGCCATCCTCCCGACACTTCAAAATGCACATACAAAGCCTTTCTTTAACTTTAAATCAAAAAACATGTTTACGGATAGACATGTCCGTAAGCTTGTGACGAAAATGTGCGCCATCGTTTTTCCTGAATCCTTATGCTTTCCGTTATACAATGACGTTTTATTATATATTCATTTCTACTGTTCTTGAAGATTATGTGTCGCATATAGTTTCCGTAAATATATATATCAAAGTTTTTCCAAAGTACCGGATAAAAAAGTAAAAAATGACTCAAAACAATATAAAATCAGTAATGTTGATTAAACCAGCAAACCGCTGGGATTGTTAACAACTTAACAGTCAGTCCTTACCGGTATTTTTGTCATTGCAGTAAGAAATTGTGTTTTTTATTTTGAAAAAGTAAAGTTCGCGCTTGAATAGTTTATTTTTCTAAATTTTATACATTTCTATAACACGATGTATCAACCTCCTCACAGCCCGTGTGGGGCTCTAACATTATATAAATGTTATGTCGGCACGCTCTATGTAAAAGAGAATTAATCTTGACTTGATATATGCACATCTCCCTATTCTATTCCTAACTCTATATGGTGTATTTCTTGCTGTCGCAGCATATGCAGAGTCCATCAAATACTTTTCGATGACAATTTCTGGCGCCATCAGAAAAGTTTCTTTTAAAAAGCTCGACCCACTTTCTAGCAGCGACACAATCAATTTCCTCCCATAGTTGCCATTTCTCTGAATGGCCGGTCCATTGTCAAAACGATGAAAAATATTCATGGACATTCCAAGGGAGGCAACATCAAATATATGAAACAATTATACGACGGGAGGAGATATGTGGATGATACTTGACTTAATAACTTAAAATTTATTGGGGGTGGCGACATTTGGGGGAGTTTTTTGTAAACTTCCAAAAACAACCAGAATAATGTGTTGACTTAAAAAATAAATTACATTTCTTGGCTCAACTTTCCAACTTATTTTTGTCGTTGTCTCTGAATGCAGAACCTGCAACCAGAGTATTTTATTGGGATTTTTTTAGGCTGCGGGTGTTTGTTTACGGCGCGGCGCGAGTCGATAGCATAAAAACGCCATATGGAGATTTATGGGGCGCTTTGTTCACCAGGCGCCGTCACTTTACAAATGACGGCCGCCGCCTAATTATGCGAGCAAGAAGCCATTTCCCCGATTCCAAGGCGTCTCCCCTGTTTTTTATTCTCAATGATATCGGAGATCCCCCATTTTGAGGATGAAGGACCAATGATGTGGCCCTCTTTGTGTGACCCCATCATTCTTATTGCCACGTCCCAAAGTGCCATTTGTACATACAATATATGAAGGCATAGATACAAGCTTAAATTATGGTTGCTTCAAAATAACAAATTTCACTAAGAGCCCATTGAGTTTGTATATTCCTATATTCTAAACGATTATATCTTTTACTTTATTTTTCAAATTACCATTTTCTCTCTCTCTCTCTCTCAATGTTGTGTAAAGGGAAATAAAGCATATTTTTACAAAAGACTTTTTTTCATAATAGAACTTAAAATTATAATTAAGAAAAAAAAAGCATTTCCTGATTATGCAAATGATCGTTCCTAATGGATTGCGTCATCTATGTGCTTCTAAATAGAGGTTGGTTTAGTTCAATTGAATATTTGATTTGATAAAGGGGTTGTAATTTAGCGAGGTGTGTGTGTGTCTTTCAAGGAGGGATTACTCATGAGATGGATGCTCATATGATTAGTATTGTATCATCATCATTTACAAATTTGTGTAAAGTAGAAGTATATTAAATTCTTTAAATATTTGGAGAACTGTTTTGTAAAAATGATAGTTCGCCTAAATGTTCTCTGTTCTGCGCAATATTCTAGATAACTGTGCTTTCGGGTTGGTAAAATATAATACTGATTGATGTATTGTCAGTATATTGGACACTCTTGGTATTCTTTTTTTTCTTGTGCAATTGTAGGGCAGATGGGGGCAAGCCAGTTTGAAAGAAGATGTCTCAGGAGGTGTCCAAGATGTCATCCGCTCCAATTGTAGTTTACAGACGATAAGCTGAGATAAGTAGTGTTTATAACAAGGATGGTTTCACTACCGCATGTTTATGCTAAGTACAGATGATTATTGTTCTTGTAGCGGTGAAAACTGCTAATGAGGTTTTTTTTAGACTTTTCAGTTGTGTAAGGTTCGACCCTTTTCTTTTGCGAAGAGTATAAAATATGACTCTACCTGTATTATTGTAAACTCTTTATTTTTTAATTGCACATGATCAATGAATATTTCCATATTTTATATAAATATTTATGTTTTTATTTTTTTTTTTACACAAATAAATTTACTGGCAATGCGTTTCTTTTAAATATCATCAAATATTATCTCTACAGACCTTACTGCAATGATATGAGTTATTGAATGAGAGGGCTTGGCTCATCAGTAGTGAACCCTCTCAGCGGTTTCGCCAAATTAATCTCTAGACCGCTCTACTATTGTATTGGACTGGTTTTGTTATATAATTTGCATTTTCTATGGAAGGCAGCTTAGGGGTGTTTAAGGAACTATGGACATAAGCTTATAGGTCTGTAGAGGTACATACATATAATTTCAAGGTATTGCATCGAGCAAAGCTCTCGATGCAATACCTTGAAATTATATGTATGTACCTCTACAGACCTATAAGCTTATGTCCATAGTTCCTTAAACACCCCTAAGCTGCCTTCCATAGAAAATGCAAATTATATAACAAAACCAGTCCAATACAATAGTAGAGCGGTCTAGAGATTAATTTGGCGAAACCGCTGAGAGGGTTCACTACTGATGAGCCAAGCCCTCTCATTCAATAACTCATATCATTGCAGTAAGGTCTGTAGAGATAATATTTGATGATATTTAAAAGAAACGCATTGCCAGTAAATTTATTTGTGTAAAATTTTAACGATAGATGGCAATAAAATTTAATTTATGTTTTTAGATGACCTTTGTTTCCTATTGATAACGTCATCCATTGTGTTACGGGTGAGTAGACGAAATTATGCAAAATTTTCCATTTCTTGTAATGTTTCTGTTCCTATCTCTTATTTTTATAGTTTTGTTGAATTCCATGTATTCAGTCTTAAAGGGATTAAACTGCAGGCGATCGCTGATTTATAACAAAGTTCATTGGAATTATCTTGAACTTTCGATACCGGATCATATTGCATGATACTGTATAATTCAGTTAAAAGATGAGTAGTTTTATACCAGAATGTGTGTGTTTGTGTGATTAAGTATGGTCCTGTAGCACGTGTATGCAGCAATATCATAAAAATTGACATTCCTCAAACATATAAACATTTATAAACAATATGTACTAACAGTTCAAATCCAAATGGCATAATCATATAGAGATTTGTAATCGAAAGTTCCTCAATGAAAGGTTTGAAGTCAAGTGGAATAAAAAACAATATAATTTTCTAAAACGTATTTTTCCGTTGAAGATGGACGATATAATTATTGTGATATAAAAATATTCAATCAATTATAAACTTATTAGTGATTAACTTCGTGTATGTAGTCTAGAATTATAATGAAGAGAGAAATGGAGACTCTGAATATATCTGTGTGAATTGGGAATTTTATTTTTTAGTTTCCGCTAAGCAAACCTTCTAATGACCTTCATTCATATATATTTGTAGTGAGTGTGTCCATTAATTCGAGTTCGATTTTGATGACTTTATACACTCATGAACAAAACTTAAATATATATAATGTAGAATAAAAAACTGGAAAGGTTTTTTTTTTTAATTGTATGCAAACTTTCTCGAGTTTTTTACTCTTTTACAGACCAACGTTATGGTAACAAGAACGTGTTTTGAAGTTGTCTAGTTTTTATTATCACCTCGTAAAAATCACATCGAACGCACGTAACCATGGCCTTCGAGGCACTTTTAACACCGCCTCTTGTAAACATCGCTCTGGCTTGGAGCAAATCCTAGAAACTTTCATGAAGCAAACTTATTGAAATTGCTTCTTTTCTACCCCAATTGAATATTCAGCGAGTATCTTCACCATATCAAATACAATAGAATTAAATAGAGACTTTTAGATTGAGAAAGAATTTATAAAATACCTATCTATATATATGAGAAAACAATTGTGTGAAAAATGAATAAATAAAAAGGTAAGGTATTGATATTAAAAATAATAAAGGCATATCTTGGCTAAAGATACATGTGCTTTTTAGATGGCAGAGCGCTATCTAGTGGAGCAAAAATAAACTAAACGTTTATTTAACTTACTCCGTGATATTTGGCCAACCCAATTTCTTGATAAATCAAGAAAAGCCTGTTACACACCAGCGCGGGATTATCATCCTTTCCTTAGATGCCCATAATACGCTTGCGTGTGATCTAACACCTATCATTGTTCCGTTTCAAATATCCTTTGTATTTTAACTATATTTGATCGTATCAAAGGAAGTAAGCGTTGTTACCTAGTTTTGCATTATTTTATAAACCTATATATATATAGGTTGTTATTTTCATTAGATAAACTTTTTAAAGAATGCCGGCACCTGGCACAAGTCTACCTCTGTGGTTGCACCATTGGTTAACACCATACGATAGCTCGACTGGCAGCTGAAGAAAGTTAAAGATTTTAAAATAAGTTATCTACTTTACTAATATTCACTTTCTGTTAAACTTTGTATATAATCTAAGAATTTAAAATAAATTATAAAATGAAGTGAAACACTTTCCAAAATAAACATTTTAAGTGGTATTTATATATATACCGAATGTTGTATATTTAGCGAGACGAATGTTTATTAACTCTCTAATGTAAGCAAATATGGAAGTGAGGCATTCCAGTGCTACTCTCTTGACGCTTAGAAATTTCTAAAACACACCAAGTAATATGCTTACGATAGAATTTTATTCTATCAGGTTATTTTCAAAAGATTGTTTAATTTCCACCCGCACACATAAAAATATGATTTATTTTAGTAAATCAAAAGCCGAGCGCATGAATCTTCACCAGTCTCTACTAGAAGCTTCGACCAGAGCAACCTCGTATAGAATCTTCATATAGAGTGATTGCTGTGATATGGCAAATACGGAACATGTAAAATGTTATATTGAATACTGCTACACATTTATACTAAATGTCAGGGTGGAGTATTTATGCCAATTATATTCCAAGAAAGTGGTAAATTTCAGTTATGGAAATCTAATAAAATTTCTAAATACTTGAGAATGATCCGCAGTACCTTTTTTATATTCAAATAGATGAATGAGATAGATAATGAAATAATAGAATGAAATACTCGTAAATATTTGATTAGTTCTTGGGAGTTCCCCTTCTAAATACCAAATAATAATAGTTATAAAAAACTGAAAACGTAATTGATATTTTATTTATATTAAATTATAGCAACCAAGACCTGGGAACGAATCTCACTTTTTTTCTGCTTCAATGGCCTCTGATTCTTGCTCATTTCCAAGCCTATCAGGTAATACATTTGTTGACACATTGACCCTTGTAATGAAAGAAAGTCGCTAAATATCAACCATTATTATAATGGCCGGTACTGCATATACCTGGAAAAGGTAAAAAAAAAACGTTTTTTTTTTTCAAAATAAATATAGATTAAATAAAATATCAATTACGTTTTCAGTTTTTTATAACTATTATTAATTAATGTTTAGAATGAGAACTCTCCAAGAACTAATCAAGTATTTACGAGTATTTCATTCTATTATTTCATTATCTATCTCATTCATCTATTTGAATATAAAGGAACGTACTGCGGATCATTCTCAAGTATTTATCAAGGATGACACGCAAAATCGTGAAGCGTTCCATATTAGATTTCCATAATTGAAATTTGCCGCTTTTTTTGGAATATAATTGGCATAAATACACATATTTAAGACTAATGTTTATAAAAACAAATATAATTATTCCTGGTGATATATGCTTGTATATGACTGCCCTTCATATGTCCTACGAACGTCAGGCATTGATTCCATCCCAAAAGACACTCAATATATATAAATAAGAGACAAGGCTTATAGTTTTTCTTTGGTGGATTTTCCTTCACTCCTCTTTGTATGGACGTTAATAGGATCATTTTTTCTTGTGCGCCTTTTGTTCTTTTCTTCTAATCGTTCCTTCTAAATCATATTTTATTATCTCTTTTCTTCTAAGTCTGCGACCGTTGTCCGATTTTGTTTTTCAGTTTTTTAAACATATTTTACGACACGACGACATCTTAATTTGCTTTCGCTCTTGCGCCTTAATTTTTCTTCATTCTTTCTTTTAAATATGTACGCTTTGAATAGCTTCGGTTCTTCCAGCTTTAAGCAGGTTTCTTTGCTACAACAGACCATTTCATTTTTAAAAGATATTTTTAAATATGACATTGTTATTGTTTCACATCAAAAATTTGAAAGAGAACACCACTGAGCAATATTTTATTGTTTCTTTTTTCACAGAGAAATCGTAGATATTCATTCTAGTCCTAACACCTACAATTATTTTACAGTATTCGTATGCTCTATTGTAAATACTGCGTTTAGATCATTCCAAACTTCGCTTGATTTCAGAAGAATTCAGCAATGTCACAAAACACACTACAAGAGGGAAAAGGATTTAAATAATTAATGTTTTATCAAACATTTGTGTGTGCGACATGTTTTATTAAACAAATTTTGTTCATTATATATTCAAATAATAAATATAATTAGTGACTCTATATAAGAGAGAGTTATTAGTGAGTGGTTGTAGAGATCTAATGGCTAAACCTGGCCATCTGCTGAGATGGTCGTCTGCTGGCATAAGTTAGATCCTTCTTCTATCTTCCCAACTACAGGTAGGTTTTAGAATTGTTCTTCAATAGAGACAAAATTCAATTTTGAAGAAGACCTTGCAAGGTTAGTTCGTGCGTCTTCAATAAAGATCACTCTGTATCAAATATCTTTCAGAGTTATTCTCTGAATACCGATATACATGCTAAAATGTGTAACTTCCTTAATTTTTGTCCCAGAGCATAAAAATTATTTTATTCGAACTATATTTTCTAGAACTAACTACACTGTAAAGTGTCGACTGCCAGATGTGCGACTTTCCATATATAAACTCATTGTTGTTTTTCTTTGGCCGGCTCATAACTCTTTGTAGATATGCATGTAAATCTTTTATATATTTTTTATTCTTTAAAACCTTCAATAAAGGTGTTTCTTCATTAAATTAACAATAAAAATGGTAAAATTCTCAATATATTATGCCTTGATCACTCAACCAACATACCTCTACTCACTACTTATATTTAATATAAAATGGCTGAAAAAGGTCACGTCTGCATACCATTGGTATAAAACTGATGTTTTACGTAATCAGAAAATGATCTCTCTCCTCAACTTTATTGTAACATATATATATAAGTTGAGGATGAATAAAATGTTTTAGTTTATATTTTTATCCAAAACGCCTTATATAAATAATAATTATTAAGGTTTTTACCACAATAATATAAATTGCAAGGAATGTAATTGGGGCGAATATTTCAAATAAAACAATAATGGGAAAGTTTTCAATGAGTTTTTGAAATCTATTTGCAGAGAAGATTTGATAAATATTTTTGAAAAGAAACACCGTGGCAAAAGTAGTTTCTTCTTCAGAAGAGCCAATAGACCGAAAGCTTGCCCCCCATTATTTTTTTCAATATATTAAAACAAGAAACCTTTGGTACGTTGTTTTCAATAGCACTTAAAATTACTTTTCTTCACTGTTGTATTTGAAACCCAGTTAATATGTTTTCCCCTCAATAAGAACAATAAGAAATCATGTGAAATTTGAAAACTTTTCAATATTTTTTTTTATTTCGTGTGATAAGGAGAAATTGGAATTTATTTGATTTCAAGAAAGAAAATAAAGATAAACATTATGCCAAATGGTTTCATTATTTATATAAAATGGCGCGCTAATGCCCGATGCTTTATTTCTATTATCTACATCAGTGTCGGGCAACCGGTGTGCCGCGAAGAATTCTAGGTGTGCCGCGAACATTTTTGTAGGTATTTAGAACTTTTGGTTAAATTTAAAAATAATGTTTCAAAAAATATTTTTTATAATTTTTATTCAATTTTAATAATTTTTTTCAAAAATTTTCATATAAAAAATGAAATTTAAAAAAAAAGCAAATTTCATTTTATATAAAACTTATTTTGGTATTATAATTACAACAGTTTGCATAATTTTATATTTCATATAACGTATGTACATAATCTTGACGTACATAACTGGCACGTGCCATTATTAAAAAATAAAAATGCAAATAGGTACGTACCTATTTAAAATCACAAGTTAAAAAAAAACAATCCGCGAAAACAACTTTATTTAATAAAGTTGAATACATACTGCGGGAAAATACCTAATTTTTAAAATAATATGACCAAACTTAACCGTCATTTACAATCTTTGTCACAGCTGTTTATTAATAGAGACTCAAAGCTACAAAGCTTAAAAAAAAAAAAGAAAACAAAAAAAATTATAAATTTATTTAAAAAATTTATTCGGAGTTTTCGTCAAAGTATTGCTGTAGTAATTCTTCATTTTTTTTGCATGTTGTAAAACACACACACATTCACACAATAAGTTTTGTACACCGTAAAATCTGTTGGTTAAAAAAGGAAAAAAATATTTTTGTTACGAAATTCTCACTCACTTTTAACTCAAGGTAACTTTATTTAAACATTTTATTATTATATTTGTGTGTGTTTTTTTTTTCTAAATTCTCTCAAAACTAGATGGAGAGATTTCTAATTAGAGAAGGTGCCAGTGATAAACAAAATCAAAACGAAAATAAAGAAGATAAGAAAATAGTAAAATCAACTGGAAATAAGAGGAAATACGTTGAAGATTATCTCAAATATGGATTTATACCATCTGTTAATGATCCATCACTGCCGTTTTGCTTAATTTGCCAAAAAACCCTCAGCAACGAAACAATGGTGCCAAGTAAACTACTTCGACATATTGAGACAAATCATCGGGAGCAGATGAACAATCCAATAAGCTACTTTGAAAATATACGATAAAGTTTTCAAAAGCAATCAAAAAAATTCAAGAAATTTATGACCACCTCAGATGAAGCTCAAACAGCTAGTTACATGATAGCTCAACTCATCGCTCGAAAGAAGAAAGCTCACGCGGAAGCAGAGGAAATTATCTTGCCTGCTTTAAAAATTGTGGCTGGATGTATGTTAACGAATGATGCTATGGAGAAGGTTACGAAAATTCCACTATCATCAAAAACTATTGCGAGAAGAATTGAAGATATGTCAGAAGATATTGAGTTGCAAATAAAACAATCTTTTAATGATTCATCAACAAAATGGGCTATACAGCTTGATGAAACCACAGATATTAGTAATAAAGCTCAATTGCTGGCATTTTTGAGGTTCGTCGATACAGAAAAAATTGTGAATAACTACTTTTTTTGTAAAGAATTAAAACAAAGAACGACTGGTGCGGACATTTTTGAATTAGTTGATGAAAATGTTATGAAGTATAACTTGAGATGGGAAAATTGTGTTAGCGTCTGTACGGATGGAGCTCCAGCTATGAAAGGTTCAAGAAAGGGATTGATAGCACATGTCATAAAAAAATCCAAATATCAAATTTGTTCACTGTATGATTCATAGAGAAATGTTAGTGTCGAAGTCGGTTCCTCCCATCCTTGTCACAACTCTAGATGAAGTTGTCAAAGTAGTCAATTACATCAAATCAAATGCTCTTCGATCGAGAATTTTTTCAACATTTTGTGAAGCAATGGATTCCGATTATAAAAATTTATTGTTTCATACTGAAGTCAGATGGTTGTCGAAAGGCAAAGTTTTAAATCGATTTATTTCAATGAAAAATGAAATAATGGCATTCATTGATAACGAAGAGATTAATTTTCCTTTCATGATGAGTGATGTTTGGTGGTTACGAGTTTCATTTTTGGGTATTATTTTCGACAAATTAAACAGCCTTAATTTAAATTTGCAAGGTGCTCAGGAGAACATTATCACTATCTCCACCAAGTTGAAAGCGTTTAAGGAAAAACTCAGTTTATGGAATTTAAACATTGCTAAAGAAAACTTTGCATCTTTCCGATGGTTCAAGAGAATCCATCAAAATCTATTATCAAAAAAGAAGTCGAAGAAACTTTGACATTACTATCCGCTTCTTTTGATAAATATTTTCCTTGCTTGGACGTTGAAAAGATGGAATGGGTAGTTAACCCATTTATGCACTGTGAAATTCAACATCTGGAAGAAGAAATGCAAGAAAACTTAATTGATTTAAAAAACGATTGAGTTTTCAAAAGACTATTCACTGAAAAGGAGCTATCTGAGTTTTGGTTGTGCTTAAACTCCAAATTTCCTAAACTTAGTAATGCGGCCATCGAATCATTGTTGCCATTTGGAAGTTCCTACCTGTGTAAGCAAGGTTTTTCAACACTCACAGAAATGAAGTCTAAGAAGCGCGAAAGACTTCAAATGATAGATGAGGAGATGCGCGTTTGTCTTTCACAAGTAGATCCCCGTATTGATTTGATATGCTCTCAAAAACAATCGCAATGCTCGCATTGATTATGTTAATTTAATATTGAAAATTAATAAAATGTGATATATATGTTTAAATTTTTACTAGTATTTATTGTTGTATTTTAATTACTTACGAGGAAATTTATAGTGAGAACCACAGGTGCGCCGCGAAAAAAAGAAATTAAGCTTAGTGCGCCGCAACTCGAAAAAGGTTGCCCGACACTGATCTACATGGTAGTCCTTTTCTGAAGCATAATAGAAGAATGAAGTAACACATTGAATAAAACACATAAGGCTTACACAAAGCGATCCGTATAATAAAGTAATTGTATTTATGAGAACCCTTGAGAGAATAACAAGATTACTACAATTCTAAACACCTGAAACTCCCTACGTAGTAAGCCTTGTTCCAAACTCTCGTTTATTACCTCACTCCACACTAACGTTGTTATAAGCACAATGTCTAAGATAAATAAGCGGTCCATAATAAATGAACAAGTTCGCTATAGCGCTGTGCCTGGACGTGCGAGGGGAACGCCTTTTCACACTCCTGGGATGAGCGATTGCATCCAGGAGCAAAAATGCGCCGTCTGTTTCTGTAAAAACATCCGCCGTGTCATGTTCGCCGAGTTAATGGTCCGCTCTCACCTTCCTTTTAAAACATCGCTCGAGTAAATATTCTCTTTATGTTTCCTGAAATACATATTTATACCGTGAGAAGTTTTTAGTGTTTGCATGTGTTTGTATGTATACTTGTGTAGTGCTTTAAGATCGGAATATGTGAAGAATGCGATAAAATGTTTTCTGCCGTTTAGATAGTAGAGCTAACATATTCAACGCTGCAATGCTGCTAAGCCGAGTACAAAAACACAACCACGGGTAAACGAAATGAATGTTACCTCTCTCACGATCCCTCTCCTCTATAATATCATATATATATAGAGAGAGGTTCTCTAAAATCTCTATAGAAAATGTACATTTACCTCTGATGCGTTATTAATGACAGTATATTTCAACTGTATGTTCCTTTACTCAATCTCTCTCAAAATACCGTATCATATACCAACGCTTCACTATAGAAACCCTTATAACAATCACCTTTCCACTGAATAAATAGAATATCCATTTAGCCCTCGCGTAGAAGACTATTACTTCTCTCTCAAAATTCCGTATCATATACCAGCGCTTCACTATAGTAACCCTTATAACAATCGCCTATCCACTGAATAAATAGAATATCCATTTAGCCCTCGCGTAGAAGACTATTACTTCTCTCTCAAAATTCCGTATCATATACCAGCGCTTCACTATAGTAACCCTTATAACAATCGCCTATCCACTGAATAAATAGAATATCCATTTAGCCCTCGCGTAGAAGACTATTACTTCTCTCTCAAAATTCCGTATCATATACCAGCGCTTCACTATAGTAACCCTTATAACAATCGCCTATCCACTGAATAAATAGAATATCCATTTAGCCCTCGCGTAGAAGACTATTACTTCTCTCTCAAAATTCCGTATCATATACCAGCGCTTCACTATAGTAACCCTTATAACAATCACCTTTCCACAGAATAAATAGAATATCCATTTAGCCCTCGCGTAGAAGACTATTACTTCTCTCTCAATAAATAATATATCAATTCACCTCACGTTTCACTATAATAACCTAACACTTATTCTCCATTCCATAATAAAACTATTGATTCAGGACGAACTCTACTATAATTGATTAGGTCTATTGAATTTTACATTGAAGCTACACATTATTTTATATAGTATTCTAAACATATCAACCTGATTTAGTAATGTGATATCGTGACGCAGTGAAAAAGTTCGATTGATTTTGATTTTTATATACAGATATATCTAAATTATTATAAAAATAAACTAAAATCCTTAGTTTTTGTCACACATGTGGGTTGATCAAATATACCATAGTGTTTTTCATGGATCATGTTTGGAAATGAAGTTTTCATATAGCTAATGGGATTGAATCCTTAGATACAAATCCCAAGATTTCAAAAATTCCATAATTATACCGTATATAACTGTAAATGAAATAACCTTTAAACCTGGTATTCTCGCTTACTAATTCTTCTTGAAGGTTCTTTGTGAATGATTACGTGCGGTTTTCTTTGGAGATTATATATATGTTGTTAAGGATATTCCAAAAGTATGCTACCCAGTTTAAAATAGAAAGGGATTTGTGTGAAAGGCGTGTGGAACAAATTCGAGCGGGTATCGCTAATTGAGGCCGGCAGGAGCGCCAGGAGAGGTTCTCGGGAACACAAAGTACTTCTATCGCCGACAACTTAGTGAGGTCTCAAGAGACTAACTATACACGCATGCGCGGAGAAAGGCCTCTTCTGACTGGCTAACTAGTTTTACCGACACCGCGAGGGGGGCGAGCTTGGGATGTGCAAGATGGCCGCTGCCCAGAAATGGGACTTTGGAGGCCTAAAGTTGTTTTGAAGTATATAGCTGCTTTGTTACAAGCCATTTGACTGAAATTTATCTGTGAATGAAATTTTATCTCTTTTTTAATCTAAACGGATCAATATTACAAAACATTTCCAATCTAGAATATTTCACACCGTATTTTCGGAAAAGGCCAAGCTTTGACACTGTTTATAAATCATGATTCACATTTTTCAGTCATCTAGAAGCAAAATATGGCATTGCTTCATCCATCAACATGTACATTACACTTACTTACCCTAATATAGGATTTGGCAGCAAAATAGAGAGCTCCTGTAACGTTGGGAAGCTATTAGTTATTTAAATGTCATTGTTCTCAGCGTAACCTCACTTCTAGGTCGACTGAACAATTCAGATTTTGCCACAATTTGACTAGCATAATTTTAACTTCGAAATTATTGGATTCAAAGATATTTTTTATATTTAAATATGGATTTAGGGGAATGGATATATTTAGCTAAAAAAATATAACGCTTTAGGTGTAAATATAAAATATTATATAAATATTTATTGCTGAATTATATATAAAACACGGGTTCAAAATACATAACTTCGGTGGAAAACTAAACCGCAAGAGATCTGTTCACACACTTATACACTCATAGGCAAAATTTATGGAAGTGGAAAGTCCTTGATGTCGCTGGTCGTCTATTTCTTTTTGTTATTAAGGGTATAGAGGCAACTTCGTTTACACTTAGTTATTTCGTGTGTCTTTAAAAAAGGTCGCTGTAAATTAAATAACTCTCAGAGTTATGGTCGGATTCCCGATATACATGCTAAAAGGTACAACCTCCTGAGTTTTGTCCATGAGTGTATGTATGAATTATTGAAACAAATCTCCTGTAAATTTACCTACTTGCCTATATTGTCGAAAGCCCAAACTCGCAGTGAGAGATTACCTTAACTACTTATATTTTAATTATATTTTAAGCCCCCACGTTCTGAGCAATTTTCTTCGCATCTTCACATATTCTATTTCTAAAATCTTCTCTATTTGATTTCAACACCTTTTCCTTGGTTTACCTCATCATCCCTCAAATTGTATCGCTCCAATTGTATGACTTGACTATATATATTTACATATATTACATATTTTTTTTACATTACACAATTTTTCGGGAAGCCACTAGGACCAAAAATCTTTTTTGGTCACAGTGGTACAGCCTACTCCACGCTGACGAGCGCCAACAGCGCGAAACGCGTTCGTGGATGGCTTTTTTTGATTTATCAAGAAATTAGGTTGGCCAAATATCAGGGAACAGGCTAAATCAATGAATAGTTGATTTCTGTTCCACCAGATGGCGCTCTGACTTCTGAAAAGCACATGTGCTCTTGGTCAGGATATGCCTACTTTGTTTTTAATATATATATATATATATATGTTATATAAAAATATTATTTTATTTAAAATTATATTTCATAGATTCAAATATTATGTTTTTATCTACCATCAGATGTAGGGACTTTCCCTATATAAAACCGATTGTTTTTGTTTCTCTTTTTCCGACTCAAACCGTTTGTAAATTATGTAAATAAGCATTTTATTTATTTTTTATTCTTATGCCTTAAGCCAGGCAGTACTTTTATCAAATTATGTTTTTATATATTACTTTAGTTTAATTAAAGCAATTACAGAACAAAATTATATTATTATACTTTCAAGATTTTAACTACGACTGCATTACCATAGCATAATCCTCAAGATAATCAAAAATCAGCAGAAAATATTTTTTTACAGTATATATATATATATATATATATATACAGTATATACAGTATATATATTTGAAAATAGAGCAATCTCCATAAATAAATCTTTAATTAAAAAGGCATAATAAGGTAAAATAAATGATATTTTGATCCAATATATGCCTTTTTAATTAAATATATATATTATATTATATGGATTGCTCAATCTTCAAAATATATATATATATATTGAAGTTTGAGCAATCCATAATTAAAATTATATTTTGAAAAGATGCATATATGTCAAGCTACTTACATTGGAGAAACCGGTAAATCACTTAAGGATCGAATCAATCAACATAAAGCAGCTTTAAAAAACTACAAATCATTATCCTTACTAGTTGACCACTCCCTAAACAATAGCCATATACCAGATATCAAACAGGCCACAATTATATACAACAATATAACACAGAAGCATTGTAGACTATTTTTAGAAAGTGGGGCTTCTGCCGAAGATAAACAAAGTATAAACAGAAATAAATGATTTTACAGAAATTTATAAAATATTCATATATTAATTGTTTGTAAATAACTATGTATATACTTTTAATTTACTCATTCATTTTGCTTTCAAAATTTTATCATAAATTTAGAATTATTATGTATACACACAATTAATCACAATTACACTGTTGTATATAAATCTATCACTTTCACGCACATTGTGTGGACAAAATAATAACAATAATGGTATTGATCTGTAATATTATATATAATTGTTAGCTGTATATATACTGAATGTAATATTTAAATCAAAGATACAATTGTTTCATTGGCCTTGTAGAACGAGAGTGGTGTACGCGTGCTTGCATGTTTTAGTAAACAAACACAAACATCCTCGATAAAGAAAGGCGAGTTGCCCCTCGAAATATTGGAACAATAAAATGAATATATATGCAATATATGCATCTTTTTTGAATATATATACACATATTACATATATTTATACATATATTATATTGTGGTATATTTATTAGGTTTTCAGTGAGAGGTTATAGAAAATATTTCATCATAAAGAATTTCATAATTGAAAATTCTCTCTTTTTATATTTTTAGGCACAAGACAATAGCGTGCCATCTATATTCAAGAAATGGACTACTTCATAACGATATTATTCCATTTACAAATAAAACGTTTACTACTGTCCTTACTGCAAGGTATCAATATTGGGTAAGGTATAAATATTGGGTGCCAATATTGGGTAAGGTATAAATATTGGGTGCCAATATTGGGTAAGGTATAAATATTGGGTGCCAATATTGGGTAAGGTATAAATATTGGGTGCCAATATTGGGTAAGGTATAAATATTGGGTGCCAATATTGGGTAAGGTATAAATATTGGGTGCCAATATTGAGTAAGGTATAAATATCGGGTGCCAATATTGGGTAAGGTGTCAATATCGGGTGCCAATATTGGGTAAGGTATCAAAATAGGGTGCCAATATTGGGTAAGGTATCAATATCGGGTGCCAATATTGGGTAAGGTATCAATATTGGGTGCCAATATTGGGTAAGGTATCAATATCGGGTGCCAATATTGGGTAAGGTATCAATATTGGGTGCCAATATTGGGTAAGGTGCCAATATTGGGTAAGGTATCAATATCGGGTGGCAATATTGGGTAAGGTATCAATATCGGGTGCCAATATTGGGTAAGGTATCAATATCGGGTGCCAATATTGGGTAGGGTATCAATATCGGGTGCCAATATTGGGTAAGGTATCAATATTGGGTGCCAATATTGGGTAAGGTATCAATATTGGGTGCTAATATTGGGTATGGTATCAATATTGGGTGCCAATATTGGGTAAGGTATCAATATCGGGTGCCAATATTGGTTAAGGTATCAATATCGGGTGTCAATATTGGGTAGGGTATCAATATTGGGTCCCAATATTGGGTAGGGTATCAATATTGGGTACCAATATTGGGAAAGGTGTCAATATCGGGTGCCAATATTGGGTAAGGTATCAATATCGGGTGCCAATATTGGGTAAGGTATCAATATTGGGTGAGGTATCAATATCGGGTAAGGTATCAATATCGGGTGACAATATCGGGTAAGGTATCAATATTGGGTAAGGTAACAATATTGGGTAAGGTATCAATATTGGCTAAGGTAACAATATTGGGTAAGGTATCAATATTGGCTAAGGTAACAATATTGGGTAAGGTATCAATATTGGCTAAGGTATCAATATCGGGTGCCAATATTGGCTAAGGTATCAATATTGGGTAAGGTATCAATATCGGGTGCCAATATTGGCTAAGGTATCAATATTGGGTATAAGGTATCAATATTGGGTGGCAATATTGTGCAAGATATCAATATTGGGTGGCAATATTGAGTAAGGTATCAATATCGGGTGCCAATATTGGGTAAGGTATCAATATTGAGCCTGACAGTGGCGATACTTCCCAGCGATAGTCGGGATAATATTCCAACTTTATGGTTTATATTTTAAAATAGTAATATATCTGAGAATACAAAATTTGAGATTTTTATTTGTTTATAAATATGCATATTTGTGTGATCAACGTGTGCCTTGGACATTGATACAGAGCGCCTTCTAATATCTTTAAAATATCAAAACATGTCCTGGAATTCCCTATCTATAGAGTTAAGGTTTTACAAGATATAACTTGGTTGACGTTAGTAATCCTTTGTAAAGGATATTGTGAGGCAAATTTTCTTTGACTTTTGATATAATCCAAACTACATTTATCGATCCTTGTTCATTAAATTTTTACTAAATTACTAATGTGTATGTAATTCGGTACAATTACATTGTGTGTGTGTGTGTGTGAGAGTCACCTATATAATTTCTAATTCAAAATGGATTTGAGCCAAGAATAATATTAAGTATAAAAGTAGATAAGCACTCAGATCTTGTTAAAAGAGGAAGAATCGCCAGATATCATTTCGAAGAAGGAATCTAAGCTAACGACAACGAGTTTCTTTAGTTATGTAGTTTAATCTTGACAAGCTTTCGGACTATGACGTCCTTCAACAGGCTACTATACAAAAACCTAGAGAATAATATGCCATTTTTAATATATATATATATATTTAAAATACAATATTTACGAACGGAAAAATACGTCCAGGGTAGCCTAGTAAACATGGCACCTGCCCGGTAAGCAGAAGGTTGTGGGTTCGATTCCCGCCCCTGGACACTTTTATTTTTCCGTTTGTCATTACTCTTCACAATTCATCCTATCATACTTCATCCTTAAAGTTAGAAATAATCGTTATTTCTCTTTAAAATAGATTTCGAATTTTGTTAAAAAGAAACATTCGCGGTATAATTGCAATTTTCGTTATATATATATATATATATATTGAATACACTATATATAAATTGAATTTAAGGAAATGAGAGGGAGAGAGAAACTATGAACAAAGCTAAACTGGAAATTTACTTTCTATCCAAAATGTATCATATATGTAGATAGTTACATAATTAAAAATATTTTATGAAATGAATGATTATTATTAAAAATTAAAAGGGCATATCCTGACCAGGAGCACATGTGCTTTTCAGAAGGCAGAGCGCCATCTAGTTGAACAGAAATCAACTATTCATTGAATTAACCTGTTCCCTGATATTTGACCAACCCAATTTCTTGATAAATCAAGAAAAGCCATCCACCTGATTATTATATAATTTTTTCTTCTTTATCTCCATATACAAATTTGTTGTGAGAAAAGGATGATTGCTAATAATGCAGAGAAAGACTGAAACTATCTGAAACCCCTCAAACACAAAAGAAATTTATGGAAATTTGGGATGTTGAATTTTTTCAAGGGTGGGAAACAGATTGGGTACTATTATTATTAAATATGTGTAGGTATTGTGGAGGGAAGTCAATTTTTCGGTTAAAAATGTTGAGTTGGATTGATGTTAATGCTTCCAGGAATCTTGTCCTTTGTTTGAGCCATGCCTGAACTTATCCAGGCCAGTCGAGGGGCATCGTGGGCAGAAGATCACCTAAGTATCGGGTTCTCTTATTTAGAGAGAAATTGGTCACGTGATCATCTTGGTCTGCTCAAAAATTGTAGGTTGATATCATATAACAGAAAAACGAAATGAATTAAAGGTAATTGGCAGTTCATTACAAAAATACCATTTTGATAATACCATCAATGAATATCTCCAGAGTGAAAATATTCGAAGGATGGATTGCCCAGCCAGATCTCCGGACCTGAATCCAATAGAGCATGTGTGGGATGCTCTAGGGAGGCGTATTGGAGCTCGTCACCCCTCTCCCAGAACCCTCGTTGAGCTAAGAACTGCTCTATTGGAGGAGTGGGGTTTACTACCCCTGGACCTCCTCCAAAGCCTGGTGAACAGTATGAGGGCTGTTAGAGGTGATCATACTCCCTATTGATATCTTATTTCTTTAAGAACTGGAGCCTTAGCTTTGGGTATGTTGGTAATAATTTGCATATTTCATAATTTCAAATATTTTTTTAATTTTCATATAGCTAGTCAAATTCTCCATAGTGTAAACTATTTGTATACTAAATTTAATATTTGTTAATAAATTAGCTTTTGAGAAATTTCAATATTGGTTAAGTTTCTTATTTTTTGGATACCAGTGTATTTATTTATTCATACATTATACGCTTCGACAATATATGTCCTACTGGAAGATTTTCCACAGGATATAGAGTTCTGGCTGGAGGAATATCTAATTTCAACCGTAGAATATGCAAACTACCAAATAACGGGTAAAATGATAGTGATGATGATAATAATTTGTGTCATTTTCGATGCGCATGTTCTTCAATTTTAAGATAATAAATTAAGTGTATTTTAAACTTATATTTAATATAAATTATTATATTTATTTTTAGTATTTATTTGAAACTACTGTAACTTCACACCGCTTCAAACAAATCCTCCATAAAGGTGCTTCATTTTGGCTATTAATTGCTGTAAAGTTCATTTTTATCAGGCTAGCATATTATTTCTAATTGCTAGTAACTTTTAACTATGGAAACAAATTTGTGATTTACTATAAAAGTTTTGTGAAGTAAATATATGGATTCAATTTAATTTTTAGGACCAAAAAATTATGATAATAAAATACATTAATCATCATTGAATTAACTATTATATCGGTTTACTTGTTCCCCGGACACTCTTCCACTATGTTTGATCTATCTGGAGGAAATTTTAACAAGGAATAAAGCTAGGACTACAAGGAGTGCTGTCATTGTCTCGAGTATAGATTATAAAACTAGCCAAGTTATGGTTTAATTGGCATATATTTGGACCATCAATCGAACATGATAAAATGTCAACCAATATTACACCACTTCTACTATTCATATATACATTAATGGAAAAAAACTTAAGGAAATGGTGTGTCTTTGATGTCGTCGGTCTTTTTTTTTAAGGAGACAGAAGCAATTTTGTTCACACCAAGTTATCTCGTGTGTCTTCAATAAAGGTCTCTGTGTATCAAATATCTTTCAAATTTATCAAAAAGTCTGATTCTCGTTATATATGCTAAAAGATACAATCTCCTTAAGTTTTGTCCATGAGTGTAAATAAAATAAAATATTTATATGAAAAATAGACACTTCGGCCAGTTGGAGTTTTTTTATAAAAATCTCCAACTGGCCGAAGTGTCTAATTTTCATATAAATATGAATGCCGGCCAGGCAGCCTCTATCTTTACGATAAAATAAAATTGTATTGTGTGTGTTCCAGGTAAGTTTCTACGATATTTTCTCTACCAGGTGTAACAAGATATAGAGTTGACTATGGAAGGATTCATCGTCACAGTTTTGAGAGAGATAGACGCCAAAATATAATAATTTCCAAAAAAAAACTAACACATTTTTATCATTTGTGGGTCAAGAAATTGGTCATCATAATATGATATTAAATCCCATCATCATTGCAAATAATCATGTCATTTCCTTATTTAAAGAAAAGCTAAATAGATTGTTATTAATATTTTCTCCGCCATAACTTCTATAACCAATAATTGAAAATTTCGTATAAAATTAGTTAAGAAATATAATTATCTCCATAGGTTATTTAAACTATTCCAAAATTAAACCAATATGGATATAATTTGTATAATTCGAACACCAAAATTATTATGAGAATATATTTTATTGGAATATTAGCACAGACATACTATACTAATATAATATTATGATAGTAATATAATATATATGATATAATAGTGATTATTAATCTCTTTTGAAACAATATATTTGATGGGCAAAGTTAATTAAATAGAATCCAGGCGACACAGGGGCATTCGGCTATAAAATAGAAATGTGGGCGTATTGTGTTTGTTTTGGATCGTTTTTGAAGACAACTTTCAGATTTATAAAATAAATTTATTACACTTTAAACAATTTTAGATATATAGAGAGAAAGGAGTTAATTGCCTCGTATTTAAGGCAACAAAATAATCATCTAATTTACATACATCGTTCTAACCAGATTCAACTTGTGCAAAACAGACGACAAAGAAAATAAAAAAAAATTAATGGTAGAGAGTAAGTTCCTATTTTTTACAAGCTTTCACACTCAAAGAATAATCATTTTCTTGCTTCAGTTTGGTCCGCATATGTTCCAGAATATATTTGGCACAAATGTATATATCTATATAGATAATACCGTAACAGAGTTTTCCATTGTAAAGTCCTGAGCTATCTCCTCCGAAGATTCTGAACTACACGTAACGATCTATATACCAAAATTTTCGTTATTTTTTTCTTCGTATGATAGGCCTGTTTTTATTTTCCTAATGTTAACAGTTATTTTTATTTTTTAATTTAATCTATTTTACAATCATAGATTTTTTGCATTTATCATCATCAATTCCTTTGTTTTGAAATGCGTTCTTTTGTTTACCTTTTACTAATTCTTATTTACTAATTTTTACTAATTTCTGATTCATTTGATTATGATTATAATTTGTAAGTACTTTGTTATAGTTTTTCATTTAAATAGAGCTCAATTTTTGTGTATGTTTCTTATTTGCATTATCTTTCCTAATGTCTTTGGCAACGTTTTTTTTTCTCATAAATAGGCTGAGGTTATATTATTTTTCGAATTGTAGATTGAAATATTTATTTATGTCTTTCTTTTGCTTAATTATTTCTTCTTTATATTTGTTCTTATTTATTCTTTTTTTTTTTTTACTCTTTCACAATCAAATTTTGAAAATGGCTAAATGGCTCCACTTCTCCCTATTTGCTTTTGCAGCTTTTCTTATAAAAAAAAATATTAAAACTTAGAATTAAGCTTTGCTTTTTTATATACATGTTTATTACACATTTAGCAATACCTTTTCTTTATATTTGCTCTTATTTACTCATTTTTTTACTCTTTCACAATCAAATTTTGAAAATGGCTAAATGGCTCCACTTCTCCTTATTTGCTTTTGTAGCTTTTCTTATAAAAAAAAAATTAAAACTTAGAATTAGGCATTGCTTTTTTATAGACATGTTTGTTACACATTTAGCAATACTTTCTCTTTATATTTGTCCTTATTTATTCATTTATTTACTCTTTCACAATCAAATTTTGAAAATGGCTAAATGGCCCCACTTCTCCCTATTTGCTTTTGTAGCTTTTATTTAAAAAAAAATATTAAAACTTAGAATTAAGCATTGCTTTTTTATATACATGTTTGTTACACATTTAGCAATACTTTCTCTTTATATCTGTCCTTATTTACTCATTTATTTACTCTTTCATAATCAAATTTTGAAAATGGCTAAATGGCGCCACTTCTCCCTATTTGCTTTTGTAGCTTTTCTTATAAAAAAAATATTAAAACTTAGAATTAAGCTTTGCTTTTTTATATACATGTTTATTACACATTTAGCAATACTTTTTCTTTATATTTGCTCTTATTTACTCATTTTTTTACTCTTTCACAATCAAATTTTGAAAATGGCTAAATGGCTCCACTTCTCCCTATTTGCTTTTGTAGCTTTTCTTATAAAAAAAATATTAAAACTTAGAATTAGGCATTGCTTTTTTATAGACATGTTTGTTACACATTTAGCAATATATATACCAAAATATTTTTTTGAATACTTAACTCTTTTAGTGAATTTTTTGTCAGGGGGGCTGCAAAAGTGCCGTACTTATGCAGTATTTTGATGCTTTTCCTGTGACAAGGATAATGAAATTTAAAATTAAGCTTTGCTTTTTTATATACATGTTATTTACACATTTAGCAATATATACACAGAAATATTTTGGAATATTTAACTTTTTTGGTGAATTTTTGTCAGGGAAGCTATGGACTGCCGTAATCATGCATTATGTTGATGTTCTTCTCATTAAAAAAATATTTGGGTTTGGAATTGGGCTTTGCTTTTTTGTATACATGTTTTTTACATATTTAGCTCCTTTTTTGTCTTATTTTCTTTTTTGCAGTATCTTTCATAATGCCTGATTTGATTACTTGATCTGTTATAGTTTTTCATTTGAATTTAGCTCCATTTTTGTGTCTGTCGTTTTTTTTCTTCTCATAAATAGGCTGATGCTGTATTTGTGTACTCAATTGTTGCTTTTTGTGTCTGGTTTCTTTTTTGCAGTATTTTTTTGGAATCCTTTTTTTTTTCTTCAATTGTTTCCTCACATGCTTGGAATTTTCTTTTTATGCCTGTCCTGGCTTTCAGTTTTATAGTTTTCCTCTGCTTGGTTCTTATTTTACCTTTTTTTTTCAGCGTCTTCTGTCATGCCTCGAAAAGGCCGTGGAAGACTCACTCCCCTAACCGCTAGGCGTGCTAATATGACTCGCCGCAGGAACAAAACCACGATTGCTATTTCTCCAGTTTACTTTTTCACCAATGTCTATATTTTTTCACCTGAAAAGATTTTTTATTTTATTTGTTATTCAATAAACTATTATCACTTATTTTTGGTCTTCTTTTTATTTACTTATTTTACTGGGGGTTGGTGGAAGGATGGTTTAAGCCGTTGGTTTTCGACCGCTACGACCCGGGTTCGATTCCCGCATTGGGCACTTTTTTCTGAAAAAATAAAAAATAAATGCTCCAATGGCTTCCGATTCTTGCAAAAGTCCAACCCCACCAGCAAGCGCAAGTAATCAAACGGGGCTCTGGCACATTTGTAAATGCAAAGTCGAACTGCTTTTCACATGTTTAGACATGTTGTGTACTTACAGTAAAAGCAGTCGCCTACTCTACCCACCATGATTATCAAGGCCTGTACCACGTGTACTAGCGATAAGCAAAAAAAAATATTTTACTCATTGATCTATACATACAATTATTTGCATACAATTATATACATACAAATATATTAAGGAGAGAATAACAAAGCCTCCGAGGTTGTGTTTCTTTTTGTATATAACGTTTAATAATGCTCTAGCTTTCGGGTATGGTGGCCCTTCTACAGGAGCAACACGAATGATGGTGAATCGTTAGTAGCTGCTATATATTTACCTAATATTTACATCTTTACAATTTTTTATAAAAGAACTATTGATTTCTTGATATATGCTAAGTATCCAGAATATTTCCATCTTTCTAAACTAAGGTAAAAACTATTATATAATAATTTAACTTATGAGATTTGAATTAGCTATGGAACAGAGTTATAAAACAAGAGTTATTGTATTAAATATGGGGAAGTGTACATTATTTACTTGCTATTTATGAATTCTGTATATGTTTCTGGAATTTCAATGTGCCTATTGATGCTTGCGTGTTTTAATGATAAAAAAAGCTTCTAAGTACAGTCTTTACAGTATATACTCAATAGAATGCAACCAATGCAATAGTATGTACATAGGCGAAACCAGCAGACAAGTAATAGATAGAATGAATGAGCACACCAGATCCATAAATAGAAAAGATAAAAAATCCCTTTTATTCCAACACACTCAAAATACAGGTCACACCTTCAACTTAAGTAACCCAAAAACTTTTTATACCAATATAAACAACAAACAGAAAAGACTGTACTTAGAAGCTTTTTTATCATTAAAACACGCAAGCATCAATAGGCACATTGAAATTCCAGAAACATATACAGAATTCATAAATAGCAAGTAAATAATGTACACTTCCCCATATTTAATACAATAACTCTTGTTTTATAACTCTGTTCCATAGCTAATTCAAATCTCGTAAGTTAAATTATTATATAATAGTTTTTACCTTAGTTTAGAAAGTTGTAAATATTCTGGATACTTAGCATATATCAAGAAATCAATAGGTCTTTTATAAAAAAAATTGTAAAGATGTAAATATATTAGGTAAATATATAGCAGCTACTAACGATTCACCATCATTCGTGTTGCTCCTGTAGAAGGGCCACCATACCCGAAAGCTAGAGCATTATTAAACGTTATATACAAAAAGAAACACAACCTCGGAGGCTTTGTTATTCTCTCCTTAAGATATCGCAGAGGTTATAATATTGGAATACAAATATATGCATACAATTATATACATACAATTTTCTACATTTTTGCACTCTGCAGTCTAATATGTTGTTAATAATAGGGGTTTTAGACAAATATCAACTGTTGAAATTTGAATTTCCAAAATAGTTGAATTAGCGAAAGTGTCGAATTAGTTTGTCATATGATAAGCCGTAGGTCGAGACATCAAAAATGGTCGAATTATCGTGTGTTGAATTAATTTGATTATATTGTATATATAAAATTATAGAATTGTTGTTTTTAATGAGGTCTTTTAAATGAATTTATTCCTTTAATATTTTGTCATATCTGCAATTTTTTTTCATTTCCAAAATATTTATTTACACTTTCACCAATGCCTATAGGATCTTTGCGATGGAACAGGTATGGTGTTCTAGCGCATGTGCTCTCATGTCCTTGAAGCACATATACTGACAGTACCCAAAGTTGAACACACTGTATACTGTCTGACATATATGACTATAAAGAGGGCTCAAGGCCAAACCTTTGCTACAAGAGCCTGTGTTTACGCACAGACGACTTTATGTGACTTTTTCAAGTGTGCGCACTTTGGATAGCATACATGTAAAGTTTAACCCAAATATATATAAAATGTAGTTTTTAATGAGGTCATTTAAATGAATTCCTATTATAAATCGTCTCCTCTGAAATATAGTTTGTAAATTTATATTCTGATTTATTTTATCCTTTTTTTTTCATTTCCAAAATATATATTTACACTTTTCACCAATGCCTAAAGTTTCTCACCTGAAAGAAAAAAAACTCCGCCTTTGCCGGTCCCAAGCCAGGATGAAAAAGAAGGAGGGGGAACAGTAACAAGCTCACTAAAAAAACCTGGGCTCAGCTGGCCCGGCTGATAGTACCTTGTAAGGGCTCCTAATCCAGGGATACATTCTTTTGGAGCTAAGTCAGTGGCCTGCCACTGAGTAGTGCTCCCAGTCTTGATGACAAAGGCAGACGCATTCTACTTCACCCAATCATGATGGTTGTTAATTTCAAGCTTTACAAGCTTGACACTCTATTATGATTGAGTGAAGATAAGAAAGGAGAAAAAAATATTTTTTGTATTTTTTTTTTGTCAATAATCTATTTATTATCAATTAATTTGATTTTGGTCTTTATTTATTATTCCCCTGCTCTATACATACATTTTGTACATTTACAATGTCAGCCGTTTTCTCTGTAATACCTTTTTAGCAGTGAGGTTATATTTGAGCAACAAACAATTGTTGAAATTTATAATGGTCGAATTATCGATAGTGTTGAATTACAGTTTGTTATATGATAGGCTGTAGGTCAGGACAACAAAACATGGTCGAATTATCGAGGTTATATTGTATATATAAAACTAGAAATGTAGTTTTAATGAGGTCCTTTAAATATTTTCATTCCTTTTATATGTTGTCTTATCTGCGATATAGTAGTATTTTTTGCAATTTTATTTGCTGATTTGTGTCATTTTTTCACTCTAAATATATTTATTTAAACTCTTCAACTAATGCCTATAGTTTCTTTCCTGAAATTGCTTACCAAACATGAGTTGGTTGTATTGTTATGCTTCGGAGATATTTTAATCCTAAACAGGGTCTTTACGAATGGTACACGTATGGTGACACAGTGCATGTGCTCTCATGTTCTTGAAGTAGTGTAGATGTGTTGTTTGCACTTTTATTTTCTGATTTGTTAGAATTTACTTCTTTTTTCATTTTAAATAATTTTTTAGGCATAGGAACCAATGCCTATAGTTTCTCACCTGCGGGCCCTTCGAGTAAACCCGGGGCGTCGCCCGGGTCACTCGGCTAGTATATATATATATATATATATATCAGGAAAGGTTAAACATATAAACTATACAAAGCAATGCAAATTAGCCTAAAAGTGAACTAATTGACATATTATGGAGTAGGGAAATGATAGTCATTGATAGTATATTTAAATAATTACTATTATCACACTCTACTTTAGTGATAATAATAACATACACTTGTTGAAACTGTATTCGTTAACCAAATGTCCATTCGAGTCAAAACCGGTCGAAGCGGGTACTTTGGCTGCTATATAATACACCATCAAGGCTTTCAAGTTCTTGGCTATCTACTCCGAGGGTTTTCTAAACTATTTGTAGCCTCAATATACCAAAATGTTTGTTTTTTCCTTCATTGGTCAAATACATTTATGTAAAAGAAAAATAGTACAAAATTTGAATTGTACTGGGATACAAAGAAAGATTGGTTTGATTATCTAATATAATGGTTCAGTATTGGAAGAAACGAAGAGGTTTCAGATCAAAATAGCTTTATTAGGGGGGTGCCGCTTAAAAAGTGCAATCCAGATCATCATATAATAATTATATAAAGAATAAATAATATAAAGAAATGAATCTCTCCACACAAACATACAACTGGGGTGAGGTGTATAAATTAATAAAAAGTATCTTCTGATCGTGCAACTAAAAGTTGCTGACGGCTTTCGCCATCTGTCGGAATAAATATCAACTAATCGTTGATTTTTAAAAAATTCTATAATTGGCCAAATACCCTTTCTTGATTAATCAAGATAAGCTCACCACGTAAGCGTTTCGGGCTGTTGGCCCTCATCTACGTGGTGCAATCTGTACCTTATCGAACAATTGGCTGGTCTTTCAGGCATCCTGAAAAATCATGAAACGGGTAGTAAAGGACGGAAGTGTGTAAGAACGCTGACCTATATGAAAACGAAAATTTTAATAATCCCAATTATATTTATATATATATGTTGAAAATAGAGCAATCCAAATATTAAATTATTTAAAAATACTAATTTTGGATCATAAAGTTTTATTTGCCAATATTTCGTATGTCAACTCGCCAAACGTCAATATATATACATATATTATTATACTAAAAATATGCTTAATTTCTCAATTTTACAATTATTACCCGGCTTCGCCTGGGATCTCTCCGAATGAATGTTTTCCCAATGAAGACTGCCTTGGCAAATATTATTCATTAGAATTGTATATATATAACTCTAAATTGGAATAATTTGAAAGACAAATATTTGAAAATGAAATACAAAATGATTATGATAGTTTTAATAGTACATTAATTAGAGCCTTCCTGAATTAGAGCGATAATGATATAATTATGATGAATATTCGCCTGGCGTCTTTTTAAAACTCCAAAATATGCAAAATATTTGTTTATTGTCTAATTATAATATTTGATTAGCTTATATATGTTTATGTATTCGGCTAATACACAACATGCGAAATTTTACAAAGGCTTATTTAGTAGATTTCGTGAAGAAATATTAAGGCCGGAAGTGCGTAAGAACGCTGACCAATATCAAATATAATTCTCAATAAACCCATTTATATCTATATATAAAATTATACTAAATATATACTTAATATCTAAATTTACAATTATTACCCGGCTTCGCCTGGGATCTCTCCGAGTAAATGTTTTCCCAATGAAGAATGCCTTGACAAAGATTAATTTTTATTTTTACAATAATAGGTTAACTAGAGAGTGTAATTCGCTTGGAAAATATTTTAATTAAATGTTCATTAGGCAAACTTTCACTAGGGTAAAAACGGGGCGAAGCCGGGTATATTCGCTAGTTTTTTCTAAACACGGAGGTGGAGGCTTAATGGTAAAAACTGTCGAATGTCGGCAAACAGAACTTGGACTTGAACTCACATTGAGTAATAAGAAAAAAAGGCTTCACATACACTGGCCCTTATTTCGTACATATGTTCAACCTCATCAGTGAACGCAGCTAATTAAACGGAGATCTGGTAACTTTTTTGACAGATATGAAACTGTTTCTACATATGTGGGATAAACTTTCAGAGAGAGGTCTGTGCATGCGGTACTTAAGTAATTTCACATGGCGTAGCAATCCAAGACAACTTCTCTGCTTGTAACCAATGTGGCTTCCGCTCTAAATCTCGGGCTTTTCGCCTTAGATGAACTTCCCTCGTGTCAGCTGTTCTTCTTCTGTTGCCAACGCACATTTACTCTGCAATAGGCCATACACCCTTTTGCCTAATCGTTACTGATAATGAGATTGCACCTGATAGTTCATGTGTGTCATATATACTTCTATTTTATATAAAAACATTTTACATTATCGTAAAGATAGAGGCTGCCTGGCCAGCATTCATATTACTTGAAAATAAAAGATACTTCGGTCTGTAAATCTTTTTATTACCTCGACGTTTCGACAAAAATCTTTTGTCCTCGTCAGGAGCAAACAAAAATTAAAACATTTAGCAAGGCGTTAAAATTCATTCCCCAATATTGAGAATGATTTTTAACGCCTTGCTAAATGTTTTAATTTTTGTTTGCTCCTGACGAGGACAAAAGATTTTTGTCGAAACGTCGAGGTAATAAAAAGATTTACTGGCCGAAGTATCTTTATTTTCAAGAAACATTTTACATTAATATAGAAAAATATTTCTCATCTTTAGGTTTCATTTTCTCAGCTGAAAAGAAGCGTTGCCTAGGAGATAGGACTTTAATGGAGAAAATAGATTGCCAATCTGGTCAAAATTGAAATATTTGGCCGACCTAACTAGGCTATATTACACAGAAGATGGATAGAGGCGTGTGATCTGTGAGTGCGTTGTGTGCTATTGTTGTTGTGTTTTGTGTCGCTGTAGTGTAGATAGCATTGTTGTCGACAGTAGTGTTTTGTAATTATTGTTGTTGTGTGTCACTGTATAGTATGTATATTGTTACTGCTTTATGGTGTATATTGAGGTGTAATGTATACTGTTGCATTTTTTTTGTAGCATGTATTTGTTGTATGCTGCTGTTGTGTGCTATTGTATAGGGCAGTGATTCTCAACCTTTTTTTTGTTGCGGCATTATTTTAAAGATTTGAAAATTTGGCGGCACAATTTTAGAATTTCGCGGCACACTTTTACTAACTTGAATGCAAGAAAATTCAAATTATGTATCAATATTTCTATGCAAAATATAAGTAATATACATCTCTAACATTCAATTTGCTAATTTCGTTATTTTAAAAAGTAAAAAAATGAAAAAGAAAAAAAGAAAAACCAATACAAACGTGAACATAATCATATGACTAAAATTCGGCGGCACATTTTTAGAATTTCGCGGCACACAAAATTACCGCGGCACATTGGTTGAGAATCACTGGTATAGGGTGTATTGTATTAATTGTTATGTAGTATATATATATTTCATGTAATGTGTTGCTGTGAAATGTATATTGTTGCTGCTGCTGATTGTTGTTTCAGGAGTTCCTTTCCATTGTTTGCCTGTGTAGTATACATTGGTGTTGAAATTTTGTGTGTTGCTTTTGTATATTGTTCTCATTGTTATTTTAGAATTAATGTTATGCGGTTTATATTGTATTTGCTGTAATAGGTTGCTTCTTGTATTATATTTATATTGTGTTGGTTATGCTGCTTTCTTTTAGGTATTATTTGTTTTATTGTTTTTTAAATTGTGTGTATGTGTGGTTTTTTTTTCAATTTTAAGGGAAAAACTGTTTTTGATTTGTTAATTTAAATCTCACCTTTTAAAATCTTCACAGCAACCAACATCCCGGTTTTTGATTGAAAGCTTTTCAAATACCGTTGCTTCACGGCCATTGCTGATCAAACTGTCCTTCGTAAAATAGAATTGATGAATGCACATGCCATCCTACTAAGTAAAAAAAGTATATATTTGCTGAACTTGGCCTTGCTTCCTCTCTGCCTCCTTAAGCTCAATTAATCCTCACTTAGCGGGAGTTGGCCTACATTCGGGCGGCGATACATCTCCGGTTGACAAAGCTGCGGGACACAAGTATTGTGGGAAGTCAAGTTAAATATATCTGAGAGAATGTCCTTCCACAGAATACATTGAACATACATTCGAATGACTAATATAACAGTGAAGTGTCTTCCAAATTTCATATTCTTACATATTTCTGTATATTCGTGTTTTTCTATATATTAACATTTTATTCATTTATCGATCTAGTATTATTTATCGTTAACTCCCATATATATAGCCGTTTAACTATATAATTATAATATAGTATATGTATTATAAGCTATTCAATATCTTGAAAGTTAGAAAATTTGGGTTCGTTGGTCTCCGGCGCCAACCAGAGGCAGATTTCAGTCGTTTAATTTATTTTTTCATTTCAAATTTTGATTATATATTCATATTTAGATTTAATTTATATAACTTTATATTTCCTAAAATATTACTTTCGCGTTCTTTTTATTCTTTGATGATAATTTTTCTTTAAATCATTTTTGTCAAACCACAGTTGTACACAATATCAATGAACTACCTTGACTCGTCTTTCAATACCCAACCCGATGCTTCTACAGGACGGTCTGTCTGGTGCATAATTTGAATAATTATTTTGCCTATTTCAGTTATTTTATCCCCAAAAAAGGTTTAATAACTTATAAGTTACAAGTTTTCAGAGAATCCCCTTTATCAATCAAAGTAATAATTAATAAAGAAGATCCCCTAAAGTTTATGGGGTAAAATAATAAATAATTTAGCTCTGCTTTGGTATATTTTTATTGAGATAATATCACTGAAATACGCTAAATAATTATTCAAATTATGTATCCCGCCAAAAACGAATCGTATTCGTATCTCGATATTTCAAACAACTCATAATATCCGATTTGATTATATGTGTTTATTACTGTGCTTGATAAAAAATGAGTACACCTGAAAACTTGCAAGGTAGATTATAAAAAAAAAAAAAACTCGGCGTTTATATATATTTTATTGTGATAAGTCTGCGGGAGAACTAATACAGTACTGGTCATTAAAATTGCTACACCAAGAGGGGCGGGACGCTACAGACATGGAATTTACACGATAGAAAGAAAATGCTGTGGTATGTAAATGAATTTTTAAAAATGCGCCGGTAGCTACACCTACAATGTGTTGAAAAGAAGAGATTGTACAGCAGGTTTGTCGTACAGAAATTGCATTCTAAGTGTAGATTTGTTGTGAACCCCCCTCCTCCCCCCCCCCCCCCCCCCCCCCCTATTGATAAAAATATCAAAAAATACATAAATGTCAATATTAAATATTTTATATTCATTTTATACTCTATTGTTATATTAAATAACAAAAGGCACCTATTTACATTCGATATTTACAACTAATAATTATAATATGAATGAATTAATTGATTAATAGAGTTTCAAAAAGAAAATTTTATTATATTATATATACCAAATAAAACTTCTATTAAAATATATATATATAGTCATATGTATTTATGTAGTCGAAATCGCTATAAAATAGGTCATAAATTGAAATACGCCGCACTATTTCCATTTAAAGAGATATTTGGAATGATTTCTAAGTAAGAAAAGAGAACACAATGCTTAGAATAAAAAACAACTATTCCAAATTTTGATATTGAGAAATTGGAAGATTTTGAGGAAAAAAACTAAAAAACGAATAACTTAATAATTTAAAAAATAATATAACTATTAATATTTTAAGAATAATAATAAATGTGACACACGAAGTAAAAAATAACGAAAAAAACAATGGTTGCCTGTAAAGTCGGTTTTACGGGCGAAGATTTTACGTGACAACGGTAGAATATTTATTGATATGAATATAATTAAATTGCACAATAGGAACAAGGAATTGAATGAAAATAAGAATTGCACAAATTTTAACTATAGAAATATATTTTGTTTACTAAAACATTGTACATGTAAACTTAAACTTAACTAATTCCTATTTGAGTGTTTAAGGAAGTGTTTCTGCTGTAATGTGTCTTGCGAAAGTCAAGTCGATAGTTGTTCCTTTTAACGTAGTTGACTTAGAAACGTTTGATACGCAATCAAGATTATACGTATTTTTCATGAAATTAAGAAACGAGTTGTCAGGCTTTACGTTTTTGTTAAAATCACCACACAGAAGAATCGGTATACTAGAATCAACTTGCACGAACGGTGGCACGTACTGGCTGTTGTGAATGTACGGACCGAGTCCTTGCCATAGTAACATTCCAATATCCTGCATACTAGCTCCTGGATGAATATATACAGCACCGAGTATAAACTTGAAGCTAGTATTAGCGGCGAAGCAAGTAACTTCAGTCATGCACATGTCACCCTTGGTTTTAATGACACGAGTTACGTCTGTAATCGCAACTTGGAACACTTCCGCCGTAGATGTCGATGATAATTTACGATAGATCGCCACTCCACCAGCCGCGTTGGTATTTGAAAATCAAAACACTTATTCATATCGAAGGTTCAAATTTTTGCTAAATAAATTTGAAATTAAATAAAATTTGTAATTGTAAATGATGAAGTTGAAAATTAAAACATTTACTTAAATTAGATGTTAAAATTCTTGCTCAACACAGTTTAAATAAAGTTTTCTTATATCTGCCACTTTTTCTTAATATTTGTAATTTTAAAGAATCAATTCGAAAATCAAAACATTTATTCAGATCGAAGGTTCAAATTTTTGCTAAATAAATTTGAAACTATTTAAAATTTGTAAAATAATAATTAATTGATTAATTAATTTTAAACAAATAATTTACACCACACGTGTGAACTTGTATTATGACGCTTTCTTGTTTTTCCAACGCCAAGAACGTTCGAGAAAGACAAAGACAGAGACAAGCATGCGCCGATTCAATGCGCCTAATTCTCTAGCGCTGCGCGCGCAGCACTCTCGTTCGGTGACTCATCGTAACGTTACCGGGCGTTACACTTTTTCATAAGTGACTCCCAGCCGCAACCTAATTTAAGACGTTGTCACGTCAAAAATCAATCATAGACGCAATTGGATGTTAATTTTGGTAATATACTGAGAAGAAAAGGGAGATGGTTTTCTGTGATATAAAATTCCGAACGTGGACTTTTTATGTCTTCTGCGTAAATTAAATGTAAAGGAGAACGTCTTAGACAGCGCCACCTGGTGTCTGAAAACTTACAGAATCTCCTAGCCAGTGTAGTTACTTTATTCTCGACATAGAAATACTATTTGGCAGCGTTGGCATGTTCTACTCTGTTATTATTTAGAATAAAACTGGATGTGGTTTAAAGAATTGTGTCCATGTTTCAAGTACTATGGATCATTCTAAGTCCCCCTACACCCCAACCTATCGCACGTCCCAGCGGCTTGCGTTCCCACCGCATTGCCGGCGATGGATCAATGACGTCCTTCAGGTTTTATATTTAGTATAATTGTGCAATTGGTGTTTTTTTTTATCTACTCACGTATTTTCTATTTATAAACTTCAGCACACTTCACTTATTTATGCTTAATAAGAATAGTAGAGGAAAGCGTACTTGGATCTATATGAAAAAAAAAAGATAAAAATTGAAATATTTTTCGAGGCCACGCTCCCTCTTTCTCAGTTTAATGATAAGTAAAAATCATTTACTGCCAACATGCCTCATAGAAACCTCCATTTCTATAGGAATTCGAATCTATAAAATTTTTAAAGAGTTTGAATATATGTGAAAACTTCTCCAGAGAAATATATATCAATTTTAAGTCAATAATTTCAACTAAAATTTTATATCATTTCAATTTATTTTTTTTTAAATATCATATATACCTTTCATTTTTATAATACTGTTGATTAAATTTCCACTATTCATAAACTGTATGTATACTAATAATTATTATTTATTTTTATATATATTTGTATCTCTTGTGGATCTCATGAAATAAAAGCCCTCCCTGATCTGACAAGGGCCATAGTCGCGTCTACAGGCTGGAGTTCTAAATTTACCATCTGCCTATGTCACTAACCTGAGCATGCTAGTTGCAGAGACGGTCAGTATATAGCGCATAGTTTCTGCGTCTATTTTGGCGAAAGATGTGACCTTACCTTTTGTTATATAAATATACATTTATATTTGAAACCTTTTTCAATGTAATACCTAAAGCCTAACATTATAATTCATAATCCGTGATGAATCAAAGTATATCTTACATACCTGTATGATTTGTACTAAAAACTCCTATGGTTTAATAAAACATAACTAATTCTCTACAATCAAAATGTGAATACCTGTAGAACTTGAGTTCCTTAGTAATATTTTCTGAAAAAAACTTAGATCTATCATTTCTTAACCGAATGTTTATTTAATACATGCGACATTAATATATAAAATGTAAAATATAGTCTCTATTCATATCTCTATTTAAAACTCAATCACCCACATTATTATCGTTACAAAATCACGAAGTACTTCTCACACAAAGTAATCTAGAGAGTAACCGGAGTAATATACCATGCATTATCCCGTTGAACATGCATGACAAAAATTCACGATCAGATATTACCAACCAATATACCAGAATTGTCGAAAGACTCCACTGAACTTCTTTAAACCAAATATATATAGCTATCTACAAAGACGTTTGAAACATGCGTGTCCCGTGTAGATGCAACGGTGAAGTGACCCGCGCATGATAAGTCGCCGATGGTGACACTAGGCAGTAGATGGAGCCAAAGAGAGAACGTAGACACCACGGGTATACCGACAGAAAAAACAAATGTTTATAAATAGGGGAAGCATTAAATGTATATTTATGTACTGAAGTGCTTATTTAGTGGCAAATGTCACCCAGAAAAACATGGAGGTAGTTTTAAACAACATCTGGACGTCCTCCATAGCAAATAAGCTCTAATCCTCTGTGGCCGAATTCCTTTTATAATGTCGCTTGACTCTTCCTTAGAAATTCAAGCTTTCCTGTATTTTTCCTACCTCGACATTTTCACTTCTTACATCATGTGGTTACATTTTTGTGTATATATCAATGGAAACACCTTCACAATGGTTGCAAATTAATCTCCACTATACCGCTAGACAGAAGTTCGTAAATGGATTTAAATATTAACGTTTCTTTATAAAACTATTTTAGAGGCGTAATATTCTTTTTTTTTTTTTAAATAAAACAATTTCTACTGTCCTTACTGCGATGGAAAAATTAAAGGGAGGGCCTGGCTCATCAGTGGTGAACCCTCCCAGCGGTTTCGCCAGTTTAATCTACCATACCGCTGTTATATTGCATTTTTGGAACTTCCTTTTATAGGTGACTGTTGTAAGACTCTTGGAATGGGTATTTTAGAAGAACTATGGACATAAGCTTTTAGGACAGCAGAATTAAATATAATTATAAATATATAATATGCTTCGAGCAATCGCTCTTCCGCAAATATCAAATTGTGTCTTTTATTAGAACAATAATGTTACGATGTACTAGAGCGCCATCTGTTATCAAATTATAAAACTATTTTAGAGGCGTAATATTCTTTTTTTTTTAAATAAAACAATTTCTACTGTCCTTACTGCGATGGAAAAATTAAAGGGAGGGCCTGGCTCATCAGTGGTGAACCCTCCCAGCGGTTTCGCCAGTTTAATCTACCATACCGCTGTTATATCCAAGAGTCTTACAACAGTCACCTATAAAGGGAAGTTCCAAAAATGCAATATAACAGCGGTATGGTAGATTAAACTGGCGAAACCGCTGGGAGGGTTCACCACTGATGAGCCAGGCCCTCCCTTTAATTTTTCCATCGCAGTAAGGACAGTAGAAATTGTTTTATTTAAAAAAAAAAGAATATTACGCCTCTAAAATAGTTTTATAATTTGATAACAGATGGCGCTCTAGTACATCGTAACATTATTGTTCTAATAAAAGACACAATTTGATATTTGCGGAAGAGCGATTGCTCGAAGCATATTATATATTTATAATTATATTTAATTCTGCTGTCCTAAAAGCTTATGTCCATAGTTCTTCTAAAATACCCATTCCAAGAGTCTTACAACAGTCACCTATAAAAGGAAGTTCCAAAAATGCAATATAACAGCGGTATGGTAGATTAAACTGGCGAAACCGCTGGGAGGGTTCACCACTGATGAGCCAGGCCCTCCCTTTAATTTTTCCATCGCAGTAAAGACAGTAGAAATTGTTTTATTTAAAAAAAAAAAAAAAAAAAGAATATTACGCCTCTAAAATAGTTTTATAATTTGATAACAGATGGCGCTCTAGTACATCATTAACGTTTCTTACTACTTTGAAAATTTATTAGAACGCTTCGGCTTATAACGATATCCCACGTATCGTTCTATTTTACTGTTTCGTATTTCAAATGATATTTTGTCTTTTTTTATTTAACGCTCTCCCCTATTTATATTGAACCTTTATTCAAGACTCTATAAATATATCTATTTCGTTATTTAAAAAGGCATCACTGCATTTCCCGAAATCAAGTAGACTTCAGAGTCCAGATTAGATTTTCACCAGAGAGCACGTGGTTTTACCTTGAGGGGCACCACGGGACTGTCTGAACTTCACCTTCCAACAGACTAGCTTTACCTTTAAACCTTCACAGCATACAGGATTTACCATTAAAATAGACTAATTCACTGTTAAAAAATAGTAATAGCGAATTATATTAATGAATTTATAGGATTCCATGACCTCAATACAGAAGTAAAAAGACATGATGAGAGCGACCAATTAGGATTAGCCTATTTATAAATACGCTGATGCCTTCCAAACATGCAGCATGGTGCCATCATTCTAGATGATAAGTCTCGTCGTAACAAGAAAGGAAGCCCAGTCATATTGATACATTAGAAAGAATCTCCTCTATACTTCTACCGCTTAAAACATTCAATCGTTTAGTTCTATACCCAATCCCAAGTCACACGTCATTCCGCTCCTACAGAAACAGCACTAACAGGTTTACTTCCAGGCTGATCTCCGACATAACTCATCCATTCACTGCATCGGGAGATTAATGTGGAATCTAACAACACGCGCAGATCAGCTTGTATTTAAATCCAGAAATTCCTCCTTCTCTCTCATGTCCGCATACTCACACACAGCCAGAGAAACACCCCATGTTACTACAATGAAGCCGAAGCGCCCTAGAGAGCTGTCCGTACACTCACACATTCTTAGAGAAACACCCCATGTTACTACAATGAAGCCGAAGCGCCCTAGAGAGCTGTCCGTACACTCACACATTCTTAGAGAAACACCCCATGTTACTACAATGAAGCCGAAGCGCCCTAGAGAGCTGTCCGTACACTCATACATTCTTAGAGAAACACCCCATGTTACAACAATGAAGACGACGCGCCCTAGAGAGCTGTCCGTACACTCACACATTCTTAGAGAAACACCCCATGTTACTACAATGAAGCCGAAGCGCCCTAGAGAGCTGTCCGTACACTCATACATTCTTAGAGAAACACCCCATGTTACAACAATGAAGACGACGCGCCCTAGAGAGCTGTCCGTACACTCACACATTCTTAGAGAAACACCCCATGTTACTACAATGAAGCCGAAGCGCCCTAGAGAGCTGTCCGTACACTCACACATTCTTAGAGAAACACCCCATGTTACAACAATGAAGACGACGCGCCCTAGAGAGCTCTCCGTACACTTACACACAACCAGAGAAACACCCCATGTTACAACAATGAAGACGACGCGCCCTAGAGAGCTGTCCGTACACTCATACATTCTTAGAGAAACACCCCATGTTACAACAATGAAGACGACGCGCCCTAGAGAGCTGTCCGTACACTCATACATTCTTAGAGAAACACCCCATGTTACTACAATGAAGCCGACGCGCCCTAGAGAGCTCTCCGTACACTCACACATTCTTAGAGAAACACCCCATGTTACTACAATGAAGCCGACGCGCCCTAGAGAGCTCTCCGTACACTCACACATTCTTAGAGAAACACCCCATGTTACTACAATGAAGCCGACGCGCCCTAGAGAGCTGTCCGTACACTCACACATTCTTAGAGAAACACCCCATGTTACTACAATGAAGCCGATGCGCCTCAAAGAATTTCCCATACACTGAACGTACCACAAGAGAAATAATAAAGCCAACGCGGTCTAGAGATCTCTCCATACTCTAAACGCCCCGCCGGAAAGACAACTCTCATGATTCTACAATGACGCAGACGCTCCCTAGACAGTTATCCCTATACTCAATCGTAAATGGGTAGTGAAGGAACACTCCATGTTTATACAATTAATTTGACGTATACGTATATATAAATTTCCCCTTACTTAAACACTATTTACTTCTTCATAAATACATATGAAAAGGAAACATATTTACACAGGAACATATTTACATTGCGCAATATATTTGCCTATATAAACACATTTGTCAAAAATTATGTATTATTTTCAAAACTCTATTTATCGATAGATCTTCCTGACGATGTTGTCCATGTAGAATTTATGACACTCGCATAATTTGACAAGTTTCCCGTTACTATTGGACTCTGTTGTTTTTGTCCTCTGAAGGATCGAACTATACGTTTTAGGTGTTTTAAAAAATCTATACAGGGTGTAATACCGGACTCATATGCTAACTTAGATTTACTCGCTTTTTTTTACCAAACCCACTTAACTTCCGTTTTTCTTTTGCTGTGTCACGCATTGGACAGTTTTTGCGCCAGCTCTACGTGCTTCATAACAATTTTACGACGAAACGAAAGTTGCGATTGTTTTGTTATAGGTTTGATAAGTTTTTTTTTAAAAACTAGGCAAAGACGTACATCGAATTACACGAATTGTGTCTGTCTCGGCTCTCACGTAACTCCGGAGTATGACTACGTACCTATTGGGTATAACAATGTAAGTGGAAGCTATTTATATCAGGAATTGCTTCCAAAACTTTCCCCGTTGATTGTTCCGCTTCGGCCTCCACACGTTCTGTTCCCTTTATATTTAACGTATACCATTCACGCATCTTGCACATGCGATTATTTTCATTAATGCTTTGCATTAAGGAATTAATTTTTATCGTTGAGAGAGTGTCCTCCCCACACACACCTATTATAATATTCTCTCCCCATACATTCAAAGTACCAATTTATTGGAACATCGACATAGGGTGACAACATTTCGCCATTTTAAGAATTAAAATTATGTAGTAGTACACGTAAATTCTTCGAAAAATTAGATTTTAATGAGAGTACAGGAGGATAGAGATAACGGTTTACATAAGGAGAAAAATGGAAACTTACAGAATCAAACATTAATGGACATTAGAATGAGACCATATAATATATATGATCCGGAGTCTTTTCTAAAAACACACAAATGAATGTTTATTGGCTTGTGGGGTGATACTCGTTTTAAAATCCCGGAAAGAGTCCTGCGTGCACAGAGGCAAGGTGTTGTCATCTAAGTGGAAACAGTGCAATAATAAGAAGCACGTGAGAGGGGAGAGTGGCAACATATTTTAATTACCCCGTACATGGAGAGAGAGAGGGGACATTGATTATTGGCCGCCAAGGTCACTTCACTCTCCGGTCGTCCACGTTAATGAAACTGGTCAACTAATGATTACCCTTAGGTCGTGTAGGCAAGGTTAGGCCCGACCTGCTTCTTTGACATAACGAAAAAGGCTGGTAGGAATATATCCTGTCTTTTAAGAAATGTCTTTAAGATAAAATCAAATATTTCGAACCATGTGGCTTCAGAAGATTATCAAGGAAGCAGCTTTTGACATGAAGGCTAGTGTGTAATAAAATAGAAAAAAGATTAGAAATGAAGGTAATTAGGCTTGGACAACATTGAAGAATGAACTTAAAATATATTGAGCCAGAAATATTAGCACAAAAGGCAGTTGGCGTTCCTGGCGTAGAAAGGACGTTCCTGTATAAGGAATCGGAAATTTCTCAGATGATGAGTATAACATTTTAGTTAATATTTTGTGACACACTAAGAATTATGATTTTGCTATAACGCAATGTATAGCGACAAATTATGTGAGTGCACGTAAAACGTTTTTACAAAAAAAAAAAAAAACTGAAAACAATAAAATATTTACAAAACTATTTTAGAGGCGTAATATTCTTTTTAAAATAAAACAATTTCTACTGTCCTTACTGCAATGGAAAAATTAAAGGGAGGGCCTGGCTCATCAGTGGTGAACCCTCCCAGCGGTTTCGCCAGTTTAATCTACCATACCGCTGTTATATTGCATTTTTGGAACTTCCTTTTATAGTTGACTGTTGTAAGACTCTTGGAATGGGTATTTTAGAAGAACTATGGACATATGCTTTTAGGACAGCAGAATTATATTTTTCCATTGCAGTAAGGACAGTAGAAATTGTTTTATTTTAAAAAGAATATTACGCCTCTAAAATAGTTTTGTAATTTGATAACAGATGGCGCGCTAGTACATCGTAATAAAATATTTGGGATAATAATATTGCTTTCAGTTTTGTAAAATAAGTTAAGTGCACTCTCACATAATATAATAATGAATAGATTCAAAAAGGATGAGTTTCTTTATTTGAAAAATTAATTCGAGCTTTCGGGCGCAAGCTGCCCTTCTACAGGAATAATGGTTACAATTTCAAGTAATCATGTATTTACAGTTATATATATTTTATTTAAATGGTTCCTCGCTTTGGTCTTGTATAGCGTGAGTGGATCACATGCCCGCGTGATTTAGTTTAAATCAAAGAAAAGCCCTTATAAAGAGAGGCGTGTTGCTCCTAGAAATACTAGCTGATTAACAATTTATATCCAGTATATGCCATATATTTATTTATACATATATATAAGCTATTTTTTGCATATTTAGGATTATTTATGAAGTTTTATATTTTATTATTTAAGAAAAATTATTGCTATGTAAATTAGTCAATTGGTTCATATTATTATATGCAAAATTATTAAGTGGTGTGGTTAAGAGAAATCGGATAATTCTATTTTAGTTTTTGGATCAGCCTATCATATGTCTCTGGAATATCTATGTGTCTATTTATGCTATTATATTTTGATGAAATCAGTGCTTCCAGTATTAATCTTTTGTATTTACTATTTATGTTTGTATAATGAATATTAGGGTTTGCTAGGTTGAAATCGTGATCTGTGTTTCTGATATGTTGTACTATTAGAGATTTGGGGTCTTTGTTTTTAATATTTCTTCTATGTTCGTCTATTCTGTCTTTTATATGTCTGCCTGTTTCACCTACATATACATTATTACATTGGTTGCATGGTATGGAATATACGGCTTTGCTATTGTATAGTTTTGTTATAGGAATACTGTTTCTTGTAATGGGGTTTCTTAATATGGTTGCTATACTCGGGTTGCTTTCATAATATGTTCTTATACCGTGTTTGCTTAAAATTCTGGCTATATTGGTACTACTATGGGAATAGGGAAATATACATATTGATTTATAAACATGGTTATTTCTTATAAGAGAGAGATTATGGAAATGTCTTAATATAAAGTTTTTCGGATAACCACTAGAAGTGAGTTTATTGATCAAAAATTATATATATAAATAAAATATATATAACTGTAAATACATGATTACTTGAAATTGTAACCATTATTCCTGTAGAAGGGCAGCTTGCGCCCGAAAGCTCGAATTAATTTTTCAAATAAAGAAACTCATCCTTTTTGAATCTATTCATTATTATAATTATTGAAAGGATTATTCGTCTTAAATCTCACATAATATATCGCAATACATTGCGTTATAACAAAATCTCAGAATTTTCCGATGACTTATATATGACTATATAAATATGTTGTACCTATAAACTTAGATTTTTAAAAATAAGTGTTGTGTATATGTTAAATATATTTTCTAGAACACAACTTTGTAAAGTCAGCCGCCAGATGGCGCCACTTCAAACTAAATAATTCCATCGGTTTGACCTTTTTAGGCTGTCACAAAACTTTTGTAAAAATATGCAAATAATTAAGCAAGGTTTGTTTTTTAAAATGTCTTTTAGTCTTCAAAGACCCCCTCCTTGTCTGGAGGAGGACTCTCTCAAGGTGGGGAAGTCTTCCTTGCTGAAGAAATTTGTACACAACTATATATATATATTCCCCTACACTTTATATGCCCTTTTACTCTTTTATTTTTCCACCTTTGTAAAATTTGATTTAAAGAATCAATAAAATTGTTTAAATTGTCAATTGTCTTCAAATCTCAAGTCAGGTATTCATTTATAAAATTATTCTCTGTCTAAAAATAACTTGAAGTAATCAAGATTTTTTATAATTCGTATTGATTGTGGATTTTCTTATGTGGGTTACTATCAGTTCAATTAAAAAAAGCAAATATTAATATCTTGAGGTGCGTCTTTTCCATTTTTCAAGAAGGTCACGAATGCATAATAAAAGCAAACTTCCATAAAATTGAATAAAACCCATCAAAATAAATAGAATCAGTAAACCTGTAACATTTTATTTTCGTTGTTCTTCAAATTAAAGATACTTCGGGCAGTAAATATTTGTTATTGTCTCGACGTTTCGACAAAAAACTTTTGTCCTCGTCACACTTTGCCAAATGTTATGATTTTTGTTTGCTCCTGACGAGGACAAAAGATTTTTGTCGAAACATCGAGATAATAAAAAGATTTACTGGCCGAAGTATCTTTAATTTAAAGAACTATGAATTCCGGTCAGGCAGCCTCTATCTTTACGATTTTATTCGTTATACCATATATACCCAATTGATATACTTACATACTACTTGAGATTATAACATATATATAAAGTCCCGATTTATTTTCCTCTCTTACTCTCAGAAGGTTCGAATAATCGTTTAAAAGGTGGAACAGTGAGTCACCAAAAAGTAAGAACGTAATGGAAAAGTTAACGAGCAATTGACGTAGCTATATATATATATATATATATATATATATATATATATATATATATGTGATATATTGTTTTGGGATCCTTATCTGTGATTAGGGATCCTGTCGACTAGCTGTAATAATGCGTTGAGGTTCTGGTTGGCCTGTTGTAGAACCTCGTCGACTCTCGCTATAAGTTGTGGCAACCGAGGGTCAAACCTGTAGTAACCGCGAGGGACAGTCAGGGGTGGAGAGTTTTCCCGTACCTCTCTGCACCTTGTAGGATCTTTAACAGTTCTCACAGGGTACAGGCAGTCGTGGTCGAGGCAGAGTGGAAAAAGCTTGGGAATGTCCACACACACAAAACGAAGAGACACAGTTGAAAGAAAGTTCCTTGAATAGATAAAAAGCGAGCCAAGAGCAAAGATGGAGATAGAAGATTCCTTACTGTTTTACATGGTCGATGAGTTGGTGACAACCGGCGACACGCAGATGGGGAACTCACTGGAACTGAAAAATGGCTGTTGCTACGTGGGGTCCTATTTAAACAACTTTTTTGGACTAGGAAGTGGACCAGGAAGTATTGCCTTTCTGCACGTGTCCGCAACTCGACTCTGGCAGCGGTCTGGGCTTCCATCTATCTTTAGAAGTTACTTTGTAAATCTCTCTCTGGCTCTTAACTCAGTTTTTAATCTATTATATATTTTTATTTATTCATCCTCAGTACATTACATTTGGTGATGCAAGGAGACATGTCAATTATGCATATAATTAGTTATAAATCTGCAATTAGTTCTATATACAACATGACAATCTTGTTATAAAGATTATAATATATAGGGTTGTTGGCTTAAATTATCATAGATGGGCCCCGTGAGTGAAAGGGTTTATCCGGGTTTAAGCGGGTAAAGCCTCTCTAACACAGGTAAGTAATTAGAATTTATTTTAATTAATTAAAACTGTGAGGGAAAAAGGACTATAACAAGATGTTTATTTGAATATATCTGAAAATTATCAAAATAAAACTTATGTTTAATTTAAAAGTTATGATATTCATTATAAAAGAGAACTGTAGATAAAACCTTTGTTTGCTAAAAAATAATGATGATAAAAAATGATGTTCTAAAAAATTGTTGGCGGGCGTTGGAAAGGGTTAGGGGTTGAAGAATATGCAATTGTAAGTGTTGCACAGCCAATCAAATACTTAGGTCCAGGTGCAAAGCGAGGATATAGACTTGTGCGTCTTCCTAGGCAATGTTTCACCTGTGATCCTGTATAAGGTTACAGTGCTTTGTCACAATTGTAGGGTTATTGGTTGAAAAGATGTTGAAGAAAAGAATTAATATGCTTGAAAGGGGTGGTAGAGCCATGCGATAAGTAGAATTGTTGTAGCGACAGTAGGGTCTGACTTGACTTGAAATCAAAGGTTGATTGTGGTCCGCTAGAGTTGAAAAAAAAAATTGAAAATTGAAAAAAGTGAACGCTTTGTGCATGCGTTGGTGATGTGCTCTGCGGATGATTGAAATAAACTTTTGAAACGTGTTCAGACCAAAAAGTCGAGACTTGTACTTCTGGGGAACGGTGTTTTCAAAGAGTTTGTTGAATTACGAAATCAAAAGAAAAATTGTCAAGCAGAACTGTCGTTTCTCTACGTTGATGTGAAGCAATGGCGGAGAGAAAGATAGTAGTGTAAAGTACACTGAAGTGGTTAGAGAAATAGATTGTTGTAAACGATTGTTGTATATGCCCGATAGTTGATGATAAACATTGTCATATAATAAAGTAATTAGACAAAAATATAGTGAATAAAAAGATAAAAATGTGATTGTGGATAAAAAAAGTATAAGTGGATAAGATCAAACATGTACTATATGAAAGATATAATAATGAATTAGTAAAATATAAAAGATATAATAATGAGAATTAGTAATATATAAAAGATATAATAATGAATTAAAAATGATTATTGAAAGAATTAACTGTTTTGCCATTGTTAAAATAAAGTTGTTAAAATAATGTTGGAATAAAAATTTGATTATAATTGAAAAGTAAAAAAAAAAATAAAAAAAATAATTATTCAAGATTTTATACAAAAAAAATATAATATAATTAAAGGTTATTAATGATTAGATAAACAAATGGAGCAAAAAATGTCTCTTTTGAAGAAAAGTTAAAAGAAAACAAAAAATATTCGTTCCTGAAAAAAAAAAGAAAGGAACATATTCACACAATGTCTAGGTGTAGGTCCAAGATTATTGGTGTCTTTAGTTTGACCTATGGAGAGGCAATGTGGCCCTATGTCGCTTTGGTCCGGTCTGAGAAGTTGGTCTTTGCCAGATCTTCCCGATTATATTATGTGAGACCAGACGGGGAGCGATCTTGATTCTTAAAATTGGATGGTATTGACGAAGATGATTGTAATATATAACAATAAAGGGTTAACATTATAAAAGATGGCGTTCTAGTTTAGAAAAAATATTCCATACTGGGCGTGAAAATAATGTAAAAGTTGTAAAATACACGATGATAATTGAAGATATAAAGTTTTATGATATTTCAATATTAAAATTCAAATTAATAAGTAAATTGGGTAATGATTGGTAAGTCAATTAATTATAGGTGCTGCAATCTATCCATCCTGCGAGTTGGATGACGTGTCAGGTACAGGCGAACTGCAACTGGAGGTGTCATTTTAACATGGCGGTTGTAATTGGTGTCGATATCAACATGTGTCATGCCCTTTGATGCCTACCGACATAGCTGGGTTGTTTATTTACGTAGGCGGTCCTTTGTTGCCGACCCTTTGTTACCGACTGGCACATGATCCCATGTCTGGTCTACGTCCCGAGTTGAGTTATCTTTTCTTGCCTGCACTGTGGTAATTTGTTTCTTTAGCATATTTAGGCATATTTGAAAATATAGTTTTCTTGGTGTTCGTAAGTGTTGTGTTTCGACGTTGTTGCGGACTTATTAAAAAATGTTATTCAATGATGTCAGGTTAGATGTGAATAAAAGTGCGACTTCAACGTAGACACGCTTTTGTGAGGTGTCACAGGCATGAAGGCGTCTTGGGCCTGTTAAGTGAGAAAATTGTTGTGGTGCGCTGTGTAACACTAGTGGGTGTTGTATGGAAAGGTGTCACGTGAAATCTTTGTTCTTGGTACAGCATCTAACTAGTTTCCGAATAAATAACAAATTTTTTAGTCATGGATGGTGGTTGTACAAAACACATCGAGAATTTTCAGATTGTTATAGAGGTGGTGTGTTTATCGTGAAATCTTTGTGTTCGCGACGATATGGAGCTCGTGTGGCTCGAAATTGGACGTGTTGTTAAATCGCGCGTTAAAATGGTGGCCAATTGGAGAAAGTGATGTGGTAATGTGTTGAAGTTCGTTCCGAGAGATGTGTGAATTATTAATAATTATGCATGTAAAAAGAAAAGGACGAGGGAGTGTAGCTATGCTGGAATTTTTAACTTGTTTTGGGGAAGGACAGTTACATTTCTAGTTGTGCTTTTGAAGATATTGTATCTTTCGATTTTTGTATTTTTAAAAAAAATGCGTTTCACCTATGTTTATTAAAATTTGAATATATTTTTTAAATCGTTGCTTATGTTAGTGCGAAAATTATACTTGTAAAAGGGCAATGGCATGATAGTGACTTATAATTTGAATGGGGCGTGTACATAAAATAGTGAACATAACAATGATTTTTTGCAAAGTTTTGTATATTTAATTAAGACATTGGTGTTTTTGGTATAAAAATAAGGTATTAAGAGAAACACACAAATAAGTTTAGAATTATGATTCGAGTAATTTAAATATAATATGATTTTTTTTTAAAACTGTAAGATTGCAAGTAATGAATTAAAATTTATAAGTTGTTTAAAATAAAGTAAAAATTGATAAATGTTGGTGTACAAGATTTAAAATTTGAATTGAAATGCTATAAAAATGGTAAAATTTGATTTAAAAATAATTACAGTAAAAATAAACATTATATTTATGGAAAATCAAGTTGTTAGCATGAAGAGAGAGTTAAGTAGATTTTTTTAAAAACTCACAGTTTTTATGATTGTTCAGTCAGGAGACTTGGTCTTTGGTTGTTGTCCTGATGACGTGGAAGGCGTCCCATGTAGAGCTTGTAGAAGCTTGTGACTTCTGTTTGGCAATGGTGGCATGTCGTCTGGATGGTAGCGTTGTAAGGTCGAAGGTGGGTAACTTCTCACCGGCTTATTTTGCGGGATGTTCGGCTGTGTCGTTGGGGGGAAGATTGCTTGGTCGTTTCGTTGGAATGGCGTACTTGTTCCTCCATCTTTGCTTCTTGGCTCTTCTATCTATCTGGACAGTCTTTTTACCTTCTTCGTTGTGGTCTCCTTCGTTGTGGTAATCCTGTCGACTCTCTGTAATAATGTGTTGAGATCCTGTCTGTGATTAGGGATCCTGTCGACTAGCTGTAATAATGCGTTGAGGTTCTGGTTGGCCTGTTGTAGAACCTCGTCGACTCTCGCTATAAGTTGTGGCAACCGAGGGTCAAACCTGTAGTAACCGCGAGGGACAGTCAGGGGTGGAGAGTTTTCCCGTACCTCTCTGCACCTTGTAGGATCTTTAACAGTTCTCACAGGGTACAGGCAGTCGTGGTCGAGGCAGAGTGGAAAAAGCTTGGGAATGTCCACACACACAAAACGAAGAGACACAGTTGAAAGAAAGTTCCTTGAATAGATAAAAAGCGAGCCAAGAGCAAAGATGGAGATAGAAGATTCCTTACTGTTTTACATGGTCGATGAGTTGGTGACAACCGGCGACACGCAGATGGGGAACTCACTGGAACTGAAAAATGGCTGTTGCTACGTGGGGTCCTATTTAAACAACTTTTTTGGACTAGGAAGTGGACCAGGAAGTATTGCCTTTCTGCACGTGTCCGCAACTCGACTCTGGCAGCGGTCTGGGCTTCCATCTATCTTTAGAAGTTACTTTGTAAATCTCTCTCTGGCTCTTAACTCAGTTTTTAATCTATTATATATTTTTATTTATTCATCCTCAGTACATTACATTTGGTGATGCAAGGAGACATGTCAATTATGCATATAATTAGTTATAAATCTGCAATTAGTTCTATATACAACATGACAATCTTGTTATAAAGATTATAATATATAGGGTTGTTGGCTTAAATTATCATATATATATATATATATATATATATATATATCGAAATCTATAAATTATTATTTTTTAATAATATAAAATATCTTGGGTTTTTGATTAATTGGTTTCATAAATAAAACGTAATATTTCGAGAGCCTGTTCGTTTCCCTTTTTGGAACAATTGACGTGACAAGTGCGCGCCTCCGTGCTATGTGCAATGGAAGGTTGGTGGATTTTTTCTGGGGCCGGATATGAAGTGCATGTAGTCTCAAATTTTCTATTTATACTGTTCTTGTCAATTATGGAGAACAACTTTCTCTCTAGAAATAATATTTCTTCATTAATTGAGATTTGTGGTGGATTTTGTTGCTGTTCCTTTTTCCGGTGCTTATCCCCAACCGGATAATGTATAACTCTTTTGAATATCATCAGATATTATCTCTACAGACCTTACTGAAATGATATGAGTTATTGAATGAGAGGGCTTGGCTCATCAGTAGTGAACCCTCTCAGCGGTTTCGCCAAATTAATCTCTAGACCGCTCTACTATTGTATTGGACTGGTTTTGTTATTATATGTATGTAACCTCTACAGACCTATAAGCTTATGTCCATAGTTCACTAAACACCCCTAAGCTGCCTTCCATAGAAAATGCAGGGTATATAACAAAACCAGTCCAATACAATAGTAGAGCGGTCTAGAGATTAATTTGGCGAAACCGCTGAGAGGGTTCACTACTGATGAGCCAAGCCCTCTCATTCAATAACTCATATCATTTCAGTAAGGTCTGTAGAGATAATATCTGATGATATTCAAAAGAAACTCATTGCCAGTAAATTTATTTGTGTAAAATTATAACTCTTTTGGTAAAACGAAAATAAGGATCTAGGAGTTAAAACTAGCTTAGTATGTATTATACTATCTTTGAAATACATCTTCTCTCTCTTATCGAATATACTTGTTCAAATTCTATAATTAACCTCATTTTTATGTATATATATGTTTAAAATAAATTATGAAGTTATCTAATAAATTAGGTGTTCAAATCTCAATGAATTATTTCTCTAAAACCTATGGTTATATCCTTTTATGTACAAACATATAGTCTTTTTAATTTGATTGTTTATTGAAGATTGTTTGTACATATTTTGAAATGAAAATTTAGGTCGCGCTTTTCAGGATTTTTTAAAGAGTTACAAAAATGTTCTTGATATTTTGTTTTTATAAAAATTAAGCTTTTAAATTACTAATAATATTTAGTTTTTTGGCTTGATTTTGAACGTAAAGTTCGAATCATCACGAAACAGGCTACCTTTCAGGAATAAAATGATTAGAACTAGAATCGCTTGCAAAAATTAAGGGCAAAAGTTACCAAGCAAGTTAAGAAATGGAAGAATTTAAGCCTGAATGTTATTTTAAATATAAAACAAACTTCTACTGTTCTTACTCCAATGAAAAAAATATTGGGAAAGATTTGCTCATAGTGGTGAACCCTCCCAGCGGTTTCGCCAATTTAATCTAACAGATATTCGTGCTTATATTCTTCTATTTCTTATATATACGAGATGGCGCGTAGAGAGAGAGAGATGGCGCGTTATCGCCTTATAATTAACAGAAAGTAATTCCCCGAAGTTTCCTCAGGCGAGACAAAAGTAACAAAATCAGCTACAACTTTTCAAAGTTTTCAGAGTTTAATAAGGACGTGTAACAAAATCTTTCGTCGATCATAGAAACGTAAGATTTCGAGAAAAAAATCCGTAAACCTAAAATTCAAAGTCAGGGAATCGTTGATATGATAAAACATTGAAAACCATAAACACCTAACTCTAAATATCGCGTAAGTAAAGGTAGTGTAATTCCGGGTATTGCTGTATGTATAAACGTAGGTTTCACAGGCATCAGGTAATGGCTTGGATGAAACCAGTAGCGTGGAATATTCCATCCGCACCTAAACCCTGCTTTTTCCCAGAAACACCGGTAGGTGTTATTCAGATGTATTTGTGCTCAAAAACGGGATATCGGGCTGAATTTTCGGCACTAGTCGGAATTTCCACTTCCTAGTATAATACGTTCTTTCTATAGAATGATAATTTTTCCAATATTTTATATATATACATATATATTTGATTAAAAAGGCATATATTGGATCAAAATATTGGTAAAATAAATTATATTTTGATCCAATATATGCCTTTTTAATTAAAGATTTATTTATGGATTGCTCTATATTCAAAACACATTTATATATATATATATATATATATATAGTTAAATAAAGAAAAGTTAGAAGTGTTATTAAAAGAAACTTATTGCGAAGGAATTTTTATATTTTATAAATAGTATTCATAAATATATATATCAAAAAAGGCCTATCCTGACCACGTTCACATGAACTTTCAGATGGCAGAGCGCCATCTAGTAGAACAGAAATCAACTAAATATTTGGCCAAGCCATTTTCTTAATAAATCAAGAAAAGTCAAATTTTCACATATATATAATACATTCATTTCGCAACATAACATGAAATAACATTCATTTCGCAATGGAATTTGTTTTCATTTACAGGAAAATGTCTCCATGAGACCACACCTCTTCAACGACTACGCCAGGTTAGCGGCCTGCTTTTAAATTCTTCTGCTTTAAAATACTGTCCTAAGTAACGACGTTGCTCCAAATCTACCAGCGACCACTAACATTGTTCCCCAGCTTTATGACTAAAAATAAGTGTAGCCTTTTTTATGGAGAGAGATAAAGTGGTGAACATTATTATATAGGCTTGAAGAAATGAGAGAGTTAGTATTGAAAGTGTTCTTAGGCTAAATTTAATAAAATATATATAAATATTATATTTTTAAATCTTCACAAAAATATATGTTCCATAAATAAATCACATCTGCTATTTGAGTAGGTGGTTTTTATTTTGTATATCTAAAACGTAACACAGATATTTAAAAATATATATTAATTGCATTTTTATAATTCCTTTTGTGAGATTGCAGAGAGAAGCTCGGGCGACTTGCTAGTAAATAATAATAAACACACACTTTGACCGCGGTGGTATTAATGACTATTTATTATTAAATAAGTTTAGCCTTTTCTTTTTCTCTTCTCTCTCTTCTGGGAATAAATTAAGTGAAGACTATAAATTGTGAATTATGATAATATAATTGTATCGTTAAATTTCCGCCTTAAACCCGACGCCTAAAGATCACTTTTTTTGCGTCCAAGATGCCGTTTATAACCAGGCGCTTTACTATTCATGAATGGGCGTGGTTGGAATATAGAATGGTTGAAAATTTTACTTCACCCAAACAGTTCCGACGCGTCTCTATTCGGATTGCTGAGCTATTGAAGAATAGGTAATTAAAAAAAACCTTAATTTTACGTCAGTTTCATATACAGCTCATGATTTAGAACCGTTGAAATATACGATGATTGAATATTTTAATCCCAACTGTCAAAAATACGTCTCTATTGTGATTGCAGAGGCCATGAAGAACAAGAAATCATTGATTTAAAAACCGTTATATATTTTTTTCATAGAAAATCGAAAAAAAGTAACAATGAAAAATTCGCTAATAAACATAAATAAAAGGATTGATAAGTAAGCGATACTACCAATTCCATTTTACAAAATGCAATTATTCTAATTATGCCTGTGATTATCAAAAGAAAATACCAATTAGTTTATTTAAGTTATTAAAATGTATATAAATTAAACATATATTTAGACTAATAGACGTTTTAGATAATTAATTTATTGCGATCTCTAATTATAATTTGCCTGACATCTCTTTGAGAGCGTGTTTGATTTGTAATATTGGAAGTTACTGTACAAAATGGTACAAGTTGTAGAGAAATGCGCGCCAAGAAGTGCGTTACAAAGCCGATGTCAGAATAACCACCCCGCCTGGATTTGGTGTTTTACAGTGGAGTACCCCCGAAGATTCAAGGTCGTTCAAATTGATATCTCCTGGAGATTGATAAGGAATGATCGCAATATCTTGTAACCACTGTCGGGATATATACAAGGGTGGATCACTATCGGCAACTCTAGCTTGCACCAAACAAATCAGGTTTTGATTTCTATTATTTTGAACTCTACCATTCACTGGACAATTGGAAGATTTTTAGATGCATGGTAATCAGTTATGAGCAGAATTCTTTAAAACCCGGGTCATTTATTTAAATCTATATTTAAAAAAAATCTATTATTAACAAATCAACCGTTGTTGAACAACTTTTTTTTCATAATGACTATATATACATCCATAGTTCTCCAAAAGAAAATTTTAAAATTACATGAAAAACCAATATATTAGTGAAACTAAATACCGAATGAAAATATAAAATGCAAGGCAAATAATGAAGAAACAATGTATATATTTTTTAAAATTTCAACAAAAAAAAATATTGTAATATATTCTCTCTCTAATAGCCCGTGGAGAAAAAAAAACATTTTAATATTTCTACAAAATTTAATTGATATAAAGATAGGTTAGAGCATGTGAATTTGTAACTTGAGTATAGTGAGATGGCTATAATGGCAATTAGAAGGATTAGACTAAAAGAACGCGATTAGAGATCTACGGTTTGAGGTGAAAAATACCCAAGAAAATTATTCACCATAAAGTTCACGATAGCGCATATATGAAGAAACCTGGCTACTACAAAACCTGAGTCAAGCTGGGGAACCCGTAGCTTGCGGGTACAACGATTTTCCTCTCTTATCGCGGTCCTCTGTAAAGCTGGAGCCTGGGAAACGCGGCATCCGACAACATCGATGAAGTTTCGCGAAATTTTAAATTTAAAAATTAGGATAAAATAAAATCGACAATTTTTTTAAAAGCAGAAATAGTCAAAATAACACAATTAAGTAAATAAAAATTCGAATTATTCAAATAAAAAGCATATTATGCCTTTATATTTTAATTTTTTTTCAGAAATATTGTTATCTTATAAAGAAAAAAAAACACCATAAAAAGTGCAAGAAACTTTTGTATATGGCATTTTCCAATAGCATTTGACTACTCATTTTGTTTCGTAGCTATTTGGGACTGTTTTATAGTTAGGAAAAGGGGATATAAAGTTGAAACCTATGATATTCAGCCATTTTGTCTTGAGCGGCCGCTTAAAACAGGTTTTACGGCATTTGTTTATTTTTAGGAGGATCTGTTTCCGCAGTCGGGACGGCACTCCCCTATCTGAGAACTTCGGGCCGCTAACCGAATAGCCGAGGATTGTCTGTCACAAGGTCTGAAAAACCACGTGCGCTTATACTAAGTTGTGTTAGGCATTATCCGACTACTTTTAAAGTTTGAAACTAGTTTAGCAAGTTTTTTGGAGATATGAGAAGAAAGCTGGATGCAGCGGGAGTTAAAGTGAAGTGGCGCGGGTAGAACATGGAGCGTTGGGTTCACGTAATTGACGTCCCAAGGCCAATGGCGGCATTGAAGGACTGCCTCCTCATTAGGCCCCAGATTGCAACGGAGAGTTTTTATAGGAACATCGATGAGATACGTCGTAATAAACTTTCATAATTTAGTCTTAAGCTGGAAAAGAGCTTTGGAATGTGGTGGTGGGTCGTAGTTGAGCAGCACATATGTCAAAACAACTCCTAAGGTTGGTTTGAGCGTCCAAGGTCAGTGTGATACTGACAAACCATGCTGCGGCAAAACTTAGACTTGGTGAGGAGTGAGTTACAATAATATGATGGCTTTAGTTCGCCGGTTTTGTTGGGTATGGACAATTTCGAAGCTATGTTTTGGAATGTTAACTTTTTTTTTTATGAATAGCATTGTCTTAGTGTGGTGATGTATGGATGTTGCGGCTCTAAGAACGGTCGTCAACGAGGTTCGGAGAAAGCGTGGCCACGTGACGCGACTTGGCGCCGCGGCGTCCAATCGATGCGGCGCGGCTTTGCGGAGGCGGCGCCTGCGCAGCGCTAGTGACGGCGGACGGCGGCGGCGTGCGGGCCCCATGGTAGCGTGCGGGGTGCACCTCAATTGTAGCGCCCCTTTCTCCCGCCAGGACTGCATGCCTCTGGTGAGTGGTCTGCCTCCCCTACCACAACGCTTGCCACATTTAGCCGCTCTTGTTATTTTCCCAAAACTTTTATTAGAATTTTTCACTACAAATAGCACGACGTATGAAACTCTCGCCCGTCGTTCATTTGACGAAAACCTCCATGCTCTCCCACGTTTGCCGCAATGTTGAGCCGGGAAGAGGTAATTTCAAGGTAAGTACTGAGAAGAGAGAATGTAATTTGTGACTTCGTGCATGGGTGTCGCGTGACTCCGCGCTCACGGAGCGGCCTTGACGTGGCCGTGAAGCGCGAGGTCAGTCCTGGGCAGTTTCCTCCCTCACACTGGGGCTTGTAATCCCCGGCTGCGGCGGTGGCGGTCTAATTAGATCTATTGATTCAGCGGCGAGTTCCCCGGCCCAACATCACCTCCGTGGGACAGCCACAATACTCACTTCGGAAATTACCTTTTCCCGTTCTCTTCAGCCACTTACTAAGACCTTAAAGAATCCTAAATATATTGGCAACTATCCAATTTCTTAGTGTGTTTTATATTTATGTTTTATACCAAAAAACTTTCAATGTTTTTATGTCTATTGTTACTTCAAAGACAATACCTGAAACTGTAGGTCTAGGAAAAAGTTGTTTAAAAAGATAACTGACTCACAATAGCCTTTACACAGACCTCAAATTATTATAGATTTATTTCTAATCCCTCGTGGTCGCCGCTTTGGAGAGAACTCTTTTTACAATATTCTAACTTTTAGGTGGAAAAATTATTTGAAAACCAGTTTTCTACGACCCCCAAAATCATGCTCCACGCACGTTTTTATCTCAATTCTCTTGAAATATTTCACACGTGAGCAAAGAAATTCACTTTCACACCCCTTCTCAAGGCTCAAAGTAAAATAAGATTTTCTTGAATACGTTTTATAGAAAATTAAAATACTAATTCGCCTATCTCGCCTTTCCAGTAAAAGTTCCCAACACGTGATATATAATTATATATCTTGAACGGAGAATCCGATATCAACTCGAGTCAAAACAGAATTCACACACCGGATAGATCCCCCGGCTACACCAGGATATTTGAATTGGAGTTAACTAACTGTGGTGTATAGTGAACCCAACGTTTCATGGTTCCGTGCTTTCTTTAATGAAAAAAGTTCGAAGATACTGATAGCACGATTAAAAAACTCGTTTTGGTATAACGATCATTTGGATATTAGTTAAAACATGATTTTAAAGCAAAATAGGCTTTAAATAAAAATAGTGAAACGATAATTCTAAGTCCCACTTTCATTCCTTAAATTTAAGAGGAGACCATAGAGCTGGAGATTGATTTTCAATAGAAACATCCTGATTCGACCAGAAGTCAAAACTGTCGTCTTGTCTCTAATGGCTAGAACGGCTTATACAGCGTTTCTTTAATGGTATTGCAAAGGTCTCTGTGTACGACGAAGGCTTCTTCCTTTTGTGATTTCTTCTGTGTGAGAGGCTTCATGCCGAGAATATTAAAGTCTAGTTTGATTGAGATGATATGAAGATTGGTTATTCTACTCCTCAACTAATGTGCAAAGATTCTCTATTGAACATCCATTAAAGGTGTTGATAGTAATCATGAGTTTCATCTCATTCACTGCTATATCTTCCCTGTTCATGACGAGGTAGTTTTGTCTTTTGAAGCAATATCCAAGAGAGATATACACCAATAAATTGGATTAAATTATTTCTAAATGGTCGAATGGGAATATTTTCTAAATCTGCTAAGAATCTACTACAACTTCATATTGTGTGTAACCCACTACACAGATGCTTTTTTACAAAATATTATTGATATAGAATTTTCTCTATATAATTTGCTTTTAAAAATCGCATTTAAAAATATAATTGAAAACTTTGAAGAATATATTGTATTTATTTTAATACCTAAATACACAAATTACCGTTTAAATTTTTATCAACCAAACTGCCTTCTATTATATTTTTTTTTTCCAACAGAACTACCTTCTATATATTCATATGGCGCGAAATTTTGAAAATATTGAATAGGTGACAAATAAAAAAGAATGATATACCTTTGTTCATCAGTAATAATCCTTGCCAATGGTTTCACCAATTCAATCTAGCAAGCCTCAATTATTGTGTGTGTATTGTTCACTCTGCTTATATAAGTTACCTTTGAAGGTTACTTATGGTGAGAAGGCTTATGAAACTATGGAGAGAGATACGATTATTTCAACTCTATATCATTTAAACATATCTAATCGTATTTGTTTGTTTTATCCTGTCAGTCATTTCCTTATAGTCATCCTAGATATACCTCAGCCCCTCTTTATATCTTTAAATAAATAAACAATAAATGACTATAAAACGCTAAATAGAGAGGATTAGTCGACAGTTTCGAGATCGAAAATCTTAAGTTTACAGGCAACATCAAGGAATTTCTAAAATGCGCCAAGTACATAAATGATAGTACCGGTCCTCAACAAATATTCGATTGTACTCAAGACACGAAACATGGCCTTTGAGACAATTCATTGAAAAATCTTCAAGCTTCTGAAACACATCCAATTTATGGAGTTGGTCTATAATACGTCATATTGTGTGAATAAGTGACAACACCAACAACATCTCTTAGTGAAAAGATTGAATCTTTCGATCCAAGGATACCAAAATGTATTTCCAACGTGTTTATAATTAAATTATCCGTTTAATTGTTAGATTTAGAAGGCTAACCATCTTGGCGAATTAGACTTTAGTCGTATGAGGAAGGTTGAGTAGTAATCAGATGAGATTACTTAAAACAGCGGGAGCCATGTGAAGGCTCTTTGCGCTAATTCCATATCATTTCAGAAAGAGCAATGCTATACGTGTTTTTCTCTGCTGTTCATATATTTTCTAATTAAACATATCTTGGGATACTACGGTCTAAAGACATTCTTTGAACCCCAACTCTCAGGAATTATTTGTCAGATAAATTTTCAAACTCTAATATTTTAAAGCTTTCTTTAATTAAACACAACATTAGAGATAGATAATGGTTGTCTTCAACTGTGTGTATTAGGTATTAACAGACGGTAGGCTGAGAAATTTGCACATGTGTAAACGATATGTGGTACTGTAGAATATAGTTTCTAGCTACATACTATGATTACTATGGCCTGTACATGGCATAAGAGATAGGTAATATACATTATTTTACGTTTTATTTGGATAATGTGCACAAATACTTTCAATTCGCATGATTAATGTTTATTGTTATCAAATAGAGAATGATTATATCTTTTTAAAAGTTTAGTTTTCTACGAAACTTCCTTTAAATTGAAACAATCATTTCGAAGGGTAAATTTGTATAGTGAATTCTTGTTGCAATTAACCGTTTTTCATCATATATTGATAGAGTATCTATGTATGGGCACTTCGACGATCGTGTTGTTATCCAAGTCCCAAGTTATTTACCAAGAGCCTGTGGGCACATTCTTGGATGACGTCACATTTCTTCCATATTCATTCGAGGCCGCCTCGCCATCATCCTCCCGGTAAGGAAGCCTAGTTCCCGCCTTCCGATTGACGCGGGCGGTAAATACGCAGTTGGTATACGGCGCCGTATACACCACAGCAAACACGTCAATACAACGGGCGAAAAGTTAGCACAATTATTTTCTCACTTAGTCGAAAATACAACGGAAGGGTAAAAAATTAACGATTACAATATATTTGTTAAATAAGTCTTCCATTATTTTTTTTATATTTTTTTGAAAAATACATATCATGCCCTCGAGAAAATATACACTCGTATGGACACAACAGAAGTTGGTATACAGTGACCTTTATTGAAAGCACACGAGATAACTAAGTGTGTGAACAAAATTGCCTCTATCTCTTAAAAAAAAAAAAAAAAAAAAGACTACCGGCGACATCAAATACTCTTTCCACTAAGTTTTTTTTTTTCCATGAGTGTAACTATAGCTATTCCTAAAACTACATTATTTATGCCACAGAAAATGCCATCTAGCAAAATGTGCAGATCATGTGAACGAATCTACATACCAACCAAATTGTACAAATATATTAATTTGTAAAACGGCAAAACGACAAAAAAAAACAGAAGTCTTTATCATACATTCTTTAGATATGTGATCAGATGTAATAGAATAACCCTTTAGAAAACAAATCTCTCTCCATTGTTCTTTGTGTCCTTATCTCAATGGTAACTCCAGACCCAGTGAGGCATGACTAGTCGGCAAGACAAGATATAAAACTCCACGTTTAGGCCTAAATAGAGAGACTGATTAGGAGATTAGATATGTCCGTATAACTAAATATATCATATGGATAAATATAAAGTATACCAGATTATATATGTCTGGATTGCTGTATCTGTATTTCTATATATGTCTAAATAGCTAACTGGAAGTCTGTAAAAATAAATATAAAGGTTTATCTAGAGATTTTATCATGGTGTGTACAGATAAATATGTATGAATTGACATGAAACTGTATGATTAGATATATCTGTGTAGCTAGATATAAGTCTGAAGTGGTAGATATACAAGTATCGATGTAAAAAAAGAACCTTTCATAGATATAAATATGAAGGGCTAGAGAGGTCTCTATGACTAGGTCTGTTAGGTTATATATAAGAGTTTATATAGCTAGATTTATCTGTGAACTGATAAATATAAATATTTATGGGTAGATATGTGTATTTATAGCAAACTATAAGAGAGTGTAGCTGGCCAAGTGGAAAACGGCACGTTAAGCTACAATTGAACGTGAGCTCAAGTCTGCCCATCCGAGAAAGATTGCTCGCTCGCCTTTGATGATTCCCCTAATGGCTTGGGATTTTAAACTTTGAGCTTTCTTTTCTTAATAACATAACCGATGTTCTCCGATTCCTTTTATAAAGATCCTCAGAAGTTGGGATTTCAATCTAAGAAAGAAGAGGGAGATTGTAAAGTGTTTATAAAATACCATTCTAAGGAAATGTATGGAAGAGATTTATGTCTCATTTCTTATTTTTAAAATCAAACTTCTCTCAAACTCTCATTTGCGATCGTAATTGAGGGAAATTCCGAACTCTAGAATTTCAAAGCGTTCGGAGGCGATCTGTTTAATTGCCACTGGCATTACCCCCAATTTAGTGCCAAATAAAATTGAAACGCCTCTCCAATTATGGCTTACATTCTGAAACCTGGAGCCTCGATGCTAAACCTGAATGTTCTGCCTAACTTGGAGTGCCTGGCGGCAAAAACTGCGGTAGCAGTAGTTGCGGCCTTGATTTCCAGTACTTTTTACCGCATTTTTTACCTCAGTTACTTACATGCTCCTTGTACCAGTCTCCATAATCCAAACTACGAATAATAGCAACATTTCAAAGTCGTTTTAAATCCAACTGTTCGCTCGTAAAGAAATGCCAGTCATTCGATATGGAGAGCTGCCACCTAACTGATACAATCCAATAGACATACAAATATTGGTCCAAAATATTCAGGATTATTTGTCTGCTATTGTTAACCAAATTAAATCTAATTTCTTCTATGCGACCTCGCGCGCTTTTCAGATTTTGACAAGTTTACGGTTTACAAGTTGAGAAGGTTACAACGATCCATTTCGAATTATAGCGTCGAGGTGCCTACAACTTTATTCACGAAAACGTAATGACGCACATACGTTTAAAAATGTATTTATATAAAGAATATAAAGACGTTAAACTTGGAAGTACTTCCGAACGTCAGTTATTTATTCCAAGAAATTACTTAGATATATATATAAACACTCATTTAACAAATAAGGCGCACGGTATAAATTTAGACTATTGGAAATAGGTATATTATTTGAAAGTTTAAAATTTATTGTTCTCTCTTAAATATCGAATATACCATAATGGCAAAGTTTAGCTGTAAGTCCTAGAGGCAATATACAGGAACGTTGCCATAGAACAAGCCAATAAGATGTTCGCGAGAGCTAGCTTCGAAACAATGTACCTGTACGATACCATGGAACATGTTACCAAGGTATTCGCAAGAGTTGTCTTGGAAGCAATGTACAGGCACGGTGCTATAGAACGGGCCGCCAAGGTGCTCGCGGCTCCTGGTACATGCCTGCCAATCGAAGCGTGTCCTTCAGCACCCCACTATCATTCATAGCGGCGGCTCCACAGAGCTCACGCCAAGTTTCAATCCGGCCCAGCTAACTTTGAGCCCTCCACACCTCAGAATCATTTGATCGCTATTAATTATGAAGTTTCATTACTTAGGCTCATCCCCCAGCTTGAGATCCCAGTGATTCACAAATCTGCCATTTTACCACGGGGTTCAATATAAAATTATACTTTTAAAATATTGGTATGGGTATTGTTTAGAAATATAAAATATTTATCTATGGAAAGTGAAACTTAGCTCGAATTAAAAAAGAAAACAACTTCATTCTGTCCAGCCAGACTAGATCCTTGTATTTATTTGTGCTAAAATATGTGTTTCAATTGTGGTAAAAGAAAATATCAGGTTTCAAATATCTCTCCCTCTCTGAATCCTTCTATTCATTTGAATTCAGCTGCCAAAAACCCGATGATTACCGTCAGGTAGTTTAATCCCCTCCACTGACACCAGCGCTCTTCGCGTAGAAAACTACGACGTGTTTGTAACTGAGAACTTCTTAGTTGAACGAGTGCTAACTCACTCCAAATATTTATTGAATAATTAAAAATCAATGAATTGAAAATAAATCCCCCATAAATATTATACTCGTGGCAAGAGCGTGATTATTGCAATCGAAATATACAGGTAGTGTTTTTTAAAAGATCAATTATATATTTTTTATACTTTTAAATAACCCTTTATAGTAAAATGTTGAAGTTAAGTTTCGCTCGATATGTGTGTGAGATCCATTCGCCACGCGCCGCCTAACGCCCTAAGCACAGCGATTCATCCATTCCCAGTCCGTAGTTAGGAGGGAGCCAGTCCTAAATTCCGAAATTTTTCTCCCCGTCCAACTGAAATGCTAATCGCCGCAAATCATTGTTGCCAGGGAGAACAGTTTAGTACTTACGTGCTATAACGTATAGCGAATTTTCAAATAAAATCGAAAAAATAATTATAAAGAGGAGAAAAAGAGTGCCAAGAGTTTGTATCCATATCATTTAAAACATAAAAATACATTATCCATCCATCTTTAGATATAGCCATAAGAAAGGTATAGGCTCCTCAATGTCTTCCACGTGAACCTAAGGTTTTGGAGTACGAGACACTGTCCATGAAACGACGCTGCACCAGTTGGTGATATGCCAAGTGGTGGAATGCTTCCTTGAGGTCATGTACTCGTCGTCTCTAGGTTCACCCAATTGGCAAAGCTCCTGGCCTCTTATTGGAGAACTTCCCACTGGGCGCGAGTGGAGTTTGAATGGTGGCCACGTTATTGATGCTGAGGTTCGTTCATCTCTTTCAACATTCCCCTTCATGTGAACGATCAATGTTTTCAACATTTTTCTGATTCATATTTTCTAAGCATTTATATAAACCTTTCAACAATTCAAACATTAAGAAGTATTGGAGAACTAACTGTTTATATTACGATGCACTAGCGCGCCATCTGTTATCAAATTACAAAACTATTTTAGAGGCGTAATATTCTTTTTAAAATAAAACAATTTCTACTGTCCTTACTGCAATGGAAAAATTAAAGGGAGGGCCTGGCTCATCACCACTGATGAGCCAGGCCCTCCCTTTAATTTTTCCATTGCAGTAAGGACAGTAGAAATTGTTTTATTTTAAAAAGAATATTATGCCTCTAAAATAATTTTGTAATTTGATAACTGTTTATATGTATAATCTTTATAGAAGTGCAATATATGAATTAAATAATTTATTTTGGAGGACCAAAATAATAAATATGCATATTTATATACTTGCTATATATTCAGTTTTTACGAATGGTGCACGCGAAGAAATACATTGTTATTATACTCAGTTTTAATGTTTAGAATATTGATCTATGGGATTTAACTAAGTAATCGATAATACAAAATATGGGAGGTTTTTATAAGAGGTATAAATTCGTATCATAATGTTTAACCATAGATATATTGAGGTTTAAAAGAAAATAAAGCTTAAAAAACTAGATAATCAATGTGAATGTCAAAACAAAACCAAGTGTCCTGATATCCAAACATTTAGCTGTGAACTACGGATTTTAACATTCGTAGGGAGTAGAATCTTATAGGCTTCCACTCATTTCTTCGGATAATTGAGCCACGAGATCTAGATTGGTCATCTGTAGATAACAGATTCCGGGCGAGCGAAGTTTGCCGGCTCCAGTCGATACCTTTCGGCGATGGCCCGACCGAGTCGATGATAGGCTCGAACGGTTGCTTTTGTCACCCTTTATTTGACACATTTTGGAGCACATGTTTTTCTTTTGACGTCAAACTTGAGTTAAATTTTTGCAATATTGACTAAAGGAATAGCTTTATATACATAAGCAGAAGAAAGATAGAAAATGTATATTTAGAGAAGCTAAAGATCCACGAATTAAAGTACCGTCTACCAAAGCGTATTTTAATACCTGCTATATAAAAAAGCTAAAGATATTTTGATATGGATAATTGTGAAAACTTTGCAGTGACTTCAAACTCTATTTTATAATGGCTGCTTTAGAAAATTTCAAAGAATATTCAATTTGAAACGCTCAGAATATGTTTTGATGCCCTCAGAATGACCTCTATAAAAATGGTTTCGATCACGTGATCCATTCCCAGGGAGGTCTCTATCTCCCTCTATAACCGGCCTCGGGGATGTGGAGATCTCAGTGGGACGAGGCGACCTCTTAGGACCAATTTTAAAATAGCTCGAATTCGGAGATATTTTGGGCGGTAACCCCTTGCTTCCTCGGGTCGTTCAAGGCTGCACCTCGCTCTACCCATCCTATCCAAGCCCAAGGCCCAAAATAAAATATTTCCACCGATAGATTTCAGTCGCCTTTTTAATCTGCCTGCTGATTGCAGCGCACTAATGAACGGATATCCGGTGTCAGACTCCCAACTCGACATGGCGTCTTCTGGCCGCGCTGCATTCCAACCTAGACACTCACCGTACATTCGGTCAACTACGGAACATACCAATCATAAGCATTATATTGAATGTTTCTCCAAGTTTTTCGCACTGGTTGGCATTGACAACGGTAATCGCCAATTTCTCATTTCGCGAAATGGCAATTGTATTTTCATTGCCCGGTAGAATGATAAATATACGTCTTTAAAATGCAAAACAAGAAGGCCATCCAGCTTGAGCGACCTTGGCAAGTAAAGAGTTTGAAAAGTTATGTTAATTATGTGTTGTTAAGGGCATTGAAGGTCAGGAAGTTGTGTATGATGTGAAAACTTTCACAGTGAAATGGAAATGATTCATTGTGGCTACAGCATCATGAAGTTATATCATCCATGCATAGCACGTCAATATTAGACTCGGTAATTCCCACCAATAATTGCTTCTTTTGTGTCAAAGAGAATTTCAAAGTTTCCCGGTTCTATTTAAAAATTAAAGCCTACTCATCTTTAGACAGCACGCGGATAGAAACTGTTCGAGGTAGCAGTTTATGTGACGGAGACTCTGAATATATTAAATTTTCTTTAGTAACTTAATGTTCAATGATTTCTATCTGTTTATTCATTAAAATCAGAGCTTCGTACTTATTTATTTTATAAATAAGTTTGAGATACGCTTCTGTGTGCCGGAAAAATTCTCATTGTCCAACAAAACCTTCATGTAGATAAAAGTCTCCGTGTACCAAACATTTCCCCGTATAATAACAAAGTCTCCAAAGCCTTATTGTAATTTTAAAAATCCAATTAAGGGCAAAGCCTCATTGTTACAACAAAGTCTCCATATACCAACAAACATCCACGATGAACAAAGTGTCTATGTACCAGCAAAAATTTCCATGCACCAAAAGGTATTTATGCATCAACAAAGACTTCATATACTAACAAAGTTTCTATGTAACAATGAAGTCTTTATGCATAAACAGAGTCTTCATAAGCCAAAAAAGCTCTTCTATAACACAATAAAGTTCTCATATAACAAATATATATAAGTATTTATATTGCAATAAGGTCCTCTCCTATCACTAACAAAGTCCCGATGCATCAACAAAGAGTCTAAATAGAAGCAATGTCCGCATGAACTAACACATTACCGTTTCCCAACAAATATCTGACCTACTAACTAAGTCTTCACTGAGCAACAAAGTTTTTACCTGCCGAAATTCCAATGTGTAGACAAAGTCCTCGAACATCAACAAAGGCTGCAAATACGCTGAAAAATCTCTCATATAATAACAAGGTTCTCGCGTTCAAGTAGTCAGGTCCCAGTCAATCTCCACATGTCCCAGTCAACCATGCTCCCCACGTGCCGACAAAGTCCAGTCAGTGCTCCCAAGTGATCAAGCGCGATGTTCCATCGATCTGTCCTCCATCGATTGACGCCATGTGGTTCCCCACTCCAGGGTGGCGGCCACGAACTATCGGTCATTTACGTACCGATACACACCGATACAAACCATGGCCAATTGATTGAGCCTTATATATGGAAATATATTTCAATGATAGATAAATAGAAAAGTATCCTCCTGGTTGAATCGTGGAACTCGGGGATCTCTGAAACCTTTCTCTTACATTCAATATCAAAAATTAAAAATATATATATTTTTCGCAGTGAGAGTATCTTTTTTTTTATACCTCTCAAATGCCAGCTTTCAAGTGAAAATCGCTCTTCTAATAGCTTAAATCAAGGAACATAGGATCCATGTGTAGGCCCGTAGCGTGGAAGCAGTCAGTATCAAATTGAGAACCATCAGGCAGAACAATTGAGCAATAGGAATCTATTAGAGGCTGAAGTTCCACTTCTATGGTTACAATTTTCCTAACCATTGTGGCATGTAGCATTCAATTATCACCAATTTCTCTCATTAAATAATTATTTCTTTTGAAATGTATTAATTTTCCTATATATATATACGTTATGAATAATTTGTTGTTGTTAGATAAGGGGTTGATAAGACAAAGGATCGATAAGATAAAGGGTTGAGGTGCAATCGTGATAAGAAAAAGATAATTATTTACCGTCAAGTAGCTTTTATTTTCAATTACTTGAGGAAAGATTACACATTAGTTATTTTCACATTATATAGAATTTATAAGGTTAATCCTATATTAGTGATTTAAAAGGATTGATATGTTAACTACGCATATTTACAATAAAACTATACAACAAAAACTGAAAGTCTTTCTAAAAAACGATGATAACAAAGTAAAATTATCAATGAATATAAAATGAAATATATATTTTTTAAATATAGAAATATTTGAGTTTTTAGATTATATAATATATATATGACATAAAGTTTCGGGAGGATGATTTTTATAAATATACACCTCTCTTTTTAAAATTTTAATGGGTTTTTAAAAGGGGTGGTGTCTTATATACATATTCATGGGAGGCTCTTTAATTTCGCTGGTAGTCTGTTTTTTTTAAGAACACTGAGGCAATTTTGTTCACACTTGGTTATCTCATGTGTTTTCAATAAAGGTCACTGTGTATCAAATATATTTCAGATTTATTGTCTGAATCCCGGTGTATATTTCAACACTTTTTAATTATCGAATTAGCTAAATAAATCCCTTCATTTAAACTAATCATCAAAAAAATGCAAATTTATTTTTCAGGGGTTTTAGCTTGCTAAACTGATACTATATTAAAAATGAAAAATCTAAAATTATTTTAAAATTATTATAATTTATTACATTATATATAAGGGGAGGGGCAAAAATTCTAAAGATCTCCTAGAATTTACCTAATTGTAATATTCAAATGAGGTGAATATTTGATAATATTTTAAATGGTATGGGTTTTTAAACTATTAATTTTGAAATGATAAAATCTCTTTCTTTTGTATTTGACCTTATATATAACCTTAAATGAACATTGAAATAAAGTAGCTTCTCTCAATCTCAATCTCTTTCTCTCTCAACAAAATTATTTTCCAGATTATAATAGTTTAAAATGATTTGCAATAAATATCTTACTTATTACCAGTTGCAAACAAGACACGCTATATCCGATCTGGATAATTGCGCGTGAAACTATTTACAATAATTCATATTGTAGCAGAGTAGGTAACAGAATTATCAAAAATAAAATAAACAATTATTAAAAGAGCATTGAATAAACATATACATTAAACAAATAAACAACAACATAAGCAGATAGAAGAAACCGCAAGGTAGTTATTTACAGTATGTTAAGCAATGATGGAAGTTGATTTAATGAAGTTATCTGTAATAATTAGTATCGTGGAGAGAGAAAGTTGATCAAGTTGAGATATTTACAATGAGTTATATTCTATTAAATATCTTCGTTATATCCTTAACTGGCAAGCTTTCGAGACTTGCAACTGGCCAATCATTTAATTGCAGACTCGTAGTGTTTGAATTTTTAATTTTTTGTGCTGATTTATTTGTATTGGTAGAGCTTTCTTTTTAAATTCTATTTAGTAGAATAATTTAAAACACTGGGGAGTGTTAAAACTTATAAAAAATATTTTTTAAAAAGTCGGTGGCCGGCAGTATAACCTGTCGTTTTCCGACAGCCATGAACCGGGATCAAATCCCGCATTGTACACTTTTTTTATATGTGAAGAGAACCTGTTCATATGATTCATTGTTTTTTTTTCTTATCCCTAGCAAAGGGGGTACAGGCCATGATAATCATTGTGGGTAGAGGTAGGCGACTATTTTACTGTAAGTGCACCACATGTCTACACATGTGAAAAGCAGTTCGACTTGGCACTTACAAATGTGCTTTGTTTGGTTACTTGCACTCGCTGGTGGGGTTGGACTTTTCAAGAATCGAGGGCCATTGGAGCATTTTTTTTTAAAGAAAAAAATGCCCAATGCGGGAATCGAACCCGCGTCGTAGCGGTCGAAAACCAACGGTTTAGACTATCCTTCCACCGACCTCCTTATTATTCAAATTAAAATTATTCTTTGTAAATAACATAAGCTAGGTTGTTCTTTTTGAGCAGTACCTAATGAAGTTATTTTGGAAAACTTATAAAAATATTTTATAAACTCAGTAATTCTTAGAGAGGTCTGTGAAAAGGTTTGTTGATAAGTTGGAGGTGTGATATTCTATTTCCTGAATATGCCAAACAATGTTTTCCTTTCAATATTCTCAAAGCAGGACCGCAATCAATGGGGAAATATATGTTTGATTAGAGTTTAAACTCTGGTTGAGCTAACAATTAAAAGGTCTCCTCTATATATATATATATCATATATGTTGAATTTAGATGACGAGTGGTTAAATCCATCGATTATCGACAGCCATGAACCGGAATCGAATCCCGTATTGGACACTTTTTTCTGTGAAGAACCTGTTCATATTGTAACGTTTTATTTTTGCTTTTAACTTTTAAAGAAATGTTTTATTTTAAAGCCTTATCTAATTTGTTTGTTTGTTTTAAATAAATAGGCAAATTTACCACGTTGTTGTTCTTTTGTTTATTAATTGATCTCTCTTTTAATGATGATAAAAGTTATTGATTACATATTAAAAATCAATGAAAAATTAATTACAAAATTATTTACAAAATTCAGAAACGTGTCATATCCCTCGGCTTGAAGGATTTATTTTCGCAAAATAAATGGTTTCAATTGTGACACATGAACTTTAACCAAGGAGGAATCATCTTTCAATAATTCACACGTAACACTAGATATGATTCTTGTTATTTGAAAAGGACCTTCATACTTTGGGGATGTTTTGACCATACTTGGATCATTACTAGGTATTTTACGAAGGACCAGATCACCAACTTTGAATGACGACTGCGGATGTTTTGCATCGTGTCGTGCTTTCCACTTTTCTCTATGCTTTGCGCTATTTTCTATTGCTTTCTTCCTTGCATTTTCTATGGTAAAATGGGGTGATTCAGAAAATTCTGGTATTGCACAATCACCAAAAAGTAGGAAATTTGGAGAAAACCCAGTGACATCATGGGGTGTGCTATTATAATCTTTCACAATTTTGGAAAGTAATGATGACCATTTTAGTCTTGGATTCTCTTGAAGGTTTGTTCTTAATTTGGTGAGTATAGTGTCATTCATCTTTTCACACAGTCCATTACTCTGAGGATGATATGGCGTCGAATAGGTGTGTTGAATTTGATGATCATTCAAAAACTTGTTAAATTCTTTTGATGTAAAATTCTTTCCGTTGTCGGTTAAAATACATTTGATTTGGGGAACAGTTTTGTTGATTTTGTCTAAACATTGAATTACTGCTTGAGAAGTGTTGGTGACAGTAGGGAAAGCCCAAACAAATCTTGTTAGGTGGTCAATTATTACTTGAATGTATTTGTGCTTGGTTTCATTTGCTGCAGAGCCTAGCACAATAGTATCCATTGATATTAATTCCAGTGGTTTCAGATCAGAGTTTGGTGCAACATATTCTCCAATAAATGGTTTATGACTGCATTTAGTTATTTGACATATTTTACATGAACGAACATAGTCTTTGATGCATCTGATAGCATTCGGCCACCAATAAAATGGTGTTATCAATCTTACTGTCTTGTTAATTGAGGGGTGAGAATGATTATCGTGGTATTCTTTGAGAATTTCTTCTTGGAATGATTCTGGAACAACTGTTTTTAGAACTCCATTATTTTTATTTATTTATGCTTATGAGGTGATACAGCAACATCTTTACAATTAGAGAGGAGACAAAATGTACCAAATCTAGAAAAAAGAAGTGAGGACATATCGGTCATTAAAGTCTGAGAGGCAAGGCCTTCAGCCAGTTCAGGGCTTCCGGGGTGACAGAGTGGAGATTGGAGATTCCTCCATTGAATTTGTACAGCGGGCAGTCGTCTAGTATATGGGACATTGATTGTGGGACGTTGCAGGCACAATATTATGTTTCACCATAATAAGATCTCGATGAATATGAGAGTTCTTTACAAAACTGAGATCCGCTTTTTGTTGGTGTAGTCGAAGAGTGGGGATTGATATATGAAGTGACACTGGTGATCTTGACAATGCATCAACATGCGTTTGCTTTGATCCTGATCTGTGAACTATTTTCATTGACTTGGTTGATAATTCAATTATCCATCGGATATATTTTGCCTTTGGTTTCTTTACGTTGAAGAGCCATTCCAAAGCCGAATGATCTGTAATGACTTCAAATGTATTGTTCTCAAGATAAACTTCAAAGTATTCAACTGATTGAACTACAGCAAAGCATTCCATCTCAAATGCAGAATAGTTCTGTTGATGTGGTAGAAGTTTTCTTGAATAATAGGAAATTACATGTTCTTGATTATCATTTCCAATTTGAGCTAAAATAGCACCAATTCCCAGTTTAGATGCATCTGTATAAAGCTTACATGGTAATGAAGGATCATATGTAGAAAGAACTGGATCTGTGGATAAATGAGACTTTAGTTCCTGAAATGATTTGTTAACTTCAGTAGTCCATTTGAATAACTTATTTTTTCTTGTGAGGCTTGTTAAAGGATCTGCAATTTCACTAAATTTAGGAATAAATTTCCTGTAGTAACTTGCTAAACCCAAAAACTGCCTTACTTGCTTCACTGTTTTAGGTTGAGGGAACTCATTTATTGCCTTTGTTTTTTCAGGGTCAGGTTTAATCTTGTTGTGTTCTATGATATGACCTAAATATCTTATTTCTTGTTTTGCAAAGGAGCATTTCTTCAACTTGAGTTTGATATTGTTTTCTTTAAGCTTGTCAAATATTTTCTTCATGAGTTCAATATGATCTTTAAAAGTACTGCTGTAAATTAGAATATCATCTTGATAATTACAAACACCGTTCCAAAGAAGATTTCCAATAATATGCTGAATTATTCGCTGAAAAGTACTTGGAGCATTTTTCAAGCCAAATGGCATAACCAAAAATTCATAATGCCCGTCATTTGTAATGAAAGCAGTTTTCTCAACAGAGTCTGGATGCATTTCAACATGCCAATAGCCCCATGCTATGTCAAGTGTTGTGAAGTATTTCGCATTATGTAAGCGATCAAACATATCTTGGATGTATGGAAGAGGCTGCTTGTCATCAATTGTAATTGCATTCAGTTTTCGGTAATCTATGCACATCCTTTGTGAACCATCCTTTTTAGAGACCAACACTACGGGGAAGGCCCAAGGTGACTGAGATTCTCTTATTAGTCCCTTTTTACTCAATTCTTCAACTTGTCTTTTTATTTCATCATATTCGGCAAGTGGTCTTCTATATGGTCTACAACTGATGGGTGGATGTTCAATTGTATGGATCTTGTGTTGAACAGCAATCCTTCCGATGTCAGTTTCATGCTGGCTGAACAATGCTTGATTTTCTTTAAGTAATTGATTAAGCTCTTTTTGCTGAACAGATGGAAGATGCGTTTCAGGAGATATATAAAAACATTCATTTCCTTTAACATACACCGCTTTGTCTTTTGTGTCAATTATTAATCCAATTTTTCCTGCTACATCAAGTCCAATAAGCAATGGATAGCTAAAGTTTTTCACTACATGAAGCTTACACCTGACAAGTTTAGAATGGATTTTCAAAAATACTTCTACTGATCCTAAAGTATATGCAAAACTATCTACTTGTTTAATTTTGATTCTATCATTTACATTCAATTTTAACTTATGTTGTTTTAAAAGCGAACAGCTCATTAATGAAATAGTTGACCCGGTATCAATAAAAGATGAAACTGGAATATTATTAAGTAAAACTTCAACATTAACAAATCTATAAGGAAAATTGGTATTTGCTATGCAAAGTGTTCGGCTATGCAAAGTGAATCAGCTATGGTTTGTTTAACATCTGTGGTGATATTAGTTGCTTGGTGTTTAAGCTTGTCTTTATAATTAGGATCATAATCTTTGCAATCACTTATCCAATGTTTAAAATACAATCCTTTTTTCTTACAAATAGGACACCAATATGGGCAATTTTTTGAGATTGTAGGTGTAGTTATATTAAAAACCTTGGTTTTACTTCTCTGTTGTTGCCTTATTTGATTATTGTTTTGTTCAATTTCCACGGCAATCTGCATCCAATGTGATGGATCTTTAGGCTGGGCTGTTACGAGATAATTTTTCCAATCTAATGGCAATCCATCCGTTAACATTTTTAGCTTCTCGACATTATTGAGGCTTGTTTGATTTAATAATCTAATTTTATCTCTAAAATAATCTTCCACAGTTTCTTCTCTTTTAAGTCTTCTTTTTGATGCTGCAACTATAGGGCTTTCAACTTTATAACCAAAGCGCTGAATTAATTTGAGTTTAACAGTATCCCATTTTTTAATGGATGCGTTGCTCAATATTTCATCAGCAAACCATTCTAAAGCATCTTTTGATAAATAATAAATTAGACTATTGATTCTATCAACTTCATCTAGTTTATTAGTTTCCAATTCATATAGTTTAAGCCATGATTCAGGCCGAATTGAACCTTTATCACCGCTAAATTTCTCTAATTTGTTTACATTAGCTGCCATTGTACTTACTTTTTCTTTCGTCGAAGCCTTTTTTGATTTATATTTTAATCCTTTCGTAGCTGCGCCAAATATTTTATGTAACGTTTTATTTTTGCTTTTAACTTTTAAAGAAATGTTTTATTTTAAAGCCTTATCTAATTTGTTTGTTTGTTTTAAATAAATAGGCAAATTTACCACGTTGTTGTTCTTTTGTTTATTAATTGATCTCTCTTTTAATGATGATAAAAGTTATTGATTACATATTAAAAATCAATGAAAAATTAATTACAAAATTATTTACAAAATTCAGAAACGTGTCAATATTTATCATGTAAATAACATTATCCAAGTTGCCCTTTATGAGCGGTACCTAAAAAAGTAATTTTGGAACAGGAGAGTTGAATTAAATCTTGTTGAAAACAATTTGGAACTCTGAGATTTGGTTCTATATTTATTTATTAAGTTTTTAAAATAATAATAAAGTTAGAAGAGACTCCCAAGACCACAAAAAAAAAACACATATGCAAAATAATAAACCAAACACAACAAACAGGATTTTTGAGTAGTGTTTTTCAATAAAAACGTTTCCACTTAGCTATTATGAATTTCTGTGATTTTTAGATAATTTTTATTTTGACATTTCAAAATATTTTATTGACTCCTAGTCGATTTTTACAGAATCACATACACACACACACAAATGAGAAATATAAACAATGATGATAAATGATAATTTAAAGTTTGTTGATAAAATGTATACAGTTGTTTTCAGGAAAAGAGGCTCTTCTACTATGAGTGTTCTCCTCCAGACAAGGACAACCCGAATTGCTCTCAGTTCAATATAAAGATGGACCTTATATATGCAACGCTTGGCAGACGCCAGGACGGTCTGTGAAATTAGAGATTCAACCAAACATAATATTTTTTTAATTATGGCAAATACGGGATATACCATGTTGATAAATGTATTGATTTCCATAAGTTTTTTTAAACCTTTCCCGGTGGGTTATTTATAGAGAAGAGAGAGAGAGAATTTTTACCATCAGAATATATCACTTTAGTAAAAATATAAAATATATAAAATAACTTTTAATTCAAATATTTCCCAATCGAATTATTCAGAGAGTTATATAGAGAGAGATTCTAAGAGGGACTCTGCCGATCCGAGAATGTAGGAATCTAGAGCCGATAGAGATTGTATGTTGGGATCCATAGGCTTCTCTTGCTGGGTTTCCCTAAAGGTTTCTCACGGCTTACCTACACAAGACCACCTCGTTAAAAAAGGTATCACGTCTCTAAACCATTCATTTTACATGTCCTTATAAGCTAGTTTTATTTTCCAATTTAAATAATGAAATCTCGAGTCTGATCTTTACCTAACGTCTTAGTTTTTATTGTCTCTCGCTGCTTTAGAGAGCTTCGCTCGTAAAAAAACCCGCGCATTTAAAATTCTGGCTCGCTAATTAAATCCACAATAAATATTTAACTCCAATAAATTTAGCCGCGTTGAAAAAGTGGAGCAAACCTCCACAAAAACTTGTAAATCTAACATGGAGTTAAATAACCAACTCTCTGGCGTAGGGAACGGAATAAAATAAATATTTTCTCGTTGATTAACTCGGGGCAAATTTTAATTTTTATTTTGTAAGCCATGTATGGTTCATTGAGCCAACGTTATTAGTTTTGTAAAAATTTGTGGGATAATCCAATTTGGTTCGTTATTCTGTCAAGAAATTGTATTTGCCGGCTGGGCCTACAAATAATTGTATTTTCCCTCTTAACTTTTTTACCCGCGAACTACTTTCCTCTTTTAATTCTGCTCTATAGAAAAACTTTCATCTGTCTGGATGAGATATTTGTTTTATTAATCTTCTCGAGTGGTCAGTACTCCTCTATATTCTGCAATTACATTCTATTTACTCTCTGCTTACTAAAGAAAAAACAAATCGTTGTGCTTAGAGAGCTTAGTTTTCTTGGAAAATTGCCTAATAAATCATTTTACTTAAACAAAGGTTACACCTTGGTGAAATTTTTCGAGCCTAGACTTTTTCTCATTAATGAATACACGGTAAGATATGAATTTGAAAAAAAAAATTAGTAGAAGAGCATTTCGTTGTTTCCACAGTGCCAGATTGTTTTACAAGCTGCCGGGAAGACAACAAAGAAAACTGCAGTTGGTCAACCACGGAGAAAAATCGTCGTGGAGGAGTACCGAGACCTTGAGCCGGCTGTCACGCGCGAGCTGCCATTGAAAGCCGCGCTGCAGCCTTGGCTTTGAAACTCAAGTTCAGCCAGAGATCGCGTCTTTAAAACTCAAGTTCAGACAGAGAGAGCGCGGTTTCTAAAATAAAGTTCTCACAGAGATCGTGGCTTTAAAATTCAGACAGAGCGTGACTTTAAAACTCACAATTTCAGACAAAGTGCGCGACTTTAAAACTCAGGTTCAGACAGAACGCTGCTTTTAAACTCAAGTTCAGACAGAGCGCGGCTTTGAAAATAAAGTTCTGACAGAGATCGCGGCTTTAAAATTCAGACAGAGCGCAGCTTTGAAACTTAAGTTCTTACAGAGAGCGCGGCTTTGAAACTCAAGTTCAGCCAGAGATCGCGGCTTTAAAACTCAAGTTCATACAGAGCGCGGCTTTGAAAATAAAGTTCTGATAGAGATCGCGGCTTTAAAATTCAGACAGAGCGCGACTTTAAAACTCACAATTTCGGACAAAGAGTGCGAATTTAAAATTCAAGTTGAGTCAGAGCGCGGCTTTAAAACTCAAGTTTAACAGAACGCGGTTTTGAAAATTTGACGTCGCGTGAGGCTGTGAATAAAGTCATATGTGAAACATATGCTCAACGAGAGGTACATTTTGAACAGCCAGGTCGCTCGTCCAGGAAGAGTTGAAAACTCAAGTACGTCATCTCAAGAACAGCGTAAAACCCGAATTCTAAGCTTAGAAGCAGTTCGACAAATGAAAAGTATTTTGAATGCCTTTTACAATTTTCATTTATCGCGAATAGAAAAATCACACTCTTCTATTAAGATATTATTACAAATACATTTAAGATGTAAATTTTGATATTGATCTAGCATATATTTTGACGGAAGAAACGAAATTTATTTTTTACAAATAAATTCATTAATATTGAGTATTTTCAATTTGGATTTTCATTTAAGATTATTTAAGAATTTCTTAATTCCCTAGCATCTATAAAAATGAAAATGTTAATACCAAATTCTGGCTATATCATCCTCAATTATGATGTGAATTTTGGATAGAATATAATATAAAATTTTATTTGATATGTACAATATTAAAATATATAATAGAAATTATAAACACATTTTTAAAATAAAAACGATACAAATCTTTAAAAAATATATATTTGGCCGTTTCTTTGAAAAGGAGATTGAAAGATTTCTATCATTGAAATCCTTAATCTATTTTTTACTATGTATTCTATCATTATAGTATCGGTATAAAAAGAAAACAGCCCAATGCAATATTATATCGGTAGATTAAACTGGCGAAACCGCTGGGAGGGTTCACCACTGATGAGCTAGGCCCTCTCATTATTTTAGCATTGCAGTAAGGGCAGTAGAAATTTGTATTACTTAAAAAATAAACATACACGCCAAAAATAAGTTCAAATTTCTTATATTTGTTCACGTTAAAGTATAGTTGATTTGAATAATACCAGCACGATATTGTACAAATTGGCCGAGAATAGATGTTTTAGCATTTGGACAATAATCCAAGACAAAGGAGCTCTTCTCAAAGCTCTCTCGCTCCTCTAAACCGACATCAACGGCAACTCTGCAGTACGTCGCAGGGATCACGCAATATGGCTGCATCGTGGCGTTTTGAAGCCGACCTTGATCTGGCCTGTGATAGATTTCTCCTGGAACTCTTTCCAGGGTTTGGAGCCTTCTTGCGGGAGACATCTCGCTTTAAAATTGGCCAGCTTCCAATCTGCTGATAGCTTTCCATCTCAATTGATTCTGTAGGCCATCATCTCAAGCTATGCAATTAAAATATTACTTTTAAAAGTGCTCCTTCCTCACAAATAATGGTTGAGTGCTTCCTTTAAGAGCGCGGATCTCCTATAGATCGCTCTACTTGCTTAAAAAGATTTTAAGTGAATAGAAGAAAGGGAGAGAATACCATTAAAATAGTAACGTGACATTAATAGGCTCAACCTCCAAACGTATATTTAAAAAATGGAAAGTTTTTCAAATTTCATAAAAAATAAGCAAATTCGCCATTTTACACTATATTTAATTTTATACATAAATATCCTAATTAATTCTAATTATATGGACATTTTAAAGTTGTCTTTTGTTTAATCAGAATTTATATATTAAATCTTATAATGAGTGAAAAAATATATTTCTATTTTGTGTCTATGTGAAATATAAAGTTTTTGTGTTTTCCATTATTTATATTTTTACATGAATTGTAACATTTTCAATGGTTTATCATCATATAATGATAGAGACGTTCCCGATAAAATTGTCGTAGTTGAATGCGGCTTGTTTCAGCTTTATCTGCAATTGACTTACCATAATTCCTCAAGGTGCTATCGGATTTTGAAATCACATAGGTTAGTCATGTTCACATTGGTGGGTCAAACTCAAATGTTGTTCAATTAAATGTCATCAGAAAGCCTCTATACTTCCAACTCATCCGAACAGGTCTTTTTTAACCCATATTACTTGTTATGATCGCATAGTTTTATCTCCCAACATATCCTCGATCCTATGTTATAAAAATTCACTCTCGCGATGTACTGGTAGGTCTCGCTGCCGCGCGAGAACAACAGAATATGGGAAGTAACACCAGGAACTGGGTTGCTACCCCAAGGCCGCCCGCCTCTCAAGGCCGCTCACGTGACCGGTTAAATAATCGGCTCGTGACGTTGGTGCGACCCCCGCCCTCTTCCATACTCTGTTCTACCTGCAGCGACCACCCTCGCACGCACTCCTCAACATTTGGGTCGTCTAGGTTAGCTGCATTCTCTCTGTCCTAGCAAATGTTGGAGCTTTATTCAGTTAATCAGTTCTATTGCGACAATTGCTTCTCCTCTCTGTTCTGTTTGAGATATGTCTGACCTTGTCTCTTGTCAAACTTACAATATGAACAGAGTTCTTCAAGGATAGCGCAGCCAGACCCTTTTCAACACAATAACCTATACCAATTTATATATCTTGAGTCTATTTATATCTTCTAAAAGTTTAGAAAAGCATCTGGTTGGTAAAAATTAATCGTTTTGAATGATATATAGAACTTTGAAATAGCTCAGATAGAAATACAGTCGAACCTCGATAAAAACCACATAACCTGGGACCCAAGATTTTACGCGGCTATAACCCCATTGTTAAAATATTAGCTTAAAGCCTGGGACCTCAGAATTAGGATATTATAACCAAGTTGCTTTCTTGAAAATAAAGATACTTCGGCCAGTAAATCTTTTTATTACCTCGACGTTTCGACCAAAAACTTTTGTCCTCGTCAAGAGCAAAGGAGCAAAAGATGTACTGGTCGAAGTATCTTTATTTTCAAGAAATATGAATGCCGGCCAGGCAGCCTCAATATTTAAGATAACCAAGTTGCTGTTGTAACGAGGTTCTACTGTAAATTGCTCAAAGTTCCAAGATATAAAACGTTAGAACTTTTGTCGCCTATATGCTATAATTCTAAAAATAGGTTAAAGAAGATTATGAGGCCAAACGATAATATTTGATAGTTCCTTTATTTTTGATATATCACTAATGAAATAAATAAAATAAAATTGTATATTTTGAGTTCAAGAAAATGTTTGAACTTTCATTACTGATACACTGCTAATCCTCGAAATCGGCTTGATCAAGGATAAAATGGCGGTAGCATTTAACAGAATATTCGCGTTTATTTACCGATACACTAGATACTTGTGGTTCAATTTAAAGTTCCGAAAATGAAATATATAGAAATTTCTTTATTCTATTAATACACAAAGTATATTACTTTATACAAAGTCTCAAGATTCCAAATTCTAATATATAATAAGCTAGTACTTACAGTTAAACCTGTCTATAGCGCCCCCTCTTGGGACTCACCAAAATAGGGTGTTATAGAGAGGTAGTGCTATAGACAGGTCACTTTTAATGTAAATCGCATCGTACTACGTATTTAAAATCGAGTGCTATAGAGAGGAAGGCGCTATTTAAAGGGGACGCTATAGACAGGTTTAACTATATTTAAAAAATAAACGTTTTTCTCTGATTTATAATATAATAAAATAAACAATGCGGTCCAGCCCTAGAAGCATTATTTATTTTATTATAGTACTTATATTATGTATATATACTCCTCTAGAAAACTTTCCTAGCATTTGTTTTATTTTCACGTGTGTCTATACTTTTCAATTAAATGTAATGATTGCGTGCGCTCTGTTATCATTTAGGTACGTTGAGAATAAAATGCACCATAACATTTACTTAATACCAAAACTATAGAAATTTTGGATCATTTGAAAAATATCCTCATAAAGGAAAATTTTCTTATATGACTCGTCAAATATGATATTTAAAGGTTTTATACAAGAAACCTATCCCTGGATGAATTTTTCCACAAGTCACCATATTATATACAAGAGATTATAATTTTAATAATTTTTAAAATGGAAATCATTTTCACTATTATTTCGCTCCAATTTTGTCATTTATTTACCTATAATTTTATTCAGATTATGCATATTTGTTAAAGCAGTATAATAAAATTACTTGAAAACTTTCTCCATAGATTGTATAAATTAGCATATTTGTTAAATTTACTGATTTCCCCGCATAAAAAATATTGGCACTTTGATTTTACCCAAATCCAAAATTTCCATATTTCAAACCTATCTGTTCATTAACTAGAAAATAAACTGCCCGGTTCTAAGAGATAAAAAACCCTATTTGGATACATTAACCTTGAAGCATAGAACCCTAAGCCTTCATTTTTAATGCCTTACTTTATTTCAGCCCATTCTCCAAAACCTTGGTTTCCTAATGCCTGCACTCACGCTCTACCTCATTGGTACTGCTAGAGTTCCAATCATATGATAGATGTTAAGACATAATTAGAGATGGACTTTATTTGTCTGAAACGTGTTAACTAGTGTATGTCAGAATAGTAATGAAAGCATGCCTTTATCTATATTTACCTCTCTGACACGGATAGAACAGAAAACAATATATATTTGCGTGCGCGGGTCTCGAATTATGGGAATGCATAAGTTTGATTGTATAAAACTTGTTAACTAGTTTGTGTCAGAATAGTAATGAAATCATGCCTTTATCTATATTTACCTCTCTGACACGAATAGAATAGAAAACAATATATATTTGCGTGCGCGGGTCTTATATTGTAGGAATGTTTAAGTTTGTATAAAACTTGTTAACTAATGTGTGTCAGAATAGTGATAAAAGCATATATTTACCTTTGGCACGGATAGAATAGAAAACAATATATATTTGCGTGCGCAGGTCTTATATTGTAGGAATGTTTAAGTTTGTATAAAACTTGTTAACTAATGTGTGTCAGAATAGTGATAAAAGCATTATTTACCTTTGGAACGGATAGAATAGAAAACAATATATATTTGCGTGCGCGGGTCTTATATTGTGGGAATGTTTAAGTTTGTATAAAAAATGTGTCAGAATAGCGATAAAAGCATATATTTACCTTTGTAGAATAGAAAACATATTAGCCTACGCAGGTCTTATATTGTGGGAATGTTTAAGCTTCAGTTTATAAGATTTGATAACTATTTCACTATACTCTTGTGCGTGATAATAATGATGAAAGGACACCAACATATATCTTTATTTATAGAAAACAATCGCTCAAGTCTTAATCTCTGTGAGAATGTATTAGTTTGACATACTTCTTGCATACGGCCATTCTAATCAGATTTCTATATCAGGATTAGATTTTGATCAGAAACTCTCATTTTCATAGCTCTCCCTCTCATGTCAGAAGAATGTTTAAACTTCCGACGACAAACAGACTATTTTTTTTTTTTAAATTTCCATCTCAATTAGAATGTAGAAATTTGTACGCTGCTTTAAAAATTCGAATCTATTTACACTTTCCGGAGATATGTAGATTAGTAATACACAAAAATAAAATAACCTTGAGACTGTGAAAAAACCTGATTGCGACATCCTTTAATCCTTGATGGCTTTTTAATTATTTAAAACTTCCCCGATGACTTGAATAGTTTACCTTAGAAACCAGACCGGTTAGGAAGTACTGGTAATTGGTTTTAGATATGTTCGAGACAGCGTCCCAATGTGTCCTGATGAGTGACAAATACCGAGCCGCAGACTGAACCCTGACAAGTTGAAAACGTCTTGAGTATTGGCAATTCCTCTCTATCCTCTTGGTGGACGACGTGAAGCGACCACTGGTAGTGTAATTGGCAAGGTCGGAGTAGAGGGGCAGTCGCTACTTGGAGCCACAAACGGAACATTGTCGAGGAGTTGCGTAAAGTGGCCATTCTCATTGCCACCAAAATATCTCTGGCCATATCCCGTGTGAACGTCAGGACGTGACGTTCCTCTTCAGCGTATTTTACAACTTTCAACATACAACAACTTGATGGGATCCGCACTTATTTATCATTAACAGAAAGGTGTAGAGACAAAAGGCCTGAGTGTTTTATAGCTCACAGATTGCAGAATTTTAGAGTATTCAAAGAAAATAGTTTCATTCTAATTCACCATACGGCTTTAGACAACAATTGTTAACGTTGTACAACATTGTAAACAACAATAGTCTCTAATGAGAGAACGCTAAAAACATGGCTAATCCTGGTCTTTTCTTTAGATGGTTACTTATTAGAGACTCTGCCATGCCAGGTACATATACACTCATAGACGAAGCTTAAGGAAGCTGTACCTTTTACCACATGTATATATTTTTTATTTTTCAGAGAGAGAGAGAGAAAAAAAAATTCTATATATATTTTATTATATTTTTATTTTTTTTTAAAGAGGAAAACATTCGAATTTACATAAGCAAATAGTAAGTAATTTATGCTTAAAATTTGAAACTTCCTTAAATTTTTTCCAATGAGTATATATTGACTTGATATATCAAAATTCATATTTCCAGTGAATGTTAAAATTTATTAGTTCAGTCTCTCTTCTACAGAATAATACTTCCTGAGACTAAAGTTATAAACATTACTATTGGAAAATTAAGAATTATAAAGTATTGGATCACTAGGACCATTTATTTAGTAATATAGATGAGATATAAAAACCAAATAACTATAATCCTGAATAAAAGTGTGCACACTAACAGCGGGTTTATTTCACGTTTGGATCTTGTTGCTAGATATGCTAAAGCATAGATCGATTCATTGGTGATCTTAGAGAAAACAAATTTTTATATTTTAGCGAAATATTTAGAATGATAGGTATATCAAAATAAATTAGAGAAAATAATTATATTTTGATATTTACCAGGAAAATAGGCTATAAAAAGGGTTTTATAAAATTTCCAAACACTTCGAAGAGCCAGAGAATTTCAGCAATAAAACCTATAGAACAAATATACAAAAATGTAATGCCTCGATAAAGGTTGGCTTTCAGCCAGCCGAAATATTGGCGAATTAATATTTTATTCAATCCAATATATGCCTTTTTACTATCTAATATAACATATATATATATAACATAGACTTGTGTGGGTGGATGATAATCATTTACCAAAAAAGGCACCTCTCTCTTTAATTGGGCATTAAACAATGCATTATGTTAATCAACTCAGTAAAAAAACTTTATTAGGAGGGTGATAAGGAATTAGCCACAACACCATTTTTTGCCAAATTCAGACAAAAAGCCAACAACCTGTATAGCATGGTTTCGAGCTATGGCCCTCATCAGTACACAGGGGGCGACTTTGATTTAATAATATCTTTCGAGAGGAGTTATTAAATCAATCGAATTTACCAAAAGATGTTTAAGCTGTGAAGTGGCAGGAACCGATTTTTAAGCCAGAGTACAACACAAAGTGGCTGGAGGATAATATTTATTTACCAAAAGTGGCACCTCTCTCTCCCTTTAAAAAGGTAATAAAACAAAATATTTTTGTTTATGAACCAACTACAGATCGTACTGTTGGTTATAAAAAATGTACCACATCACCAATTTTTGAAATTCTAAACAAAGACCAACCGGTATAGATAGTTTCGAGCTATGGCCCACATCAATTCATTGTTTTATTGCATTACTGAAGGGAGAGGTGCCACTGTGTGGTGCCACTTTTTGTGCATTAATGCCTTCCTCCCGCAAATTATATATATATTATATTTAATAAAGATTTTCTGCTGTTTTGAGATTAATTACTTGTAGAGGAATTATTGGTCATTTGCTTGCTTTTGGTATGCAGTCGTGGAAGAGATTATAATAAAATTAGTTATCAAAAATAGCTTTAATTGCCTTAAAGGAATATATGAAAAACATGGTTTGATAAAAGTACTGCCTGGCTTAAGGCGTAAGAATCTAAAAAATGAACAAGTTATTTACATAATGTACAAAGGTTTTGAGCCGGCCAATGGTAAACAACAACGAATTTTTATAGGGGAAGAGTGACTTCTGGCGGTCGATTTAACAGAGTATTTGAATCTATCAAATATAATTTTTTTTAATATAACATATATATAGTATATTAAATTTTATTGCCCTCTATCGTTAAAATTTTACACAAATAAATTTACTGGCAATGCGTTTCTTTTTTAAATCTCTACAGACCTTACTGCAATGATATGATTTAATGAATGAGAGGGCTTGGCTCATCAGTAGTGAACCCTCTCAGCGGTTTCGCCAAATTAATCTCTATTAATCTCTATTTGGCGATACCGCTGAGAGGGTTCACTACTGATGAGCCAAGCCCTCTCATTCATTAAATCATATCATTGCAGTATGGTCTGTAGAGATTTAAAAAAGAAACGCATTGCCAGTAAATTTATTTGTGTAAAATTTTATATATATAGTATAACCTTGATAATTCGAACGTCTTTAATTCGAATATTTATCTTGGTCCCTAGAATTTGCTATGTATAGAATTTCCGATTTTAATTCGAATTTATAGATAATTCGATTTTTTTTTGTCCCTTGGGCTTCGAATTATCAAAGTTCAACTGTATATATCTATTTATTGGTAAGAAGCCTACAAATGTCAAAAATGCATATTGAAGTTTCTTGGGGTTGGTGTTTATAAATCAAAGGTTTATTCCATAAGGTAGATGATTTATTACCTTCGATAACACAACCCACCAATCTTTGTTACCACATATATATATCTTACGTTAGTGTGTATGTATGTAAATAGAAATATAATAAACGGCGCTTTAAATGGGATAAACATTTCTAGGATTTATGTTTTCTAAAATATTGTTTTTATTCATGAGGTAGAGTTAATTTTTTAGCTGATTTGTGCTATATTCTCTATTACCCAAATAGAATACTTATCACCCATACCATATATATATATATATATGTTTGTATACTTACTCTCAAAATAAAACAGCTATTTCCTAAATATATACATATCTACAAAATTTCAATAATAATATAATTAGAATATATATATATATGTGTGCATGTATGTGGCTAACTTAATAAAAAATTCCAAGTTAGGTCCGTTGAAAGTTACTTTATAAATAAAAAACAAAACAATTTAACTCATCCAGGCAATAAATTTTTATAGAGGAATAAATTTTATTTGTAAGCTAAAAGCTAGGGGTTCTCTTTAAATTGGATTTGCTTCGAGTCAATGCAGTTAGATAGTAACCAAAAATATGACCATCTTGATAAGCCCAAGAAGAAAAAATATTAATGTAAAAAATTCAATCTATATGATAAGCAAGCGACCAAACAAAACTAAATATATTATAGACTTTCTTTTTAGTAGGACTAAAATATTTCGTTATTTTGTGCGAGTGTTATTTTAATGTGAAAAATTTATTGTGAAATTGCATAGAGACCGATATGTATTTTATTCATGTGTTGTGTTGAGTGTGTGTGCTATATATATATATAAGCCTCACAATTAGTGAGTGGGAGGGGGCTTGCGACGGCATAAGGAATGGCTCGGGGTAAAAGTTCCCCCACATATAGGTCTAGTGAGGCATGTGAGACCATTATGGACCGCCTCACAAATAAAATCTTTTCAAACTCTTGCAAAATCTCAAAAGTAGAAATTCATTTTTCACCGCTCGCGTGCAGCTCGCCGCCAGTCATCATCATCATTTATATATTTTTTAAAATAGAGAATCCTTTCTTCGACACAAATACTTAGAAATATTTTTTGGGGAAATTTTCTTTGCTCCTTTTTCGATCTGACGTTAATTTTACATCTTGAGGGCGAAACCAGATTTCTTCCTTTTTTTTTTTTTTTGAATGAGAGTTAGATTTTTTTGGGCTTTGACAAGATTCAACTAGCAGGTTTTTCAATGAGCTGTTAGAGAATTGGTTTTCTTTCTTGAAATACACAATTAATGGCCTTGAATGGTTGAGCAGATCGACTGGCCTTGGGCGAATGTGTCACTGCAGGGCGGCACTGTTTTCCAGCCTATGTTTGCGCATTTTCCATTTTAGCGCCTCGAATCTCGAACTTTACATCGCTATGAATCATAAGGTTCAAATATTAAGTCATCTTGAATAATACATGACACACACACTTTATGTACTTTCATCATTATGATGCTTAGATATCTATTGAATCACATATATAAATCTTCATTTTTTTCTATAATGTTAAGATTTTTTCAATATAAAAAATACGTAGTGAATTGTATGCGTCTACCGTCAATGGCCATTTCTATATTTCATTTTCAACATAATTCATTTTTTTGACTCGGCATTATTTTTATATGAAACAGTAACTATGCATTTGTATCATATTTATAAATGCATATACAGTAGAGAGAGAGAGAGAGAACCTCCCTGTAAAGGACACCTAATTTCAGAGCCAAAGTGTCCTTTAGAGAGAAGTGTCATCTTACCGGAGAGTTTCTAAATAGTAAAAATGGTAATTTTGGCGATAAAAACTGTCCTTTATAGAGAGGTGTCCTCTAGCGGGAGTGTCCACTCAAGGAGATTTTACTGTATAAAATGTTAAGATTTTCTATCTCGAGTATCAAGCTTCAGTATTATATATATATATATATATATATATATATATATATTAAATGGGAAGTATATAGCTTTATAACTCAGTAGTGGTTGACAATTTCTAACGAGGACACTTCTGTGGCTGTCATGTGAAGTTGTGCTCCGACCGCTGATAACACATGTCTATCTGCATTCATGGTAAAACTAAATAAATGCGACGGAAATACAGTAATTGCAAATATAACTTCACAATACAAAATGCTAATATGAAGTTGAATCTGATTGCATTTAATTCTGGGGAAATTATTTTTATTAGGTATTTTAGATTTGATATTTATTTTAAATAATAATTTGATAACACAGTGCGATATTGTACATCCACAACGCATTGTTTATATTTATATTGATATTGAAGCTCTAGTCAACATATTTTATCTTCATAAATATCCTTATCTTTTAGTAAAGATTTTGTGGACGGAACACTTGACAAGGGGGATATGTGGGTAACTGAAATGTCGTAGAAAAACGATAAAAACATTACATAGATCTTAGGTTTATTGTATATGATAATTTCAACCTGTTATATTTTCTACGATAATTCTCACATATACAATTTTTCGATATTTTTTACGATAATTCTCCTTTTATTTATATAATAATAGGGATACTTTATACGATATATTTATTTCTTAATTCAGGATTATTTATATATCTTTATATTAGGAATAGGTCTGTATACTGTTTTTACATAAGAAAGACGCAACATTAATTCCTTCCAATTATTTAGAACAAATTCCAACTTACGTTTCAATGCCATTGATATACAGACGGTACGGCTCACCTGAACATTTGTCCAAAGTATCGAGACATATTTCCCAAATTCATTGGAACATCGCACATCAGATGTAACCATCATAAATATATTGAAAAAACATAATTGCACAACACATATACATACATACATATAGTACACAGTGATGTAAATTCGATAGTAGACATGTTTGATTATCAATACACTTTAATGCCACCTATATGAACAATCTACCCTTCTATTCATGATAAATAACTAAAAACTCTTTATTCCCAGCACTTACCTCGTTATTTGTAACTTGCGATATCGTTCTTCAAATAAAAGACACTTCGGCCAGTAATTCTTTTTATTGTCTTGACGTTAAGAGAAAATTATTTTTTTCCTCGTCAGGAGCGATAGCCTCTATCTTTGCGATATCGCATAATAGAGTGCATACTTTTACACATAAATAAATACACGCACTCATATTCATACACACAATACAAACAGACATACAACAATACAAACAGAGATGCACACATACGCACAAACATGCACACATACGGTAGAACTATATTATTCAAAATTATGACTTCACGAAGTGGATTTTCTTTTTCAAAATGAATGTTGGTATAAAGGATTTTTGTGCATTTCTATTTTTTATTATCGCATTCACTTTTACTTTCAATTATTAACATCAACCTTTTTGTATTTTTAAAAGTTGAAGTAAACGAAATAAATGCGCTACAAATTATAAAAATAAAAATACAACCTTTTGCATTGAGTTTCTTTTATTCTGTCTGTTGGACTGTCTAAATTAAATTTGTGGCCGGTATTCATGGTATGATGAAAAATGAGGGATCTTTGGTCTTCATATTGTAAGTATGTTCTTTCAATCTTGTCTTTATTTTCCTGCTTGTTTCTCCTACGTATATAGATAGACAATCAAAAATAAAAGAAACTCAATGCGAAAGGTTGTATTTTTATTTTTATATTTTTTAAAAGTACACAGATTATATATATATTCATTTAAATAGTAGGTAAAGACCGCTGAAATTTTCAGTTCTTATTTTCACAAAGTAATATTTAAATGAAACGAATTCATTATATATTTATCCATTGTTCTGTGTCCATTTAATAAGTGGACGATACACTGCATGAGCGCTTCTACTCATCAATAAAGAATATTGTATGAATTATCAGAACCCCTGAAATCTCAGATGCTTCTGCTATTGAAATGTCTAGCCTTTATAAGGAATTTTATTTATCAAAAATAGAAAATAAATATCTAAAAATTGAGGTATATACATCCAACTTGAATCTAAATGGAATTAAGTAGTGATCACACTGCTAAGCTGGGGATGAAGTAGACAGTCAAGAGAAAGCCACTGGGTGGGATTAGGAAAGATAATTTTACATTTGACGAAATTCCCTCTATTTCTAGGAGCCACCACGTGGTATCACTAAAAATGTCTAATAGCCAAAATTAGAATGAGGCCAGGGATATATCTCTGAGAGATTCCTTTCAGAGACGGTGGGCTGTAGCCAAGTTGACATTCTCTAACTCAGACAAGATGGCATGGCGAGGTCTGATAACCAAATGGCAATAAAACACATTATCTCTACCATAATATTATCTATAATGAAACAACCTCATGTTTTCTTACCTTCTAACAACCTTTCCTTATATTACTTCCTCCCAACTATTTCCATTTTCCAGTTCATTAAGTATCCAATAAAATGTATCCAATAAAGATTTATCGAAGTAAAGAGAGCTTCACGTCATAAGTATTATATTTCATAAATACTTATAAATATTGAGAGATATTTTATATTTAAAAATATAATATATATGAATGATATAGAATTAAAAGTCAGTACAATAAGCATGTAAAAATTACATCAACCATAATCAGGTTTCTTGATGCTGAAGTTAATTTACCAGATATCAACGCGCTGATGTTGGAAAGTTGTAAAGTTGAAGAGGAGCATTCGCTGGAGGGGTTTTCTTTATCATTCAGGCATCTACTTAGACATCCACCAGGATTCCTTCTTCAACGTTTACTGCGAAGTCGCATATATTTGCCACTCTTTTACAAACCTTCTCTTAAAACCAGTCTAAATTATTCCACGGGTCAATCCATCAGAAGTTCTAATGTCAGTTGAAGTTCATGTTAATTAAACAATTAATAAAGTTTCAGGAGATGAGTTTCTTTTTATTTTAAAACCGTCTCAAGCTTTCAGGCATCTCTGCCCTTCTACAGGAGAACTTATACAATGAATAAAACACCGCCTGATACCAAACTCTGCGTTTTATTCATTGTATAAGATCTCCTGTCTATTCTTCTTCTTTCTTATCTCAAAGCCATGCTATTCATGGTGGGTAGTTAGCGACTACTTTTACTGTAAGCGCACCACATGTCTACACATGTGAAAAGCAGTTCGACTTTGCACTTACAAATGTGCCAGAGCCCCGTTTGGTTACTTGCACTCGCTGGTGGGGTTGGACTTTTGCAAGAATCGGGGGCCATTGGAGCATTTTTTTTTAACAGAAAAAAGTGTCCAATGCGGGAATCGAACCCGGGTTGTAGTGGTCGAAAACCAAACGGTTTAACCAGGCTTCCACCGAAAGCTTGAGACAGTTTGAAAATAAAAGAAAATCATCTTCGGAAACCTTTAATCAATTGGATTTTAATCAATTGAAAGTCCATGTTAGCCGCAGTCTAACATCTCACGGATTTTTCATTTCACTATCACATTCACAAAAGCCTTTATTAAGAGATATAGTCTTAAACATAGTTTCGTCAAGAAGTCGGCAATTGAAAATCATTTTTACAAAGTAAAATCAATTTGAATTTAATGTAAATAATTCATATAATATATACAGGAAAATCTAACAACGGAACACGTATATGTATGGTAA
>CP092886.1:32085419-32135629 GCA_030710605.1 Cordylochernes scorpioides | reverse complement strand
TAGTGAAGGAACACTCCATGTGTATACAATTAATTTGACGTATACATATATATAAATTTCCCCTTACTTAAACACTATTTACTTCTTCATAAATACATATGAAAAGGAAACATATTTACACAGGTACATATTTACATTGCGCAATATATTTGCCTATATAAACACACATTTGTCAAAAATTATATATTATTTTTAAAACTCTATTTATTGATAGATCTTCCTGACGATGTTGTCCATGTGGAATTTATGACACTTGCATAATTTGACAAGTTTCCCGTTACTATTGGACTCTGTTGTTTGTCCCTCTGAAGGATCGAACTATACGTTTTAGGTGTTTTAAAAAATCTATACAGGGTGTAATACCGGACTCATATGCTAACTTAGATTTACTCGCTTTTTTTTACCAAACCCACTTAACTTCCGTTTTTCTTTTGCTGTGTCACGCATTGGACAGTTTTTTGCGCCAGCTCTACGTGCTTCATAACAATTTTACGACGAAACGAAAGTTGCGATTGTTTTGTTATAGGTTTGATAAGTTTTTTTAAAAAAACTAGGCAAAGACGTACATCGAGTTACACGAATTGTGTCTGTCTCGGCTCTCACGTAACTCCGGAGTATGACTACGTACCTATTGGGTATAACAATGTAAGTGGAAGCTATTTATATCAGGAATTGCTTCCAAAACTTTCCCCGTTGATTGTTCCGCTTCGGCCTCCACACGTTCTGTTCCCTTTATATTTAACGTATAACACTCTCGCGTCTTGCACATCAAGGAATTAATTTTATTATTGAGAGAGTGAGCCCCCCCCCCCCCCCCCACACACACTTATTATAATATTTTAACTTCTCTCCCCATACATTCAAAGTATCAATTTATTGGAGCATTGACATAGGGTGACAACATTTCGCCATTTTAAGAATTAATTTTAAGTAGTGGTACAGGTAAATTCTTCAAAAAACTACATTTTTTTAAGAGTACAAGAGGATAGAGATAACGGTTTACCTGAATAGAAAGTGGGAAACTTAAAGAATCAAGCATTAATGGACATTAGAATGAGACCATATAAATATATATAAACCGGAGTCTTTTCTAAACACACAAATGGATGTTTATTGGCTTGTGGGGTGGTACTCGTTTTAAAATCCCGGAAAGAGTCCTGCGTGCACAGAGGCAAGGTGTTGTCATCTAAGTGGAAACAGTGCAATAATAAGAAGCACGTGAGAGGGGAGAGTGGCAACATATTTTAATTACCCCGTACATGGAGAGAGAGAGGGGACATTGATTATTGGCCGCCAAGGTCACTTCACTCTCCGGTCGTCCACGTTAATGAAACTGGTCAACTAATGATTACCCTTAGCTCGTGTAGGCAAGGTTAGGCCCGACTTGCTTCTTTGACATAACGAAGAAGGCTGGTAGGAATATATCCTGTCTTTTAAAAAAATGTCTTTAAGATAAAATCAAATATTTCGAACCATGTGGCTTCAGAAGATTATCAAGGAAGCAGCTTTTGACATGAATGCTAGTGTGTAAGAAAATAGAAAAAAGATTAGAAATGAAGGTAATGAGGCTTGGACAACATTGAAGAATGAACTTAAAATATATTGAGCCAGAAATATTAGCTCAAGGCAGTTGGCGTTCCTGGCGTAGAAAGGACGTTCCTGTATAAGACATCGGAAATTTCTCAGATGATGATTATAACATTTTGGTTTATTTTGTGACACACTAAGAATTATGATTTTGCTATAACGCAATGTATAGCGACAAATTATATGAGTGCACTTAAAACATTTTTACAAAAAAAAACTGAAAACAATAAAATATTTGGGATAATAATATTGCTTTCAGTTTTGTAAAATAAGTTAAGTGCACTCTCACATAATATATTGCCATCCATTGCGTTATAACAAAATCTCAGAATTTTCCGATGACTTATATATGACTATATAAATATATGCTGTACCTATAAACTTAGAGTTTTTAAAATAAGTATTGTGTATATGTTAAATATATTTTCTAGAACACAACTTTGTAAAGTCAGCCGCCAGATGGCGCCGCTTCAAACTAAATAATTCCATCGGTTTGACCATTTTAGGCTGTCACAAAACTTTTGTAAATATGCAAATAATTAAGCAAGATTTTTTTAAAAATGTCTTTTAGTCTTCAAAAAACCCCTCCTTGACTGGAGGAGGACTCTCTCAAGGTGGGGAAGCCTTCCTTGCTGAAGACATTTGTACACAACTATATATATATTCCCCTACACTTTATATGCCCTTTTACTCTTTTATTTTTCCACCTTTGTAAAATTTGATTAAAAGAATCAATAAAATTGTTTAAATTGTCAATTGTCTTCAAATCTCAAGTCAGGCATTCATTTATAAAATTATTCTCTGTCTAAAAATAACTTGAAGTAATCAAGATTCTTCTAATTCTTAATAATTTTGATCTTTCTTATGTGGATTACTATCAGTTCAATTAAAAAAAAGCAAATATTAATATCTTGAGGTGCGTTTATTCCATTTTTCAAGAAGGTCACGAATGCATAATGAAAGAAAACTTCTATAAAATTGAATAAAACCCATCAAAATAAATAGAATCAGTAAACCTGTAACATTTTATTCGTTGTTCTTCAAATTATAGATACTTCGGCCAGTAAATATTTTTTTATTGTCTCGACGTTTCGACAAAAATCTTTTGCCCTCGTCAGGAGCGAACAAAAATCATAACATTTAGCAAAGCGTTAAAAATTATTCTATATAAAATAATATATATATATGTTGTGTGTGTGTGTAATATATTCCAATATATATCTATGTATCCATGTATTGTATAGATGTATATGTAATTGCCAAAGTGCCAAATAAAATTTCGAGTGAGTGACAGTCGACGCCAGAAGGACGAAAGAGGTCCGAAAAACAAGTCGGGTTCCTAGGTGTGCCCTTTCTTACTCAAACAAATTAGTCCGCTTTGAGACACGATTGACAGATCTCCCCTGACCGGCTTCGGCTACACTGGCTCTCTCGCCATCTCTATGGTGCCATCCAACATGTCTCGTCCTTTTGTGTAATCCCAATCACGCCTGAACCCACTCTAATCATTGTGGCCACCACGACTGCAAATCAACATGCCACACTGCATTCATCCAACAGCAACAACAAACTACATTACTACATATATATATATGTTGTAAATATAAACTTTGATATTTAAAAATGAGTATTGCGTATATGTGTGTGTGTGTTAAATATATTTTCTAGAACATAACTTTGCATAGTCAGCCGCCAGATGGCGTCACTTCAAAATAAATAATTCCATCGGTTTGGCCTTTTTAGGCTGGCACAAAACTTTTGTAAATATGCAAATATATAATAATTGTTAACGCTTTGCCAAATGTTATGTTTTTTGTTCGCTCCTGACGAGAACAAAAGATTTTTGTTGAAACGTCGAACCAATAAAAACGATTTACTGGCCAAAGTATCTTTAATTTGAAGAACTATGAATTCCGGTCAGGCAGCCTCTATCTTTACGATTTTATTCGTTATACCATATTTGCCCAATTGATATACTTACATACTACTTGAGATTATAACATATATATAAAGTCCCGATTTATTTTCCTCTCTTTCTCTCTGAAGGTTCGAATAATCGTTTAAAAGGTGGAACAGTGGGTCACCAAAAAGTAAGAACGTAATGGAAAAGTTAACGAGCAATTGACGTAGCTATATATATATATATCGCGCGAAATCTATAAATTATTATTTTTTAATAATATAAAATATCTTGGGTTTTTGATTAATTGGTTTCATAAATAAAACGTAATATTTCGAGAGCCTGTTCCTTTCTCTTTTTGGAACAATTGACGTGACAAGTGCGCGCCTCCGTGCTATGTGCAATGGAAGGTTGGTGGATTTTTTCTGGGGCCGGATATGAATTGCATGTAGTCTCTAATTTTCTATTTATACTGTTCTTGTCAATTATGGAGAACAAATTTCTCTCTAGAAATAATATTTCTTCATTAATTGAGATTTGTGGTGGATTTTGTTGCTGTTCCTTTTTCCGGTGCTTATCCAACCGGATAATGTATAACTCTTTTGAATATCATCAGATATTATCTCTACAGACCTTACTGCAATGATATGAGTTATTGAATGAGAGGGCTTGGCTCATCAGTAGTGAACCCTCTCAGCGGTTTCGCCCAGTAAATTTATTTGTGTAAAATTATAACTCTTTTGGTAAAACTAAAATAAGGATCTAGGGGTTAAAACTAGCTTAGTATGCATTATACTATCTTTTGAAATACATCTTCTCTCTCTTATAGAATATACTTGTTCAAATTCTATAATTGACCTCATTTTATGTATATATATGTTTAAAAGAAATTATGAAGTTATCTAATAAATTAGGTGTTCAAATCTCAATGAATTATTTCTTTAAAGCTTCTGGTTATATCCCTTTATGTACAAACATATAGTCTTTTAATTTGATTGTTTATTAAAGATTGTTTATACATAATTTGAAATGAAATTTTATGTCGCTTTTCAGGATTTTTTTAAATAGCTACAAAAATGTTCATGATAATTTGTTTTTATAAATATTAAGCTTTTAAATTACTAATAATATTTAGGATGTTTTTGGCTTGATTTTGAACGCAAAGTTCGAATCATCACGAAACAAGCCACCTTTCAGGAATAAAATGATTAGAACGAGAATCGCTTGTAAAAATTAAGGGAAAAAGTTAGCAAGCAAGTTAAGAAATGGAAGAATTTAAGCCTGAATGTTATTTTAAATATAAAACAAACTTCTACTGTTCTTACTCCAATGAAAAAAATATTGGGAAAGATTTGCTCATAGTGGTGAACCCTCCCAGCGGTTTCGCCAATTTAATCTAACAGATATTCGTGCTTATATTCTTCTATTTCTTATATATACGAGATGGCGCGTAGAGATGGCGCGTTATCGCCTTATAATTAACAGAAAGTAATTCCCCGAAGTTTCCTCAGAGCGAGACAAAAGAAACTAATCGGTTTGCAACTTTGCAAAAGGTTTTCAGAGTTTAATAAGAACGTGTAACAAAAACTTTCGTCGATCATAGAAACGTAAGATTTCGAGAAAAATCCGTAAACCCAAAATTCAAAGTTAGGGAATCGTTGATATGATAAAACATTGAAAACCATAAACACCTAACTCTAAATATCGCGTAAGTAAAGGTAGTGTAATTCCGGGTATGGCTGTATGTATAAACGTAGGTTTCACAGGCATCAGGTAATGGCTTGGATGAAACCAGTAGCGTGGAATATTCCTTCCGCACCTAAACCCTGCTTTTTCCCAGAAACACCGGTAGGTGTTATTTAGATGTATTTGTGCTCAAAAACGGGATATCGGGCTGAATTTTCGGCACTAGTCGGAATTTCCACTTCTTAGGATAATACGTTCTTTCTATAGAATGATAATTTTCCAATATTTTATATATATATATATATACATATATATATGATTAAAAAGGCATATATTGGATCAAAATATTGGTAAAATAAATTATATTTTGATTCAATATATGCCTTTTTAATTAAGGATTTATTTATGGATTGCTCTATTTTCAAAACACATTTATATATATATATAAATAGTTAAATAAAGAAAAGTTAGAAGTGTTATTAAAAGAAACTTATTGCGAAGGAATTTCTATATTTTATAAATAGTATTCATAAATATATATATCAAAAAAGGCCTATCCTGACCACGTTCACATGAACTTTCAGATGGCAGAGCGCCATCTAGTAGAACAGAAATCAACTAAATATTTGGCCAAGCCATTTTCTTAATAAATCAAGAAAAGTCAAATTTTCACATATATATAATACATTCATTTCGCAACATAACATGAAATAACATTCATTTCGCAATGGAATTTGTTTTCATTTACAGGAAAAATGTCTCCTTGAGACCACACCTCTTCAACGACTACGTCAGGTTAGTGGCCTGCTTTTAAATTCTTCTGCTTTAAAATACTGCCCTAAGTAACGACGTTGCTCCAAATCTACCAGCGACCACTAACATTGTTCCCCAGCTTTATGACTAAAAATAAGTGTAGCCGTTTTTTATGGAGAGAGATAAAGAGTGGTGAACATTATTATATAGGCTTGAAGAAATGAGAGAGAGTTAGTATTGAAAGTGTTCTTAGGCTAAAATTTAATAAAATATATATAAATATTATATTTTTAAATCTTCACAAAAATATATGTTCCATAAATAAATCACATCTGCTATTTGAGTAGGTGGTTTTTATTTTGTATATCTAAAACGTAACACAGATATTTAAAAAAATATATTAATTGCATTTTTATAAATTCCTTTTGTGATATTGCAGAGAGAAGCTCGGGCGACTTGCTAGTAAATAATAATAAACACACACTTTGACCGCGGTGGTATTAATGACTATTTATTATTAAATAAGTTTAGCCTTCTTTTTCTCTTCTCTCTCTTCTGGGAATAAATTAAGTGAAGACTATAAATTGTGAATTATGATAATATAATTGTATCGTTAAATTTCCGCCTTAAACCCGACGCCTAAAGATCACTTTTTTTGCGTCCAAGATGCCGTTTATAACCAGGGCGCTTTACTATTCATGAATGGGCGTGGTTGGAATATAGAATGGTTGAAAATTTTACTTCACCCAAACAGTTCCGACGCGTCTCTATTCGGATTGCTGAGCTATTGAAGAATAGGTAATTAAAAAAAGCCTTAATTTTACGTCAGTTTCATATACAGCTCATGATTTAGAACCGTTGAAATATACGATGATTGAATATTTTAATCCCAACTGTCACAAAATACGTCTCTATTGTGATTGCAAAGGCCATGAAGAACAAGAAATCATTAATTTAAAAACCGTTATTTATTTTTTTCATAGAAAATCGAAAAAAAAGTAACAATGAAAAATTCGCTAATAAACATAAATAAAAAGTTTGATAAGTAAGCGATACTACCAATTCCATTTTACAAAATGCAATTATTCTAATTATGCCTGTGATTATCAAAAGAAAATACCAATTAATTTATTCAAGTTATTAAAATGTGTATAAATTAAACATATATTTAGACTAATAGACGTTTTAGATAATTAATTTATTGCGATCCCTAATTATATTTTGCCTGATGTCTCTTTTGGAAGGTGTTTGATTTGTAATATTCGAAGTTACTGTACAAAATGGTACAAGTTGTAGAGAAATGCGCGCCAAAAAGGGCGTTACAAAGCCGATGTCAGAATAACCACCCCGCCTGGATTTGGTGTTTTACAGTGGAGTACCCCCGAAGATTCAAGGTCGTTCAAATTGATATCTCCTGGAGATTGATAAGGAATGATCACAATATCTTGTAACCACTGTCGGGATGCATACAAGGGTGGATCACTATCGGCAACTCTAGCTTGCACCAAACAAATCAGGTTTTGATTTCTATTATTTTGAACTCTACCATTCAATGGACAATTAGAATATTTTTAGATGCATGGTAATCAGTTATGAGCAGAATTCTTTAAAACCCGGGTCATTTATTTAAGTCTATATTTTAAAAAATCTATTAATAACAAATCAACCGTTGTTGAACAACTTTTTTTTTTTCATAATGACTATATATACATCCATAGTTCTTCAAAAGAAAATTTTAAAATTACATGAAAACCGATATATTAGTGAAACTAAATAACGGATGAACAAATAAAATACAAGGTTAAGAAACAATATATAGAATAATAAAAATTAAAAACAAAAAAAAATTGTAATATATACTCTCTCTAATAGCGCGTGGAGAAAAAAACATTTTGATATTTTAACAAAATTTAATTGATATAAAGATAAGTTAGAGCATGTGAATTTGTAACTTGAGTATAGTGAGATGAGCTATAATGGCAATTAGAAAGATCAGACTAAAAGAACGCGCTTAGAGATGTACGGTTTAAAGTGAAAATATAGAAGAAAATTCACTATAAAGATCACGATAGCGCATATATGAAGAAACCTGGCTACTACAAAACCTGAGTCAAGCTGGGGAACCCGTAGCTTGCGGGTACAAACGATTTTCCTCTCTTATCGCGGTCCTCTGTAAAGCTGGAGCCTGTGAAACGCGGTATCCGACAACATCGATGAAGTTTCGCGAAATTTTAAATTTAAAAATTAGGATAAAATAAAATCGACAATTTTTTTAAAAGCAGAAATAGTCAAAATAACACAATTAAGTAAATAAAAATTCGAATTATTCAAATAAAAAGCATATTATGCCTTTATATTTTAATTTTTTTTTTTCAGAAATATTGTTATCTTATAAAGAAAAAAAACACCATAAAAAGTGCAAGAAACTTTTGTATATGGCATTTTCCAATAGCATTTGACTACTCAATTTGTTTCGTAGCTATTTGGGACTGTTTTATAGTTAGGAAAAAGGGATTTAAAGTTGAAACCTATGATATTCAGCCATTTTGTCTTGAGCGGGGCCGCTTAAAACAGGTTTTACGGCATTTGTTTATTTTTAGGAGGATCTGTTTCCGCAGTCGGGACGGCACTCTCCTATCTGAGAACTTCGGGCCGCTAACCGAATAGCCGAGGATTGTCTGTCACAAGGTCTGAAAAACCACGTGCGCTTATACCAAGTTGTGTTAGGCATTATCCGACTACTTTTAAAGTTTGAAACTAGTTTAGCAAGTTTTTTGGAGGTATGAGAAGAAAGCTGGATGCAGCGGGAGTTAAAGTGAAGTGGCGCGGGTAGAACATGGAGCGTTGGGTTCACGTAATTGACGTCCCAAGGCCAATGGCGGCATTGAAGGACTGCCTCCTCATTAGGCCCCAGATTGCAACGGAGAGTTTTTATAGGAACATCGATGAGATACGTCGTAATAAACTTTCATAATTTAGTCTTAAGCTGGAAAAGAGCTTTGGAATGTGGTGGTGGGTCGTAGTTGAGCAGCACATATGTCAAAACAACTCCTAAGGTTGGTTTGAGCGTCCAAGGTCAGTGTGATACTGACAAACCATGCTGCGGCAAAACTTAGTCTTGGTGAGGAGTGAGTTACAATAATATGATGGCTTTAGTTCGCCGGTTTTGTTGGGTATGGACAATTTCGAAGCTATGTTTTGGACTGTTAACTTTTTTTTATATGAATAGCATTGTCTTAGTGTGGTGATGTATGGATGTTGCGGCTCTAAGAACGGTCGTCAACGAGGTTCGGAGAAAGCGTGGCCACGTGACGCGACTTGGCGCCGCGGCGTCCAATCGATGCGGCGCGGCTTTGCGGAGGCGGCGCCTGCGCAGCGCTAGTGACGGCGGACGGCGGCGGCGTGCGGGCCCCATGGTAGCGTGCGGGGTGCACCTCAATTGTAGCGCCCCTTTCTCCCGCCAGGACTGCATGCCTCTGGTGAGTGGTCTGCCTCCCCTACCACAACGCTTGCCACATTTAGCCGCTCTTGTTATTTTCCCAAAACTTTTATTAGAATTTTTCACTACAAATAGCACGACGTATGAAACTCTCGCCCGTCGTTCATTTGACGAAAACCTCCATGCTCTCCCACGTTTGCCGCAATGTTGAGCCGGGAGGAGGTAATTTCAAGGTAAGTACTGAGAAGAGAGAATGTAATTTGTGACTTCGTGCATGGGTGTCGCGTGACTCCGCGCTCACGGAGCGGCCTTGACGTGGCCGTGAAGCGCGAGGTCAGTCCTGGGCAGTTTCCTCCCTCACACTGGGGCTTGTAATCCCCGGCTGCGGCGGTGGCGGTCTAATTAGATCTATTGATTCAGCGGCGAGTTCCCCGGCCCAACATCACCTCCGTGGGACAGCCACAATACTCACTTCGGAAATTACCTTTTCCCGTTCTCTTCAGCCACTTACTAAGACCTTAAAGAATCCTAAATATATTGGCAACTCTCCAATTTCTTAGTGTGTTTTATATTTATGTTTTATACCAAAAAACTTTCAATGTTTTTATGTCTATTGTTACTTCAAAGATAATATCTGAAACTGTAGGTCTAGGAAAAAGTTGTTTAAAAAGATAACTGACTCACAATAGCCTTTACACAGACCTCAAATTATTATAGATTTCTTTCTAATCCCTCGTGGTCGCCGCTTTGGAGAGAACTCTTTTTACAATATTCTAACTTTTAGGTGGAAAAATTATTTGAAAACCAGTTTTCTACGACCCCCAAAATCATGCTCCACGCACGTTTTTATCTCTATTCTTTCGAAATATTTCACACGTGAGCAAAGAAATTCACTTTCACACCCCTTCTCAAGGCTCAAAGTAAAATACGATTTTCTTGATACGTTTTACAGAAAATAAAAATATAATTAGCCTATCTCGCCTTTTCAGGAAAAATTCCCAACACGTGATATATACTTATACATCTTGAACGGAGAATCCGATATCAACTCGAGTCAAAACAGAATTCACACACCGGATAGATCTCCCGGCTACAGCAGGATATTTGAATTGGAGTTACCTAACTGTGGTGTATAGTGAATCCAACGTTTCATGCTTCCGTGCTTTCTTTAATGAAAAAAGTTCGAAGATATTGATAGCACGATTAAAAAACTCGTTTTGGTATAACGATCATTTGGATATTAGTTAAAACACGTTTTTAAAGCAAAATAGGCTTTAAATAAAAATAGTGAAACGATAATTCTAAGTCCCACTTTCATTCCTTAAATTTAAGAAGAGACCATAGAGCTGGAGATTGATTTTCAATAGAAACACCCTGATTCGACCAGAAGTCAAAACTGTCGTCTTGTCTCTAATGGCTAGAACGGCTTATACAGCGTTTCTTTAATGGTATTGCAAAGGTCTCTGTGTACGACGAAGGCTTCTTCCTTTTGCGATTTCTTCTGTGTGAGAGGCTTCATGCCGAGAATATTAAAGTCTAGTTTGATTGAGTTGATATGAGAGAGAGAGAGAGAAGATTGGTTATTCTACTCCTCAACTAATGCGCAAAGATTCTCTATTGAACATCCATTAAAGTTGTTGATAGTAGTCATGAGTTTCATCTCATTCACTGCTATATCTTCCCTGTTCATGACGAGGTAGTTTTGTCTTTTGAAGCAATATCCAAGAGAGATATACACCAATAAATTTGATTAAATTATTTCTAAATGGTCGAATGGGAATATTTTCTAAATCTGCTAAGAACCTAATACAACTTCATATTGTGTGTGTCCCACTGCACAGATACTTTTTTACAAAATATTATTGATATAGAATTTTCTCTATATAATTTGTTTTTAAAAATCGCATTTAAAATATAATTAAAAACTTTGAAGAATATATTGTATTTATTTTAATACCTAAATACACAAATTACCGTTTAAATTTGTCTCAACCAAACTGCCTTCTATTATATATATATGCTTTACAACAGAACTACCTTCTATATATTCATATGGCGCGAAATTTTGAAATATTGAATAGGTGACAAATAAAAAATAATAATATACCTTTGTTCATCAGTAATAATCCTTGCCAATGGTTTCACCAATTCAATCTAGCAAGCCTCAATTATTGTGTGTGTATTGTTCACTCTGCTTATATAAGTTACCTTTGAAGGTTACTTATGGTGAGAAGGCTTATGAAACTATGGAAAGAGATACGATTATTTCAACTCTATATCATTTAAACATATCTAATCGTATTTGTTTGTTTTATCCTGTCAGACATTTCCTTATAGTCATCCTAGATATACCTCAGCCCTCTGTATATCTTCAAATAAATAAACATAAATGACTATAAAACGCTAAATAGAGAGGAATAGTCGACAGTTTCGAGATCGAAAATCTTAAGTTTACAGGCAACATCAAGGAATTTCTAAAATGCGCCAAGTACATAAATGATAGTACCGGTCCTCAACAAATCTTCGATTGTACTCAAGACACGAAACATGGCCTTTGAGACAATCCATTAAAAATCTTCAAGCTTCTGAAACACATTTACGAACGGAAAAATATGTCCAGGGTAGCCTAGTGGACATGGCATCTGCCCGGTAAGCGGAATACTGTGGGTTCGATTCCCATCCCTGGATACTTTTATTTTTCCGTTTATCATTACTCTTCACAATTCACCCTTTCATACCTCATCCCAAAGGTTGGAAATAATCGTTATTTATCCTTGAAATAAATTTTGATTTTTCGTTGAAAAGAAACACATGCGGGATAGTTTTCAAATGTCGTTTTACAATCACAAGCCGCATTATATTATATTGTATTATAACACATCCAATTTATGAAGTTGGTCTATTATACGTCATATTGTGTGAATAAGTGACAACACCAACAACATCTCTTAGTAAAAATATTTAATCTTTCGATCCAAGGCTACTAAATTTTATTTCCACAACATCTGTATAATTAAATTATCCGTTTTAATTGTTAGATTTAGAAGGCTAACCATATTGGCGAATTAGACTTTAGTCGTATGAGGAAGGTTGAGTAGTAATCAGATGAGATTACTTAAAACAGCGGGAGCCATGTGAAGGCTCTTTGCGCTAATTCCATATTACTTCAGAAAGAGCAATGCTATACGTGTTTTTCTCTGCTGTTCATATATTTTCTAATTAAACATATCTTGGGATACGACAGTCTAAAGACATTCTTTGAAACCCAAAACTCAGGAGTCATTTGTCAGATATTTTTTCAAACTCTAATATTTTAAAGCTTTCTTTAATTAAACACAACATTAGAGATAGATAATGGTTGTCTTCAACTGTGTGTATTAGGTATTAACAGACGGTAGGCTGAGCAATTTGCACATGTGTAAACGATATGTGGTACTGTAGAATATAGTTGCTAGCTACATACTATGATTACTATGGCCTGTACATGGCATAAGAGATAGGTAATATACATTATTCTACGTTTTATTTGGATAATGTGCACAAATCCTTTCAATTCGCATGATTAATGTTTGTTATTATCAAACAGAAATTGATTATATCTTTTTAAAAGTTTATTTTTCTACAAAACTTCCTTTAAATTGAAACAATAATTTCGAAGGGTAAATTTGTATAGTGAATTCTTGTTGCAATTAAGATTTTTCATCATAAGTATATTGATAGAGTATCTATGTATGGGCACTTCGACGATCGTGTTGTTATCCAAGTCCCAAGTTATTTACCAAGAGCCTGTGGGCACATTCTTGGATGACGTCACATTTCTTCCATATTCATTCGAGGCCGCCTCGCCATCATCCTCCCGGTAAGGAAGCCTAGTTCCCGCCTTCCGATTGACGCGGGCGGTAAATACGCAGTTGGTATACGGCGCCGTATACACCACAGCAAACACGTCAATACAACGGGGAAAATTTAGCACAATTCCTACCTCACATAGTCGAAAATACAACGGAAGGATAAAAAATTAACGATTACAATATATTTGTTAAATGAGTCTTCCATTATTATTTTTTTTTGAAAAATACATATCATGCCCTCGAGAAAATATACCCTCATATGGACACAACAGAAGTTGCTATACAGTGACCTTAATTGAAAACACATGAGATAACTAAGTGTCTGAACAAAATTGCCTCTGTCTCTTAAAAAAAAAAGACTACCGGCGACATCAAATACTCTTTCCACTAAGTTTTTTTTTTCATGAGTGTAACTATGGCTATTCCTATAAAACTACATTATTTATGCCACAGAAAATGCCCTCTAGCAAAATGTGCAGATCATGTGGACAAATTTATATATCAACCAAATTGTACAAATATATTAATATGTAAAACCAGCAAAACGACAAAAAACAGAAGTCTTTATCATACCTTTTTTAGATATGTGATCAGATGTAATAGAATAACCCTTTAGAAAATATATATCTCTCCATTGTTCTTTATATCCTTATCTCAATGGTAACTCCAGACCCAGTGAGGCATGACTAGTCGGCAAGACAAGATATAAAACTCCACGTTCAGGCCTAAATAGAGAGACTGATTAGGAGATTTGATATGTCCGTATAACTAAATATATCATATGGATAAATATAAAGTATACAGATTATATGTCTGGATTGCTGTATCTGTATTTCTAGATATGTCTAAATAGCTAACTGGAAGTCTGTAAAAATAAATATAAAGGTTTATCTAGAGATTTTATCATGGTACAGATAAATATGTATGAATTGACATGAAACTGTATGATTAGATATATCTGTGTAGCTAGATATAAGTCTGAAGTGGTAGATATACAAGTATCGATGTAAAAAAAAAGAACATTTCATAGATATAAATATGAAGAGCTAGAAAGGTCTCTATGACTAGGTCTGTTAGGTTATATATAAGAGTTTATACGGATAGATTTATCTGTGAACTGATAAATATAAATATTTATGGGTAGATATGTGTATTTAGAGCAAACTATAAGAGAGTGTAGCTGGCCAAGTGGAAAACGGCACGTTAAGCTACAATTGAACGTGAGCTCAAGTCTGCCCATCCGAGAAAGATTGCTCGCTCGCCTTTGATGATTCCCCTAATGGCTTGGGATTTTAAACTTTGAGCTTTCTTTTCTTAATAACATAACCGATGTTCTCCGATTCCTTTTATAAAGATCCTCAGAAGTTGGGATTTCAATCTAAGAAAGAAGAGGCAGATTGTAAAGTGTTTATAAAATACCATTCTAAGGAAATGTATGGAAGAGATTTATGTCTCATTTCTTATTTTTAAAATCAAACTTCTCTCAAACTCTCATTTGCGATCGTAATTGAGGGAAATTCCGAACTCTAGAATTTCAAAGCGTTCAGAGGCGATCTGTTTAGTTGCCACTTGCATTACCCCCAATTTAGTGCCAAATAAAATTGAAACGCCTCTCCAATTATGGCTTACATTCTGAAACCTGGAGCCTCGATGCTAAACCTGAATGTTCTGCCTAACTTGGAGTGCCTGGCGGCAAAAACTGCGGTAGCAGTAGTTGCGGCCTTGATTTCCAGTACTTTTTACCGCATTTTTTACCTCAGTTACTTACATGCTCTTTGTACCAGTCTCCATAATCCAAACTACGAATAATAGCAACATTTCAAAGTCGTTTTAAATCCAACTGTTCGCTCGTAAATAAATGCCAGTCATTCGATATGGAGAGCTGCCACCTAATTGATACAATCCAATGGACATACAAATATTGGTCCAAAATATTCAGGATTATTTGCCTGCTATTGTTAACCAAATGAAATCTAATTTCACCTATGCGCCCCCGCACGCTTTTCAGGTTTTGACAAGTTTACGGTTTACAAGTTGAGAAGGTTACAACGTTCCATTTCGAATTATAGCGTCGAGGTGCCTACAACTTTATTCACGAAAACGTAATGACGCACATACGTTTAAAAATGTATTTTTATAATGAATATAAAGACGTTAAACTTGGAAGTACTTCCGAACGTCAGTTATTTATTCCAAGAAATTACTTAGATATATATAAACACTCATTTAACAAATAAGGCGCACGGTATAAATTTAGACGATTGGAAATAGGTCTATTATTTGAAAGATCAAAATTTATTGTTATCTCTTAAATATCGAATATACCATAATGGCAAAGTCTAGTTGTAAGTCCTAGAGGCAATATACAGGAACGTTGCCATACAACAAGCCACTAAGATGTTCGCGAGAGCTAGCTTCGAAACAATGTACCTGTACGATACCATGGAACATGTTACCAAGGTATTCGCAAGAGTTGTCTTTGAAGCAATGTACAGGTACGGTGCTATAGAACGGGCCGCCAAGGTGCTCGCGGCTCCTGGTACATGCCTGCCAATCGAAGCGTGTCCTTCAGCACCCCACTATCATTCATAGCGGCGGCTCCACAGAGCTCACGCCAAGTTTCAATCCGGCCCAGCTAACTTTGAGCCCTCCACACCTCAGAATCATTTGATCGCTATTAATTATGAAGTTTCATTACTTAGGCTCATCCCCCAGATTCACAAATCTGCCATTTTATCACGGGGTTCAATATAAAATTATACTTTTAAAATATTGGTGTGCGTATTGTTTAAAATTTTTAAATATTTGTTCTTATTGAAAGTGAAACTCTCTTAGCTCGAATTAAAAAGAAAACTTCTTACTGTCCTCCCAGACTAGCTCCTTGTGTTTATTTGTGCTAAAATATGTGTTTCAATTGTGGTAAAAGAAAATATCAGGTTTCAAATATCTCTCCCTCTCTGAATCCTTCTATTTATTTGAATTCAGCTGCCAAAAACCCGATGATTACCGTCAGGTAGTTTAATCCCCTCCACTTACACCAGCGCTCTTCGCGTAGAAAACTACGACGTGTTTGTAACTGAGAACTTCTTAGTTGAACGAGTGCTAACTCACTCCAAATATTTATTGAATAATTAAAAATCAATTAATTAAAAATAAATCCCTCATTAATATTATACACGTGGCAAGAGCGTGATTATTGCAATCGAAATATACAGGTAGTGTTTTTTAAAAGATCAATAATTATATATTTTTTATACTTTTAAATAACCCTTTAGAGTAAAATGTTGAAGTTAAGTTTTGCTCGATATGTGTGTGAGATCCATTGGCCACGCGCCGCCTAACGCCCTAAGCACAGCGATTCATCCATTCCCAGTCCGTAGTTAGGAGGGAGTCAGTCCTAAATTCCGAAATTTTTCTCCCCGTCCAACTGAAATGCTAATCGCCGCAAATCATTGTTGCCAGGGAGAACAGTTTAGTACTTACGTGCTATAACGTATAGCGAATTTTCAAATAAAATCGAAAAAAATAATTATAAAGAGGAGAAAAAGAGTGCCAAGAGTTTGTATCCATATCATTTAAAACATAAAAATACATTATCCATCCATCTTTAGATATAGCCATAAGAAAGGTATAGGCTCCTCAATGTCTTCCACGTGAACCTAAGGTTTTGGAGTACGAGACACTGTCCATGAAACGACGCTGCACCAGTTGGTGATATGCCAAGTGGTGGAATGCTTCCTTGAGGTCATGTACTCGTCGTCTCTAGGTTCACCCAATTGGCAAAGCTCCTGGCCTCTTATTGGAGAACTTCCCACTGGGCGCGAGTGGAGTTTGAATGGTGGCCACGTTATTGATGCTGAGGTTCGTTCATCTCTTTCAACATTCCCCTTCATGTGAACGATCAATGTTTTCAACATTTTTCTGATTCATATTTTCTAAGCATTTATATAAACCTTTCAACAATTCAAACATTAAGAAGTATTGGAGAACTAACTGTTTATATTACGATGCACTAGCGCGCCATCTGTTATCAAATTACAAAACTATTTTAGAGGCGTAATATTCTTTTTAAAATAAAATAATTTCTACTGTCCTTACTGCAATGGAAAAATTAAAGGGAGGGCCTGGCTCATCACCACTGATGAGCCAGGCCCTCCCTTTAATTTTTCCATTGCAGTAAGGACAGTAGAAATTGTTTTATTTTAAAAAGAATATTACGCCTCTAAAATAGTTTTGTAATTTGATAACTGTTTATATGTATAATCTTTATAGAAGTGCAATATATGAATAAAATAATTTATTTTGGAGGACCAAAATAATAAATATGCATATTTATATACTTGCTATATATTCAGTTTTTACGAATGGTGCACGCGAAGAAATACATTGTTATTATACTCAGTTTCAATGTTTCGAATATTGATCTATGGGATTTAACTAAGTAATCGATAATACAAAATATGGAAGGTTTTTATAAGAGGTATAAATTCGTATCATAATGTTTAACCATAGATATATTGAGGTTTAAAAGAAAATAAAGCTTAAAAAACTAGATAATCAATGTGAATGTCAAAACAAAACCAAGTGTCCTGATATCCAAACATTTAGCTGTGAACTACGGATTCTAACATTCGTAGGGAGTAGAATCTTATAGGCTTCCACTCAGTTCTTCGGATAATTGAGCCACGAGATCTAGATTGGTCATCTGTAGATAACAGATTCCGGGCGAGCGAAGTTTGCCGGCTCCAGTCGATACCTTTCGGCGATGGCCCGACCGAGTCGATGATAGGCTCGAACGGTTGCTTTTGTCACCCTTTATTTGACACATTTTGGAGCACATGTTTTTCTTTTGATGTCAAACTTGAGTTAAATTTTTGCAATATTGACTAAAGGAATAGTTTTTATATACATAAGCAGAAGAAAGATAGAGAATGTATATTTAGAGAAGCTAAAGATCCACGAATTAAAGTACCGTCTACCAAAGCGTATTTTAATACCTGCTATATAAAAAAGCTAAAGATATTTTGATATGGATAATTGTGAACACTTTGCAGTGACTTCAAACTCTATTTTATAATGGCTGCTTTAGAAAATTTCAAAGAATATTCAATTTGAAACGCTCAGAATATGTTTAATGCCCTCAGAATGACCTCTATAAAAATGGTTTCGATCACGTGATCCATTCCCAGGGAGGTCTCTATCTCCCTCTATAACCGGCCTCGGGGATGTGGAGATCTCAGTGGGACGAGGCGACCTCTTAGGACCAATTTTAAAATAGCTCGAATTCGGAGATATTTTGGGCGGTAACCCCTTGCTTCCTCGGGTCGTTCAAGGCTGCACCTCGCTCTACCCATCCTATCCAAGCCCAAGGCCCAAAATAAAATATTTCCACCGATAGATTTCAGTCGCCTTTTTAATCTGCCTGCTGATTGCAGCGCACTAATGAACGGATATCCGGTGTCAGACTCCCAACCCGACATGGCGTCTTCTGGCCGCGCTGCATTCCAACCTAGACACTCACCGTACATTCGGTCAACTATGAAACATACCAATCATAAGCATTATATTGAATGTTTCTCCAAGTTTTTCGCACTGGTTGGCATTGACAACGGTAATCGCCAATTTCTCATTTCGCGAAATGGCAATTGTATTTTCATTGCCCGGCAGAATGATAAATATACGTCTTTAAAATGCAAAACAAGAAGGCCATCCAGCTTGAGCGACCTTGGCAAGTAAAGAGTTTGAAAAGTTATGTTAATTATGTGTTGTTAAGGGCATTGAAGGTCAGGAAGTTGTGTATGATGTGAAAACTTTCACAGTGAAATGGAAATGATTCATTGTGGCTACAGGATCATGAAGTTATATCATCCATGCATAGCACGTCAATATTAGACTCGGTAATTCCCACCTATAATTTCTCCTTTTGTGTCAAAGAGAATTTCAAAGTTTCCCGGTTCTATTTAAAAATTAAAGCCTGCTCCTCTTTAGATAACACGGATAGATATTGTTTGAGGTAGCAGTTTATGTGACGGAGACTCTGAATATATTAAATTTTCTTTAGTAACTTAATGTTCAATAAATTATTTCTATTTGTGCTTTAAAATCAGAGTAAATAGCTTTCTACTTATTTATTTTAGTAATAAGTTTGAGATGCGCTTCTGCGTGCCGGAAAAATTCTCATTGTCCAACAAAACCTTCATGTAGACAAAAGTCTCCGTGTACCAAACATTTCCCTGTATAATAACAAAGTCTCCAAAGCCTTATTGTAATTTTAAAAATCCAATTAAGGGCAAAGCCTCATTGTTACAACAAAGTCTCCATATACCAACAAACATCCACGATGCACAAAGTGTCTATGTACCAGCAAAGCTTCATGTACCAAAAGGTATTTATGCATCAACAAAGATTTCATATACTAACAAAGTTTCTATGTAACAATGAAGTCTTTATGCATCAACAGAGTCTTCATATGCAAAAAAAACCTTCTATAACAATAAATTTCTCATATAATAAATGTTTTTATATTGCAACAAGGTCCTTCTCTCCTATTACCAACAAAGTTCCGATGCATCAACAAAGTGTCTAAAAAGAAGCAATGTCCGCATGAACTAGAACATTACTGTTTACCAACAAATATCTGACCTACTAACTAAGTCTTCATTTAGCAACAAAGTTTTTACCTGCCGATATTCCAATGTGTAGACAAAGTCCTCGAACATCAACAAAGGCTGCAAATACGCTGAAAAATCTATCATATAATAACACGGTTCTCGCGTTCAAGTAGTCAGGTCCCAGTCAATCTCCACATGTCCCAACAAATCTCCACATGTCCCAGTCAAGCTCCACATGTCCCAGTCAACCATGCTCCCCACGTGCCGACAAAGTCCAGTCAGTGCTCCCAAGTGATCAAGCGCGATGTTCCATCGATCTGTCCTCCATCGATTGACGCCATGTGGTTCCCCACTCCAGGGTGGCGGCCACGAGCTATCGGTCATTTACGTACCGATACACACCGATACAAACCATGGCCAATTGATTGAGCCTTATATATGGAAATATATTTCAATGATAGATAAATAGAAAAGTATCCTCCTGGTTGAATCGTGGAACTCGGGGATCTCTGAAACCTTTCTCTTACATTCAATATCAAAAATTTAAAAAAATATATTTTTTTTCGCAGTGAGAGTATCTTTTTTTATACCTCTCAAATGCCAGCTTTCAAGTGAAAATCGCTCTTCTAATGGCTTAAATCAAGGAACAATGACTATTTATTGCCTAGGATGCATGTGTAGGCCCGTAGCGTGGAAGCAGTCAGTATCAGATTGAGAACCATCAGGCAGAACAATTGAGCAATAGGAATCTATTAGAGGCTGAAGTTCCACTTCTATGGTTACAATTTTCCTAACCATTGTGGCATGTAGCATTCAATTATCACCAATTTCTCTCATTAAATAATTATTTCTTTGAAATGTATTAATTTCCTATGTATATATATATATGTTATGAATAATTGTTGTTGTTAGATAAGGGGTTGATAAGACAAAGGATCGATAAGATAAAGGGTTGAGGTGCAATCGTGATAAGAAAAAGATAATTATTTACCGTCAAGTAGCTTTTATTTTCAATTACTTGAGGAAAGATTACACATTAGTTATTTTCACATTATATAGAATTTATAAGGTTAATCCTATATTAGTGATTTAAAAGGATAGATATGTTAACTACGCATATTTACAATAAAATTATACAACAAAAACTGAAAGTCTTTCTAAAAAACGATGATAACAAAGTAAAATTATCAATGAATATAAAATGAAATATATATTTTTTAAAATATAGAAATATTTGAGTTTTTAGATTATATAATATATATATGACATAAAGTTTCGGGAGGATGATTTTTATAAAGATACACCTCTCTCTTTAAAATGTTTTATGGGTTTTTAAAAGGGGTGGTGTCTTATATACATACTCATGGGAGGCTCTTTAATTTCGCTGGTAGTCTGTTTTTTTTTTTAAGAACACTGAGGCAATTTTGTTCACACTTGGTTATCTCATGTGTTTTCAATAAAGGTCACTGTGTATCAAATATTTTTCAGATTTATTATCTTAATCCCGATGTATATTTCAACACTTTTTAATTATCGAATTAGCTAAATAAATCCCTTCATTTAAACTAATCATCAAAAAAATGCAAATTTATTTTTCAGGGGTTTTAGCTTGCTAAACTGATACTATATTAAAAATGCAAAATCTAAAATAATTTTAAAATTATTATAATTTATTACATTATATATAAGGGGAGGGGCAAAAATTCTAAAGATCTCCTAGAATTTACCTAATTGTAATATTCAAATGAGGTGAATATTTGATAATATTTAAAATGATATGGGTTTTTAAACTTTTTTTTTTTTATTTTGAAGTGATAAAATCTCTCTCTCAACAAAAATTGTTTTTCAGATGAGTTTAGTTTAAAATGATTTGCAATAAATATTTTCATCATATCCTTAACTGGCAAGCTTTCGAGCCTTGCAACTGGCCAATCATTTAATGGCAGACTCGTAGTGTTTTAATTTTAAATTTTTGGTGCTGATTTATTTGTATTGGTAGAGCTTTCTTTTTAAATTCTATTTTAGTAGAATAATTTAAAACTGGGGGAGTGTTAAAACTTATCAAAATATTTTTTAAAGAAGTCGGTGGCCGGCAGTATAAACTGTCGTTTTCCGACAGTCATGAACCAGGATCGAATACCGCATTGTACACTTTTTTATATGTGAAGAGAACCTGTTCATATGATTCATTGTTTTATTTTTCTTATCCCTAGTACACGTGGTACAGGCCATGATAATCATTGTGGGTAGAGGTAGGCGACTATTTTACTGTAAGTGCACCACATGTCTACACATGTGAAAAGCAGTTCGACTTGGCACTTACAAATGTGCTTTGTTTGGTTACTTGCACTCGCTGGTGGGGTTGGACTTTTTCAAGAATCGGGGGCCATTGGAGCATTTTTTTTTTTTTTTAAGAAAAAATTGCCCAATGCGGGAATCGAACCCGCGTCGTAGCGGTCGAAAACCAACGGTTTAGACTATCCTTCCACCGACCTCCTTATTATTCAAATTAAATTATTCTTTGTAAATAACATAAGCTAGGTTGTTTTTTTTTTGAGCGGTACCTAATGAAGTTATTTTAGAAAACATATAAAAATATTTTATAAATCAGCAATTCTTAGAGAGGTCTGTGAAAAGGTTTGTTGATGAGTTGGAGGTGTGATATTCTATTTCCTGAATATGCCAAAACAATGTTTTCCTTTCAATATTCTCAAAGCAGGACCGCAATCAATGGAAAATATATGTTTGATTAGAGTTTAAACTCTGGTTGAGCTAACAATTAAAAGGTCTCCTCTATATATATATATCATATATGTTGAATTTAGATGACGAGTGGGTTAAATCCATCGATTCTCGACAGCCATGAACCGGGATCGAATCCCGTATTGGACACTTTTTTTCTGTGAAGAACCTGTTCATATTTATCATGTAAATAACATAAGCTAGATTGCTCTTTTTGAGCGGTACCTAAAAAGGTTTTTTGTAACTGGAAGGTTGAATTAAATATTGTTGATAACAATTTGGAACTCTGAGATTTGGTTCTATATTTATTTATTAAGTTTTTTTTTATAATAATAATAAAGTTATTAGAGACCCAAGAACACAGAAAAAAACATGCAAAATAATAAACCAAACACAACAAACAGGATTTTTAGTAGTGTTTTTCAATAAAAACGTTTCTACTTAGTTATTATGAAAATTTCTGTAAAATTTAGATATTTTTTATTTTTGACATTTCAAAATATTTTATTGACTTCTAGTCAATTTTTACAGAAACACACAAATACAAATGAGAAATATAAACAATGATGATAATTTAAAGTTTGTTGATAAAATGCATACAGTTGTTTTCAGGAAAAGAGGTTCTTCTACTTTGAGAGTCCTCCTCCAGACAAGGACAACCCGAACTGCTCTCAGTTCAATATAAAGATGGACCTTATATATGCAACGCTTGGCAGACGCCAGGATGGCCTGTGAAATTAGAGATTCGACCAAACATTTTTTTTTTAATTATGGCAAATGCGGAATGTACCATGTTGATAAATGTATTGATTTCCACAAGTTTTTTAAAACTTTCCCGGTGGGTTATTTATAGAGAAGAGAGAGAGAATTTTTACCATCAGAATATATCACTTTAGTAAAAATATAAAATATATAAAATAATTTTTAATTCAAATATTGCCCAATCGAAATATTCAGAGAGTTATATAGAGAGATTCTAAGCGGGACTCTGCCGATCTGAGAATGTAGGAATCTAGAGCCGATAGAGATTGTATGTTGGGATCCATAGGCTTCTCTTGCTGGGTTTCCCTAAAGGTTTCTCACGGCTTACCTACACAAGACCACCTCGTTAAAAAAGGTATCACGTCTCTAAACCATTCATTTTACATGTCCTTATAAGCTAGTTTTATTTTCCAATTTAAATAATGAAATCTCGAGTCTGATCTTTACCTAACGTCTTAGTTTTTATTGTCTCTCGCTGCTTTAGAGAGCTTCGCTCGTAAAAAAAAACCCGCGCATTTAAAATTCTGGCTCGCTAATTAAATCCACAATAAATATTTAACTCCAATAAATTTAGCCGCGTTGAAAAAGTGGGAGCAAACCTCCACAAAAACTTGTAAATCTAACATGGAGTTAAATAACCAACTCTCTGGCGTAGGGAACGGAATAAAATAAATATTTTCTCGTTGATTAACTCGGGGCAAATTTTAATTTTTATTTTGTAAGCCATGTATGGTTCATTGAGCCAACGTTATTAGTTTTGTAAAAATTTGTGGGATAATCCAATTTGGTTCGTTATTCTGTCAAGAAATTGTATTTGCCGGCTGGGCCTACAAATAATTGTATTTTCCCTCTTAACTTTTTTACCCGCGAACTACTTTCCTCTTTTAATTCTGCTCTATAGAAAAACTTTCATCTGTCTGGATGAGATATTTGTTTTATTAATCTTCTCGAGTGGTCAGTACTCCTCTATATTCTGCAATTACATTCTATTACTCTCTGCTTACTAAAGAAAAAACAAATCGTTGTGCTTAGAGAGCTTAGTTTTCTTGGAGAATTGCCTAATAAATCATTTTACTTAAACAAAGGTTACACCTTGGTGAAATTTTTCGAGCCTAGACTTTTTCCTCATTAATGAATACGCGGTAAGATATGATTTTGAAAAAAAAAATAGTAGAAGAGCATTTCGTTGTTTCCACAGTGCCAGATTGTTTTATAAGCTGCCGGGAAGACAACAAAGAAAACTACAGTTGGTCAACCACGGAGAAAAATCGTCGTGGAGGAGTACCGAGACCTTGAGCCGGCTGTCACGCGCGAGCTGCCATTGAAAGCCGCGCTGCAGCCTTGGCTTTGAAACTCAAGTTCAGCCAGAGATCGCGGGTTTAAAACTCAAGTTCAGACAGAGAGAGAGAGAGCGCGGTTTCTAAAATAAAGTTCTCACAGAGATCGCGGCTTTAAATTCAGACAGAGCGCAACTTTGAAACTTAAGTTCTTACAGAGAGCGCGGCTTTGAAACTCAAGTTCAGACAGAGAGCGCGGTTTTTCTAAAATAAAGTTCTCACAGAGATCGCGGCTTTCAAAATTCAGACAGAGCGCAGCTTTGAAACTTAAGTTCTTACAGAGAGCGCGGCTTTGAAACTCAAGTTCAGACAGAGAGCGCGGTTTCGAAAATAAAGTTCTCACAGAGATCGCGGCTTTGAAATTCAGACAGAGCGTAACTTTAAAACTCACAATTTTCAGACAAAGTGCGCGACTTTAAAACTCAGGTTCAGACAGAACGCTGCTTTTAAACTCAAGTTCAGACAGAGCGCGGCTTTGAAAAATAAAGTTCTGACAGAGATCGCGGCTTTAAAATTCAGACAGAGCGCGACTTTAAACTCACAATTTCGGACAAAGAGTGCGAATTTAAAATTCAAGTTGAGTCAGAGCGCGGCTTTAAAACTCAAGTTTAACAGAACGCGGTTTTAAAAATTTGACGTCGCGTGAGGCTGTGAATAAAGTCATATGTGAAACATATGCTCAACGAGAGGTACATTTCGCTCGAGCCAGATCGCTCGTCCAGGAAGAGTTGAAAACTCAAGTACATCATCTCAAGAACAGCGTAAAACCCGAATTCTAAGCTTAGAAGCAGTTCGAAAAATGAAAAGTATTTTGAATGCCTTTTACAATTTTCTTTTATCGCGAATAGAAAAATCACACTCTTCTATTAAGATATAAATTACAAATACATTTATGATGGAAATTTTGATATTGATCTAGCATATATTTTGACGGGAGAAACGAACTTTATTTTTTACAAAATAAATTCATATATATTGAGTATTATCAATTTGGATTTTCATTTAAGATTATTTGAGAATTTCTTAATTCCCTAGCATCTATAAAAATGAAAATGTTAATACCAAATTCTGGCTATATCATCCTCAATTATCATGTGAATTTTGGATAGAATATAATATAAAATTTTATTTGATATGTACAATATTAAAATATATAATAGAAATTATAAACACATTTTTAAAATAAAAACGATACAAATCTTAAAAAATATATATTTGGCCGTTTCTTTGAAAAGGAGATTGAAAGACTTCTATCATTGAAATCCTTAATCTATTTTTACTATGTATTCTATCATTATAGTATCGGTATAAAAGGAAAACAGCCCAATGCAATATTTTATCGGTAGATTAAACTGGCGAAACCGCTGGAAGAGTTCACCACTGATGAGCTAGGCCCTCTCATTATTTTAGCATTGCAGTAAGGGCAGTAGAAATTTGTATTGCTTAAAAAATAAACATACACGCCAAAAATAAGTTTAAATTTCTTATATTTGTTCACGTTAAAGTATAGTTGATCTGAATTATACCAGCACGATATTGTACAAATTGGCCGAGAATAGATGTTTTAAACATTTGGACAATAATCCAAGACAAAGGAGCTCTTCTCAAAGCTCTCTCGCTCCTCTAAACCGACATCAATGGCAACTCTGCAGTACGTCGCAGGGGATCACGCAATATGGCTGCATCGTGGCGTTTTGAAGCCGACCTTGATCTGGCCTGTGATAGATTTCTCCTGGAACTCTTTCCAGGGTTTGGAGCCTTCTTGCGGGAGACATCTCGCTTTAAAATTGGCCAGCTTCCAATCTGCTGATAGCTTTCCATCTCAATTGATTCTGTAGGGCCATCATCTCAAGCTATGCAATTAAAATATTACTTTTAAAAGTGCTCCTTCCTCACAAATAATGGTTGAGTGCTTCCTTTAAGAGCGCGGATCTCCTATAGATCGCTCTACTTGCTTAAAAAGATTTTAAGTGAATAGAAGAAAGGGAGAGAATACCATTAAAATAGTAACGTGACATTAATAGGCTCAACCTCCAAACGTATATTTAAAAAATGGAAAGTTTTTCAAATTTCATAAAAAATAAGCAAAATCGCCATTTTACACTATATTTAATTTTATACATAAATATCCTAATTAATTCTAATTATATGGACATTTTAGAGTAGTCTTTTGTTTAATCAGAATTTATATATTAAATCTTATAATGAGTGAAAAAATATATTTCTATTTTGTGTCTATGTGAAATATAAAGTTTTTGTGTTTTCCATTATTTATATTTTTACATAAATTGTAACATTTTCAATGGTTTATCATCATATAATGATAGAGACGTTCCCGATAAAATTGTCGTAGTTGAATGCGGCTTGTTTCAGCTTTATCTGCAATTTACTTACCATAATTCCTCAAGGTGCTATCGGATTTTGAAATCACATAGGTTAGTCATGTTCACATTGGTGGGTCAAACTCAAATATGTTGTTCAATTAAATGTCATCAGAAAGCCTCTATACTTCCAACTCATCCGAACAGGTCTTTTTTTACACATATTACTTGTTATGATCTCATAGTTTTATCTCCCAACATATCCTCGATCCTACGTTATAAAATTCACTCCCGCGATGTACTGGTAGGTCTCGCTGCCGCGCGAGAACAACAGAATATGGGAAGTAACACCAGGAACTGGGTTGCTACCCCAAGGCCGCCCGCCTCTCAAGGCCGCTCACGTGACCGGGTTAAATAATCGGCTCGTGACGTTGGTGCGACCCCCGCCCTCTTCCATACTCTGTTCTACCTGCAGCGACCACCCTCGCACGCACTCCTCAACATTTGGGTCGTCTAGGTTAGCTGCATTCTCTCTGTCCTAGCAAATGTTGGAGCTTTATTCAGTTAATCAGTTCTATTGCGACAATTGCTTCCCCTCTCTGTTCTGGTTGAGATCTGTCTGACCTTGTCTCTTGTCAAACTTACAATATGAACAGAGTTCTTCAAGGATAGCGTAGCCAGAACCTTTTCAACACAATAACCTATACCAATTTATATATCTTGAGTCTATTTATATCTTCTAAAAGTTTAGAAAAGCATCTGGTTGGTAAAAATTGATCGATTCGAATAATGTATAGAACTTTGAAATAGCTCAGATAGAAATACAGTCGAACCTCGATGAAAACCACATAACTTGGGGACCCATGATTTTACGCTGCTATAACCCCAATTGTTAAGATAATCTAGCATTTAGCCTGGGACCTCAGAATTAAGATGTTATATCCAAGTTTCTGTTATAAAGAGGCTGTTGTAACGAGGTTCTACTGTAAATAGCTTTAGTTACAAAATATAAAATGTTAGAACTTTTGTCGCCTATATGCTATAATTCTAAAAATCGGTTAAAGAAGATTATGAGGCCAAACGATAATATTTGATAGTTCCTTTATTTTTGATATATCACTAATGAAATAAATAAAATAAAATTGTATAGTTTTGAGTTCAAGAAAATGTTTGAACTTCCATTGCTTATACACTGCTAATCCTCGAAATCGGCTTGATCAAGGATAAAATGGCGGTAGCATTTAACAGAATATTCGCGTTTATTTACTGATACACTAGATACTTGTAGTTCAATATAAAGTTCCGAAAATGAAATATCTAGATATTTTCTTGATTCTATTAATACACAAAGTATATTACTTTATACAATGTCTCAAGATTCAAAATTTTAATATAAAATAAACTACTATTTACAGTTAAACCTGTATATAGCGCTCCCTCTTGGGACTCACCAAAATAAGGTGCTATAGAGAGGGAGTGCTATAGACAGGTCACTTTTAATGTAAATCGCATCGTACTACGTATTTAAAATCGAGTGCTATAGAGAGGAAGGCGCTATTTAAAAGGGGACGCTATAGACAGGTTTAACTATATTTAAAAAATAAACGTTTTTCTCTGATTTATAATATAATAAAATAAACAATGCTTCCAGCCCTAGAAGCATTATTCATTTTATTATAGTACTTATTGTATGTGTGTGTGTATATTCACTCCTCTGGAAAACTTTCCTAGCATTTGTTTTATTTTCACGTGTGTCTATACTTCTCAATTAAATGTAATGATTGCGTGCGCTCTGTTATCATTTACCTACGTTGAGAATAAAATGTATCATAACATTTACTTATTACCAAAACTATAGAAATTTTGGATCATTTGAAAAATATCCTCATAAGGAAAATTTGTCTTATATGACTCTTCAAATATGATATTTAAAAGGTTTATACAAGAAAACTATCCCTGGATGAATTTTTCCACAAGTCCACCATATTATATACAAGATATTATAATTTTAACAATTTTTAAAAAATGGAAATAATTTTCACTATTATTTCCCTCCAATTTTGTCCTTTATTTACCTATAATTTTATTCAGATTATGCATATTTGTTAAATTTACTGATTTCCCCGCATAAAAAATATTGGCACTTTGATTTTACCCAAATCCGAAATTTCCATATTTTTAAGCTTATTTGTTCATTAACTAGAAACTAAACTGCCCGGTTCTAAGAGATAAAAAACCCTATTTGGATACATTAACCTTGAAGTATAGAACCCTAAGCCTTCATTTTTAATGCCTTACTTTATTTCAGCCCATTCTCCAAAACCTTGGTTTCCTAATGCCTGTACTCACGCTATACCTCATTGGTACTGCTAGAGTTCCAATCATATGATAGATGTAAAGACATAATTAGAGATAGACTTTATTTTCTCTAAAACGTGTTAACTAGTGTATCGGATTAGTGATGGAAGCATGCCTTTATCTATATTTACCTCTCTGATAGAACAGATTTCACGGATAGATCAGAAAACAATATTGGTTTGCGCAATTCTCGAATTGTAGGAATGTTTAAGTTTGATTGTTTAAAACTTATTAACTAGATTTTATGTCAGAATAGCGATGAAAGCATATATTTACCTTTGGTAAGGATAGAATAACAAACAAAATATATTTGTGTGCGCAGGTCTTATATTGTAGGAATGTTTAAGTTTGTATAAAACTTGTTAACTAGTGTGTGTCAGAATAGTGATAAAAGCATATATTTACCTTTGGTACGGATAGAATAGAAAACACAAATAGTTTGCGTGCGCAGGTCTTATATTGTAGGAATGTTTAAGTTTGTATAAAACTTGTTAACTAGTGTGTGTCAGAATAGTGATAAAAGCATATATTTACCTTTGGTACGGATAGAATAGAAAACACAAATAGTTTGCGTGCGCAGGTCTTATATTGTAGGAATCTTTAAGTTTGTATAAAACTTGTTAACTAGTGTGTGTCAGAATAGTGATAAAAGCATATATTTACCTATATGGTACGGATAGAACAGAAAACACAAATAGTTTGCGCCGTGTCTCGAATTATGGGAATGTTTAAGTTTGATTGTATAAAACTTGTTAACTAGCGTGTGTCAGAATAGTGATAAAAGCATTATTTACCTCTGGTACGGATAGAATAGAAAACAATATATATTTGCGTGCGCGGCTCTTATATTGTAGGAATGTTTAAGTTTGTATAAAACTTGTTAACTAATGTGTGTCAGAATAGTGATAAAAGCATTATTTACCTTTGGTACGGATAGAACAGAAAACAATAATAGTTTGCGCTGGTCTCGAATTATGGGAATGTTTAAGTTTGATTGTTATAAAACTTGTTAACTAGTGTGTGTCAGAATAGTGATAAAACATATATTTACCTCTGGTACGGATAGAACAGAAAACAAAATTATTTGCGTGCGCGCGTCTCATATTGTAGGAATGTTTAAGTTTGATTGTATAAAACTTTTTAACTAGTGTGTGTCAGAATAGCGATAAAAGCATTACCTTTGGTACGGATAGAATAACAAGCAAAATTTATTTGCGCGCGCAGGTTTTATATTGTAGGAATGTTTAAGTTTGATTGTATAAAACTTGTTAACTAGTGTGTGTCAGAATAGTGATAAAAGCATTACCTTTGGTACGGATAGAATAACAAGCAAAATTTATTTGCGCGCGCAGGTTTTATATTGTAGGAATGTTTAAGTTTGATTGTATAAAACTTGTTAACTAGTGTGTGTCAGAATAGTGATAAAAGCATTGCCTTTGGTACGGATAGAATAACAAGCAAAATTTATTTGCGCGCGCAGGTTTTATATTGTAGGAATGTTTAAGTTTGATTGTATAAAACTTGTTAACTAGTGTGTGTCAGAATAGTGATAAAAGCATTACCTTTGGTACGGATAGAATTACAAGCAAAATTTATTTGCGCGCGCAGGTTTTATATTGTAGGAATGTTTAAGTTTGATTGTATAAAACTTGTTAACTAGTGTGTGTCAGAATAGTGATAAAAGCATTATTTACCTATATGGTACAGATAGAACAGAAAATAATATATATTTGCGTGTGCAGGTCTTATATTGTGGGAATGTTTAAGTTTGATTATATAAGATTTGATAACTATTTCACTATACTCTTGTGCGTGATAATAATGATGAAAATACACCAACATATAACTTTATTTATAGAAAACAATCGTTCGAGTCTTAATCTGTGTCAGAATGTAAAAGTTTGACATATTTCTTGCATACGGCCATTCTAATCAGATTTCTATATCAGGATTAGATTTTGATCAGAAACTCTCATTTTCAAAGCTCTCCCTCTCATGTCAGAAGAATGTTTAAACTTCCGACGACAAACCGACTATTTTTTTTTCAAAATTTCCATCTCAATTAGAATGTAGACTTTTGTACGCTGCTTTAAAAATTCGAATCTATTTACACTTTCCGGAGATATGTAGATTAGTAATACACAAAAATAAAATAACCTTGAGACTGTGAAAAAACCTGATTGCGACATCCTTTAATCCTTGATGGCTTTTTAATTATTTAAAACTTCCCCGATGACTTGAATAGTTTACCTTAGAAACCAGACCGGTTAGGAAGTACTGGTAATTGGTTTTAGATATGTTCGAGACTGCGTCCCAATGTTTCCTGATGAGTGACAAATACCGAGCCGCAGACTGAACCCTGACAAGTTGTAAACGTCTTCAATATTGGCAATTCCTCTCTATCCTCTTGGTGGACGACATGAAGCGACCACTGGTAGTGTAATTGGCAAGGTCGGAGGAGAGGGGCAGTCTCTACTTGGAGCCACAAACGGAACATTGTCGAGGAGTTGCGTAAAGTGGCCATTCTCATTGGCACCAAAATATCTCTGGCCATATCCCGTGTGAACGTCAGGACGTGACGTTCCTCTTCAGCGTATTTTACAACTTTCAACATACAACAACTTGATGGGATCCGCACTCATTTATCATTAACAGAAAGGTGTAGAGACAAAAGGCCTGAGTGTTTTATAGCTCACATATTGTAGCATTTTAGAGTAATCAAAGAAAATAGTTTCACTCTAATTCACCATACGGCTTTATGCAACAATTGTTAACATTGTACAATATTGTAAACAATAATAGTCTCTAATGAGAGAACGCTAAAAACATGGCTAATCCTGGTCTTTTCTTTAGATGGTTACTTATCAGAGACTCTGCCATGCCAGGTACATATACTCATAGACGAAGCTTAAGGAAGCTGTACCTTTTACTACATGTATATATTTTTTATTTTTCAGAGAGAGAGAGAGAGAAAAAAATTCTATATATATATATTTTATTATATATATTTTTTTAAAGAGGAAAACATTCGAATTTACATAAGCAAATAGTAAGTAACTTATGCTTAAAATTTGAAACTTCCTTAAATTTTTCCAATGAGTATATATTGACTTGATATTTCAAAATTCATATTTCCAGTGAATGTTAAAATTTAGTAGTTCAGTCTCTCTTCTACCGAATAATACTTCCTGAGACTAAAGTTATAAACATTACTATTGGTAAATTAAGAATTATAAAGTATTGGATCACTAGGACCATTTATTTAGTAATATAGATGAGATATAAAAACCAAATAACTATAATCCTGAATAAAAGTGTGCACACATACAGCGGGTTTATTTCACGTTTGGATCTTGTTGCTAGATATGCTAAGGTATAGATCAATTCATTGGTGATCTTAAAGGAGATAAATTCTTATATTTCAGCGAAATATTTAGAATGCTATGTATATCAAAATAAATTCGAGAAAATAATTATATTTTGATATTTACCAGGAATAGGCTATAAAAAGGGTTTTATAAAATTTCCAAACACTTCGAAGAGCCAGAGAATTTCAGCAATAAAACCTATAGAACAAATATACAAAAATGTAATGCCTCGATAAAGGTTGGCTTTCAGCCAGCCGAAATATTGGCAAATAAATATTTTATTCAATCCAATATATGCCTTTTTACTATCTAATATAACATATATATATATAACATAGACTTGTGCGGGAGGATGATAATCATTTACGAAAAAAGGCACCTCTCTCTTTCATTGGGCATTAAACAATGCATTATGTTTATCAACTCAGTAAAAAAACTTTATTAGGAGGGTGATAAGAAATTAGTCATAACACCATTTTTGGCCAAATTCAGACAAAAAGCCAACCTCTATAGCATTTTTTTCGGAATATGGCTTTCATCAGTACAGGGGCGACTTCGATTTTATAATATCTTTCGAGAGTTATTAAATCAATCGAATTTAACGAAAAGGTGTTTAAGCTGTAAATTGGCAGGAGCCGATTTTTAAGCCAGAGTACAACACAAAGTGGCTGGAGGATAATATTTATTTACCAAAGGTGACACCTCTCTCCCTTTAAAAAGGTAATAAAACAATATATTTTTGTTTATGAACCAACTACAGATCGTACTGTTGGTTATAAAAAATGTACCACAACACCAGTTTCTGAAATTCTCAACAAAGGCCAACCGGTATAGGTAGTTTCGGGCTATGGCCCACATCAATTCATTGTTTTATTGCATTTCTGAAGGGAGAAGTGCCACTGTGTGATGCCACTTTTTGTGCATTAATGCCTTCCTCCCGCAAATTATATATATATATTATATTTAATAAAGATTTTCTGCTGTTTTGAGATTAATTACTTGTAGAGGAATTATTGGTCATTTGCTTGATTTTATATGCAGTCGTGGAAGAGATTATAATAAAATTAGTTATCAAAAATAGCTTTAATTTCCCTAAAGGAATATATGAAAAACATGGTTTGATAAAAGTACTGCCTGGCTTAAGGCGTAAGAATCTAAAAATGAACAAGTTATTTACATAATGTACAAAGATTTTGAGCCGGCCAATGGTAAACAACAACGAATTTTTATAGGGGAAGAGTGACCTCTGGCGGTCGATTTAACAGAGTATTTGAATCTATGAAATATAATTTTAAATATAATAATATTTTAATATAACATATATATTATAACTTTGATAATTCTAACGTCTCTTTAATTCGAATATTTATCTTGGTCCCTAGAATTTCCTATGTATAGAATTTCCGATTTTAATTCGAATTTATAGATAATTCGAATTTTTTTTTTTGTCCCTTGGGCTTCGAATTATCAACGTTCAACTGTATATATCTATTTATTGGTAAGTAGCGTACAAATGTCAAAAAGGCATATTGAAGTTTCTTGGAGTTGGTGTTTATAAATCAAAGGTTTATTCCATAAGGTAGATGATTTATTACCTTCGATAACACAACCCACCAATCTTTGTTACCACATATATATATCTTACGTTAATGTGTATGTATGTAAATAGAAATATAATAAACGGCGCTTTAAATGGGATAAACATTTCTAGGATTTATGTTTTCTAAAATATTGTTTTTATTCATGAGGTAGAGTTAATTTTTTAGCTGATTTGTGCTATATTCTCTATCATTCAAATAGAATACTTATCACCCATACCATATATATATATGTTTGTATACTTATTCTCTCTCAAAATAAAACAGCTATTTCCTAAATATATACATATCTACAAAATTTCTATAATAATATAATTAGAATATATATATATGTGCATGTATGTGGCTAACTTAATAAAAAATTCCAAGTTAGGTCCGTTGAAAGTTACTTTATAAATAAAAAACAAAACAATTTAACTCATCCAGGCAATAAATTTTTATAGAGGAATAAATTTTATTTGTAAGCTAAAAGCTAGGGGTTCTCTTTAAATTGGATTTGCTTCGAGTCAATGCAGTTAGATAGTAACCAAAAATATGACCATCTTGATAAGCCCAAGAAGAAAAAATATTAATGTAAAAAATTCAATCTATATGATAAGCAAGCGACCAAACAAAACTAAATATATTATAGACTTTCTTTTTAGTAGGACTAAAATATTTCGTTATTTTGTGCGAGTGTTATTTTAATGTGAAAAATTTATTGTGAAATTGCATGGAGACCGATATGTATTTTATTCATGTGTTGTGCTGAGTGTGTGTGCTATATATATATATATAAGCCTCACAATTAGTGAGTGGGAGGGGGCTTGCGACGGCATAAGGAATGGCTCGGGGTAAAAGTTCCCCCACATATAGGTCTAGTGAGGCATGTGAGACCATTATGGACCGCCTCACAAATAAAATCTTTTCAAACTCTTGCAAAATCTCAAAAGTAGAAATTCATTTTTCACCGCTCGCGTGCAGCTCGCCGCCAGTCATCATCATCATTTATATATTTTTTAAAATAGAGAATCCTTTCTTCGACACAAATACTTAGAAATATTTTTTGGGGAAATTTTCTTTGCTCCTTTTTCGATCTGACGTTAATTTTACATCTTGAGGGCGAAACCAGATTTCTTCCTTTTTTTTTTTTTTTTGAATGAGAGTTAGATTTTTTTGGGCTTTGACAAGATTCAACTAGCAGGTTTTTCAATGAGCTGTTAGAGAATTGGTTTTCTTTCTTGAAATACACAATTAATGGCCTTGAATGGTTGAGCAGATCGACTGGCCTTGGGCGAATGTGTCACTGCAGGGCGGCACTGTTTTCCAGCCTATGTTTGCGCATTTTCCATTTTAGCACCTCGAAACTCGAACTTTACATCGCTATGAATCATAAGGCTCAAATATTAAGTCATCTTGAATAATACATGACACACACACTTTGTGTAGTTTCATCATTATGATGCTTAGATATCTATTGAATCACATATATAAATCTTCATTTTTTTCTATAATGTTAAGAATTTTTTTAATATTAAAAATTACGCAGTGAATTGTATGCGTTTACCATCGATGCCCATATCAATATTTTATTTTCAACATAATTCATTTTTCGTAAGGTGGAATCCTCTGGTGTATAATAAGCAGCAAACATAAAATTCCGAGGATAAGTTTCTTTTATTAAAATTTAAATAAAAGAAACTTATCCTCGGAATTTTATGTTTGCTGCTTATAATTCATTTTTCTTTTTTTTTTTGACTCCGCATTATTTTTATATGAAACAGTAATTATGCATTTGTATCATATATATAAATGCATATACAGTAGAACCTTCCTGTAAAGGACACCTAGTTTCAGAGCCAAAGTGCCCTTTAGAGATAGGTGTCATCTTACCGGAGAGTCTCTAAATAGTAAAAATGGTAAGTTTGGCGATGAAAACTGTGCTTTATAGAGAGGTGTCCTCTAGCGGGAGTGGCCTCCCAAGGAGGTTTTACTGTATAAAATGTTAACATTTTCTATTCCAAATATCAGGATTCAGTATTTTATATATATTTTAAATGGGAAGTATATCGCTTTATAACTCAGTAGTGGTTGACAATTTCTAACGAGGACACTTCTGTGGCTGTCAAGTGAAGTTGCGCTCTGACCGCTGATAACACATGTCTATCTGCATTCACGGTAAAACTAAATAAATGCGGAGGAAATACAGTAATTTCAAATATAACTTCACAATACAAAAGGTTACAATGAAGTTGAATCTGATTGCATTTAATTCTTGGAAATTATACTTTATTGGGTATTTTAGATTTGATATTTATTTTAAATAATAATTTGATAACACAGTGCAATATTGTACATCCACAACGCATTGTTTATATTTATTTTAATCTTGACGTATTTTATCTTCATTAATATCCTTATCTTTTATTTAAGATTGTGTGGACGGAACACTTGATAAGGGGGAAGTGTGGGTAACTGAAATGTCGGAGAAAATGATAAAAACATTGCACAGATCTTAAGTTTATTGTCTATGATAATTTCAACCTGTTATTTTTTCTACGATAATTCTCACATGTACAATTTATCGATATTTTTTACGATAATTCTCCTTTTATTTATACTTTATACGATATATTTCTTTCTTAATTTAGGACAATTTATATAACTTTATATTAGAAATACCTCTCAGTGTATACTGTAGATACATAATAAAGATGCAACATTAATTCCTTCCAATTATTTAGAACAAATTCCAACTTACGTCTCAATGCCATTGATATACAGAACAAACGGCTCGCCTGAACATTTGTCCAAAGTATCGAGACATATTTCCCAAATTCATTGGAACATCGCACATCAATTGTAACCATCATAAATATATATGCACACACACTTGCACAACACATATACATACATACATATAGTACACAGTGATGTAAATTCGATAGTAGACATGTTTGATTATCAATACACTTTAAGTTTGTAGATGCCACCTATGAACAATCTACCCTTCTATTCATGATAAATAACTAAAAACTCTTTATTCCCAGCACTTACCTCGTTATTTGTAAATTGCGATATCGTTATTCAAATAAAAGACACTTCGGTCAATAAATCTTTTTATTGTCTTGACGTTAAGAGAAAATTATTTTTTCCTCGTCAGGAGCGACAGCCTCTATCTTTGCGATATCGCATAATAGAGTGCATACTTTTACACATAAATAAATACACGCACTCATATTCATACACACAATACAAACAGAGATGCACACATACAAACAGAGATGCACACATACGGTAGAACTATATTATTCTAAATTATGACTTCACGAAGTGGATTTTTTTTTTTCAAAATGAATGTTGGTATAAAGGATTTTTGTGCATTTCTATTTTTTATTATCGCATTCACTTTTACTTTCAATTATTAGCATCAACCTTTTTGTATTTTTAAAAGTTGAAGTAAACGAAATAAATGCGCTACAAATTATAAAAATAAAAATACAACCTTTTGCATTGAGTTTCTTTTATTCTGTCTGTTGGACTGTCTAAATTAAATTTGTGGCCGGTATTCATGGTATGATGAAAAATGAGGGATCTTTGGTCTTCATATTGTAAGTATGTTCTTTCAATCTTGTCTTTATTTTCTTGCTTGTTTCTCCTACGTATATAGATAGACAATAAAAAATAAAAGAAACTCAATGCGAAAGGTTGTATTTTTATTTTATATTTTTTAAAAGTACACAGATCATATATATATTCATTTAAATAGTAGATAAAGACCGCTGAAATTTTCAGTTCTTATTTTCACAAAGTAATATTAAAATGTGAAACGAATTCATTATATATTTATTCATTGTTCTGTGTCCATTTAATAAGTGGACGATACACTGCATGAGCGCTTCTACTCATCAATAAAGAATATTGTATGAATTATCGGAACCCCTGAAATCTTAGATGCTTCTGCTATTGAAATGTCTATTCTTTATAAGGAATTTTATTTATCAAAAATAGAAAATAAATATATAAAAATGGAGGTATATACATCCACAACTTGAATCTAAATGGAATTAAGTAGTGATCACATTTCTAAGCTGGGGATGAAGTAGACAGTCAAGAGAAAGCCACTGGGTGGGATTAGGAAAGATAATTTTACATTTGACGAAATTCCCTCTATTTCTAGGAGCCACCACGTGGTATCACTAAAAATGTCTAATAGCCAAAATTAGAATGAGGCCAGGGATATATCTCTGAGAGATTCCTTTCAGAGACGGTGGGCTGTAGCCAAGTTGACATTCTCTAACTCAGACAAGATGGCATGGCGAGGTCTGATAACCAAATGGCAATAAAACACATTATCTCTACCATAATATTATCTTTAATGAAACAACCTCAGGTTTTCTTACCTTCTAACAACCTTTCCTTATATTACGTCCTCCCAACTATTTCCATTTTCCAGTTCATTAAGTATCCAATAAAATGTATCCAATAAAGATTTATCGAAGTAAAGAGAGCTTCACGTTATAAGTATTATATTTCATAAATACTTATAAATATTGAGAGATATTTTATATTTAAAAATATAATATATATGAATGATATAGAATTAAAAGTCAGTACAATAAGCATGTAAAAATTACATCAACCATAATCAGGTTTCTTGATGCTGAAGTTAATTTACCAGATATCAACGCGCTGATGTTGGAAAGTTGTAAAGTTGAAGAGGAGCATTCGCTGGAGGGGCTTTCTTTATCATTTAGGCATCTACTTAGACATCCACCAGGATTCCTTCTTCAACGTTTACTGCGAAGTCGCATATATTTGACACTCTTTTACAAACCTTCTCTTAAAACCAGTCTTAATTATTCCATGGGTCAATCCATCAGAAGTGCTAATGTCAGTTGAAGTTCATGTTAATTAAACAATTAATAAGGTTTCCGGAGATGAGTTTCTTTTTATCTTATAACCGTCTCAAGCTTTCAGGCATCTTTGCCCTTCTACAGGAGAACTTATACAATGAATAAAACACCGCCTGATACCAAACTCTGCGTTTTTTTCATTGTATAAGATCTCCTGTCTCTTCTTCTTCTTTCTTATCTCAAAGCCATGATAATCATGGTGGGCAGTTAGCGACTACTTTTACTGTAAGCGCACCACATGTCTACACATGTGAAAAGCAGTTCGACTTTGCACTTACAAATGTGCCAGAGCCCCGTTTGGTTACTTGCACTCGCTGGTGGGGTTGGACTTTTGCAAGAATCGGGGGCCATTGGAGCATTTTTTTTTACAGAAAAAAAGTGTCCAGTGCTGGAATCGAACCCGGGTTGTAGTGGTCGAAAACCAAACGGTTTAACCAGGCTTCCACCGAAAGCTTGAGACAGTTTGAAAATAAAAGAAACTCATCTTCGGAAACCTTTTTAATTGTTTAATTAATATCCAGGATTTTAATCAATTGAAAGTCCATGTTAGCCGCAGTCTAATATCTCAAGGATTTTTCATTTCACTATCACATCCAGGCTGAAGGCCTTGCCTCTCAGACTTTAATGACCGATATGTCCTCACTTCTTTTTTCTAGATTTGGTTCATTTTGTCTCCTCTCTAATTGTAAAGATGTTGCTGTATCACCTCATAAGCGTAAATAAATATCCACAAAAGCCTTTATTAAGAGATATAGTCTTAAACATAGTTTCGCCAAGGAATCTGCAATTGAAAATCATTTTTACAAAGTAAAATCAATTTACATTTAGTGTAAATAATTCATATTATATTAGGAAAATCTAACAACGGAACTCGTATTTGTATGGTAAGATCGGGGAACAGATTGAATAAAATGAATGAGAGAATTAAAATACGGATAATTTTAGGTGATAGGCGCATACAATAGCCTTTATTAAAATGTCTCGTTTTATGCACAAATCATTGTTATCATTTTCGGATAATCTAATCCCGCCGATGATCTTTTGATCGAAAGCTTGCCAGATTGTAATAAAGAGGCTCATCGTTTTTATATGGGGTGAATTTTGGAATCATATTGATACCATCCATGATGCGTATGATTATTTCAAATAAACAATTTTATACTGCCATTACTGCAATGAGAAAATAATGAAAGGGTCGGTCTCTCATTAGTGATAAACCCTTCCAGTAATTAGATTAGAGGCAGTATAGAGAAATTGTTTTATTTCAAATCTGGTGATTTAACCATGACAACGTTGTTTTTCGTTATTGAAAAATTTCTTCTGAATTGTTATAATCAGCATCTTTCGTAATATTATTTTACTTCTTGTTCTATATATACGAAATTCTATGTTCTTTGTAAAATATTTCATATATATGTATATATGTGTATGTGCGTTGGAAAGGAGCATTTCCCTTTATAAATGCATTATAACAATACTGTACTTAAAGGAAGGATGTCCCCTTTCGCGCATAAATATCATCCTCCTGCAAAACCACACAATACTAATATCAATTAGAATATTAATTCTATACACTCTATGGCCCCATTTGTTTTCAAGAGTAACAAAAGTTACTCCTCTTTCAAATGAAAGAGACAATTGACAATTAAAATTATTTTATTGGCATCTTGTCAATACATGCAAAGTGCACAGTCTGCACTATTTTAAAAAAGATAATTATATATATATGCATCATACTATGTACAAAGAACATGGCGCCTCTGCCAGCGCTGCAGAGTTCGGCGGAGAATCGCCAGTGGGTCTCCAGCGACACCACGTATTTCGCGATCTACGAAGAAAACGTAGATCGCTTGCTTCGCCGAAGAGGAGATGGTGATGGCGTGGTCCTTGAGACCAACTGGAAAGATTGTACATAGAAAGGGACCACAAAAGAATCTATCAATCAATACCATTATTAATACATTTATTCTTATAAACAGATTATCCTGAGAGACAAAGCAATATTATTGGGAAAAAGAAGGAAAAAGAAATTATAATAAATATATAAAGTTATATGGGAAAATAGGCATATATAAAGTAATCATTATTTTAATATTATATATATACATAGGTTATAGGTATTCTGCTCGTCTCCTTTTTATACAGATTCCATAAGTTAATGGGAGAGAGTTGAAAAACATTGGGAAAAAATCAAACTACTACTGCTTTAAAATAAATGGGACGGTAGTGTTTTATTAAATAAGGCGAAAAAAGCGAAAAAATATAAAGCGCCATTATTTTATATTAATGTATTTTTGAAAATTTTTCAATTAAAAAGGAGTTTAGATTATCCACAGCCTGGATAGGAATGGTTCCGTTTAATTAAGTCCCTTGGTTGAACTGAGCCGCCGAACTTTGTTGGGAAGTTTGGACAAGTCATTCTCTCGCAATTACCCACTAGACCTTTAGATGATTCATTTTGTTTTATTGGTAATTTGTATTATGCCAGCTACCTTTAAATTTATAGAATGACAGTGTAACTAATAAGTGATACTTTGAATTTGTTACAAGAGCTGCATCCGTCTGTCTTAGTGATACAGAATAATCTGTAATTCAGGGTGCAGAAACAATTAGTTCTGTAGAGTATTTCGTGATAGATCAGAAATCATCATCTCGTTATAGCATCAACAAAAAGGTACTCGTAATAGGAACATAATCCATACCTTGTCATATCATCAGTAATACGTGCCCCGTGGTAGGAACATAATCCATACCTTGTCATATCATCAGTAATATGTGCCCCGTGGTAGGAACAGAGTCCGTACCTCGTCATATCACCAGTAATATGTGCCCCGTGGTAGGAACAGAATCCATACCTCGTCATATCATCAGTAATACGTTCCCCGTGGTAGGAACAGAATCCGTACCTCGTCATATCATCAATAATACGTACTCCGTGGTAGAAACAGAATCCGTACCTCGTCATATCATCAGTAATACGTACCCCGTGGTAGGAACAGAATCCGTACCTCGTCATATCATAAGTAATACGTACCCCGTGGTAGGAACAGAATCCGTACCTCGTCATATCATCAGTAATACGTACTCCGTGGTAGGAACAGAATCCGTACCTAGTCATATCATCAGTAATACGTACCCCGTGGTAGGAACAGAATCCGTACCTCGTCATATCATCAGTAATACGTACCCCGTGGTAGGAACAGAATCCGTACCTCGTCATATCATCAGTAATACGTACCCCGTGGTAGGAACAGAATCCGTACCTCGTCATATCACCAGTAATACGTGTCCCGTGGTAGGAACAGAATCCGTACCTCGTCATATCACCAGTAATACGTACCCCGTGGTAGGAACAGAATCCGTACCTCGTCATATCATAAGTAATACGTACCCCGTGGTAGGAACAGAATCCGTACCTCGTCATATCATCAGTAATACGTACCCCGTGGTAGGAACAGAATCCGTACCTCGTCATATCATCAGTAATACGTACCCCGTGGTAGGATCAGAATCCGTACCTCGTCATATCATCAGTAATACGTACCCCGTGGTAGGAACAGAATCCGTACCTCGTCATTTCACCAGTAATACGTACTCCGAAGTAGAAAAGAGTACCTCGTCATATCATCAGTAATACGTACCCCGTGGTAGGAACAGAATCCGTACCTCGTCATTTCACCAGTAATACTTACCCCGTGGTAGGAACAAAGTACGTATATATATATCGTAAGGACAAATCGATACGTGCTTCGTCATAACAACGGGATGCGTACCTCATGGTAGAAACAGCAACTCCTACCTTGTAGTAGAATGTTTTAGAAATACTACATGTTATTATTATTAGAAAAAATTGTTACTACAGAGTTATCAGCAGCAATCCTTACCTTGTATATCAAAGCGGCCAATCTTACATCGTGGTAACAGGGGCAACCATGTTTCCTGTTAGCACTAGCAATCTACACCTCGAGAGAGCAGCGTCGATATCATTTTACAAAAGATAAATGCTAAATAAAAATTAAACGTAGAATACTTTTACATTTTACTTTTAAATATTAGTGTACTCTAATGCGTTAGTATTAACCATATCTGAACGTTTAAAAAATGAAAACTATTTTTAACAATAAAGCTTATAAATATTGCTTTTCACAGAATCATAATACATGTTTGTGTAAAAAATAAGAAAAATAGAAAAATTGGTCAGATGATTTTAATACATATATTTTTTAAAGCGAGAGATCATATAAGATTTTCTCTTTATATTTATAGGTTTTAGATCTTTTAACACACTCCAAGCATGAATGATGTGTTTTCCATTTTTTCTCAGTAAATAATGAATTAAATAAAGTTTTGTAAATCTCAATAAATCTTGAGGAATATATAAAACCAATTAAGTACAAGTCGTCCATAAGTCTGGGCCCAGCAGCCGCGGGCCGCTCGCTCATTCAGGAAAGCCGGAAGAAGGCGCCATTGATTCCGGCCTTGGAGACGGTGGTCTTTGGATCGCCAAAAGTTGTTTATTGAGTTTACCTTGAGGGAGGCATAAAATGAGGAGACTAACGAGGTTGTAAAATATTGAACTCTACAAAGTAGTTTAAAAACCAGTTGGCGAGAAGTCATATAAATGACATGTAATGAAAGCTCTTCCTGCTAAAGGAATTGTAATCATCGGGTGGTGAATAAAATAGATTGTAGAGTGAGCGCTAGAGCTTCCTCTATCACCCATCTGAAATTTTTTAAATCCAAACATCACTTTCAGCTTGTATATCTAAGCACTTATACAAATTATATCAGACGCTAAGGAAAATTCGCTTACAGTTCTGGATCGCTTTAAAATATGAATAAACAACAAAGATATTTTCAACTTTGGACTTGAGCATAGCAAGATTGAATACTCTTTTAGCAGAATATCTTATGTTTATCTACATTTAATCTTTATAGGATTTTTGTGACATTTGGAATTTGGTTTTTTATATGGATGGTGTTTGTTTTATGCGAGAGTTCCGTCTGTACCGAAAATGACATCCTTTTAAAAATGCATCAAAACAGAAAAACATCCCTTTCGGTACATGAATACCATTCTTCCGTAAAATTTTAAATATTTATTTATATGCTTGAAAAGTTATACTTTCGTATAATTCCAAATTACACAAAGAAGATTTGTATTTTCATTTTTAATATAATTGACGTCTGTTCTATATAAAATGTTGTATTAAAATTATGTGTATTAAGAGCCGACTCCTCTACTTAAATAAACAGAACAAGGTATTCAAGGACTAGGAACAACACAACCACAAATTCCAGGAATATAGAAAAACACATTCTCTGTGTTGAGAGAAAACAAAATGAAACTTTCTCCCCATTCCTGTAAAAAAAAAAAGAAAGGAAGAAACGCCGTTATAAAATCCTGAGGTGTATAGTGGAGAAACGGCCAAATTAATATTGCTTTAATAATGACTCTCCTCGAGGCCAGATCGAACTTTCTGCTAACTTCCCGTTGGAATTTTCAATTTCTTTCGGTTCGTGTAGGAAAAAATGGGAGAAAAATGATTTCGAAACAATATATAAAAACTATAGATTTGGACATTTCTTGTGAAGTCTTTCTGCTCCAGTGAGATCGGCAATCTTTTACGAAGTATTTCAAGTTTTTTATTGGCAAAAACAAAGAAAGGAACAACTTCTTTAAATGGAGTAAAAGCAGATGTGTGCGCAGTCCTTTCTAACCTCCTTTTTACATTTGGAAAAGTAAAATTTAAATTTTGTGCAGTTCTCTCCAATGATAACGAATGCGATTTAATTTTTTAAAACGTTTTATTTTAGGGGACAATGTGTGTGTGTTTGTTATAATTTATGCTACATTTGAAATGAATGTGTACGGTGTTTTTATTTTATTTTTAAAAATAGTTTATTTGAATAAATGTATTTTTTATATTTATTCTTGTTTTTTATTTGGAATTTTTACATTGCTTGATCGGCGAACACCATTGAAAATAAATGTAATTAACTGATTTTCCTATAATGATCTACAATATACATGTGTGCACTTTTTATGTATATATCTTTACCTATATATAGTGTAAAAACTATATAATAAAAATATAACAGTGATTCTACATTTAAAACTCAAGGAGTAAACTGATAAGAATGATAAATCATATCAAGTAGATTTGGTTAGATTAGCAAGCTAAATCTAAATTAATTATAACAATAAATAGTTGTATATTTTTATAGTTAAGTTTTCTATTAAAATTATCTTCATTATTTTTATTATTTAAATTCAAATTATAAAATTTGTAAATTGTTATTATTTAGTATAGATAGAGAGAAAAAAAAATCCTTTACTTCTAACACATCATCTAGTTAATTATATATTTATAATTAATAACAATAAAATTTAACAACGTAACGTCTTTTGTATCGGCTTTTACACGTCATTTAGACATACTCTAATCCTATATATAGAATAATAGAAATGAGAATATATATAATATTATACATTTTAGTAGTTAGAGAAAAGAGAGAAAGACAGAACCATGCACTTTTAATCAAACTAATAATAAGAAAACAATAAGTTTTGTAAAGAAGGTAGATAAGATTGTTAGTATATATATATATATTTTTATAATTTTATATTTTATATTTATATAAAATTATAAAAATATATATATATATACTAACAATCTTATCTACCTTCTTTACAAAACTTATTGTTTTCTTATTATTAGTTTGATTAAAAGTGCATGGTTCTGTCTTTCTCTCTTTTCTCTAACTACTAAAATGTATAATATTATATATATTCTCATTTCTATTATTCTATATATAGGATTAGAGTATGTCTAAATGACGTGTAAAAGCCGATACAAAAGACGTTACGTTGTTAAATTTTATTGTTATTAATTATAAATATATAATTAACTAGATGATGTGTTAGAAGTAAAGGATTTTTTTTTCTCTCTAGCTATACTAAATAATAACAATTTACAAATTTTATAATTTGAATTTAAATAATAAAAATAATGAAGATAATTTTAATAGAAAACTTAACTATAAAAATATACAACTATTTATTGTTATAATCTTTACCTATATATATACTTTTTTACATTCTATGTGAATAAATGTTATTTATAATTGTATGTACACTTTGTGTTATACATTAACATATGATTATAGTCTGTATACGTCCTGAGTGTATTTTCTGTATAACACTAATTATTAATTAAACTGATTTAATTAACTAAAATTTAATTCACACACTGTCTCTAGTAATAATGTGCTGCATAGTACCAATATGCGTGTAATGTATAATACTAATTTAAATATGTTCTTCACTACTAATGACTATATAACATATTGTGACAAAGTATTTATTATTTTAGCATAGTATTGTTTTTTTATGTTTATATTTTTCTATACTCTGTACACTTCCCTCTTTTGCTTATCTTCTGTTTATCACTCATAGTTTGTTCTTGCTTGAAATAAATTGTTGTCTCATCCCGAAGTTGGTCTTCCCTAATTTTCCACGTGGCAATAGAATAATGAAATGCGCCATGTTTCCAGTATATTACTGATGTGCATATTGTGCAAAGTAATAAAGAAATTGTACGGTATCGTACTCACGTACTTTATATTAATTATTTGAATCTTCTCTTGAGTTTTATTTTGATTGTACTGTGTATTACTAATGTGCATGCGCTCTTGAGTACAAGTATGCATTTTTAAATGACACTAATGTACGTGTAGTCTTGAATATTGTTTCATATTTCTACTAATGCGCACATATTCTATATATTTTAATTAACATTTGAGTATATATGTATAGGTTAGGTAGGCATGTATGTGTTTTCTACTTAATTTGAGATACACATTGTTTTTCAAGCGTTTATTGAGCATATATAATGTAAAACGTGCTATTTATTTCTGTATATGCCTAAAGAAATCGATATTTATCATAGTTATAAAATACTATGTTAATGTGATGCACACTTCGAAATGTATATGAACTTGTTCAATTCTATTTGCAGAGGCCTCGAAATACTTGGTGCACCTTACAATGTTGATGCTATGGTGATGTACTCTATTTTATGCGTGTGCGTGTGCTGCACACTACCAACTGTAAATGTGTTAGCCTATAAAATAATGGTGATCTTTATCTCACTTTCCTTCTAAAAGGTTCATCAATTAGAGATGCCATTCCTAAAAAAATGAAAATCGATTATGGAGAGAACATTTAAATTCTATTGAGAATTTATTATAAAGAAAATTCCTTTAAAATTTATCGATTTTCTTTACATTATGGCCTCCCTTTTGTGGCCTGGAAAAACCTATTTTAAGGCTCTCCATCTGCTTCAGAAACCTTCATCCAATACTTGATTCAGTGGGCTAGTATACATGGAATTTCGGATTTTAATAAAATAACATATTCAAATATATATATATAACCTTTAAATAGATTGAATTACTTAAATATCCTTGGAATTTGTGAAATGCGAGAAGGATACAGCATTATTTACTTCGCAATCGATCGTTTTACTTCAAAAACAATAGGCCAGGAAGTGTAGCGACTAAAGTCAAATCACACGTCAACTCTAATTCTCGGTTAAAAACACTTTCCATCGTCCTTTATAACTTCTATTCTCTCACTTCTCTCTCTCCCCAGAGCTCTTCACGAGATATCTATCAAGAGAGGCTAAATATAGACTTTATCTTTCGTTTTCTTCAAAATCTACGAGTCGTATAAAGCCAAATTAGAAATAAGCATCTGCTTAAAATAAATTGTATCCATCACGCTCAATTTAGAACTATTTCTACCCTTATAAAACAGCAGAATAACGTTACAATATTGCCACGTGGAAAATAAGGAAGACCAACTTCGGGATGAGATAACAATTTATTTCTGGCAAGAACAAATTATGAGTGATAAACAAATTATAAGCAAAAGAGGGAAGTGTACAGAGTATAGAAAAATATAAACATAAAAAATAATACTTTACTAATAAAATAATAAATACGTTGTTACAATATCAAACATATTTCGAGGTGGTGACATTTTGCAGCTCACATAACAAATGAGTAACTTCGGTCCAGTACGCAATGGTGAGTAATGATGGCAAGATGCAGATGATGGGTTTGAACTTTACTCATTAACGCTGTAATTACCATTAATGGATAACACAGGAAATCCTTTTTTTCTTTTGCTAACACAATTGCAAAATATTGCAGAAGACCAACAATTTTCATCAAGCGTTACGTAAAGCTATATATCTCATTCGAGTTATTTCTTTAGGGACAAAAACCCAAAAATGATAACCTTTTAAATAAATTGATTTATTTTGCGTTCTCTGATGAGGCGGTGTATCAAAAGGATGAAGAAGAGAGAGGTCACAAGCACCAATTGAAACTATAGCGAGATATTATAATCGTTAAGTCACACTCTCAGTTAAATTTGATTAATAAACAAACAAAATGTCAAAGATTGTAGTGACCGACACTTTCCAGGACCCGAGATCAAACCTAAATAGAAGATTTAAAAAAAAAATTCTATTTCAGCATTATTTTTCTTTATGAAAATATAAAAATTCTACTGCCCTTATTGCTATGCTAAAAATAATGGGAAGCCCTGGATCATCAGTAGTAAACCCTCTAAGGTACGGGCAATAGAATTTCTTATATTTTCAAAAAGCTAAAATAAAAAATTATCACACAACACATTCTTCTCAATTTTAAAAGGCTTTATGGTAGAGAAAAATTGACCATGGTAACATAATGATCGGCCAGCTCCTGAGTAACTAAACATCACTGATTGTAGAGCGCCATCTATCGGAATAAATATCAACTATCCTTTGAGATTTAATTTTATTATTTACAGCGATTAGATAAAACAACTTTTATTTTTAATTTGAAAGAACCAAATATACTTTTCAAGTTTTTGACAACGAGAGCATATTGCCATCACGAAAATTTGAAAAATGCGACTTTTAGTTGATTTTTATTACGATAGATGGTACATTATTGACTGTATTGACTCATCCATTGATGAGCTCTACTCTTCCCCGGCAGACACCATCAAAAGTCTCAGGTTTTACAAGCTTGATACCTTAATATGATTGAGTGGAGAAAGGAAATAAAAAGAAGGTAATAGATGGTTCTCTGCAATCAGAAAAGTTCAAATGCATGATAAGGAATATTCATTCATTAGTGTATTGCTTGTGCCACCGAAAAACATATTTAACCAATCAGGCTCTGGCTTTATTTGAAGGGTAAATTGACCCCTTTCTTTATTTATAAACATGTGTTCAACTACAGGCTGCAAACACATATACCTACACTAATATTCATAGCCTTGTAATACCCCAATACTTTACTAAAATTGTCGGTGCATAATTATTGCGGTTTAAAAATATATTTAAATAATTATTCCGGAGCATATTCACCTGAACTTTAATTAGTTCTTCCGAACTTCTTGAGACGACAAACGATGATCGAATGGTCCACTTTGAAGTCTTCGGTCAACATCCTCCTTGTCAAGCTTTCGTCCACGGCTGCTAAAAGTTCTCGATCTTCGAAATTTGATGGTCGAACGCCTTCTTCTTCATCTGTAGGTTTGTATCGCCCGATTTCAACGCGGATTTAGCCGATTGTTCCTTCGCCAAAAAGTTGGTTGAGATCGCTAAATGACTATACAGATTTCCAACTTTTCTCAAAATAAAAGAGTTTAATATGGCCAATATGGGCCTGGTGTATGGTACACACTTTCATTATCTGACAAGATAAGATTATTTTTAATTTAATTTTTTTTAAATGATAATTTTTAAAGAAGAAGAAAAAAAAGACTCGCGGAAAATGTCGTAATCATTTTGTACCGACCACCCCAATATGTATAGAGTTTCTTAGATTATTGCTCGGTGTGAGGTTTTTATAGATAGAGTATGAATCAATACACACCCAAATACTCTTAGCCATATCCCCTCTAGGTTCAATCCTAAAAAAGGATAAGGAAGAGAAA
>CP092886.1:32030727-32085319 GCA_030710605.1 Cordylochernes scorpioides | reverse complement strand
GATCGGGGAACAGATTGAATAAAATATATGAGAGAATAAAAATACGGATAATTTTAGGTGATAGGCGCATACAATAGCCTTTATTAAAACGTCTCGTTTTATGCACAAATCATTGTTATCATTTTCGGATAATCTAATCCCGCCGATGATCTTTTGATCGAAAGCTTGCCAGATTGCAATAAAGAGGCTCATCGTTTTTATATGAGGTATATTTTGGAATCATATTGATACCATCCATGATGCGTATGATTTTTTCAAATAAACAATTTTATACTACCATTACCGCAATGAGAAAATAATGAAAGGGTCTGTCTCATTATTGATAAACCCTTTCAGTAATTAGATTAGAGGCAGTATAGAGAAATTGTTTTATTTAAAATCTGGTGATTTAACCATGACAACGTTGTTTTTCGTTATTGAAAAATTTCTTCTGAATTGTTATAATCAGCATCTTTTGTAATATTATTTTACATCTTGTTCTATATATACGAAATTCTATGTTCCTTGTAAAATATTTCATATATATGTATATATGTGTATGTGCGTTGGAAAGGAGCATTTCCCTTTATAAATGCATTATTTCTTTATTTCGACTTAGAGCGCTATGTCCCCCTAGGGACACTTGCACTTTAAAGATAAACAAAATTTTGAAAGAAAAGAATGAAAGATATTTTAAATATGTCAGAATTAGTATGCAAGTTAGTTAGTTAGGTGAAAAGATAAATATATATATAAATAAACACAATTGATATATGTACAAAGGGTTGGTATGCAAATTTTGTTAAATGAAATCAAATTGTAAAGTATTGTGTGTATTTTTTCGAGAAAAGCAATTTACAGATTAAAAAGAGTTATAAATGCATTATAGCAATAATGTACTTAAAGGAAGAGGTGTCCCCTTTCGCATATAAATATCATCCTCCTGCAAAATCACACAATACTAATATCAATTAGAATATTAATTCTATACACTCTATGGCCCCATTTGTTTTCAAGAGTAACAAAAGTTACTCCTCTTTCAAATGAAAGACAATTGACAATTAAAATTATTTTATTGGCATCTTGTCAATACATGCACAGTCTGCACTATTTTAAAAAAAAGATAATTATATATATATGAATCATACTATGTACAAAGAACATGGCGCCTCTGCCAGCGCTGCAGAGTTCGGCGGAGAATCGCCAGTGGGTCTCCAGCGACACCACGTATTTCGCGATCTACGAAGAAAACGTAGATCACTTGCTTCGCCGATGAGGAGATGGTGCTGGCGTGGTCCTTGAGACCAACTGGAAAGATTGTACATAGAAAGGGAACACAAAAGAATCTATCAATCAATATCATTATTAATACATTTATTCTTATAAACAGATTATCCTGAAAGACAAAGCAATATTATTGGGAAAAAGAAGGAAAAATAAATTATAATAAATATATAAAGTTATATGGGAAAATAGGCATATCTAAAGTAATCATTATTTTAATATTATATATATACATAGGTTATAGGTATTCTGCTACTCTCCTTTTATATACAGATTCCATAAGTTAATAGAAGAGAGTTGAAAAACATTGGGAAAAAATCAAACTACTACTGCTTTAAAATAAATGGAACGGTAGTGTTTTATTAAATAAGGCGAAAAAGCGAAAAAATATAAAGCGCCATTATTTTATATTAATGTATTTTTGAAAATTTTTCAATTAAAAAGGAGTTTAGATTATCCACAGCCTGGATAGGAATGGTTCCGTTTAATTAAGTCCCTTGGTTGAACTGAGCCGCCGAACTTTGTTGGGAAGTTTGGACAAGTCATTCTCTCGCAATTACCCACTAGACCTTTAGATGATTCATTTTGTTTTATTGGTAATTTGTATTATGCCAGCTACCTTTAAATTTATAGAATGACAGTGTAACTAATAAGTGATACTTTGAATTTGTTACAAGAGCTGCATCCGTCTGTCTTAGTGATACAGAATAATCTGTAATTCAGGGTGCAGAAACAATTAGTTCTGTATAGTATTTCGTGATAAAAAGGTACTCGTAATAGGAACATAATCCATACCTTGTCATATCATCAGTAATACGTACCCCGTGGTAGGAACATAATCCGTACCTCGTCATATCACCAGTAATACGTGCCCCGTGGTAGGAACAGAATCCGTACCTCGTCATATCATCAGTAATACGTACCCCGTGGTAGGAACAGAATCCGTACCTCGTCATATCACCAGTAATACGTGCCCCGTGGTAGGAACAGAATCCGTACCTCGTCATATCACCAGTAATACGTGCCTCGTGGTAGGAACAGAATCCGTACCTCGTCATATCACCAGTAATACGTGCCCCGTGGTAGGAACAGAACCCGTACCTCGTCATATCATCAGTAATACGTACCCCGTGGTAGGAACAGAATCCGTACCTCGTCATATCATCAGTAATACGTACCCCGTGGTAGGAACAGAATCCGTACCTCGTCATTTCACCAGTAATACGTACCCCGTGGTAGGAACAGAATCCGTACCTCGTCATATCATCAGTAATACGTACCCCGTGGTAGGATCAGAATCCGTACCTCGTCATATCATCAGTAATAGGTACCCCGTGGTAGGAACAGAATCCGTACCTCGTCATTTCACCAGTAATACGTACTCCGTGGTAGAAAAGAGAATCCGTACCTCGTCATATCATCAGTAATACGTACCCCGTGGTAGGAACAGAATCCGTACCTCGTCATTTCACCAGTAATACTTACCCCGTGGTAGGAACAGAATCCGTACCTCGTCATTTCACCAGTAATACGTACTCCGTGGTAGAAAAGAGAATCCGTACCTCGTCATATCATCAGTAATACGTACCCCGTGGTAGGAACAGAATCCGTACCTCGTCATTTCACCAGTAATACTTACCCCGTGGTAGGAACAAAGTACGTATATATATATATATATCGTAAGGACAAATCGATACGTGCTTCGTCATAACAACGGGATGCCTACCTCATGGTAGAAACAGCAACTCCTACCTTGTAGTAGAATGTTTTAGAAATACTACATGTTATTATTATTAGAAAAAAATTGTTACTACAGAGTTATCAGCAGCAATCCTTACCTTGTATATCAAAGCGGCCAATCTTACATCGTGGTAACAGGGGCAATCCATGTTTCCTGTTAGCACTGGCAATCTACACCTCGAGAGAGCAGCGTCGATATCATTTTACAAAAGATAAATGCTAAATAAAAATTAAACGTAGAATATTTTTACATTTTACTTTTAAATATTAGTGTACTCTAATGCGTTAGTATTAACCATATCTGAACGTTTAAAAAATGACTACTATTTTTAACAATAAGGCTTATAAATATTGCTTTTCACAGAATCATAATACATGTTTGTGTAAAAAATAAGAAAAATAGAAAAATTGGTCAGATGATTTTAATACATATATTTTTTAAAGCGAGAGATCATATAAGATTTTCTCTCTATATTTATAGGTTTTAGATCTTTTAACACACTCCAAGCATGAATGATGTGTTTTCCATTTTTTCTCGGTAAATAATGAATTAAATAAAGTTTTGTAAATCTCAATAAATCTTGAGGAATATATAAAACCAATTAAGTACAAGTCGTCCATAAGTCTGGGCCCAGCAGCCGCGGGCCGCTCGCTCATTCAGGAAAGCCGGAAGAAGGCGCCATTGATTCCGGCCTTGGAGACGGTGGTCTTTGGATCGCCAAAAGTTGTTTATTGAGTTTACCTTGAGGGAGGCATAAAATGAGGAGACTAACGAGGTTGTAAAATATTGAACTCTACAAAGTAGTTTAAAAACCAGTTGGCGAGAAGTCATATAAATGACATGTAATGAAAGCTCTTCCTGCTAAAGGAATTGTAATCATCGGGTGGTGAATAAAATAGATTGTAAAGTGAGCGCTAGAGCTTCCTCTATCATCCATCTGAAATTTTGTAAATCCAAACATCACTTTCAGCTTGTATATCTAAGCACTTATACAAATTATATCAGACGCTAAGGAAAATTCGCTTACAGTTCTGGATCTCTTTAAAATATGAATAAACAACAAACATATTTTCAACTTTGGACTTGAGCGTAGCAAGATTGAATACTCTTAACAGAATATCTTATGTTTATCTACATTTAATCTTTATAGGATTTTTGTGACATTTGGAATTTGGTTTTTTATATGCATAGTGTTTTTTTTTTATGCGGGAGTTCCGTCTGTACCGAAAATGACATCCTTTTTAAAATGCATTAAAAACAGAAAAACACCCCTTTCGATACATGAATACCATCCTTCCGTAAAATTTTAAATATTTATTTATATGTTAGAAAAGTTATACTTTCGTATAATTCCAAATTACACAAAGAAGATTTGTATTTTCATTTTTAATATAATTGACGTCTGTTCTATATAAAATGTTGTATTAAAATTATGTGTATTAAGAGCCGACTCCTCTACTTAAATAAACAGAACAAGGTATTCAAGGACTAGGAACAACACAACCACAAATTCCAGGAATATAGAAAAACACATTCTCTGTGTTGAGAGAAAACAAAATGAAACTTTCTCCCCATTCCTGTAAAAAAAAAGAAAGGAAGAAACGCCGTTATAAAATCCTGAGGTGTATAGTGGAGAAACGGCCAAATTAATATTGCTTTAATAATGACTCTCCTCGAGGCCAGATCGAACTTTCTGCTAACTTCCCGTTGGAATTTTCAATTTCTTTCGGTTCGTGTAGGAAAAAATGGGAGAAAAATGATTTCGAAACAATATATAAAAACTATAGATTTGGACATTTCTTGTGAAGTCTTTCTGCTCCAGTGAGATCGGCAATCTTTTACGAAGTATTTCAAGTTTTTTATTGGCAAAAACAAAGAAAGGAACAACTTCTTTAAATGGAGTAAAAGCAGATGTGTGCGCAGTCCTTTCTAACCTCCTTTTTACATTTGGAAAAGTAAAATTTAAATTTTGTGCAGTTCTCTCCAATGATAACGAATGCGATTTAATTTTTTAAAACGTTTTATTTTAGGGGACAATGTGTGTGTGTTTGTTATAATTTATGCTACATTTGAAATGAATGTGTACGGTGTTTTTACTTTATTTTTAAAAATAGTTTATTTGAATAAATGTATTTTTTATATTTATTCTTGTTTTTTATTTGGAATTTTTACATTGCTTGATCGGCGAACACCATTGAAAATAAATGTAATTAACTGATTTTCCTATAATGATCTACAATATACATGTGCACTTTTTATGTATATATCTTTATCTATATATATACTTTTTTACATTCTATGTGAATAAATGTTATTTATAATTGTATGTACACTTTGTGTTATACATTAACATATGATTATAGTCTGTATACGTCTTGAGTGTATTTTCTGTATAACACTAATTATTAATTAAACTGATTTAATTAACTAAAATTTAATTCACACACTGTCTCTAGTAATAATGTTCTGCATAGTACCAATATGCGTGTAATGTATAACACTAATTTAAATATGTTCTTCACTACTAATGACTATATAACATATTGTGACAAAGTATTTATTATTTTAGCATAGTATTGTTTTTTTATGTTTATATTTTTCTATTATCTGTATACACTTCCCTCTTTTGCTTATCTTCTGTTTAACACTCATAGTTTGTTCTTGCCTGAAATAAATTGTTGTCTCATCCCGAAGTTGGTCTTCCCTAATTTTCCGCGTGGCAATATACTAATGAAATTCGCCATGTTTCCAGTATATTACTGATGTGCATATTGTGCAAAGTAATAATGAAATTGTACGGTATCGTACTCACGTACTTTATAATAATTATTTGAATATTCTCTTAAGTATTATTTTGATTGTACTGTGTATTACTAATGTGCATGCGCTCTTGAGTATAAGTATGCATTTTTTAAATGACATTAATGTACGTGTAGTCTTGAATATTGTTTTATATTTCTACTAATGCGCACATATACTATATTTTTTAATTGACATTTGAGTATATATGTATAGGTTAGGTAGGCATGTATGTGTTTTCGTAAATATTGAGGCTGCCTGGCCGGCATTCATATTTCTTGAAAATAAAGATACTTCGGCCAGTAAATATTTTTATTACCTCGACGTTTCGACAAAATTCTTTTGTCCTCGTCAGGAGCAAACAAAGAAAGATTTTTAACGCCTTGCTAAATTTTCAATATTTGTTTGCTCCTGACGAGGACAAAATATTTTTGTCGAAACGTCGAGGTAATAAAAAGATTTACTGGCCGAAGTATCTTTATTTTCAAGAAAGATGTATGTGTTTTGTACTTAATTTGAGATACACATTGTTTTTCAAGCGTTTATTGAGCATATATAATGTAAAACGTGCTATTTATTTCTGTATATGCATAAAGAAATCGATATTTATCATAGTTATAAAATACTATGTTAATGTGATGCACACTTCGAAATGTATATGAACTTGTTCAATTCTATTTGCAGAGGCCTCGAAATACTTGGTGCACCTTACAATGTTGATGCTATGGTGATGTACTCTATTTTATGCGTGTGCGTGTGCTGCACACTACCAACTGTAAATGTGTTAGCCTATAAAATAATGGTGATCTTTATCTCACTTTCCTTCTAAAAGGTTCATCAATTAGAGATGCCATTCCTAAAAAAATGAAAATCGATTATGGAGAGAACATTTAAATTCTATTGAGAATTTATTATAAAGAAAATTCCTTTAAAATTTATCGATTTTCTTTACATTATGGCCTCCCTTTTGTGGCCTGGAAAAACCTATTTTAAGGCTCTCCATCTGCTTCAGAAACCTTCATCCAATACTTGATTCAGTGGGCTAGTAAGCATAGAATTTCGGATTTTAATAAAATAACATATTCAAATATATATATATAACCTTTAAATAGATTGAATTACTTAAATATACTTGGAATTTGTGAAATGAGAGAAGTATACAGCATTATTTACTTGGCAATCGATCGTTTCACTTCAAAAACAATAGGCCAGAAAGTGTAGCGACTAAAGTCAAATCACACGTCAACTCTAATTCTCGGTTAAAAACACTTTCCATCGTCCTTTATAACTTCCATTCTCTCACTTCTCTCTCTCCCCAGTGCTCTTCACGAGATATCTATCAAGAAAGGCTAAATATAGACTTTATCTTTTGTTTTCTTCAAAATCTGCGAGTCGTATAAAGCCAAATTAGAAATAAGCATCTACTTAAAATAAATTGTATCCATCACGCTCAATTTCGAACTATTTCTACCCTTATAAAACAGCAGAATAACGTTACAATATTGCCACGTGGAAAATAAGGAAGACAAACTTCGGGATGAGATAACAATTTATTTCAGGCAAGAACAAATTATGAGTGATAAACAAATGATAAGCAAAAGAGGGAAGTGTACAGAGTATAGAAAAATATAAACATAAAAAATAATACTCTGCTAATAAAATAATAAATACTTTGTTACAATATCAAACATATTTCGAGGTGGTGACATTTTGCAGCTCACATAACAAATGAGTAACTTCGGTCCAGTACGCAATGGTGAGTAATGATGGCAAGATGCAGATGATGGGTTTGAACTTTACTCATTAACGCTGTAATTACCATTAATGGATAACACAGGAAATCCTTTTTTTCTTTTGCTAACACAATTGCAAAATATTGCAGAAGACCAACAATTTTCATCAAGCGTTGCGTAAAGCTATATACCTCATTCGAGTTATTTCTTTAGGGGGAAAAACCCAAAAACGATAACCTTTTAAATAAATGCATTTATTTTGCGTTCTCTGTTAAGGTGGTGTATCAACAGGATGAAGCAGAAAGATCTCACAAGCACCAATTGAAACTGTAACAAGATATTATAATTGTTAAGTCACACTCTCAGTTAAATTTGATTAATAAACAAACTAGGACCCGAGATCAAACCTAAATAGAAGATTTAAAAAAAAATTATATTTCAGCATTATCTTTATGAAAATATAAAAATTCTACTGCCCTTATTGCTATGCTAAAAACAATGGGAAGCCCTGGCTCATCAGTAGTGAACCCTCTAAGGTACAGGCAATAGAATTTCTTATATTTTCAAAAACATAAAATAAAAAATCACGCACTACATTTTTCTCAAGTTTTAAAAGGCGTTATGGTAGAGAAAATTTGATCATGGTAACATAATGATCGACCAGCTCCTGAGCAACTAAACATCACTGATGGTAGAGCGCCATAATATATTACTTTTTTCTCTTTCTTATTTTTAATTCCTTTTCTTGTATAATATGTTTATAACTGTTTCTGTTTTAAAAAAAAATGTAAATCGACGCAATTATCCCTAGCCGGGATATCGCGGTTTGTGTGTTGAAATAAAAAAAAAATGGTAGAGCGCCATCTATCGGAATAAATATCAACTAACCTTTGAGATTTAATTTTATTATTTACAGCGATTAGATAAAACAACTTTTATTTTTAATTTGAAAGAACCAAATATACTTTTCAAGTTTTTGAGAACGAGAGCATATTGCCATCACGAAAATTTGAAAAATGCGACTTTCAGTTGATTTTTATTACGGTAGATGGTACATTATTGACTGTATTGACTCATCCATTGATGAGCTCTACTCTTCCCCGGCAGACACCATCAAAAGTCTCAAGCTTTACAAGCTTGATACCTTAATATGATTGAGTGGAGATAAGAAAGAAGAAGACGATAGATGGTTCTATGCAATGAGAAAAGTTCAAATGCATGATAAGGAATATTCATTCAATAGTGTATTGCTTGTGCCACCGAAAAGCGTATTTAACCAATCAGGCTCTGGCTTTATTTGAAGGGTAAATTGACCCCTTTCTTCATTTATAAACATGTGTTCAACTACAGGCTGCAATCACATATACCTACACTAATAATCATAGCCTAGTAATACCCCAATACTTTACTAAAATTGTCGGTGCATAATTATTGCGGTTTAAAAAATATATTCAAATAATTATTCCGGAGCATATTCACCTGAACTTTAATTAGTTCTTCCGAACTTCTTGAGACGACAAACGATGATCGAATGGTCCACATTGAAGTCTTCGGTCAACATCCTCCTTCTCAAGCTTTCGTCCACGGCTGCTAAAAGTTCTCGATCTTCGAAATTTGATGGTCGAACGCCTTCTTCTTCATCTGTAGGTTTGTATCGCCCGATTTCAACGCGGATTTAGCCGATTGTTCCTTCCCCAAAAAGTTGGTTGAGATCGCGAAATGACTATACAGATTTCCAACTTTTCTCAAAATAAAAGAGTTTAATATGGCCAATATGGGCCTGGTGTATGGTACACACTTTCATTATCTGACAAGATAAGATTATTTTTAATTAAATTTTTTTTTTAAATGACAATTTTTAAAAAGAAGAAAAAAAGACTCGCGGAAAATGTCGCAATCATTTTGTAACGATCACCCCAATATATATAGAATTTCTTAGATTGTTGCTCGGTGTGAGGTTTTTATAGATAGAGTATGAATCAATACACCCAAATACTCCTAGCCATATCCCCTCTAGGTTTAATCCTAAAAAAGGATAAGGAAGAGAAAGAGAAAAAAGGTATTAATGAAATCATACAGAGGGAGAAATGGTAGGACGACTCTTAAGAAAGAGTAATTTATGTGGTTTCCTTCTCCAAACGGCCCTATTGTTGGCTCTTGAATCACACGATTATTCTGCGCCCTTGAAACAAACAATCGCCTTCCAAACAATGCCACCTTTTCGATTATTCCCCAATTTGTAACCGCTCGGGCCTTATGTAACCGCACGAGGTGGGAACCACCCCGGCTTATTTGGACAGCTCCATTCATTGCATTTAAATAACAAAACCTACCGCACGTCACGTTTTACTTTTCATTCTTTGGTTTTATAAATAGTTTCACAGAATAGCATATAATTATTTACTCTCGAAATATAACAGATATATCCTCAAAGCTATTCTTACCCAAACGTTTTATTTTCTTTTTCTGGGAAAACTACAGGTGTATCAGAGATTACACTTTATCACTTTTTATAAATACACTTTATAGAAAGAGAGTATGGTTACAGCGCAAAATTAATTAGGAAAACGTTAACAACAAGAGGTGTATTAGTTACCATTAATTATGGGGAAAACAACAACTTAGGTATTAACGAGAGCGGTTTGAAAGTGAATCTTAAGTCTCACTTAAAGAAGGAAGAGTTTGAGTTGTCAATAGGAAAATTAGGAGTTAGAGCTAGGAGTGAGGCAAAGTGGGAAGACAGCAGTCTGAGGGCGCCTAGCAACGTCAAAGGAGAGCTATTATTTGCAGCTGACAGTTCAAAGGCGCCCGTTAACTAGCACTGACTTCCCGTCACAAAGATTAGGGCGGTTGCTGAGAAGTACAAAGTCACGTAGAGATTTCAGTGAATCAGCCTTTTCTCTGTGAGGAGGTGCTCTCCCCTCGCGCTAGCGTGGGGGAATGGAGGAGAGAATGAGCCCGGTTGTCTAACAGCAAATGTTATTTGGAAGTTATTAACATGGTTATATATCTCTCGGCAAACTTTCACTCGTATGTCGTAGCAATGTTAACTTTTACTGTGAATAGATCTCGCGCTAGAGAGGGGGAGTAGAGGAGAGAATAAACCCGGGTTATATAACAGCAAATATTATGTGGATTTTTATAACATAGATCTTTACACCTCTCGGATATGTGAAAATAGGTGTCGTAACAATGTTAAATTTTACTATCAGGCATTCACCTCGCTAGCGTGAGGGAATATGAGCCCAGGTTATATGACAGAAAATATTATAAGACAACTTATAACACAGTTATATATCTATCGGCACACTTCGACTTTCACATATATATCAACAATGCTGAATTTTACCGTGATGTAGATTGGGGAAGATAGGAGAGAAAAAAAGAGAGAGTCGACTTATATAACCGAAAATGCTAGAGAGCATTTTATTTCGGCGTACTTTCACAAGTGTGTTATAGCTATTTTAATTTTTGCTGTCTTACTTTAGTATAAAATATATTTTATTTTGTATTTTTCTTATAATAATTCAAATTTACTTATTATATTTTCTCGAATGGAAAATATTTAAAGAGTCAAAGGTGTTTTTAATCAATATATATCTCTATATTATATTATTTTAGAATAGAATGAATGAGGATATAAGAGGTATATTTGTAAATAGAATATTCTAAATGGGGAAATTTCTCTCAAGAAATTTGCTGGGTTTCTAGAAGCATTTATTAAGAGAATAATTGACGGAAGGAAGGAATGGCTCCCTTCCATTATTTACAACAAAAGGAGACAACGAGGAATGGAAGAGATTCCTGTGTAAAGGATTAAGTTAGAAGACTTCAAGTGAGACTTTCCGGTAAATATTATTTATTATATGTGGGTAGTAAATTACATTAAATTCTATAAACATTATATATTAATTAAAAATTTATATTTATTTAAAATTATATTTATGTTAGTTAAAATATCTTAGTATTATAGAATTTTAGTTAGGTGCTTGTACGAGTATCTTTAGGGCTCAATTGGTAAAATGTAATTATATAAGGTGTCTTTTGGTCTCAATATTTTATAATAATATTTTATTTATACACTTTTAAATACTTTTGTTTGCGTGTGAGGTTCTCTCAATTATAAACTATAAGAGACTATAATAGGGGGTCGGTGAAAGGATGGTCTAAACCGTTGGTTTTCGACCGCTACGACCCGGGTTCGATTCCCGCATTGGGCACTTTTTTTCTGGTAAAAAAAAAAATGCTACAATGGCCCCCGATTCTTGCAAAAGTCCAACCCCACCAGCGAGTACAAGTAACCAAACGGGGTTTTGGCACATTTGTAAGTGCAAAGTCGAACTGCTTTTCACATGTTTAGACATGTGGTGCACTTACAGTAAAAGCAGTCACCTATTCTACCCACCATGATTATCATGGCCTGTGGCTTGTACCACGTTGCTGTTGTTGTTGTTGTCGTGTCCAATGAAGATCCTCAGATGTCTCCATGCATCTCTATCACAGCAGCAGCAAATTCCACTATCTTGGGTGTGTAAAGCTGCTGCTCTGGGTCTATGTCAATTTTCTGCAAGGCTTGCGGCAATTGATGGGCATGAGAATATGTGAGTAGGTGTTAGTTCCACACCAGGACAGTTGTTGCATGTCCTATAGGTTCTTGTGCCATCTGGATGTATTGCCATTCCTTTATAGTGTTTTGTTCTAAGTCTTGTTATAGTTTTTGTCAGATTTCTCTCAGAGTTTATTTCACATATTGTACATTTTACATATATTGTACAAGGGATAAGGGGAAAAAAGATACTATAATACTCGATAATATTTGTAACGGAGTGGATAAGACAGAAATGATAGCCTCACCAAGTGGATAGAATATATAGCGACAGATATGTTTGAGATTCTGAAGTTTTCTGACATCCAACCAGACCATCAAGTCCGACTCCTGCAGAACACCAAGGCAATCCTTTCTTCCTGAAACGTTTACAAATTTCTTCCGTTATATCGATTTCTTACACTTCCACATAAGTATTTTCTATTGAGAGGGTACAAGAGAGCATTATAAGAAAATTTAATGTTTTCTACGCTTTTTTTATTTTATTCTATCACACGGACTGGAAAAATTATTTACACAAACTGAAAAAAAAAATTATATATATATCCCTTCCTATACATTTGAAAGATTTTCAGTAAATTTTAATTTCTTCATTAATATGAACTTTGTGTTATTAAACGTAAGTTCTCTTTGATGTCCCTATGCTAAAACAATTCGTTTTTTATTATTTAATTCTGCGCCATATAACAAGCTTGTGATATATAGCAACATAAATCGTCCATTTAGACATGAATAGAAACTCTATTTACAAAAAAATATTATAATTATATTTAAAAAGATTAATATATTCTCGAAACCTAGTAACATTAACAAATGGCCACATATCTTCTACCGATCAAATCTTTGCTGAAATATTCGATAGTCTAATAGTCTTGTTTATCAAGTTTGATCCCCGATAGCAGTAAACAAGATCATTTACTACCGCCGTCAGGGGATTTATATGGCTTTGCCCAACATCCTTGGTACCTGCTGAAATGATACGACATTGATGTGAAATGACGGTTACTTTAGAATTTCAGAACTTTGTGAACTGTGAACTTCTTTTCACATATGTAGACATGTGGTGCACTTGCAGTAGAAACAGTCGCCTTCTTCTACCCACTATGATTATCATGGCCTGTACCACGTGTACTAGGGATAATAAAAAAAAAAAGAACTTTGTTTACGAAACACATTTGAAATCGTAAAATTTAATCATAATAAACGTTTGCGATGTTAAACTATAACCCAAAACGATCTGAAAGATAATCGGGACATTGTTCAACAAATATCTTACATGGCCATCACTTGAGATGAATGGCTGCGTGATGCTTTCTACAACTCGTGTTTGGATCTGGTGATTCGATATATCTACAAGCGATTAACAATTTTTAAAATTTGATATTGTAAAAATACCAAAAATATAAAAATTAATATTATAAAATAAATAAAGCTTCCAGGACTAAGTTTCTTGTATATCTTTTTATTTTCAAGCTTTCAGACTTGTCAGTCCTTCAACAGGATTATCACATTAAAAATTAATGTTTTATTATTTATAAGAAAAATGATTATTATTAAAAATATAAAAACCAGATGGCTATCCAAAAAAAGTTTTTTATTATAAAATATTTTTGAAATTTGTTTAAAATATCTATCTATGGGGAAATGATCGATAAACCTTGTTGAATACAATTTATTTATTGTTTTTTTTTTATTCGATGTGCAATCCTTTGAAACATCTTACTAAAGTTATTGAGGCGTAAGTGTGTGTGTGGTGTGCCGCTAATTTATTGGGAGAAGGTGATATAAAATGGCGTTTATAAAAGACGTAAAGGCCTAATAATCTTTCAGTCAAAGTATTTATATACTCATAGACAAAACTTAAAGAAGTGTAAAATCTTTGATGTCGACGATAGTCTGAGGACTCTCTCAAGGTGGGGCCGCCTCTCTTGCTGAAGAAAGTTGTACACTTATGCAACTTTATATATTTATCTATACACATTTTATTTACCCTTTATTTACTCCTTTATTATATTTATTGATCTTAAATTTTCTTTCTGTAACAATTGATTATAAGAATCAATAAAATTGTTTAAATCGTCGTCTGGTTTTTTTTTTTGAGAATACAAAGGCAATTTTGTTCATACTTGGTTATCTCGTGTGTTTAGAATTTTCGGACTTTGGCGTTAGACAGCTGCAATATGACCATTATTAATCTACTAATAAGCTTCATAAAACTCTTTATGAAAAGAACAAATCTTCAATTCTGTTTTGTCATTTTTAAAATGGTCTTCAAATAAGAATTTACAGATAACAAATGACAGATAATAAAGGTTTCTGTGTATCCAATATCTTTCAGAGTTATTGTCTGAATTCCGATATACATGCTAGAAGGTACAACTTCCTCAAGTTTTTTCCATGAGTGTATATAATGAAGATCACGCTTATATTAAAACGACTTAATTAAGCAGAAAACAAAAATCTACACACAGTTTTATATTATATATTACATCTAAATATTTTATTTAAAATGTACTTTAGATTTCTATTTTTCCATTTTGCAAAACCATTAAGTTCCGCGTTAATTCAAATTCAGCGCGCATTAATAAGTGCTCTCTTAAGTCAAAATTTATGATTAATATATTCAAGTTGTATATCAAAAAGAAAGACGAGAAAACTTCAGTGAAAACTCTTTATAATGCTTATCTCATTTATATATCACTATTCACTTCCTGGTTCCAGTTCCAAATTTTCTTTTTTGTATTTCTCATCGAACTTTGCCTAGCTTCCAATGCGCTCGGATCAAGCAGCTAACGTTAGAATGAGACCGGTGGACGGTGCACGTGGTGGGGGACTCGAAAGGTGAAACTTGCGCCACAGTCCGTGTCTTCACCGCCGAGATGCGCACCGCAGCACAGCTATTGATAGCACTTGACTCAGACATGCTCCGCCTCTTCCAAAAATACAGTCTTCCCGAGCCGAAATTTTTTCACCCCCCTCCCCAAACAAAGTGAGTTTAGTGGGTGTTTACAAACCGCAATGGCACTGTCGGCCCGGCATGGACGCTAGGATATATGGCCGCGCCGCCGTACTATCAAGTAAGGCATCCCTCTCTTGTAACTAACAACGTCTGTGTCTATTCACCTTATATAACAAGTTTACTATGGAGCGCTTAACGTTCCTAAAGTTATTGAAATAAATTCAACGTATTAACTATCCTAATTTTAATTTTACAAATTGGCGATTGGTAGAAAAAAAAGTTGGGTTTGTTTTTTCCGTCGAAATAATTTGTAACCTTGATATGTCGCGCATACATTATTAATCTAAGAAATAATTTCCTCTCGACAGCGCGACACGAAACTGCGCCGCGAACTTAATGTATGCTAATACAGGCAGGCAAGCGGCGGTCGGACCGCTCTTTAAATAGGATGATGGGCTGGACGCTAGAACACCAAGACATTGGTAGATCAAACTGAAATAAACAAGTTCTGTGTTATTTGTAAATTCTTATTTGAAGACCATTTTAAAAATGACAAACAGAATCGAAGATTTGTTCTTTTCATAAAGAGTTTTATTAAGCTTATTAGTAGATTAATAATGGTCGTATCGCAGCTGTCTAACGCCAAAGTCCGAAAATTCTAAAATCCCCTATCCTCGCTAAGTATAATTAGTAAAATTAAGCTTTTTTTAATTAAGGAAACTGGGTTTAAGGATCATGTATTTAGTTTAAATATGTGCTATATACTCTACACACGCGTGTTTATGTAATTTCTAGACAAGTTCTATATTATGATAATATACATAGATTTTCTAATATCCCCCATAGGACACTGAATTATGCAGCTTTGGAAATTATATTTTTAAAACGTCTGACATTTTACATTGTTTTATCTTCAAAAATAAAATGTTTAAAAAAACAAGAAAATTTCTTGGAATGCTGTGAAGACAAAGTTAACTGCACCAATGCCCTTGAAAGAAAGGCTGCGCCAAGGTCTCTAATATGAAACCTGCGTTACCTCCCACCAACCCATCGGCGTTCCATCGGCACTGTTTGAAGGTTGTTGATGAGTCCTTTGCTCAAACTACGAAAAGGAACCTTACAATAGAGATAATTCCATAGTAAAACTTAATATACGTATTTAGAATCATCTAATCAAGCATAAAACAAGATCTAACGACAAAAGGTTATTTGCATAATCACGCTCTTTTAATGGCCCCCATTTACTATAAAGGTTCCGTTTAAATAATTCGATTTCCAGGAAGTTATTCATTCAGAGATCCATAACAAGATGCTATAAAACTCCTCCAAAAACATAAACATTATTTTGCATTCAATGTTCTTTATATGCTTAATATTAAATACGATATTTTAATTTCGTAAATCTATTAAAATATTGCAGAGATTTGATTAACACATAGGTTACAATGTGGATATGCCATTCTTTTCATCAGATTCACTATGAAACCTTTGAAACCTATAAAATCTTATGTAGAGGTGAATAAATTGTTTAATCATTATGTTAAAAATGATATTTTTCATTTCTCTGGGCAAAGCTATCTGGCGCTGCTTCTATAATGTTTCCTGAAGCTTGACATACCGAAGCATGAGATTTAGGATGTATTCTTGTTAAATTTACTTTTACAATGGCATGTTAAATACATTATTTTGTACTAATGCAGGCCACTATAGCCATGTTGAATAGTCAGTGATTACCTTTACTGTATAATAAACCACATGTCTACTTTGATTTTTTTTTTTTTTTTCAAATTTCCGAATAGTTTGTTCTAAATTGCGGAATATAGCATTGCGATTTTTATATATTCCGTTAATTTGTGATGAAAATTCGTAAGTCTCTAGAGAATATTTAGATGAAAGGTGGTTTGTGATGGAAACCCGGGATTTTCAATGAGGAATAATGGAGCTGCAGCCTCCGATCGTGGCCTGGCGTTCGATAAATCCTGTCGATCAATTGAAAAGAAAATTTGGAAAAAAGGCGACGGGTAAAAAACGATGGAAATCCGATCGTTTGGCGCCGTTGAGCGTTTCGAGGAATTTTATTTAATGATGAGAGAAAGTGAGTGAGATTTACACTCGGCCTCTCAAATCTTTGCATCGGCCTGGAAATGGCTCGTTTACCTTTGTTCTTACTTATCCGCGAGATAGCGCTCATTTATTTCTAAACTTTTCATCTAACTTTTCTTATTGCAAACATTCCAATTTCGAAATAAAATTTGTGATTTCGATTCGACCTACAATAAGAAATAGATTTTCAGTTTTGAGAATTATATATATAATATATATATCTTGTGTGTGTTTTTATAATTTTATTTTAAAATTTATTTTAAAATTTCGCGCGCTGAGCGTTTGAAAAAAACGAACAGTTTCCTAACATTTTCTGGGTTTGACTAAAAGCTATCCCGTTTAAAAGAAATTAATTATATAGCCACAAGCGCAATTATGACCCACACATCAACATTTTAAAAAATGAGCATCTACGAACATTAAAGAAAATATATATTATTATATAATTAGATTTTAAATATAAAAAAAAGATTTTTTTTTTTATTTTACAAATATGCGTTTGATCACTCTTTCGTTAATTCATTCAAAAGATACTATCGTTGTGTTGTGAAGATTTATTTATATCAATGAAGAAAAGGGAAATATATCAAGCTAATATTCAAAAGATGTAAAACCTTAGACTAGATAGACTGACCTCTCTCATACCATTTTCTACTAATTTTTCCACCTCTATTTTCAATTGGTGTGATACATAAAGTCTACATGAGACGAATGTTATAATTCTCAGAATTCACTTACATAGTGCCCATTGCATTTACAAATATATCAGACAAAGAGCCTTTATATCATGGCTTTGGGCTATGGCCCTCATCAGTACAGGGGTGACATCGATTTCATAACACCCTACGAGAGTAGTTTTCAAATCAGGCGAAATGGCCAAAAAGTGTTTAAGCTGATAAAGTGTTAGGGAATGCAATATAGAGTTGCGGGAAGATGGCATGCGTGTACCAAAAGAAGTGCCTCTCCCTTTATGAATAAACTAGCGGACGTACCCGGCTTCGCCCGAGGTTTTACCCGAGTAAAGGTTTGTCTAACGAACATTTGTTAAAACAATTCTCTAAAAACTTATTTTAAAAAAAGATATATTTTGATAATTTGAAACTCGTAAATTTGAATCTCTCGATAAAGTGAACATTTTTTCCCGGTCCCTGTGTGCCGTGTCATCCTGAATTTTGTCTTTCCTAATTTTCTACATTAGAAAATCATAGTTTTATCTAGTGAAAATTTTTTCCCGGTCCCTTGAAAAATACTCGATAAGTTGAATAAAATCAATATTAATTGGTTCCCTCGGTAATTGGAAGTTAAAGGAATAGTATCTTCGCCTTGGAATTGTATCATTATTCTTGTCTCAAATAAATTGCCGTGTCATCCTGAGATAATCTTACTTTTGATAAATAATATTTAAGATAACAAACTTAGTGATAAGAAAACTTGTTATCATCGTCACAATGGGGGCGCTGCTTGCGAGTTAAATCTACAAATCTGCAAATAACTCTAAGGATATTCAAGATATTCATGAAATTATTTTTTTAAAACCTTCCCGGTGCTATACCTAATAATATCCCAAAATTTCACGGCGATTGGATGTATGGTTTTTGAATCTATAGAGTACAGACAGACAGACATTCAATTTTTTATATATAGAGATTAAAACAGTGCAATTTTTTAAAGGGACAGATGCCTCTTTTTTAATACATGAATGCTATACTACTGCAACTTTAGGTAATATACATAAATAATGTGCTATTGAAAAGGTTCTATAGGACTCTAAGCAACTCTATATTCGTTACATGTGAATAATTCATTTCAAAGTCAAACATCAACCACCTTATCTGTTCCTCCGAATGTACCAAACCTACCAAAATTAGCAAAATACTAATGGCCATATTTGGGATTTGATCATTATTTTGAGTCAAATATTTTAATTTTCAGGTAAAATTCTTTATGAATACATTTAATAAATTGTGTATTTAAATGGTGAGATATATAAAGGTAATTCTGCGATCTAAAGGAAATTGATGCGAACCATCATTGTTGCCTGCAATGGACTTGGAGAGGTTTCCCTGAACTTGAACACAAGCGCGTCCGTCCTTCACGTCCGCTGTTGTTCAGCGTTACTCCGCCGAGTTCAAGGTGAACGTCGTTACAAACAAGTTACAGCCAACCTCTGCATAGAAATCCTTCAAAACTTTTTCTGGCTCTTTCCTCAGGCCCATGATGAGGAACTATCCATTGTCCATCTTTGACACTGTTACGGGGAAGGTTTTACAGTTGGATCATCACAATCCTCTTAGTACATAATGTTAGCCTTAGAAGGGAATAAAGTTAATACTTCTTTCATATAGAAGGGAAACGGTAAATAACTATCAAAGCTTTGAGAACGTTTCTGTGATTTTTATTTATATTGCGTTTTAATGGAAATTGTAAAACTTTAATTATATTGCCGACTCCCTGTTATGTAAATTTCAGTTTCCCCACACTCACCTTTGGCATAAATTTAACACTGGCTGAGAGACTAAGTTATTTAAATTCGAATAAGCCTTATACCTACTTAACACCCACTTATGGTATAAGTTAAACATTGGGTGATACTTCGTTATTTAACTCTGAATAACAAGATACCCGCTTAACACTTACTTATGGCATATGTTTAACATGGTTGATACTGCGTTATTTAAATTCGAATGAACGATATATTTACTTAACACCCATTTATGGTATACAATTAACAAACATTAGGAGATATTACGCTATTAAAATTTAAGAAAGCAACACATCCGTAACACTCACGTTTGGTATAGGTTTAGGTTGTTTAGGATGTAGGAAGCATGCAAAACTCATTAATTAAAATACAAGCGCAACTTTGTTCTTCTCAAATTCTTGCTCTCTCTCTCTCTTCCTTCCTCTGTACAATTTAATCTTAGAAGGTTTATATTTTGGAAATAATACTAAATAAATTAAATGAAATTTCTAAAAAGGGTTGTTTAAACACACATTTTCATCGTTTTTTTTCTCTGGCCATGATGTTCTGTGTGAACTTGTGTGCTACTGTATGCAAATACGAGGGCAACCATAAAACTTGGAAAACCGGGAAAGACTCTAAGTAGTGTTTGTTCTCTTGAAAAATAGATGATGGATGTGAGATATCTTTTTTTATATTTTAGAGAAATAATATATTTACTGATTGTTCATAAATATAAGTGATAAATATATAGCTCTTTGACTTTCTGCGGGCTGCTTAATGATATTGGTGCAAGGTTCTGCTCTGGAATAAAATATATTTAATGTTGGCCATATTTATAAGATTGTTATGGATGGTTAAATCTTCTACCATATACATAGTTGCTGTCACGCCAATCCAAGAAACATCTACACAATTGCCAACAAAAAAAAAGATGAATTGTAGGCAGTTGTTAGAGAAAAAAATGGCCGCTCCACTTGGTAGCCATCCAACTTTGCGGGGTCAATTTGGTTGTTCATTCCTCGTGTGCATCCTTGAGGCTGCAGCACGTCCGAGTGTCATAGGACAGACAGAACGGTATTGGTTGGTTGGTTTTGTGGTGTGTTGTTGGAACACTCAACTTGGATGTATGGCCCCAGGTGATTCAAACTCTTGGTATCCTGCAACCAAGATATGGGATCGAAACCCGCATTGGGTTTTTTTTTTTTCAAATAACAAATAGTTTATATATTTCCTGATCCTCTTTCAAGTCAACACCAACCGGTAAATGCAAACAATCAAATGACGATTTGGAACCATATGGACAAAGGTAGAACATTTACATGTGATGTACCGGCAATATTATCAGTCTCAGGCACTTTAAATGACAATCCCCACTAATCTGAATGGTGCCGACCTCTGACATTTTGTGAAGTCAATCATTAAGTATATTGGGTCATTTCCTGAACATTATGGTGGTTCGGACTCAAATGTACGTTCTAGACGTCATATATCAATATACTCTAGATATAATAATACGATAAAACACAAATTCTACTTGGTATGATTAAGCTGATATGTAATGTTAATAAATCTAATTCAAACCTGTATGATGGTAGATTTTTAAATAAAATAAATCTCAGGGCGATATCTCGGTTCCTGCAAGTCCAACCCACCACGACTATCTGCGTCTTGAGTCTGTCAACATAGATTTACCAGTTAGAGTATATGCACTCCAAGTATCAAGTCTCTCCGTGAATTCTTCTCTCGCCTTCTAGAGTAGTTCACTTTAAAAATTAATAAGGGAGATTACCTTCATTATAAACTACTAGAAATTCATGAGGGGATCAAAATGCCGAGTCTACAATTAAATAAAGAAACGTGGGGACTTGCATATTTATGCCTTCCCGAACGCCGAGCGGTAAAAAAAAAGGTTGCATTATGGGTGTGACCATCGAATAAATTAGATGGGGCTTTAATTGTTAATACCTTCGCACACTTTACTAAATGGGGCGAAGTTCCTTGGCGTAAAATTTAAAAGGAAATTACAATGCTATCGATGTACTTGTTTGACGGCCGTTGGCTTCTCACCGCCGATTGCTTCCATTTGAAAAGAGCTAATAAGAAATACCTTTCGAATACAACGTAAGTCACACATGTCCACACTTCTTCTGGTTAATAGAATATTATATAAAAATGTGTGTATTATATTTAGGTTTTATATTTTAATAGATAAAGAATAGCTTCTGTTTCAATTTGACGAGAGAGTCGACCTTTCTTTTTATAGATTAGAATATCCTCTCTCTCTCTCTCTCTCCTCAGCGGCAAAGCATGCCATCTACGTCTTCTTCGTAGATCGCGAGATGCGTGGTATCTCTGGGGACCCATTGGCGATCTTCCATCAAACTCTGCAGCGGTGGCAGAGGCGCCATGTACATAGTTGTATTTTTTAATCATTTTTAAAATCATTTTTTATTATAACTATCATCCTCATTATAAATTTCTCATTTTCTTATAATTAGTGCGGACTGTGCACTTTACATGTATTGACAGGATGTCAATAAAAATATGTCAATTGTCAATTGTCTCTCTCTCTCTCTCTCTCCCGGTAAAATATATATCTTTATATATATTTTACACCGTATAATTTGCCTAGCCACTTTGTCAGCTAAACACCTCTTTGTTAAATTCTCAAGATTTCGTGACTTCCTTATGTAGTTCATGGAATCAAAGCCCGCCCTGACTGATGAGGACCATAACCTAACACCATGGTATCCAGATGGGCATTCTAGATTAGCCAAAATAGGTGTTGTGGCTTCTTCACTGATCTGAGTTAGATAGTTTGTATGGACGGATAATAGAGGGCGCATAGTTTTTGTGCCTATTTTGGCGAAAAAAAAGTGATCTTTTCATAAAAGTATTGCATTTTTATTATTAATTAAAATTCGCTTATTTTGACCTTATTTTGATAAACATAATTGATAATAGACTCCTTTTCCTATAAGATAATTCGATTAAGCAAAATAATATGGAAAGAAGTGTTTTGTCATTTTTAAGCTTACCAAAGGATGTTAAAATAGGTTGTGACGATTTTTCTCTGAGCTTTCGCTTGAACATTTAACGTTGGCCGGGGGGTCGGTGGAAGGCTGGTTAAACCGTTTGGTTTACGACCACTACGACCCGGGTTCGATCCCCGCATTGGACACTTTTTTCTGTTTAAAAAAAAAAATGCTCCAATGGCCCCCCGATTCTTGCAAAAGTCCAACCCCACCAGCGAGTGCAAGTAACCAAATGGGGCTCTGGCATATTTGTAAGTGCAAAGTCGAACTGCTTTCACATGTGTAGACATGTGGTGCGCTTACAGTAAAAAGCAGTCGCTAACTACCCACCATGATTATCATGGCCTGTACCACGTGTACTAGGGATAAGCAAAAAAAACGTTGGTCTAAAGTCCATATCTAGAAGCGTTAGTCTATCATTTAGACCTTCCCAAATTATTTTAAATATTATTTTTGAAACACTACAAAAATTTAAATTGTGTATTGAAATGAAGATATGCTATGAACTGAACAATACAAAAAAAAACCTTTATATGTGAAAAAATAATAAAAAATAAAATAATAAAAAAGGTTAGGTGCTGGTATAAAGGATATACCTTTTTTTATCTTTATATATATATAATGGTCTATTATATATTTTCCATGTAGCACGTGGTACCCAACGCCTGGTAGCGAGAGCTAGTGAAGATGACCCAACCCCGGCGTGTAGACTCAGCTTTGACATCTTCCCAAATGTGAATAGATGGCCCTCCGATATCGATGGAGGCAACCCTTGGTTCTTTTTTCTGGATGACTAGCTTTCCGTTTATTCTCTAGAATTGGTAAACCTTGGTCGCACATTTAACAATGTCGCTCTGTAGATACCAATATTTATAACAAACATAAATAATCGGCATAATTTTGAATATTTAAACCCTTATATGTGATAACGTTATATTTCTGTTGATCAATTAATATAAGATTCCCGTAATTATTTATTAAAATGGAAAGGTAAATAAGGACAAAATGATAAAAAAAATTACGTCTTTAATTTATGCAAGCAATAGCTGCTTCTCTTTTGGAGAAACTTCTCGATTGCTTTGTCCAGCAGTTAATGGCTTATGTATGCCTCAGGAACCTGCGTTATTCAAATGAATGAATTGCTTTCTAATGTAAGACCTTACTCTAAACTTTTCAAATCTAAAGGTTTTGAAAATAGAGCAATCCATAAATAAATCTTTAATTAAAAAGGCATATATTGGATCAAAATATAATTTATTTTACCAATATTTCAGTTGGCTGAACGCCAACCTTTATCAAGGTGTTATAACATATTTAATGTGTGTCAACAACATGTGGCGCTGAGTTTGTTGTTGACACACATTAAATATGTTATAACACCTTGATAAAGGTTGGCGTTCAGCCAACTGAAATATTTGTAAAATAAATTATATTTTGATCCAATATATGCCTTTTTAATTAAAGATCTAAAGGTTTATATAAATAGAATATTCTACAAATAAACTTAAATTATAGAAAGCCGGTGAATTCCGTGCATATTCTACACTGTTGGCTATCTAAACGCATTCTGATTAAATTGTTCGAAAACGACAACAGATCAAAAACTAAAATTCGCATTGAATCACTTTGTCTATATATTTGGCTGATTGAGTAATAAAAATATGATATGATCATTGCTCCAAATTTTTGGAACAAACCAGCTCCCCTACCCTCCTCCTTTTTATCGCGAAGTCACGGGCAATCCACTAAATTAAAAAGCGATTGGTTTCTTCGTTGTACTCGTATATACGAGTCTAGCGCTTTCGAGCTATAAATACTCTTTATTCTAAAAACCTAAAACAATACCTAATTCTACAAAGGCTAACATATATTCTATGTATATTAGTATAGGAATATATCATATACATATATGTGATAGATTGTTAGTTTAGGTTGTACTATCTATTGTTTTAGGTCTATATAAGAACCTTCAGTTAGAAATTTGGTCTCGTGAATATAATAAAGAAGCATCTTTTATTATGTGAAAAAATAGTACAAATGTGACATTGTACTGGGATAAGGTGCATAAATTATGAAAAATGCCTTTTTTTTCATAATCTTTTATTATGTTTTATTTAAGTTTCTAATTCCTGATTTCAACTTGCAATTTATTTTACGATATAGTTTAATGCTAAGTTTTATCTTCTTTATTTAAATATAGTACTAAAGTTCACTCTTATCTTTTTCCACACACATACTCTTCTCTATAGAATTTTTGAAGGGAGCTCCTGTGGACACAATTCTCTCTTTCTTTGTTGTGGACACCGCAGTAAGAAAAAGATAAAGAGAAACTGCTGGCTACATGACGTTTTAAACGTTGTAAGAGATACCCTGAAGTAGAGAAAGATAATCCAAATATGGTTTATATCATCACCAACGATCAAAGACGATTATTGCTATAGCAATTGTTATATGGCTTACCATCATATTCAGATATCACAGTAGTACCAATACCTCTGTTTAATCGACGCACATACCTCATTTTAAAAGAATAATGAAGTAGATAATGTGTATATAAACGAAAACATTCAAAAATAGAAGTGTCCCTAATATGCTCTTTTGGGAGAAGTCATAAAATAGTTATATGCCTATTACCAAATTTTTGCGTGGATTTTAACATTTATAAATCTATGTAAAATCAAATGTTTTAAGTGAAGGTTATTTTAGATTAAAAATGTGGAATTTAATGTTATATGACTTGTGTGAATATATGTAAAATATATAACTATATAGTCAAGATATAGTTGGTATTGGAGAACTCGATTCTATCCAAGAGTGCTAGAACGGTCGTTGCCGACGTCAGAAGCGTCCTGATTGCTGGAGTCTGGAGTGGCAAATGTCATAATTAAGCCAAAGATCCGATTGATCCACAGTTCTTTTGTTCCTTTCCTCATTCCGGCGAACAATTAATATTAACCAACAAAGCAAACGTCCCATTTATCTAAAGATGAGTTCTGAATTCTTCTTCATTTGTCAGCTCCATTTAATTATACCGCTTTAATCAGGTGCGCTTTCTTTCCGCCTTCCCTCTCTGAGCTTTTTGTCTTTCGCCAATTAGCAAATTCGAGGAAAACGGTGACATATGGTCGTGTCAGCTTCCATTTTAATTGTCATTTAGCATCGTCTCGAGCAAATTACTGAAATGGAAACATTTCTTTTCCATTCCTCGTGTAATATTTGCTAATCGTTTTAACTGCCGTTTGTTCCTATTGCTTGCCGCCAGCTCTAGTCTATTGGGGAACTAGCACCAATTTGCCGTGTAAGTAATCCACTAATTACGTCTGTTTCCTTACTTTTCTTTCATTTCATGAAACTGCGAACGATTAATTCTCCATTCTTGCTAATAGAAATATATGTTCACAAATGAGTATATCTATATATACAATAGAATTATATATAAGTCTATGGCCATTAATGTGGGCCTATTTCATTATATAAACTTTCTCCATATCGAGCGCCGATTATGTAAGCATATCATCTTCCGTCATCTATTGAGAAGTCTGAATTATTGCAGTCGAATATTTATTGTAGATGAATGTGAGCCGTTCAATCATTTTAGATATTAATTTGAATCTATATATAAAGAGATAGAGAAGGTAGAGAGAAGAGAATTTTACACACTCTTAAAAGTTTTTCCTTAATTAAATAAAATGTCTTTTTGAATTTACTACATTTTAAAATAACAAATACAGTAATCCCTCGTTAAGACGAACTCAACGGGAGAACGAAATACCCTTTTCGTCTTAAAAGAATATATACCGAATTCGTATAAACCGAATTCGTATTAGACGAATTGAATTCGTGGTATCCGGGGGTTGTACTTATGTACTACTGATGAGTAAGAAAACTACATTTCTGAGGAATAACGAATAAATTTATTTGAAAACAATATTATGAGACAATTATGTTATAAACAATAACATGAGAATATAAGTTTATTTTAAAACACAAATAAAAAAGAACAACAAAAGAAAGAACTTACATAATATACTTGGTACATACAATGTTTATGTGTATGCAGCATATGCAGTATGCATAGAGTATCCTATATCTGGGTTTTCTCTGCAGGTTCATAAAGTCTGTTATAGTTTTTTGGTGGTATTTGATTGGGCACTGTTTCAGACACTCCCTTCTTATTTTATCCAGGTCATCTTCAAAATGAACATCAATATCCGCAGAGGTTTTGGACAGCTTCTGGAGGGTTTCGAGGGCCGCGATTACTTCCCCTCTAGTAGGCATCATTATCTCTTCTTTCACCTCATCGTCTTCTGTTTCTTCTTCTTCTTTCTTCTTTTCTTCTAATTCGGGTGAACCGCAAATTTCCAACCCTTCATCCAGGGCAACATACTCCAGGAAAGTCAAAGTCTCAGCTGGGTTTGTAGCTGAAAGGAGTTTGGTCCGTTCTTCAGGCTCATCAAGCATTGTTTCTGGAAGTGAAAACGAATCAGATGTTTTTTCCACACCCAATGAGACACTTATTTCTTTAGCCTTTTCTTTGACAAGTGCGCCGGATACAGGAATATAATTTTGTCTACTTTTTTAAACCATTTTAAAAGCTCATCTTCCACCTCTTGATGGGATGCTTTTCGAAGTCGTTTTGAAGAGCTCGAAGACCCTGAGGCAACAGCCGCATCTATTTTTTCTTTGTTTTTTAGAATGGTTGATAATGTGGATTTCGCTATTTGAAAATTTTCGGCAATTTGCGACTTAGATATTTAGAATAAGAATAATATAATATTCTGTGAAATTCCGTGAAAGCGTGCGCTCCTTGGCTGCTGGCTGGCAGGGGTCACCATGGCCCCTACATTTATCAGTCGAGAAAAACAGCAATACTGGCACAATAGAGTCGAAATTTTCCACTGATTAAGTACATGGAACGACCCCAAGGGGATGGTTTCATAGAAAATGAGTCATCATAACAAACAAAGGACGAATGTTTACACAAAAGACAAAGAGAGCCAATACTTGATATCAACGGCGTTTTTGTTGTTTTAATAGTTTATTGTTTTACTTATAACTCGCCTTCAAAAACATATTAGAATTCGTTTTAACCGATTGATTAGTTCTGCTGGGGGCTAAATTTAATTCGTATTTCGTCATAACCGAATATTCCGTCTTAACCGGCAAAATCTCTTTGGAAAGCATTGAAATTTAACGGGGGAAAAGAAACGGTTCGCGCAAACCGAGAGTTCGTATAATCCGAGTTCGTGATAACGAGGGATTACTGTATGCGTTTCTGAGAAATGTATATCTATTAAATCCCAAACTACTATATAATATTGTTAGAAAAATTTCCTTTTTTCCCACATATTTATGTATTCACATGCACGTATTTAGACTCAAAAATACAATTTCACTGAGTTATGAAGAGGTTCTTTTTTTCTTTCTAGAGCGATGAAGTACAATCTACACCACGATCACGAAAAATAATAGGCTGAAACGCGTAAAGTATTGGCTTTTCATGTTTATACCTAAAATAATTTCGCCAATATTCGGGAATAATACGACGCCTATTCTACATTTATTCAATAATTGGAGCTCTACCATTATCTATTGTCGGTTGAAAGATAAGAAAATGCGTTTTCATTGGAGTATAGTAAACTATTCGAGCTTAATTTATCCTGAGCATATATTTATAGAAAGGTTCCAAAAGCAATCGAGGGTTTGTTCCTCGACCATCCGGTGCAGCCCGAAGGTGGTCGGAGCGTTGGCTGGAAATAGCCCGGCTCCCTCCCGCAGAAGCACCTCACCTGCCGGCGGCTATATCAGGCAGCCTTCCTTCCTGCCTAATGAACACCGCCGCACGGACTCTGTTCGTTCTTTGTTGGAGTCAAATTGGATTGCCCGAATTCAACATTGGCTCAGATTTACACTTGATATGGCATGGAAAGCCAAACAATATAACCTTCAAGTAACCTATGATATTAAACACGACTAAAATATATTAGAAATCAAGTAGAAGCCATGTAGACCACCAATATATCTCTTGTTTCATTTAACTGTTGTTTGATGGGAAAATTAATTGTAGTCTTTTTATTCTCTTCACATTAAGATATATACAAAAAGTATAAATTTATACAGAAATGTAACGCCTTGATAAAGGTTTGGCGTTCAGCCAACCGAAATATTGGCAAATAAATATTTTTTAAAGCCAATATATGCCTTTTTATTATCGAATTAAGATATAGTAACTTCATTTCGAGAGAGGCTTATAATTTAACACTTCTGTGACAATAGGATAAATGATATGTTACAAAATATATTGCGCTTCACTGATCTTCAACTACCTTAAATAAGGTTTCAATGCGAACAAATCAGTTGAGTGTGCAGGTCAGATACGATGGGATAGTGACCACAGAATGGATCACGATAGGCTATTTTGTGTAACAATTAAAAATGATTTATTGACATCTAGGAAATCGTATAGGTGCCCAGTACGCACAATTATTAGTACAATGACAAGATGTTGTGAAAATTTGTATATAAACGGGTCACGATAGATATCAGGGCGGTAAGAAACAACCACTTTTCTAGCTTCAAAATCAAGATAGTATGTTTATAGAACTTAGTAATAATATCATTGCTTATATATTTTCCTGATTCGTGAGAAGAAAAAAAATTAGGTAGAGATATCATATTATTTATTTTTATTGTCTAAAAATTAATCAATTTTTTTTTTGTAGTTATCCGTAAACATTTTTGAAAAGTATTACTTATAAAAGGTTCTTATATAGAAATAAGAAATAAGGAAGGTCTATAAAAAACGCTATACTTTGCTATTATCATGTGAGAGAGAGAGACTTATCAAATGGAATAAACAATTAAGTGTGTTTATTAGTTAAAGTGTGCTTTGCTTTAATCGTCTGATGCACAAATATTACCATATTTCTAGGAATATGGACCTTGTGTAAGCCTATATATGGCAAAACATAAAATATGACGAACTATATAGTTTGTCACTGATGATTGCAGACGAATGAGAAATTTGTTTTCGAAATTGAATAGCGCATGTAACCTTTTTCGTGTATTGCGCAAACACTGAGGTTTTTCTAAGGTTCATTTTTCAGACGCTAAGTGTTTACCAATAAATTTCGGAGGCTTTTGGCTTGGCAGGTGTTGAAACCCTCCAATTTGTAATGTTCGGCAAAATGGGTGGCGAAACTGATCTATCACACTCGGGGTGAAACACACGAATACTGTGAGTAACGGCCTCGGTTGGAGAAAGTTATGGGAAGAGGTGTATTTTGGTGAGGACAACCTAAATTTGGATGGTTCGCAGATATACTTAGTGACCAGCCGTCTCTGGCCCGAAATAAATGTTGCACTTTAGAAAGGTCTTTAGAAAACAGTTCAGTGTGGGGGTAAGTGAGTGGAGTTTGTTTGCGAATCTGGTCAATGTTCCGCGGCACTCAATTCCTCTTCCTGTCAGGGGAAGGTTTTGAAAGAAATGGTTTTATATCTTGTGAACGAGCATTTAAAAAAATATTAGTGATACCATTAGATGAAAATCCGTGTTTCCATATATGTGCATTCAATATATATTGTGAATTTATATTTTACAACACACACACACACACTATAATTGAACTCAAACAAAAATAAATTGGGATAATACGAATGGAATGTTACTGTTCTTCCACGAAGTTTGACGAATCTCAAATTGTTAAGACTTAAACACGATATTTATTGACCAAATGTGAATAGTGAACTGTACGAGAAAAATATACACGCGTCCACACACATTGCTACTCAATTTTATTAGGGAATATGTGTGTCAAAGATATTTTATACTAATTATATATATGCGCGCGTTCTCACATGAATGCGTGTGTATTTTTACGCATTTATTAAATACATCAGAACAATATATTCACTCAATCATTTCTGCCGTAGTTTCAGATCAGAGAATAACGCACAACAACAACTGTGGCAAATTCAAACAAATTCCAACTTGTTTACCGATTGGGATTTTCTCGTACTTTGGGAAGCTGATATTGTGACTCACTCTCTGATCTGAACCTGCTCATTCAATACAGATATCATCAAACAATGCAAAGTTTTAGTTATTAGAATAGAAATTCGTGTGATATTTTTGTACATGAATACCATCGTATTGCACACACACATATACAATCATAGACAAACTTAAGGAAGTAGAAATTTTTTTATGTCGCCGCTTGTCTGTTTTTTTTTTTTTTTAAAGAGACAAGAAATTTTGTTCAAATAAAATACACAGTGTATAAAATATCTTTCAGAGCTATTGTCTGAATCCAAATATACAAAGGTAAAAGTTCCTTAAGTTTTGTCCATGAATGTGTAATCTATCTTGAGAGATAGAGAGAGACTTTAACTTATCTTGGGAAAAAATGTGCACCCTCTAGACAGGTTTAACAGTAAAAATATATTGGTAAATAACTTTTAAATATTATAATTAGCGAGCAGCCGAATGCTATGTAAAGAATAGTCGTGTGTTGTTCACATGTAAAAAACATCGCTTAATGTTCAGGAGCATCATGAAATCAAACACTATCTTGTATATATCAATACATAGCCCATAGGAAAATTCTAAGTTCCCATTACTATTTTTACGAGATTAAGGTGTGATGTCACAATTCCGGTCTGCTCCTATGATGACCTAGAGTAAATTATTGATGGCTTCCAAATATAAATGTTGAATGGGAGTGAGAGAGTTCGTGTATTGCTACATTTTCTCCCAAACAATTCTATTTGTTAATGCTGGTGAAAAGGAGTCATCTAAAACACTTTTTCTTCTGCAGCATTTCCCTTAAATATACTATATGTGTCATTTGTTTCGAATCTTGCAGTAAATTTTCAATGTCGAGAAACTAGAAATAAATTTAAAAATAAAACGGGGTTTAAATGTAGTCCCATTTTAAAGATAAATGAAAAAGGAAATATCTTTCCGTGCTGAAGTCCCATTTTTCTTTTCTTTTATTAGAAAGTGTGACTCCTTAATATTTTAGTATTATAATCAATCCGAAAAAGTCAGGCCGCAATTACTTGAAAATTGCTGTAAAGTGGCGTAACAAACGGCTGGGAAGATTGGTCGAAGGCAATTAAAATTTGAGAAAGTTCATTAATGATGCAGCCCACGAAATGTGCCCATCATAGTCTCTCTGTTTGATATGCAAGGGAAATGTTAGCAAAGGTTACAATTAGTGTAAGCTCTCCCTGCTCCCAATTACTGCCATTTGCTAGCGAGCAATTGGAATCCTCTACTTCTTGCTTCTTCATCGAGCATTATAGAATCTCACTATAAATAATGATTTGAAATCTACTTGTACAATTTGATGGTCAAATGATACATATTATCAGTTTTATATACACTTAACCGATCATCATTTGAATTTGTCTATATATATGACATATCCTGACCTCTCACTAAAACATTTATATGAAAAAGCGCCATCTAGTGGAACAAATATTAACTAAACGTTAATTTTGGTTTGTTCCATAATATTTGACCAACCCATTTTCTTGATAAATCATGAGGGTCAACAACCCGAAACGCGGACGTGGTTGGATTTTCTTGATTTATCAAGAAAATCCAACCACGTCCGCTTTTCAGGCTGTCATCCCTTGTCATTAGGTGCAGACTGTACCTCAACGACCAAAAATTTGACCACGATGACAAGGGCAAGCACCCCGAAATGATGCATGTTTGTCTTTTCTTGATTTATTGAGAAAATGGGTTGGCCAAATATTATAGAACAAATCTTATTCAAAATTTATTTGATATTTGTCACACTAGATGGTACTTTACCATCTAAAATACTCATGCGAGTGGTCAGGTAACCTTATTTATTCCTACTATATACACCTGATCTTTTTTATTCTTAATTTTTTGCATATAAATGATAATATCGGGCTCTGATTAATTTCATCTTCTTGTCTTCTATATCTACAACAACGAATAATTGCTAACGTTGGCAAAACATCTCAATCTCTTCTTAATTGTGTCCAAAACATTCCAATATATTTCTCTTTGGATAAATAATGCGAATATTTGAATGGCGTACAAGGAAATTATTTTAATTATTTTCCCAGTTTTAACCAAATCTAAATTTAATTTTTAAAAGTTAAGGTAAGCTAAATTTAGGATTTTATTTAGGAAAACACTTTCACAAAGTGTGTGAAGATAATAGAAGAATTCTAAAACCTTGTCAAAGTGAACCTATCATACGGAACAATGATGAAAAATATATTCTTCAAACACAACGCCAGACACAATCTTCAAATCCTGTATTCCACTGACAGCACTAAATCCTGTCCTTTAGGCTAATACCCCGAATAAAATACAAACCTAATTAATACTAGCAACACCCACACACAATATTGTAATTTACTAATAAAAACATAAACGATAGAAGATACTCTGCCATCTCAATTTGTGGCTGGAGCTACTGTGTTTGTGCTCAGAAAAAGTTAATTAAACCTAATCTCTCTCAATTTCAAAACACACTTTCTACTTAGCACAATAACGATTAAAACATATAATTATATTATTTATCGTGTTTAAACCTTTTCATTCAGATGTTTCCTCTTAAAATAATTTAATATATTATTATTTATAATATCATCTCATAAATATGGGAATGATAAATGCTCAACAACCAATACCTTCCTCTCCTATAAATCCAACATGGCGTTTTGCATTTCTAAATTAGGATTTAACGACCACCTTATCAATGACGTGGAGTTTCCAAGGATTACTTCAGGAGATGTCCCGTATCTTCCTAATACTGAACATATACACCCCCACACACGATAGTACAGACGTTCCTAACACGTACTTTATGTATATATGTTATATTAAAATATCATTTTATTTATAAAATATATTTCATAGATTCAAATATTCTGTTTATATCTACCACCAGATGTCGGAACTTTCCATATATAAAACCGATTGCTGTGTTTCCCGATGGCCGGCTCAAACCTTTTCTACATTATGTAAATAAGTTTTTCATTTTTTAGATTCTAACGCCTTAAACCAGGCAGTACTTTCATCAAATTATGTTTTTTTATACATTCCTTTAGCTCAATTAAATCAATTACTGATCAAAACCATGTTTATTATTATAATTTCAGGATTTTAACCACGACTGCATCACCATAGCTCATTCCTATTTTTATTACAGAATTCTCATATTTTTTTATAACATTTATACACTTAAGCTGAGAGATTACTTTCAAATATATTAGCTCTCTAAAAATTCTCTCTATATATTTCTTAAAAGTATTAAGATTATTAAGTAACTTAGTTTCTTACCGGAGATCTCATTTGTCGGTTGGAAGTTGATTCAGAGAAAACAGAGCCACATCAACCAATAGTTTAACTCCCGACGTTTCAATGACTTCCTGTCACTCTTTTCATAGCAATAGTTTATTAGTTTCTTTCTTCCATATATTTTAAGATATAAATATCTCTCGGTAGAAATTTATCTGCTAGCAGTAAGTATATATATATTTTTTCTACAAATATAAGCTTTTATAAATCAGGTTAATAGAGAAAATACCCATGATCTCTAAAATTGGTTATAAAACTGTGAAGCGATAAGTAGGCAAAGCCAATGTGTGAAGTGGCGCGCTAACAATGAGAGACAGAGCTATATGGATGGGCTGCCTCAAGCCGTGATAAAGCGCCCGACCATGTCCTTGAACACTGATGTCATCATCACGAAATTACCATGAAATTAAAACCTTGGTCGTAAGTAACCTTGGTGGATCTTAGGGCCCGCCCTGGCGCTGACTGGACCGTCCTGTCAACTGCGCCACTGTTGCTCTCCATGTCCGCAGGTTATTCAGTGTCGGCAGTTCCCATAGAGAAACACAGGAAGTCGTCAGTCCCATTCTGATCGATGTCGTACTTACAACTCGGCTAGTTGTGGATGTAGTTGGATAATGGGATATAGAAGTGTATATGTAGGTGGTAACTTTAATCGTTTTAGAATATCTTAAAACATTTTTCCAACATTCCAACTCAATATGTATGTTGCAAACAATATGAGATTTATCTAGGGATCAAATATCAACGATTCAATATCTTTGAGAGCGCGCGCGCGCGCGCGATAAGGTTATTTATTTAATTACACTTTGCTTATATCGCTCTAAAAGATATTGAATCGTTGATATTTTGATCGTCGACTGCAAGATAGACTATATTTTTTTGCACACATACAGTTTTATTAGGACCACCGGTCTCACCACAGGAAGGAAGCATAGATTGAGCTCCTATACTACAGGTAGCGCAGAGCCCAACAGCCTCCAAATCCGACGCATGTTTAGTGACCACAGAATTCACCGTGCATGTGTTAGCGTATCACTGAAAAGGCGATTGTGGAATTAGCCGCGTTTTAGTTTTCGCTTTCCTCATCTAATTGGACCACGACATTCGGCGAATCTATTAATCCCTTCCCAACGGTGACTGCGGTCTTGTAGACTTTATATAAACCAAAGAGATAACCAAAGATAGACTATATTGATAATGTGATATTTATATAGGCGGATTTTAAGATTTTGATTCATATATACTATATATATTTTTGATGGTTTTCTGGTTTGATTTATATCGAATCCACTTTGAAACTTGACATAATTGACAATTAAACCATTGTTGATCGTTTTCATACCAGGTTGATCTCCCGGTCGTACAGTTTCACCTGGCGACCAAACTTTTCTGACGTTCAAAACCATTATTGATTGTTTTCTTTGCCCTATTTTATTTGACATTCTGTTGATTCGTCTAGCTATCGAGCTTGTCCGTGTGGCTTTTAGAATAAAGAGACATACGTGTAGCTTCGAGGTAATCGGCTTAGCGAGTTTTTAGTAAACCCTTCCGCCTTTACTTCGCATTTCACTCGCCAATCTGTTTTTTAAATTTTTAATGCGAGATTTTCAAACTCAAACAAAAACTATTTTCAAAATTCGAAGCTATTATAGACGCGTACGATTCTTTTTAAAAATAAACAATTTCTACTGTCCTTACTGCGCAATGAAAAAATTCTAAAATACCCATTCCAAGAGTCTAGCATCAGTATCACTATAAAAGGAAGATCGAAAAATGCAATATAACAGCGGTGTGGTAGATTAAACTGCCGAAACCGCTGGGAGGGTTCACCACTGATGAGCCAGGCCCTCCCATTAATTTTTCCATTGCAGTAAGGAGAGTAGAAATTGTTTATTTTTAAAAAGAATCATAGGCGTCTATAATAGTTTCGAATTTTGATAACAGATCGCGCGCTAATGCATAATAGAAACTATTTTGTGAAGTTTATTTTCTTTTTGTTTATTGTCCGGAACAGCGCTATAACAGTGGTTTCAGTGTTTGAAAGTTGTTCTCCTAGTTGGAGTTGCTATCCAAACCAGGGATGATAGTGATTGAGCAGCACCTCAGGTACTGACACTTCACGACTTTCCATTCTGATTTCCTATCTTCATCTTATTGGTGGAAGAAATCTTGCTGTCATTCAGGATGGGGCCTTGATCTTGTCCTTCCTCTGAATCCAAGTATTCACTTACTTGATCAGCCGCTCTAGATTTAAATAATCTCTGCGACAATGCTTTTATTGAACATCGGTAATTTAAATATAGTGAATAAATTTTATTTGTAATAGCTCTCTCTTCTCTCTATATACACGCGTGAGTATTTATTTATATTTCAAAAAGTAAACATTATTTCAAATATGTATATGATAAATATTAATTATAAAGTGTATAAAATATTTTTGCAAAGAGCGCTCGTATTTTATGTTTTTTTTTTAAGGAATATCTTGCCAGGGGGAAAACTTTCATAAAAAAAAAAAAACATGGTGCTTCTATACACCTTACTATCTAAAGAGAATCAAAGGCTGTGCGACATCTGTTGACCTTCACATAAACGCGGAATATGTGTGAAATAACATATAATTAAATATTTTTAGAAATTTTCGAAAATCCTATTTGAAGATTATTGTTCCCGGCTATGGGCCTCGACAACAAGACAGTTCGGTTTCCTCAGGTGAGCGCCGCTATGGCGAATTATTCACCCATAAGTATGAGATCGAAAGTTTATTTTTGTCAATGAAAGCCATAGTCGTGCCCCATGGTCGATTATTGAGTCCCACATTTGTCAAAGCTACTTTTGTGTGAAATTTTACTGACCAGAATTGTCCTGTAAGCAGGCGGTCAAAATATGTTGCAGTTTTATGGTATGTTTTTCAGATCATAAATGTACCAACTTTCCCATTAAAAGTCATCATTTTTTAAACTAAGGTGGGGAGATTAACTTCTCCAAGTGGTGTGAAGGACCGCGGCCATGCTGCCAAGTGGTCGCGCCCCGCAAGGCCAATCCGTTTAACAACTTCTCCTTCAGACACAATACTCTTATCAACATTTCACTTCCCCATCATTAATCAATATATTTAACATTCACACATTTAATATTATACATTTCCTTCACTTGTGTGCATTCTAAGGGAACTCTACCCGTCGCATAATAGTATGCCTACAGCAAAATTTGTCATTAATACAAATTATAAAAAAATAACAAAAAAAATAATTCATTTCAATAGCTTCTTCGCAAGTCGAATCGGTTCAAATCTCTCTTTCTCATTTAACTTATCTACTAAAATAACACCTTTTAATGGTTAACAATTAATAGGTAATCCCATAATATTATGTTCAAATTTTAATGGTGCAACTGAATGTTTATGATGGCCCACTGCCATCTATCAAAAAATATATCAAGCTTCTGTTGGTTTTAATTTTTCAGAGTTGGCCTAGACACTTTACTTGAGATATTAAGACAAGTCAACCTCGTCCTCATCAGCGTGGTGAAAGTTGTAAGCTGAAGTCCCAACATAGGAAGCTCCCCATCGCATCTTTTTATTTTTAAAAATCACAGATAATTGATGCTTTTGATATATGGCAGTGGACCATCAGCAACATTCAGTTTCACTATCACGAGGTCTCTTTTTAATAGATACTATATCATCCTGATCCTTTGCTCTTCTTCGCTATTTTTAAATTATATTAAAACAGTTCCTAGTTCCTTAGGAAAAAAACTGATAATTAATAAAAAATATTCAAATATCTTCCAGCCTATCAGACATAAAAACTCTGTGGATAACTCTTGGAAAATCTGAGATATTCAATTTAATACCTTTTCTTATGTTTCCAAGCTTTTCGAAGGTTCTTGAAAAGAAGTTATTATTTATTGCCACACGAAGACACTTTTTTTTATGAATCCAATTCTCTATTTGTGTCTTTGCCTTCAATTTATTCATTCCACTCGACTAGAACACTGATCTGGTCTTGAAGATAAAATTTATTTTTTGAAAAGGTCCAATGTGTTTCATTTTTGATAGGTTTAGCGTCATCATTTTGCATATCGCACCACCTTTACGCCGTTTTCTCCACATATATAGATAATCTTTTTAAAAACGAAATAAAAAATTACACTCTATATGTAAAAAAAGTTAAGTTTTATAAACAACGTTCTCATTAATTTTCAGTACCTCATTATTTTTCATTCTTGCATAAAGAGCTTTGAAACCGAATAAATATTTTATAATGAAAATGAAATCATACAAAAGTTTTATTACCCATTGGAAAAAATCTTATTATTTTTCTTTTTTTTCCTTCTTTAACTTTTTCAATTTATTTTAACTGAAGGGTAAATTTTGAAGAGGGTTTTATTAAATTGTAAACTTTAAGGACATTTAACAGTGGCATCATATTTTAAAAGTTTCTTTTTTTTTCGAGACATTTGAGATAAAATTTTTATTATACGACGGACATTATATAAAGAAGACGTGGGTCCATTCCAGGCAGCAATTTGTATTTATTTATTAAATCAAGCCGAGGGAAAAAGTCGCCTGGCTAGCCTGCTAAGTAGAAGCGCTCCATCAATCCTGCGACGTTAACCCCACAGACTACCGCAGTTTCAACTTCTGGACTTTTTCTTAATCCGGTTCCATCTAATTCACATCATTGACATTCTCATTTCAAGAAAAGTTTTTTTTACATGTTGTGATTTATTTTAGAGTATTTTTATATCATATATATAAATATCCTAAATAATTTATATAAATATGTGCAACGAAGGGCAAATCTTTGCGCTTTGTTTTATTTCCACATAAAAATATTTCAGCCGCAAAACGATAATAAATAAGTTTATAAGTATTATTTTTTTACCCCATTATTTGTGCTACACTAATGTACTACATAAATCTCATCTATATATATATATATTTATATTAAAAAAATGAAAGAAAAATAAAAGATAAAAAGATCAGGTGTTGAAATCAAAAATAAAAATGGCATATTCTGACCAGGAGCACATGTGCTTTACAGAAGGCAGAACGCCATCTGTTGGAACAGAAATCAACTAAACATTGATTTAGCCTGTTCCCTGATATTTGGCCAACCCCAATTTCTTGATAAATCAAGAAACACATGTAGCATATAAATAAAGCATGAAACACATAAAGCACATGTGCTCCTGGTCAGGATATGCCTTTTTTATTTTTTATATATATTTATACAATTTAAAGTAAAAAAGTTAAAATTAATCAATGTTAACTTTTTTAACTTTAAATTGTATAAATATACGTATATACAGATGAGATTTATGTAGTACTTTGGTGAAGCACAAATCTCTTAAAATCTTCTAATTTCCTCTCTCATCTCTCTTTGAATAATTTAAATAGGTACATAGGTAATGATGTATTTTAATGATTTTTTTTAATTCATTCATCTTCAGAAGTATTTTTATAACGTAAAGTTGTGGGAGAATGCTATTTTTTTACCAAAAGAAGCACCTCTCCTTTTAAAAATGCAATAAAACAATGAATTTTATACTGAAATGATGAATAAGATGCATTTCAATGCGGTTTTAATAGGGGAGGTGCTGGTTCAAGTATATTTATATTCACAATACTCAAATTTTTAAAATTTTTCTTGACTAAAAAAATTCATTTAAACATATGTATGTTTAAAATACAATATAACGCGGCTGATGATTGTAAAACGAAAATTAAAATTATACCGCGAATGTTTCTTTTAAAAATATTTTTCCGTTCTCCATTACTCTTCATGTTTCACCTTTCCATACCTCATCTCAAAGTTAGAAATGTCGCTATTTCTCTTTAAAAATAAATTTCGATTTTTAAAAGAAACATTCGCGGTATAATTTTAATATGTATGTTTCTTCTTCATTGCCGAACGAACATGAGGAATGCTACCAAGTTTATAAAATATGACAAAGAAGGAAGAATATACCATATCGGTTGGTAAATTTGAGTATTGGCATCTTCTAATCCTGCAACTGAACAATGGCCTGCGCAATATATTTGAATAATTATCTCAAATAAACTTAGATTTTTCTCTCTTTTCCATTCCAGAATATAAGATCAAATATATTGGAGTTTAAAAAAACATTGTTTAATCCGATAGATGCGCAATCAATTTGTAGATTTTCATAATTCCATCATCTTATTTTGTACATTCTTCCCCTTGTTCCATTTTTTTTTGTAGAATCCAGCGTGCTCACGGACTTTCGGCTTAAAATATCTTTTTCTTATTTGCCGAGGCGCTTGTAGGGCAGCCGCTGGAAGCACAGCATGAAAAAGGGCTAACAAACCGAAATATATACGTGGCCGACTTTTGGATTCATGCTATTTCTCGGCTTTAACAAATATTCTGGGATTAAAAAATAAACGTTGATTTCATTATAGGGCACAATCCAACAGAAACTCTCAATTGGACACACGTTCAGTATGACTTTTTCATAAGATACAACTTTAATGATCTGACACCAAAACGAGAGATATGTACAATTAACCCAGTGGGAAACACAAATATAAGCTCCATAGGTATTCTAGTAGCCATGTTCTGCAGCTAAAGATAAAATTGTCTAGTATAAAATGTTCCTGTCTATATCACAAAGCTCCAAAGACTCTGTTGTCATATAGTATGAATAGAGCACTCTATGCTCTCTAACGTTTTAGATTAAAATGCCAAAATATGTTCATAAATGAAAATCAAACGCAGACATGTATAATATGATAGTTTTACTGAGGATAAATCAAGTAGCCTAGTATTACTCATAATAAGGAGACTCCGAGACATGGTTTATTTGTTTCTGATGGCATTTGCTGATTTATGTGTGTGTGTAATATCAAAATTATTCGTATACCTAAATATAAAGTAAAGTTGATTGAAATAATATAAATAATGACATTTGGTATATATAATTTGTGTTTCACACAAAATTTTCCAAATATAAACAATATCTTGTGTGGTTAAAAAAAAGATTATATTGATATTTAAAAAAACACCCAATAGATTTGAACTTGTGTATTTAATATCTTATGGTCATTTTTGTCCTGTGTAAATTATATGTTCATTAAACAACAAATAAGTCTGCAGCCTGATCGGAATAAATCAAAAGGGTCAACAAGATCTGAAAGTGGATTCCCAAATATGAGCCCCAGGGGTCAATTTTTTCTAATATTGATTACCATCTTCATGCTCTAAATCTCAAGTCAAAAATGATCGTTAAGTATTGTTCTTCTTTCTTTCTTATCTCCACACTGGGTGAAGTAGAATGCGTCTGCCTTTGTCATTAAGACTGGGAGCACTACTCAGTGCCAGGCCGACTTAGCTCCAAAAGAAATGGCCGCCTCTTACATGAGGAACAGACGCCATGTGCAGTCGCTCCTAACATGGAGTACAAACGCTGCTCATCCTGTATTCCTGGATTAGGAGCCCTTACAGGGTACTATCAGCTGGGCCAGCTGAGCACAGGTTTTTTAGTGGGCTTGTTACTGCTCCCCCTTCTCCTTTTTCATCCGGGCTTGGGACCGGCAAATGATCATTAAGTTAGTCAAGTAAATCACAAATAAAAATTCATAAGTACTCTTGTATATTAGATACAACTTTAATGATTTGACACCAAAAGATATGTACAATTAACCCAGTGGGAAGCACAAATATGAGCTCCATAGGTATTCTAGTAGCCATGTTCTGCAGTTAAAGATAAAATTGTCTAGTATAAAATGTTCCTATGTCTATATCACAATGCTCCAAAGACTCTGTTGCCATATAGTATTAATAGAGCACTCTATGCTCTACCGTTATAGATTAAAATGCCAAGAATTAAATTTATTCGTCTATATGACAAATAAAAGCTACAAGTTCATTCTCTGTTGCCATATTAAATAAAGCATCTATGTGCTCTATCGCAATGATTAAAATTGTACAGAAAGATGTTTCGATTTATATTTTTTAAAACTCTAAAGGCTCCTCTCTATTACCATCTTATATTGGGCATATCTATATTCTCTCTATCTCACTCTAGATTGAAATTGTTCATACAAATCCCCCAGTCTCTATCACAAATATAAACTCCAATGTGACACTCTCTGTAGCCATATTAGATAACATCTCGTTGCTCTGCCGCCAAAGACTAAGAATGTGCAGGACGTGTTCCAGGATGAGTTCCACCCATTCATCGAGGCCCTCCTGCCTCATGTTAAGGCGTTCTCCTACACATGGTTCAACCTGCAGGCGGCGAAACGCAAGTTTTTCAAGAAACATGAGAAGAGGATGAGCCTCGATGAGGAACGACGTTGCAAGGAGGAGCTTCAGGTAAGTGCGATTATTTATAATATTATATTTACCGCCCTTACATGGGGAAATAAAACTTGAAAAATTAGGAGAAATTGAACTAAAAAACACACAAAAAAAAACACTTCTAAAAACTTAATGGGTAGCACCTCAGATAATGAGTTCTATTTGAATTGGAACCTAACTATGCTAGTCTGCTAAGTTCACATGAAGTCTATCAATGAGTGGCGCCTTAGATATTGAGCACTATCGGACCTTAACGTGGCTAGAGAGAGGTTCATGTGAAGTTTATCGAAGAGTAGCACTTCATATATGGAATACTTTATATCAATCGGAACATAACGTGGCTGGAGAGATCAGAGTTCACATGAAGTCTATCAACGAGTGGCGCCTTAGATATTGAGCACTATCGGACCTCAACATGGCTAAAGAGAGGTTCATGTGAAGTTTATAGAAGAGTAGCACTTCATATATGGAATACTATATATCAATCGGAACATAACGTGGCTAGAGAGATCAGAGTTCACATGAAGTCTATCAACGAGTAGCGCCTTAGATATTGAGCACTATATAAATTGTAGCTTAACATGGCTAGAGCTAGAGGTTCACGTGAAGTTTATCAAAGATTTGCCCCGGGCGCTGCGGTCGGCCCGGCAGCAGCAGCCATTAGAAGGATGAGGCCTGTCCCCTCCAATCCATTACACGGCGCCTCTCCAAAAATATTACTTCGAAAAATGAAGTTTCAAGTTATGGGCGAACAGTTTATAAAATATTCTCCAAACTTTCACCCTGTAGGTGCCGCTTCCAACTCCCGGAACGGTTGCGTTCCCTTCAAATAGATTACTTAATACAAAACGACATCCAAAATAATCGCAAAGATAACTTGGAATCATTTTTTATATTGCATTTTATGTGGGGGATATATGGCAATATAAAATTGTTTTTCCTTTATATTTATCTTCGCTATAAAAGTTAACCCGTGTTTTTAAGGGTGTTTATTTATATTCAATATGTGAAGATGAAGAATAGAGGAGAAGAAAAGAGAGAGAATAAATTGTGCCTTAATATTTAGGACTTTAAACAAATGCACCATCTGGGCATCCTTGAGAATTTTAAATTAGCCAATTTCGTCACGAGAGAGAAAACGCCTTTAGAATAAATTCAAAAATAGAACCCTGAATTGTGACTTCTAATCATTATTAGTTGAATCCGCTGGTGTATATAACTATAAGTAAAATATTTTGTTATTCATAATAAAAAAAATAGTAAATGTATTATTAGAAGACAAAATAATTAGAGACACATACAAAATGACTTCAATTATAAAGTTTAACAAACTTCTTTTCGACTATACACCGATTAAGAAATAAGATGAGTACATATTTTTCTGACGGATAATATCATCAGAGTTTGAGTAGTTGAGAAGGAAGGACTAAACAATTACTGAAACACCTCTTCACAAACTTTAAAACACTCAAGGCTCTGTCCTTGCTATCCAAAGCTATTCCACAATTCGTATCGGCACATTCGACTTGATAAAATTTTACTAATATCTTATTTCACATAATTCATTTGCTTTCTAACCTGCCGCGCTCGCAGCGCGCACGAAACAAAATATTTTCCTTAAAATTTATCAAAAAAAAAACTTAAAAGAATTCATACTGGAATCAATTTATCTGTGCTCATGTTTATTACAATATAATGAGTGGGAAAAATCATATTTCTCTGCTGGATATGTATTGTGTCCAATGTGAACACCGAGGGTCCTAATTGAACCAATAAATGGATCGGTTGTAAAGGTGTTTGTCTTCCAGGTTAGGTGCATCCACAATATTGACCAAAGCAAGAAAAACTTTTACCATAAAATGAATGGAAATTGTTGATACTATTTAGATTAAGATAATGATTAAAATACAACGATGCATTTAGGTTTTAGGAAACCATTTTTAATCGTAATAAAGTAACACATTTCGTTTATGTTTTAGTTTTTGTATTATAAATTCTTACCACCCACCGCTTATCGTTCAGAATCTTTGGAATTAAAAAAAAAAAAAGGAATTCATTTTCATATCAGTTTAACTACGTATTTTCCACACGCGTATAAGTCATTGTATGTTAGAATTAGTGGATTTCACGATATTGTTTAACAGGTATAAAATCATATAAATGGTTTATGTAAAGTTTGGCTTGCTTTCTCCTACCCTCCTTCATTCCATATCAACCATTCTTCTACATTAAGTTATAGTTCACGGTGACGTTTTGCACCTTATTATATCTTATGTCCAGGCAATGTGTCTGGCTTGACCTTTGATCATCAGAAAGTGTTTAGAAAATATCTCTATGGCTGCGTACTAAACAGCGTGCCTGTTCGTACAAAATATCTCCATGGCTGCGTACTAAACAGCGTGCCTGTTCGTACAAAATATCTCCATGGCTGCGTACTAAACAGCGTGCCTGTTCGTACAAAATATCTCCATGACTGCGTACTAAACAGCGTGCCTGTTCGTACAAAATATCTCCATGGCTGCGTACTAAACAGCGTGCCTGTTCGTACAAAATATCTCTATGGCTGCGTACTAAAAGGCGTGCCTGTTCGTATAAAATATATCTATGGCTGCGTACTAAACAGCGTGCCTGTTCAATATATCTCACTGCCAGGCAGATTATACGCTTTCGATTATCGTGTCTATATGAAATCCTTTTTTAAATTATTATTTCAAAGGGTCGGTTTAGTAATGCTGTACGTTGGCATTTAGGGTCGAGGAATATTGTGGGTAAAGGCTTGTTGAAAGGGACTGTAGTCGGCGACATCAAACCGCCCCATTTCCGGGAAAATAAGGAAAATTGACTCCCGCCCGCCACCCGGGGAAATTGACGGGAATAGCCCACTGCGGTTATAATTAGAGCGCGGCGGTGATTCATCCCGTCCTCGCACTCAACGTGCACAGCAAATAGACTCAGGTCGGGGCGAAAAAGCACGTCAAGAACAAGTATTTTTATTTCCTTCTTGGTGCAAGCGGTGAAATGAGCACATTTTCTTGGAATCATTTCCCCACTTAATATACACACTCATGCAAGCCATCAGCAAGTTTCAGTTGCACGATATGGAGATGTCTTTTTTTTTTCTCTTAAGATTTGCTCCTTATCCCAGTATAATTTTACATTTGTACTATTTTTTTTCACTTAAAAAAAAGGGAACATGAAAAAAATTAAAGGAAGTTGTACCTTTTAGAATGTATATCGGGATTCTGACAATAACTCTGAACGATATTTGATACACAGTAGCCTTTATTGAAGACACACGTGATAACCAAGTGTTAGCAAATTTGCCTCTGTCTACTTTAAAAATAAATAAATAAATAAAACAGATGACTTGCGACATCAAAGACTTTCCACTTCCTTAAGTTTTGTCCATGAGTGTATGTCCCCTATGGGAAAAATTTAGTGTGAGCGAATATAGAAACAGTTTTTTTACTATGTTTTTGAAATTTTTGAATATATACGCGTACCCCGTCTACCTGACATGGAGGCAAAATATCTTAAGGTTTAACTATATGGTCATTTGCAGGAAAGGCAGTGACAAAACAGAAAATTTATCAAAATAAAACTAACGAATTTTAAAATTTCATCGTTTATCAAGTGTAAGAGAAACAAGAGAGTGAAATAAATGCCCGCGGTGACATTTCAGGCGTCAAAGCGAGGTTACCGAAGCAAGCGTCCGGCCGGGGTAGTGTCCGACACATTGGCGCAATTAGATCGCCGCCGTCTCGATTACTCACGGCCGCCGTCTGAGGACGATCGCGGCGAAATTAATGGCGGCTGTCGATCTGATAATTAATTCTTCTCCAGATCTGTCATTACATCGACGCTGCTCCACGTGGCACTGATCTTGGAATGGAGAACATCACAACCGCGCAACGCTTGGTTTTGAAATAGGTTCACAAAGATTGCGTGTTATCTATATGAGCCCCGAAATATTTTGAAAGTTTCCATTATGAAAAGGGGTTAAATTTTACATTCAAATGGCGTATTATGATTAAATGATCGCTTAGGTCGAGAAAGCCTATAAATCAGAAGCCCTAAATCTCTAACTTCTGGGACGCTCATGCACATATCGAACAAGGGGAACTTGAAAAGTCTCTCACTAATTGCTTGGGAGGAAATCTTTAATCCTCGCTGAATGCTACAACAAAAGGGTTACAGACACTCATCTCCACACAACCTCGCTTGTTACCATTTTAAGACATCTTGAGTGCAATAATGGCCTACCTTGGCTAATAATTCCTTTACGCCTTACTTTAACCCACTAGCTAACTCTGTGCCAGAGCTCGTGATCCTTAGTTTGAGAAAAATACCTCCCAACTACGTTCTCCATATTAGGAGGATTTATACACCGGCATGCTTGGTTCCATCTTTCAGATAAATCTCTGGGAAACTGGCCATAGGGAAGTAACGTCTAGGAACTAACGAGCTGTCTCAGATATATCCCTCCTGTACCTATTCGAAGACAGATATAGAGAGAAAGGAGATAATAATCGACAACCGCGGTTAGACAAGAGCTCCTGCTACCAAACCGCCTATATTTAGATGTACACACTCTCGTGATACGTGATATTTGAATATGCCTTATCTCGCGTTCATTCACAATACGCTTAAATCCATAATCTCCCAGCTCTCTTCAATAAAAGAGACATCCCTCTTATTGCAAGCATGTTAAACGAATTAACGCGTCTCGCGATTTTTCAATAACAGCTATGAGAGAATAGCTATATATATGATTTTATTTTAATTATTAAATATTATATTAAGAACTATGCGTTGAGCTTGTATATATGAGTTAAGTATCGACTGTATTTTTTATAGGAATTCACTTACAGTCCTGCTCCCTTCGTCGAAAATTAGGCTTAATTTTGCATTAGATTGGACGCACAAATGTTCTCAATGTGATTTGTGTACTTCTCAGGATGTTTTCTAATTTTATTATATCAGTATTTTAGACAATACTACACAAATATTCCTCTGGAATAAATATATATTAGAATCTATATATGAAATTTATCAATATTTGTTCAAAGGAAAATTTGATATTCTATTCACAGAGGGCAAAAATATATATGTTGAACCATTATCTAAGTAAAATCTTAAAAACCGATGGTTCAAATATCGACCATAATTTGAGATCAATTCACGATCTGAATGAGGGATGAACATCGCCCACGACTTTACAACCTGACATTTGGGGTATATGTTGATAAAATGTAAATGTTGATGAAGTGATGCCATTATGATTACAAATTAAACTGTAAAACAATTTACATTGCTCTGGGGCACTGCACTAGTTGTTAGATATCGCGATTTGGTAAATTTTAACACATATATTACAAAAGTTGACAAATTCAAGCGAATAAATTCTCTATTAAAATGTATAAACATTAGAATGATGGAGCAACTATATGTATATAAATCATCTATTTAAGCCATCAGAAGTGTTGTAGAAAGAGAATAATCCCGAGCTATTTAAGAGCAGCAGAAGCTGAGTGCCGGAGGTGACGGCGGGCTAATTGGTGTCAAGGCCGCCGACGCGGGGTGCGAGAGCTGCCCCACTTGCTTCGTGTGAGAATTCGCTTTTGTATATAGTCGTAGTTTTACTATATTAAAAAGCAATCGTTATTTTTGACAAAATATATCTATATCGGCTAAAACTCCTGTTAAAGCCTCAATTCCGTGTGGGATTTTCTTATCAATAGCCAAAAGAGAGGAATGAAGACACTCTCCATATCGTCGATAGCGTTGACGGCTCCCACCACGATATGTTGTCCACAATCAACCAACGGTTGCTTATGATAACCTCGGTTATAATGGGTCTATGCTCTTACCGTGTTGAGATGCTAGGAATCAATGATGGTGATCCACTGGAAATTATCTGAATATCGGTGTGAACTAAGAGCGCACTTAGAGTGCTCCTCCGATCTCAAGAAGTGTATCGGATGATGTCGAGGTGGCCATGCCGACCGGGACTTATGCAACGGCAGGTCATTCCTCTGTAGCCGTGATTCAGTAGTTGGCATCCGCTCCACCACAGGTACCTGTCGCTCCAGCCACATTGCCGATGGATAGCTTGACACGCCATCCATTCATAAACCTCGCTTCTAACCGACATTTATAGAGGAGAAAAAGGTGAAATAACCTATTGTGCCTTTTATCGGCAGCACCTATAAGTAAGACGCCTGAAATTCTTTAAATGTATTGTCTTCATATTTCATTTAGAATCAAAATATAGGAGACATTGTGTCTCTAAGAATTGAATTGAATGTTAGTAAGAAGTAGCACTTGGCATAACTAACTTTCACGTTATATATATAAATACCACATCATGATAATTTATTTGGTAAACGTGTGTCCCTATATTTATAATTTAGTCCATGTTCTTTCACCTTTCAGTACTGTAATGTGATTGGATTAGTTTCGGCCATGATTATCAGGGTATCGGTGATGCCATCAATTATGCTAATACATTTAGCTTTAGCTCTTCTGAATACACATTAACAATTAAAATATATTCGTTTAGAATGTTTATTGAAATTTGCATATTGTATATAGATTAAGAAAGAATTTTTCCACACCCCGGTTGTATATGAAAGACCTCTGCCCACTCAAGAAAACACATGGTAATGTTTGATACTATTCCTTGACTCTATCAGGAAATGTCTATAGATGCAGCTATATATCAAGGAAATGAGACACAAAGAGAGTCGCAGAGAAACTAAAAAACTTATCTAAAAGATTCAACATTATTGAGATATGGAAGACGTTGCGAAAAAATGAGCGATATTTTCTATATCAAGGTAAAAAAAAGTGAAGCAGTGTCATTCGTCGTCCGAGTCCTATAGTCAAACTAAGTAGCCAAGATGGCCAAGACGTGGGGCGCTAGCCTTGAAATTAGATCATCGCTATCGACGGAGAAACAATATCGGTGTAGCTAAGTATCCAGGATCCCCTGAAAACCTGCAACGTAGAAATATTTTTTTCAACTTTGCGCTGATATATATATTTTGTTAATATTAAAAATGGCATATCCTGACCAGGAGCACATGTGCTTTTCAGAAGGCAGAGCGCCATCTGGTGGAACAGAAATCAACTATTCATTGATTTAGCCCTGTTCCCTGATATTTGGCCAACCCAATTTCTTGATAAATCAAGAAAAGCCATCCACGAACGCGTTTCGCGCTTTTTGGCGCTCGTCAGCGTGGAGTAGGCTGAACCATTGCGACCAAAAAATAATTTTTGATCCCAATGGCTTCCTGAAAAACCAAGAAATGGGTATTTAAGGCCAAACTTGCGTAAATACGCTTAGCACATTAAAAAACGAAAGAAAAAAATAAAAGATAAAAAGATCAGGTGTTGAAATCAATATTAAAAATGGCATATCCTGACCAGGAGCACATGTGCTTTTCAGAAGGCAGAGCGCCATCTGGTGGAACAGAAATCAACTATTCATTGATTTAGCCTGTTCCCTGATATTTGGCCAACCCAATTTCTTGATAAATCAAGAAAAGCCATCCACGAACGCGTTTCGCGCTTTTTGGCGCTCGTCAGCGTGGAGTAGGCTGAACCATTGCGACCAAAAAATAATTTTTGATCCCAATGGCTTCCTGAAAAACCAAGAAATGGGTATTTAAGGCCAATTTAAGGCCAATTTAAGGCCAAAAAGCGCGAAACGCGTTCGTGGATGGCTTTTCTTGATTTATCAAGAAATTGGGTTGGCCAAATATCAGGGAACAGGCTAAATCAATGAATAGTTGATTTCTGTTCCACCAGATGGCGCTCTGCCTTCTGAAAAGCACATGTGCTCCTGGTCAGGATATGCCATTTTTAATATTGATTTCAACACCTGATCTTTTTATCTTTTATTTTTTTCTTTCGTTTTTTAATATATATTTTGTTGTGATAATATAAATAAAATATGCCAAATAATTGTTCAAATCAAGATGGTACTATGGAACAAGGGTTAGTCTGCTTATCCTCTTCACACAGATATCTGTATTCTTGCTTCTAGATGTTATATATAGGGTCGTATTAAATTGCTCCTCAGTTATACTTCTAGGCAATTTCAACAAAGAAAATTGCTCGGCTTTAGCATAGCTCTTTTACCCTTTGTTGACACATTTGATGATGCAATTTTAATGAGTTCTACAGGGTGCCCCAAATAGGTGGGAGAGGTTTAAAAGTATTCAAAATATAAATATGTCCCATCTTTATGTATATAGCCCACCCTGGGGTTATTTATTATATACTTGTTAAAGGTTAGAAATCCCATCAATTCTCGTGCGTGTGTACTATACATTATTTCCCCCTCAGCTCAACAAAATAAAAAGACACTGGTGTCACGTCGAGGTTTTAGACGGTCATTTAGCGCCCAGGGCTTCACAATTACCCACCGGAATGACGTGGCTCTGAAACCTAGCCAGGAAAACAACGTCAGCACCCCGACGTGCACCATCCTGTAGGAGACAATGGGAAGGAGTTATCACCTTTCTTTTGCAAACTTCACTTCTCTCTCTGTCTACATCTTCTGCCTTATGAACTGAGGAATATTTGCACAATCCTTGGTAACATATGAAGTCTCGGACATTTGTCATTCCCACCTTTCACACGTGCGTTTTATCCTGATAAAGTAGAAGAAAGGCAACCTCTCGTTTTGCGACCAGCGCATTTCTACCCACATCTCTGTTTACTTAATTTTGACGAATATTTCAAGCTGCTTGAGAAGCATGAAGTCTTAGGATATTTTTCATTTTAAATTCAGAAAGTGCATAATTTTTAGGAATATTGCAAACTACTTTTAAAAAATAAGAAACCTCAGGATATTTGTTTATTAAGCCAGAAACAATATGTTCCTATTTGATGCAATAAGCGAGAGAATTCAGTCAACATTTTCGTCAGCATCTCGCATTCGTTCCTCGAGGAAGATTTCACAATGCTTGGTAACGCTCAAATCTATGAAGATTTGGTATTTCATCTTCAGTGAAACCAATTCTTTATCAATTCACTCGCTAGATGTACGCATATTGACGCAAATGCTATAACGCCGACACCAACGCTAATCACGAATGATTTCGTATATCTATTGTGAGAATATATATATTTAAGGTTTTTTGAGATTTGGGTTGGAAATGGCATCAATGAATTACAATAATCGAAACATTCAGCTCTTTAACCCAGATTGGACATTAGTATGATTGGCTGCATCTCTGCTCGAGGGAAAAATGTGCAATTTATATTTTATTTCATCATTGAATTTTCGCATATATGTATAAAATAACGCGTATATATGCGAATAGTGCTCATTTATATTTAGAACAATTTTTTTATTTAAAAATGATTTATATATTCCAGAATTAGGAATATCATATCAAATTTATGCGCAATTAAAAATATATTTTATTTTAAAAATATTTTTAAATCAGACAATATAGTATATGAAAAAAAAGGAAAAAGTTTTAAATATAAATGACGAGCTACAGCAATTCAGAAAATCAAGTTTATAAACTAAAAAAGGCTATAAAGCGATTTGAGATTCTAAATTTTTTTTTGTAAATGTCACATGTAAAAAGCCATTTCCCTCCCTGAGTCGCCGCAATTAATCCTAGAAATTTAGGAGTACAAAGGCACAATCCTCCTGGAAACAAAAACTTTCTCTTTATAGCCCACGCTCGCGCACAAAGCTGGGAAGTGATCTATCTTTCCCCGAGGTTTCGGCCCTGCACCGGAACAAAAAGTGAAGAGCGAAGGACTTGAAAAGGAAGCGTCTGAAGTTTTATTTTATGGATGAGCGGTATGAAATTTTTAGTGAGTTCCTTTTTTTTATTCAGAGATGTTTAAAACTATAAAGCTTGTGTGTGTTAACTTTGTTACGATATGAATGTAACGCAGAGTTGTTCCTAATATCGTTTACCCAGACACGCACATGTGCACACAAGCCTTGTGCCCTTATGGAATTTCATAATTTTAAAATATAATTTCCGAAAAAAAAAGTAAGAACAAAAAAATGCAAATATTATCTTTCCGGTATATTTCATAGAATTTGGGGAATGAGATATATATAGGTATTCTCATACACACAAGTATTTGGGGAATTAGAGATTACAAATGGAACGATAACTCTTTTGATTAGTTCTTTATTTATAAAGTAATTTTTGGGGATAGGATTATTTTTTGAGGAAATCTAAACTGAGAAATATTTATAATTCAAATACCTTTATTGGATAATTGGTTCTTTGGTTGTTTTCGGAGTAATCATACCATTTGGTTTTGTTGGTGTTCCTGATAAAAGAATGGCTGAGAGTCTCTAGCTAGCAACGTCGTGGCTCCCCCTTCACTTCACGTCCTCCCCCGTTGCTTAATGATGTTATTTCGGGCCGCTGCGTCCTCGCTTTACGAAATTAGTTCATGAGGATATATACACCACGTGGGAGTCACCTTGGGCTTCGTATTTTCTTTATAGAGAGAAATCCTAGCAAGGAACATTCACCATATCTAAAGAAAATATTAACGACTTGTTTTAAACGGAAAGAGGCTGAAATTGATTTGATTTTGAAGGGATCCACATGCCCCCGGCACAAAGACTTGGTCTTTCCATTCCCCATCGCCGTGATATGAGAAACGCTCACGTAACTTCCAGGTAGCCAGGTGCTATAAATAGGTCTTGTCGTATAAAGTAAACAAAGAGCACTCAGTGCTAAGAGGAAGACGCCCTTATCGCCATTTTTTGGCCTCGTCGTGCCTCTCCACCTTCTTTCTCCAAGGATAAGCGATCGCTTGTCTCCCCGCCCAGTCTCATGTTAGCGTTCATTTGAGTGTCTTTCTCTAACGCATTTTTTTTAAAACCTTGGTATTTTAAGCATTATATTTTCCTTAATCCTATGTTCCCTGAATTCTTTAAATTGTTTAGTTCTAACAATTCTCTCTTAAAGCGTGCCAAAAAGCACTATAAATTGTAATTTGTTGTTTTTAATCACGTTTTCAAGTTTACCTTATTAGATGTTAACAAATTATAAAACTAATAGGAATCCATATATACGGATTAATTAAGTTTGGCTTGTAAAATCATGCTATACAATGTGTACTCTGGAGCTGGCCCTATAAACTGGTTTGATCAGATAACCAAAAGAATCTCTATTGTGAATCAAACTTTTATTTTCTAACTTAATCGTATTTCTTCGACACACATTAAATACATAAATAAAATTACTTATTCTAAATATTATTGCAGCGCATGACTGGTACAGAGGCCAGACTGGTGCAAGATTTTTCCACTATGTACTAAGTACAATCCTCAACTTACGAACCCAATTCACATCGTTGACTGCATAAGCTTATCTATTGATATGCTCTACTCATCCCCAGCAGACACCATCTCAAGCACCACAGGCTCGATACTCTAATATGATTGAGTGGAGATGGGAAAGAAGAAGGGAGACCTATTCTAAATACTTCTTTGAGATATAAATAAAATGGCTCATGGTTTTTAGATATATTTTGACGGGAATGCTTCACGATTTTGCGCATCATCTTTGCGGAGAGGTCATGCTGACTGGGATTTTAAAGGGAGAGATACCCTTTTCATTATTATTTTTAGATCAATATCCTCCCGGAAAAATCCACATCTATATTTAGGCCTAGTCACTTCAGCAGATGAACATCTCTTCTTTAAAATTCTGAAGATTTCATGAATTCCTTGTAGAATCAAGTCCGCCCTGGACCAACGAGGGTCATCAGCTCGAAACCATGGTCTCTAGGTAGGTGTTCTGAATTTTCCAGAGCTGGTGTTGTGACTTTGTTATCGACCTGAGTCTGCTAGATGACAGAGATTACCCCAGATTTGTAGATTCAACACGTTTATCTTAGAAATCAAGTGTTTGAGAAACATAGTGTGTGATATATATTATACAACTCTCTAGAGAATCTTGTCCACTATTTCTTTATTAAACAAATTCAACAATTTTAGTAACAATCATAGAGCGAATATGGATCAATTTCACTTTCCTTGCATATTTGTATTAACGAGGCCTTGAAAAATTCTCTTAACTTTCTTAGTTCTCTTAATTCGCCCTTGACATGGGAAATCTAAAACTCAATGATGTTTAGTAATTGTGAACTATATGTATCGTTATAATGTGGTGAAAAATAGGAGATGGAAGCAATAGAAGAAAGCTAGC
>CP092886.1:31962786-32030627 GCA_030710605.1 Cordylochernes scorpioides | reverse complement strand
GAGAGAAAAGGTATTAATGAAATCATACAGAGGGAGAAATGGTAGGACGACTCTTAAGAAAGAGTAATTTATGTGGTTTCCTTCTCCAAACGGCCCTATTGTTGGCTCTTGAATCACACGATTATTCTGCGCCCTTGAAACAAACAATCGCCTTCCAAACAATGCCACCTTTTCGATTATTCCCCAATTTGTAACCGCTCGGGCCTTATGTAACCGCACGAGGTGGGAACCACCCCGGCTTATTTGGACAGCTCCATTCATTGCATTTAAATAACAAAACCTACATCACGTCACGTTTTACTTTTCATTCTTTGGTTTTATAAATAGTTTCACAGAATAGCATATAATTATTTTCTCCCGAAATATAACAGATATATCCTTAAAGCTATTCTTACCCAAACGTTTTATTTTCTTTTTCTGGGAAAATTACAGGTGTATCAGAGATTACACTTTATCACTTTTTATAAATACACTTTATAGAAAGAGAGTATGGTTACAGCGCAAAATTAATTAAGAAAACGTTAACAATAAGAGGTGTATTAGTTACTATTAATTATGGGGAAAACAACAACTTAGGTATTAACGAGAGCGGTTTGAAAGTGAATCCTAAGTCTCACTTAAAGAAGGAAGAGTTTGAGTTGTCAATAGGAAAATTAGGAGTTAGAGCTAGGAGTGAGGCAAAGTGGGAAGACAGCAGTCTGAGGGCGCCTAGCAACGTCAAAGGAGAGCTATTATTTGCAGCTGACAGTTCAAAGGCGCCCGTTAACTAGCACTGACTTCCCGTCACAAAGATTAGGGCGGTTGCTGAGAAGTACAAAGTCACGTAGAGATTTCAGTGAATCAGCCTTTTCTCTGTGAGGAGGTGCTCTCCCCTCGCGCTAGCGTGGGGGAATGGAGGAGAGAATGAGCCCGGTTGCCTAACAGCAAATGTTATTTGTAAGTTATTAACATGGTTATATATCTCTCGGCAAACTTCCACTCGTATGTCGTAGCAATGTTAACTTTTACTGTGAATAGATCTCCTCGCGCTAGAGAGGGGGAGTAGAGGAGAGAATAAACCCGGGTTATATAACAGCAAATATTATGTGGATTTTTATAACATAGATCTTTACACCTCTCGGATATGTGAAAATAGGTGTCGTAACAATGTTAAATTTTACTATCAGGCATTCACCTCGCTAGCGTGAGGGAATATAAGAATAATTGAGCCCAGGTTATATAACAGAAAATATTATAAGACAACTTATAACACAGTTATATATCTATCGGCACACTTCGACTTTCACACATATATCAACAATGCTGAATTTTACCGTGATGTAGATTGGGGAAGATAGGAGAGAAAAAAAGAGAGAATCGAGTTATATAACCGAAAATGCTAGAGATCATTTTATTTCGGCGTACTTTCACAAGAGTGTCATAACTTTTTTAATTTTGCCGTCTCACTTTATTATAAAAGATATTTTATTTTGTGTTTTTCTTTATTTGTTCAAATTTACTTATTATATATTCTCGAATGGAAAATATTTAAAGAGTCAAAGGTGTTTTTATTCAATATATATCTCTATATTATATTATTTTAGAATAGAATGGATGAGGCTATAAGAGGTATATTTGTAAATAGAATATTCTAAATGGGGAAATTTCTCTCAAGAAATTTACTGGGTTTCTAGAAGCATTTATTAAGAGAATAATTGACGGAAGGAAGGAATGGCTCCCTTCCATTATTTACAACAAAAGGAGACAACGAGGAATGGAAGAGATTCCTGTGTAAAAGATTAAGTTAGAAGACTTCAAGTGAGACTTTCCGGTAAATATTATTTATTATATGTGGGTAGTAAATTACATTAAATTATATAAACATTATATATTAAATACAAATTTATATTTATTTAAAATTATATTTATATTAGTTAAAATATCTTAGTATTATAGGATTTTAGTTAGGTGCTTGTACGAGTATCTTTAGGGCTCAATTGGTAAAATGTAATTATATAAGGTGTCTTTTGGTCTCAATATTTTATAATAATATTTTATATATACACTTTTAAATACTTTTGTTTGCGTGTGAGGTTCTCTCAATTATAAACTATAAGAGACTATAATAGGGGGTCGGTGAAAGGATGGTCTAAACCGTTGGTTTTCGACCGTTACGACCCGGGTTCGATTCCCGCATTGGGCACTTTTTTTCTGGTAAAAAAAAAATGCTACAATGGCCCCCGATTCTTGCAAAAGTCCAACCCCACCAGCGAGTACAAGTAACCAAACGGGGGCTCTGGCACATTTGTAAGTGCAAAGTCGAACTGCTTTTCACATGTTTAGACATGTGGTGCACTTACAGTAAAAGCAGTCACCTACTTCTGCCCAGCATGATTATCATGGCCTGTGGCTTGTACCACGTTGCTGTTGTTGTTGTTGTCGTGTCCAATGAAGAGCCCAGATGTCTCCGTGCATCTCTATCACAGCAGCAGCAATTTCCACTATCTTGGGTGTGTAAAGCTGCTGCTCTGGGTCTATGTCAATTTTCTGCAAGGCTGCGGCCATTGCTGGGCATGAGAATATGTGAGTAGGTGTTAGTTCCACACCAGGACAGTTGTTGCATGTCCTATAGGTTCTTGTGCCATCTGGATGTATTGCCATTCCTTTATAGTGTTTTGTTCTAAGTCTTGTTATAGTTTTTGTCAGTTTTCTCTCAGAGTTTATTTCACATATTGTACATTTTACATATATTGTACTAGGGATAAGGAAAAAATATATACTATAATACTCGATAATATTTGTAACGGAGTGGATAAGACAGAAGTGATAGCCTCACCAAGTGGATAGAATATATAGCGGCAGATATGTTTGAGATTCTGAAGTTTTCTGACATCCAACCAGGCAATCAAGTCCGACTCCTGCAGAACACCAAGGCAATCCTTTCTTCCTGAAACGTCTACAAATTTCTTCCGTTATATCGATTTCTTACACTTCCACATAAGTATTTTCTATTGAGAGGGTACAAGAGAGCATTATAAGAAAATTTAATGTTTTCTACGCTTTTTTAAATTTTATTCTATCACACGGACTGGGAAAATTATTTACACAAACTGATATATATATCCCTTCCTATACATTTGAAAGATTTTCAGTAAATTTTAATTTCTTCATTAATATGAACTTTGTGTTCTTAAACGTAAGTTCTCTTTGATGTCCCTATGCTAAAACAATTCGTTTTTTATTATTTAATTCTGCGCCATATAACAAGCTTGTGATATATAGCAACATAAATCGTCCATTTAGACATGAATAGAAACTCTATTTACAAAAAATATTATAATTTTTTTAAAGATTAATATATTCTCGAAACCTAGTAACATTAACAAATGGCCTCATATCTTCTACCGATCAAATCTTTGCTGAAATATTCGATAGTCTAATAGTCTTGTTTATCAAGTTTGATCCCCGATAGCAGTAAACAAGATCATTTACTACCGCCGTCAGGGGATTTATATGGCTTTGCCCAATATCCTTGGTACCTGCTGAAATGATACGACATTGATGTGCAATGACGGTTACTTTGGAAAATCAGAACTTTGTGAACTGTGAACTTCTTTTCACATGTATATACATGTGGTGCACTTACAGTAAAAACAGTCGCCTTCTTCTACCCAATATGATTATCATGGCCTGTACCACGTGTACTAGGGATAATAAAAAAAAAAGAACTTTGTTTTCGAAACACATTTGAAATCGTAAAATTTAATCATAATATACGTTTGCGATGTTAAACTATAATCGATCTGAAAGATGATCGAGACATTGTTCAACAAATATCTTACATAGCCATCACTTGAGATGAATGGCTGCGTGATGCTTTCTACAACTCGTGTTTGGATCTGGTGATTCGATATATCTACAAGCGATTATCAATTTTAGAAATGTGATATTGTAAAAATACCAAAAATATAAAAATTAATATTATAAAATAAATAAAGCTTCCAGGGCTAAGTTTCTTGTATGAATATTCCTTTTATTTTCAAGCTTTCAGACTTGTCAGTCCTTCAACAGGATTATCACGTTAAAAATTAATGTTTTATTATTTATAAGAAAAATGATTATTATTAAAAATATAAAAACCAGATGGCTATCCAATTTAATTAATATTTATACTAATTAAAATTTGTATAAAATCTATCTATGGGGAAATGATCGATAAACCTTGTTGTATACAATTTATTTATTGTTTTTTTTTTTTATTCGATGTGCAATCCTTTGAAACATCTTACTAAAGTTATTGAGGCGTAAGTGTGTGTGTGGTGTGCCGCTAATTTATTGGTAGAAGGTGATATAAAATGGCGTTTATAAAAGACGTAAAGGCCTAATAATCTTTCAGTCAAAGTATTTATATACTCATAGACAAAACTTAAAGAAGTGTAAAATCTTTGATGTCGACGATAGTCTGAGGACTCTCTCAAGGTGGGGCCGCCTCTCTTGCTGAAGAAAGTTGTACACTTATGCAACTTTATATATTTATCTATACACATTTTATTTACCCTTTATTTACTCCTTTATTATATTTATTGATCTTAAATTTTCTTTCTCTAACAATTTATTTATTTTTTTGGTGAATACAAAGGCAAATTTGTTCATACTTAGTTATCTCGTGTGTTTAGAATTTTCGGACTTTGGCGTTAGACATCTGCAATATGACCATTATTAATCTACTAATAAGCTTCATAAAACTCTTTATGAAAAGAACAAATCTTCAATTCTGTTTTGTCATTTTTAAAATGGTCTTCAAATAAGAATTTACAGATAACAATTAACAGATAATAAAGGTTGCTGTGTATCCAATATCTTTCAGAGTTATTGTCTGAATTCCAATATAGATGCTAAAAGGTACAGCTTCCTCAAGTTTTTTCCATGAGTGTATATAATGAAGATCACGCTTATTTTAAAACGACTTAATTAAGCAGAAAACAAAAATCTACCCACAGTTTTATATTATATATTACATCAAAATATTTTATTTAAAATGTACTTTAGATTTCTATTTTTCCATTTTGCAAAACCATCAAGTTCCGCGTTAATTCAAATTCAGCGCGCATTTATAAGCGCTCTCTCTCTCTTAAGTCAAAATTTATGATTAATATATTCAAGTTGTATATCAAAAAGAAAGACGAGAAAACTTCAGTGAAAACTCTTTATAATGCTTATCCCATTTATATATCACTATTCACTTCCTGGTTCCAGTTCCAAATTTTCTTTTTTGTATTTCTCATTGAACTTTGCCTAGCTTCCAATGCGCTCGGATCAAGCAGCTAACGTTAGAATGAGACCGGTGGACGGTGCACGTGGTGGGGGACTCGAAAGGTGAAACTTGCGCCACAGTCCGTGTCTTCACCGCCGAGATGCGCACCGCAGCACAGCTATTGATAGCACTTGACTCAGACATGCTCCGCCTCTTCCAAAAATACAGTCTTCCCGAGCCGAAATTTTTTCACCCCCCTCCCCAAACAAAGTGAGTTTAGTGGGTGTTTACAAACCGCAATGGCACTGTCGGCCCGGCATGGACGCTAGGATATATGGCCGCGCCGCCGTACTATCAAGTAAGGCATCCCTCTCTTGTAACTAACAACGTCTGTGTCTATTCACCTTATATAACAAGTGTACTATGGAACGCTTAACGTTCCTAAAGTTATTGAAATAAATTCAACGTATTAACTATCCTAATTTTAATTTTACAAATTGGCGATTGGTAGAAAAAAAAGTTGGGTTTGTTTTTTCCGTCGAAATAATTTGTAACCTTGATATGTCGCGCATACATTATTAATCTAAGAAATAATTTCCTCTCGACAGCGCGACACGAAACTGCGCCGCGAACTTAATGTATGCTAATACAGGCAGGCAAGCGGCGGTCGGACCGCTCTTTAAATAGGATGATGGGCTGGACGCTAGAACACTAAGACATTGGTAGATCAAACTGAAATAAACAAGTTCTGTGTTATTTGTAAATTCTTATTTGAAGACCATTTTAAAAATGACAAAACAGAATCGAAAATTTGTTCTTTTCATAAAGAGTTTTATGAAGCTTATTAGTAGATTAATAATGGTCGCATCGCAGCTGTCTAACGCCAAAGTCCGAAAATTCTAAAATCCCCTATCCTCGCTAAGTATAATTAGTAAAATTAAACTTTTTTGATTAAGGAAACTGGGTTTAAGGATCATGTATTTAGTTTAAATATGTGCTATATACTCTACCCACGCGTGTTCATGTAATTTCTAGACAAGTTCTATATTATGATAATATACATATAGATTTTCTAATATCCCCCATAGGACACTGAATTATGCAGCTTTGGAAATTATATTTTTAAAACGTCTGACATTTACATTGTTTTATCTTCAAAAATAAAATGTTTGAAAAAACAAGAAAATTTCTTGGAATGCTGTGAAGACAAAGTTAACTGCACCAATGCCCTTGAAAGAAAGGCTGCGCCAAGGTCTCTAATATGAAACCTGCGTTACCTCCCACCAACCCATCGACGTTCCATCGGCACTGTTTGAAGGTTGTTGATGAGTCCTTTGCTCAAACTACGAAAAGGAACCTTACAATAGAGATAATCCCGTAGTAAAACTTAATATACGTATTTAGAATAATCTAATCAAGCATAAAACAAGATCTAACGACAAACGGTTATTTGCATAATCACGCTCTTTTAATGGCCCCCATTTACTATAAAGGTTCCGTTTAAATAATTCGATTTCCAGGAAGTTATTCTTTCAGAGATCTATAACAAGATGCTATAAAACTCCTCCAAGAACATAAACATTATTTTGCATTCAATGTTCTTTATATGATTAATATTATATACTATATTTTAATATCATAAATCTATTGAATTATTGCAGAGATTTGATTGACACATAAGTTACAAGGTGGGCATGCCATTTTTTAAAATCAGATTCACTATAAGACCTATAAAATCTTATTAACACAAAGCAATAACGCGCCATCTATACACATAAAATAAAGGATTTAAAAGCACGAATGTTCCCTTTATACACAATACAAACTTCCACTGTCCTTACTGAGATGAAAAAATATATTGGGAGGGCTTGGCTCATTAGTGGTGAACCCTTCCAATATATTTTTCATCGCAGTAAGGGCAGTGGAAGTTTGTATTGTGTATAAAGGGAACATTCGTGCTTTTAAATCCTCTATTTTATATGTATAAAATCTTATGTAGAGGTGAATAAATTGTTTTATGTTTAAAATGCTATTTTCTAATTCTCTGGACAAAGTTATCTGGCGCTGCTTCTATAATGTTTCCTGAAGCTTGACATACCGAAGTCTGAGATTTAGAATGTATTCTTGTTAAATTTACCTTTATAATGGCATGTTAAATACATTATTTTGTACTAATGCAGACCACTATATTCATGTTGAATAGTCAGTGACTGCCTTTACTGTATAATAAACCACATGTCTACTTTGATTTTCTTCTCAAATTTTCGAATAGTTTGTTCTAAATTGCGGAATATAGCATTGCAATTTTTATATATTCCGTTAATTTGTGATGAAAATTCGTAAGTCTCTAGAGAATATTTATATGAAAGGTGGTTTGTGATGGAAACCCGGGATTTTCAATGAGGAATAATGGAGCTGCAGCCTCCGATCGTGGCCTGGCGTTCGATAAATTCTGTCGATCAATTGAAAAGAAAATTTGGAAAAAAGGCGACGGGTAAAAACGATGGAAATCCGATCGTTTGGCGCCGTTGAGCGTTTCGAGGAATTTTATTTAATGATGAGAGAAAGTGAGTGAGATTTACACTCGGCCTCTCAAATCTTTGCATCGGCCTGGAAATGGCTCGTTTACCTTTGTTCTTACTTATCCGCGAGATAGCGCTCATTTATTTCTAAACTTTTCATCTAACTTTTCTTATTGCAAACATTCCAATTTCGAAATAAAATTTGTGATTTCGATTCGACCTACAATAAGAAATAGATTTTCAGTTTTGAGAATTATATATATATATAATATATATATATCTTGTGTGTGTGTTTTTTAATATAATTTTAAAATTTATTTTAAAATTTCGCGCGCTGAGCGTTTAAAAAAAAAAAAACAGTTCACTAACATTTTCTGGGTTTGACCAAGAGCTATCCCGTTTAAAAGAAATTAATTATATAGCCACAAGCGCAATTATGACCCGCACATCAACATTTTAAAAAATCAGCATCTACAAACATCAAAGAAAATATATATTATTATATAATTAGATTTTAAATGCAAAGATATTTTTTAATTTTACAAATATGCGTTTGATCACTCTTTCGTTGATTCATCCAAAAGATACTATCGTTGTGTTGTGAAGATTTATTTATATCAAAATTAATGAAGAAAAGGGATATATATATCAAGCTAATATTCAAAAGATGTAAAACCTTAAACTAGATAGACTGACCTCTCATACCATTTTCTCCTAATTTTGCCACCTCTAATTTCAATTGGTGTGATACATACATAGGGTCTACATGAGGCGAATCTTGTAATTTTTATAATTCACCTACATAGTGCCCATAGCATTTATATATATATATATATATCAAACAAAGAGCCTTTATATCATGGCTTTGGGCTATGGCCCTCATCAGTACAGGGGTGGCGATTTCATAACACCCTACGATAGTAGTTTTCAAATCGGTCGAATTGGCCAAAAGGTGTTTAAGCTTATGAAGTGGCAGGAAGAATATTAGACCAGAATATAATATACAGTTGCGGGAAGATGGCATTCGTGTACCAAAAGAAGCGCCTCTCCCATTATGAATATATTAAAACAGTGCAATTTTTAAAGGGACAGATGCCTCTTTTTTGATACATGAATGCTATACTACTGCAACTTTAGGTAATATACATAAATAATGTGCTATTGAAAAGGTTCTATAGGACTCTAAGCAACTCTATATTCGTTAGATGTGAATATTTTATTTTAAAGACAAACATAAACTACCTTATTTGTTCCTCCGAATGTACCAAACCTACCAAAAATTAGCAAAACACCAATGGCCATATTTGGGATTTGATCATTTTTTGAGTCAAATATTTTAATTTTCAGGTAAAATTCTTTATGAATTCATTTAATAAATTGTGTATTTAAATGGTCATATATATAAAGGTAATTCTGCGATGTAAAGGAAATTGATGTGAACCATCATTGTTGCCTGCAATGGACTTGGAGAGGTTTCCCTGAACTTGAACACAAGCGCGTCCGTCCTTCACGTCCGCTGTTGTTCAGCGTTACTCCGCCGAGTTCAAGGTGAACGTCGTTACAAACAAGTTACAGCCAACCTCTGCATAGAAATCCTTCAAAACTTTTTCTGGCTCTTTCCTCAGGCCCATGATGAGGAACTATCCATTGTCCATCTTTGACACTGTTACGGGGAAGGTTTTACAGTTGGATCATCACAGTCCTCGTAGTACATAATGTAAGCCTTAGAAGGGAATAAAATTAATACTTTATCATATAGAAGGGAAACGGTAAATAACTATCAAAGTTTTGAGAACGTTTCTGTGATTTTTATTTATATTGAGTGTCAATGGAAATTGTAAAACTTTAATTTTATCGCCGACTCCCTGTTATGTAAATTTCAGTTTCCCCACACTCACCTTTGGCATAAATTTAACACTGGCTGAGAGACTACGTTATTTAATTCGAATAAGCCTTATACCTACTTAACACCTACTTATGGTATAAGTTAAACATTGGGTGATACTTCGTTATTTAACTCTGAATAACAAGATACCCGCTTAACACTTACTTATGACATATGTTTAACATGGTTGATACTGCGTTATTTAAATTCGAATGAACGATATATTTACTTAACACCCATTTATGGTATACAATTAACACACATTAGGAGATATTACGCTATTAAAATTTAAGAAAGCAACACATCCGTAACACTCACGTTTGGTATAGGTTTAGGTAGTTTAGGATGTAGGAAGCATGCAAAACTCATTAATTAAAATACAAGCGCAACTTTGTCCTTCTCAAATACTTGCTCTCTCTATTCCTTCCTCTGTACAATTTAATCTTAAAAGGTTTATATTTTGGAAATAATACTAAATAAATTAAATGAAATTTCTAAAAAGGGTTGTTTAAACACACAATTTAATCGTTTTTTTCTCTGGCCATGATGTTCTGTGTGAACTTGTGTGCTACTGTATGAAAATATGAGAGCAACCATAAAACTTGGAAAACCGGGAAATACTCTAAGTAGTGTGTTTGTTCTCTTGAAAAATAGATGATGGATGTGAGATATCTTTTTTTTTTATATTTTAGAGAAATAATATATTTACTGATTGTTCATAAATATAAGTGATAAATATATAGCTCTTTGACTTTCTGCGGGCTGCTTAATGATATTGGTGCAAGGTTCTGCTCTGGAATAAAATATATTTAATGTTGGCCATATTTATAAGATTGTTATGGATGGTTAAATCTTCTACCATATACATAGTTGCTGTCACGCCAATCCAAGAAACATCTACACAATTGCCAACAAAAAAAAAAGATGAATTGTAGGCAGTTGTTAGAGAAAAAAATGGCCGCTCCACTTGGTAGCCATCCAACTTTGCGGGGTCAATTTGGTTGTTCATTCCTCGTGGGCATCCTTGAGGCTGCAGCACGTCCGAGTGTCATAGGACAGACAGAACGGTATTGGTTGGTTGGTTTTGTGGTGTGTTGGTGGAACACTCAACTTGGATGTATGGCCCCAGGTGATTCAAACTCTTGGCATCCTGCAACCAAGATATGGGATCGAAACCCGCATTGGGATTTTTTTAATAATAAATAGTTTCCATAATTCCTGATTCTTGTATAAGTCAATACCAACCGGTAAATGCAAACAATCAAATGACGATTTGAGCCATATGGACAAAGGTAGAACATTTACATGTGATGTACCGGCAATATTATCAGTCTCAGGCACTTTAAATGACAATCCCCACTAATCTGAATGGTGCCGACCTCTGACATTTTGTGAAGTCAATCATTAAGTATATTGGGTCATTTCCTGAACATTATGGTGGTTCGGACTCAAATGTACGTTCTAGACGTCATATATCAAAATACTCTAGATATAATAATACGATAAAACACAAAATTGACTTGGTATGATTAAGCTTAGATATAGAGTTAATAAAAAAACCTAATTCAAACCTGTATGATGGTAGATTTTTTAAATAAAATAAATCTCAGGGCGATATCTCGGTTCCTGCAAGTCCAACCCACCACGACTATCTGCATCTTGAGTCTGTCAACATAGATTTACCAGTTAGAGTATATGCACTAACTCTCCAAGTATCGAGTCTCTCCGTGAATTCTTCTCTCGCCTTCTAGAGTAGTTCACTTTAAAAATTAATAAGAGAGATTACCTTCATTATAAACTACTAGAAATTCATGAGGGGATCAAAATGCCGAGTCTACAATTAAATAAAGAAACGTGGGGACTTGCATATTTATGCCTTCCCGAACGCCGAGCGGTAAAAAAAAAGGTTGCATTATGGGTGTGACCATCGAATAAATTAGATGGGGCTTTAATTGTTAATACCTTCGCACACTTTACTAAATGGGGCGAAGTTCCTTGGCGTAAAATTTAAAAGTAAATTACAATGCTATCGATGTACTTGTTTGACGGCCGTTGGCTTCTCACCGCCGATTGCTTCAATTTGAGAAGAGCTAATAAGAAATACCTTTCGAATACAACGTAAATCACACATGTTCACACTTCTTCTGGTTAAAAGAATATTATATAAAAATGTGTGTATTATATTTAGGTTTTATGTTTTAATAGATAAGGCATAGCTTCTGTTTCAATTTGACGAGAGAGTCGACCTTTCTTTTTATAGATTAGATTATCCTCTCCCGTTAAAATATCCATCTTTATATATATATTACACCGTATAATTTGCCTAGCCACTATGTCAGCTAAACACCTCTTTGTTAAATTCTCAAGATTTCGTGACTTCCTTATGTAATTCATGGAATCAAAGCCCGCCCTGACTGATGAGGACCATAACCTAACACCATGGTATCCTGATGGGCGTTCTAGATTAGCCAAAATAGGTGTTGTGGCTTCTTCACTGATCTGAGTTAGATAGTTTGTATGAACGGATAATAGAGGGCGCATAGTTTTTGTGCCTATTTTGGCGAAAAAAAAAGTGATCTTTTCATAAAAGTATTGCATTTTTATTATTAATTAAAATTCGCTTATTTTGACCTTATTTTGATAAACATAATTGATAATAGACTCCTTTTCCTATAAGATAATTCGATTAAGCAAAATAATATGGAATGAAGTGTTTTGTCATTTTTAAGCTTACCAAAGGATGTTAAAATAGGTTGTGACGATTTTTCTCTGAGCTTTCGCTTGAACATTTAACGTTGGCCGGGGGGTCGGTGGAAGGCTGGTTAAACCGTTTGGTTTATGACCACTACGACCCGGGTTCGATCCCCGCATTGGACACTTTTTTCTGTTTAAAAAAAAAAAAATGCTCCAATGGCCCCCCGATTCTTGCAAAAGTCCAACCCCACCAGCGAGTGCAAGTAACCAAACGGGGCTCTGGCATATTTGTAAGTGCAAAGTCGAACTGCTTTCACATGTGTAGACATGTGGTGCGCTTACAGTAAAAAGCAGTCGCTAACTACCCACCATGATTATCATGGCCTGTACCACGTGTACTAGGGATAAGCAAAAAAAAAAAACGTTGGTCTAAAGTCCATATCTAGAAGCGTTAGTCTATCATTTAGACCTTCCCAAATTATTTTAAATATTATTTTTGAAACACTACAAAAATCCAAATTGTGTATGGAAATGAAGATATGCTATGAACTGAGCAATACAAAAAAAAAATCCTTTATATGTGAAAAAATAATCAAAAATAAAATAATAAAAAAGGTTAGGTGCTGGTATAAAGGATATACCTTTTTTAATCTTTATATATATAATGGTCTATTATATATTTTCCATGTAGCACGTGGTACCCAACGCCTGGTAGTGAGAGCTAGTGAAGATGACCCAACCCCGGCGTGTAGACTCAGCTTTGACATCTTCCCAAATGTGAATAGATGGCCCTCCGATATCGATGGAGGCAGCCCTTGGTTCTTTTTTCTGGATGACTAGCTTTCCGTTTATTCTCTAGAATTGGTAAACCTTGGTCGCACATTTAACAATGTCGCTCTGTAGATACCAATATTTATAACAAACATAAATAATCGGCATAATTTTGAATATTTAAACCCTTATATATGCTAACGTTATATTTCTGTTGATCAATTAATATAAGATTCCCGTAATTATTTATTAAAATGGAAAGGTAAATAAGGACAAAATTATAAAAAATTGCGTCTTTAATTTATGCAAGCAATAGCTGCTTCTCTTTTGGAGAAACTTCTCGATTGCTTTGTCCGGCATTTAAGGGCTTATGTATGCCTCAGGAACCTGCGTTATTCAAATGAATGAATTGCTTTCTAATGTAAGACCTTACTCTAAACTTTTCAAATCTAAAGGTTTTGAAAATAGAGCAATCAATAAATAAATATTTAATTAAAAAGGCATATATTGGATTAAAATATAATTTATTTTACCAATATTTCAGTTGGCTGAACGCCAACCTTTATCAATGTGTTATAACATGTGGCGCTGAGTTTGTTGTTGACACACATTAAATATGTTATAACACCTTGATAAAGGTTGGCGTTCAGCCAACTAAAATATTGGTAAAAAAAAATTATATTTTGATCCAATATATGCCTTTTTAATTAAAGATCTAAAGGTTTGTATAAATAAAATATTCTACAAATAAACTAAATGATAGCTATCCGATGAACTCCATGCATATTCTACACTGTTGGCTATCTAAACGCATTCTGATAAAAAAAAAATATTCGAAAACAACAACAGATCAAAAACTAAAATTCGCATTGAATTATTTTATCAATATATTTGGCTGATTGAGTAATAAAATTATGATATGAATGATTGCTCCAAATTTTTGGAACAAACCAGCTCCCCTACCCTCCTCCTTTTTTATTGCAATAGTCACGGACAACCCACCAAATTAAAATGCGATAGGTTTCCTCGTTGTATTTACAAGGCTAGCGCTTTCGAGCTTTACTCTCTCTTCTATGAACCTAAAACAATACCTAATTCTACAAAGGATAACATATATTCTATGTATATTAATATAGGAATATATCATATACATATATGTGATAGATTGTTAGTTTTGGTTGCACTACCTATTGTTTTAGGTTTATATAAGAACCTTCAGTTAGAAAGTTGGTCTCGTGAATATAATAAAGAAGCATCTTTTATTATGTGAAAAAATAGTACAAATGTGACATTGTACTGGGATAAGGTGCATAAATTATGAAAAATGCCTTTTTTTTCATAATCTTTTATTATGTTTTATTTAAGTTTCTAATTCCTGATTTCAACTTGCAATTTATTTTACGATATAGTTTAATGCTAAGTTTTCTCTTCTTTATTTAAATATAGTATTAAAGTTCACTCTTATCTTTTTCCACACACATACTCTTCTCTATAGAATTTTTGAAGGGAGCTCCTGTGAACACAATTCTCTCTTTCTTTCTTGTGGACACCGCAGTAAGAAAAAGATAAAGAGAAACTGCTGGCTACATAAGGTTTTAAACGTTGTAAGAGATACCCTGAAGTAGAGAAAGATAATCCAAATGGTTTATATCATCACCAACGATCAAAGACGATTATTGCTATAACAGTTGTTATATGGCTTACCATATATTCAGATATCTTTCGTCAAGAGACCGGCTACAAGAGCAATTCGTCTTATGTTTTAATGGCAAAAGTCGTAAAATCCAGACCCTTTGCATTCGCTTTTTATAAATACTGGAAATCAGCTCAATCAAAATATTTAGCACAGACACCGGATCCAACTCGATAATTGGTCGAGGTCAATACCCAATATTTGTATATAACTATGATGCTAATTTGTTATTTATTTATTTTGTCCTACCGGGAGAATCCTGTATGGCACGTGTGCCTAATAAAGGCTTTTGTTGTTGTGTTGTTGTATTCAGATATCACAGAAGTACCCATACTTCTGTTGAATCGACGCACATACCTCATTTTGAAGGAATAATGAAGTAGATAATGTGTATATAAACGAAAACATTCAAAAATAGAAGTGTCCCTAATATGCTCTTTTGGGGGAAGTCATAAAATAGTTATATGCCTATTACCAAATTTTTGCGTGGATTTTAACATTTATAAATCTATGTAAAATCAAATGTTTTGTGTGAAGGTTATTTTAGATTAAAAATGTGGAATATAATGTTATATGACTTGTGTGAATATATGTAAAATATATAACTATATTGTCAAGATATAGTTGGTATTGGAGAACTCGATTCTATCCAAGAGTGCTAGAACGGTCGTTGCCGACGTCAGAAGCGTCCTGATTGCTGGAGTCTGGAGTGGCAAATGTCATAATTAAGCCAAAGATCCGATTGATCCGCAGTTCTTTTGTTCCTTTCCTCATTCCGGCGAACAATTAATATTAACCAACAAAGCAAACGTCCCATTTATCTAAAGATGAGTTCTGAATTCTTCTTCATTTGTCAGCTCCATTTAATTATACCGCTTTAATCAGGTGCGCTTTCTTTCTGCCTTCCCTCTCTGAGCTTTTTGTCTTTCGCCAATTAGCAAATTCGAGGAAAACGGTGACATATGGTCGTGTCAGCTTCCATTTTAATTGTCATTTAGCATCGTCTCGAGCAAATTACTGAAATGGAAACATTTCTTTTCCATTCCTCGTGTAATATTTGCTAATCGTTTTAACTGCCGTTTGTTCCTATTGCTTGCCGCCAGCTCTAGTCTATTGGAGAACTAGCACCAATTTGCCGTGTAAGTAATCCACTAATTACGTCTGTTTCCTTACTTTTCTTTAATTTCATGAAACTGCGAACGATTAATTCTCCATTCTTGCTAATAGAAATATATGTTCACAAATGTGTATATCTATATATACAATAGAATTATATATTAGTCTATGGCCATTAATGTGGGCCTATTTCATTATATAAACTTTCTCCATCGAGCGCCGATTATGTAAGCATATCATCTTCCGCCTTCTATTGAGAAGTCTGAATTATTGCAGTCGCATATTTATTGTTGATGAATGTGAGCCGTTCAATCATTTTAGATATTAATTTGAATCTATATATAAAGAGATAGAGAAGGTAGAGAGAAAAGAATTTTACCCACTCTTCAAAGTTTTTCCTTAAATAAATAAAATGTATTTTTGAATTTACTACATTTTATAATAACAAATATGCGTTTCTGAGAAATATATATCTATTAAATCCCAAACTACTATATAATATTGTTAGAAAAATTTCCTTTTTTCCCACATATTTATGTATTCACATATTTAGACTCAAAAATACAATTTGACTGAGTTATGAAGAGGTCCATTTTTTTCTTTCTAGAGAGATGAGGTACAAGCTACACTACGATCACGAGAATAATAGGCTGAAACGTGCAAAGGATGGCTTTTCTTGTTCATCCAGAAAATAATTTCGCCAATATTCGGGAATAATTCGACGCCTATTCTACATTTATCACATCTATTGTCGGTTGAAAGATAAGAAAATGCGTTTTCAATGGAGTATAGTAAACTATTCGAGCTTAATTTATCCTGAGCATATATTTATAGAAAGGTTCCAAAAGCAATCGAGGGTTTGTTCCTCGACCATCCGGTGCAGCCCGAAGGTGGTCGGAGCGTTGGCTGGAAATAGCCCGGCTCCCTCCCGCAGAAGCACCTCACCTGCCGGCGGCTATATCAGGCAGCCTTCCTTCCTGCCTAATGAACACCGCCGCACGGACTCTGTTGGTTCTTTGTTGGAGCCAAATTGGATTGCCCGAATTCAACATTGGCTCAGATTTACACTTGATATGGCATGGAAAGCCAAACAATATAACCATCAAGTAACCTATGTTATTAAGCACGACTAAAATCTATTAGGATTCTAGTAGAAGCCATGTAGACAACCAATATATCTCTTGTTTCATTTAACTGTTGTTTGATGGGAAAATTAATTGTAGTATTTTTATTTTCTTCACATTAAGATATATACAAAAGTATAAGTTTATACAGAAATGTAACGCCTTGATAAAGGTTTGGCGTTCAGCCAACCGAAATATTGGCAAATAAATATTTTTCAAATCCAATATATGCCTTTTTATTATCGAATTAAGATATATAGTAACTTCATTTCGAGAGAGGCTTATAATTTAACACTTCTGTGACAATAGGATAAATGATATGTTACAAAATATATTGCGCTTCACTGATCTTCAACTACCTTAAATAAGGTTTCAATGCGAACAAATCAGTTTAGTGTGCAGGTCAGATACGATGGGATAGTGACCACAGAATGGATCACGATAGGCTATTTTGTGTAACAATTAAAAATGATTTATTGACATCTAGGCAATCGTATAGGTGCCCAGTACGCACAATTATTAGTACAATGACAAGATGTTGTGAAAATTTGTATATAAACGGGTCACGATAGATATCAGGGCGGTAAGAAACAACCACTTTTCTAGCTTCAAAATCAAGATAGTATGTTTATAGAACTTAGTAATAATATCATTGCTTATATATTTTCCTGATTCGTGAGAAGAAAAAAAATTAGGTAGAGATATCATATTATTTATTTTTATTGTCTAAAATTTAATAATTTTTTTTTGTAGTTATCCGGAAACATTTTTCAAAAGTAGTACTTATAAAAGGTACTTATATAGAAATAAGAAATAAGGAAGGTCTATAAAAAACGCTATACTTTGCTATTATCATGTGAGAGAGAGAGAGAGACTTATTAAATGGAATAAACAATTAAGTATGTTTATTAGTTAAAGTGTGCGTTGCTATAATGGTCTGATACACAAATATTACCATATTTCTAGGAATATGGACCTTGTGTAAGCCTATATATGGCAAAACATAAAATATGACGAACTATATAGTTTGTCACTGATGATTGCAGACGAATGAGAAATTTGTTTTCGAAATTGAATAGCGCATGTAACTTTTTTCGTGTATTGCGCAAACACTGAGGTTTTTCTAAGGTTCATTTTTCAGACGCTAAGTGTTTACCAATAAATTTCGGAGGCTTTTGGCTTGGCAGGTGTTGAAACCCTCCAATTTGTAATGTTCGGCAAAATGGGTGGCGAAACTGATCTATCACACTCGGGGTGAAACACACGAATACTGTGAGTAACGGCCTCGGTTGGAGAAAGTTATGGGAAGAGGTGTATTTTGGTGAGGACAACCTAAATTTGGATGGTTCGCAGATATACTTAGTGACCAGCCGTCTCTGGCCCGAAATAAATGTTGCACTTTAGAAAGGTCTTTAGAAAACAGTTCAGTGTGGGGGTAAGTGAGTGGAGTTTGTTTGCGAATCTGGTCAATGTTCCGCGGCACTCAATTCCTCTTCCTGTCAGGGGAAGGTTTTGAAAGAAATGGTTTTAAACTTGTGAACGAGCATTTAAAAAAATATTAGTGATACCATTAGATGGAAATCCGTGTTTCCATTCATGTGCATTCAAAATATATTGTGAATTTGTATTTTACACACACACACACACACTATAATTGAACTCAAACAAAAATAAATTGGGATAATACGAATGGAATGTCACTGTTCTTCCACGAAGTTTGACGAATCTCAAATTGTTTAGACTTAAACACGATATTTATTAACCAAATGTGAATAGTGAACTGTACGAGAAAAATATACACGCGTCCACACACATTGCTACTCAATTTTATTAGGGAATATGTGTGAAAGATCTTTTATACTAATTATATATATGCGCGCGTTCGCACATGAATGCGTGTGTATTTTTACGCATTTATTAAATACATCAGAACAATATATTTACTCAATCATTTATATATGAATAAAACAAAGCATCAAGGGCTGCCCTTGATGCTTTGTTTTATTCATATATAAATCTTACAGGGCTTTTTCAATTGATATCAATCATTTATGCCGTAGTTTCAGATCAGAGAATAACGCACAACAACAACTGTGGCAAATTCAAACAAATTCCAACTTGTTTACCGATTGGGATTTGCTCGTACTTTGGGAAGCTGATATTGTGACTCACTCTCTGATCTGAACCTGCTCATTCAATACAGATAACATCAAACAATGCGAAGTTTTAGTTATTAGAATAGAAATTCGTTTGCCTTTTTAATACATAAATACCATCGTATTGCACACACACACACACACACATACAATCATAGACAAACTTAAGGAATTCGATTTTTTTTAATGTCGACGCTTGTCTGTTTTTTTTTTTTTTAAGGAGACAAGAAATTTTGTTCAAACTTAGTTATCTTGTTTGTCTTAAATAAAATACACAGTGTATAAAATATCTTTCAGAGCTATTGTCTGAATCCAAATATACAAAGGTAAAAGTTCCTTAAGTTTTGTCCATGAGTGTGTAATCTATCTCGAGAGATAGAGAGAGACTTTAACTTATCTTGGGAAAAAGTGTGCACCCTCTAGACAGGTTTGACAGTAAGAATATATTGGTAAATAACTTTCAAATTTTATAATTAGCGAGCAGCCGAATGCTATGTAAAGAATAGAAGTGTGTTGTTTACATGTAAAGAACATCGCTTAATGTTCAGGAGCATCATGAAATCAAACACTATCTTGTATATATCAATACATAGCCCATAGGAAAATTCTAAGTTCCCATTACTATTTTTACGAGATTAAGGTGTGATGTCACAATGTCACATGCCTGCTCCTATGATGAGCTAGAGTAAATTATTGATGGCTTCCAAATATAAATGTTGAATGGGAGTGAGAGAGTTCGTGTATTGCTACATTTTCCCCCAAACAATTCTATTTGTTAATGCTGGTGAAAAGGAGTCATCTAAAACTTTTTCTTCTGCAGCACTTCCCTTAAATATACTATATGTGTCATTTGTTTCGAATCTTGCAGTAAATTTTCAATGTCGAGAAACTAGAAATAAATTTAAAAATAAAACGGGGTTTAAATGTAGTCCCATTTTAAAGATAAATGAAAAAGGAAATATCTTTCCGTGCTGAAGTCCCATTTTTCTTTTCTTTTATTAGAAAGTGTGACTCCTTAATATTTTAGTATTATAATCAATCCGAAAAAGTCAGGCCGCAATTACTTGAAAATTGCTGTAAAGTGGCGTAACAAACGGCTGGGAAGATTGGTCGAAGGCAATTAAAATTTGAGAAAGTTCATTAATGATGCAGCCCACGAAATGTGCCCATCATAGTCTCTCTGTTTGATATGCAAGGGAAATGTTAGCAAAGGTTACAATTAGTGTAAGCTCTCCCTGCTCCCAATTACTGCCATTTGCTAGCGAGCAATTGGAATCCTCTACTTCTTGCTTCTTCATCGAGCATTATAGAATCTCACTATAAATAATGATTTGAAATCTACTTGTACAATTTGATGATCAAATGATACATATTATCAGTTTTATATACACTTACCGATCATCATTTGAATTTGTCTATATATATGACATATCCTGACCTCTCACTAAAACATTTATATGAAAAAGCGCCATCTAATGGAACAAATATCAACTAAACGTTAATTTAGGTTTGTTCCATAATATTTGACCAACCCATTTTCTTGATAAATCATGAGGGTCAACAACCCGAAACGCGGACGTGGTTGGATTTTCTTGATTTATCAAGAAAATCCAACCACGTCCGCTTTTCAGGCTGTCATCTCTTGTCATTGTGGTGCAGACTGTACCTCAACGACCAAAAATTTGACCACGCTAACAAAGGCAGGCACCCCGAAATGATGCGTGTTTGGATTTTCTTGATTTATCAAGAAAATAAGTTGGTCAAATATCAAAATCAAAATTAATCAAAATTTATTTGATATTTGTAACACTACTTTGCCATTTAAAATACTCATGTGAGTGGTCAGGTAACCTTATATAATATCTACATCTGATATTTCTTTATTCTTAATATTTTGCATATGAATGATAATATCGGGCTCTGATTAATTTCATCTTCTTGTCTTCTATATCTACAACAAAGAATAATTGCTAACGTTGACAAAAATCTCAATATCTTCTTAATAGTGCTCAAGACATTCCAATATATTTCTCTTTGGATAAATAATGTCAACATTTGAATGGCGTACAAGGAAATTATTTTAATTATTTTCCCAGTTTTAACCAAATCTAAATTTATTTTTTAAAAGTTAAGGTAAGCTAGACTATCATGATATTTAGAATTAGTAAAACACTCACACAAAGGGTGTAAAGATAATAGAATAATTCTAAAACCTTTTAAAAGTGAAGCCATATATATATATATCATGCGAAATATTATGAAAAATATCTTTTTCAAACACAACGCCATACACAATCTTCAAATCCTGTATACTACTGGCAGCACCGTTCTTCAGGTTAATACCCCGAATAAAATACAAACCTAATTAATACTAACAACACCCACACACAATATTGTAATTTACTAATAAAAACATAAACGATAGAAGATACGCTGCCATCTCAATTTGTGGCTGGAGCTATTGTGTTTGTGCTCAGAAAAAGTTAATTAAAACTAATTTCTTTCAATTTCAAAACACGCTTTAACGCAATAAAGATTAAAACATATAATTATATTATTTATCGTGTTTAAACCTTTTCATTCAGAGAGAGAGAGAGAGAGATGTTTTCTCTTTAATCTATAATTTAATATATTATTATTTATAATATCATCTCGTAAATGTGGGAATGATAAATGCTCAACAACCAATACCTTCCTCTCCTATAAATCCAACATGGCGTTTTGCATTTCTAAATTAGGATTTAACGACCACCTTATCAATGACGTGGAGTTTCCAAGGATTACTTCAGGAGATGTCCCGTATCTTCCTAATACTGAGCACATACACCCCCCACACACGATAGTACAGACGTTCCTAACACGTACTTTATGTATATATGTTATATTAAAATATGATTTTATTTAAAAATATATTTCATAGATTCAAATATTCTGTTTATATCTACCACCAGATGTCGGAACGATTGCTGTGTTTCCCGATGGCCGGCTCAAACCTTTTGTACATTATGTAAATAAGTTTTTCATTTTTTAGATTCTTACGCCTTAAGCCAGGCAGTACTTTCATCAAATTATGTTTTTATATACATTCCTTTAGCTCAATTAAATCAATTACTGATCAAAACCATGTTTATTACTATAATTTCAATATTTTAACCACGACTGCATAACCATAGCTCATTCCTATTTTTATTACAGAAATCTCATATTTTTTTATAACATTTATACACTTAAGCTGAGAGATTACTTTCAAATATTAGCTCTCTAAATATACTCTCTCTATATTTCTTAAAAGTATTAAGAGTATTAAGTAACTTAGTTTCTTACCGAAGATCTCATTTGTCGGTTGGAAGTTGATTCAGAGAAAACACAGCCACATCAACCAATAGTTTAACTCCCGACATTTCAATGACTTCCTGTCACTCTCTTCAGGGGGATAGTTTATTAGTCTCTTTCTTTCCTATATTTTAAGACATATATCTCTCTCGGTAGAAATTTATCTACTAGCAGCAATTATTTTTCTACAAATATAAGCTTTTATAAATCAGGTTGATAGAGAAAATAGCCATGATCTCTAAAATTGGTTATAAAACTGTGAAGCGATAAGTAGGCAAAGCCAATGTGTGAAGTGGCGCGCTAACAATGAGAGACAGAGCTATATGGATGGGCTGCCTCAAGCCGTGATAAAGCGCCCGACCATGTCCTTGAACACTGATGTCATCATCACGAAATTACCATGAAATTAAAACCTTGGTCGTAAGTAACCTTGGTGGATCTTAGGGCCCGCCCTGGCGCTGACTGGACCGTCCTGTCAACTGCGCCACTGTTGCTCTCCATGTCCGCAGGTTATTCAGTGTCGGCAGTTCCCATAGAGAAACACAGGAAGCCGTCAGTCCCATTCTGATCGATGTCGTACTTACAACTCGGCTAGTTGTGGGTGTAGTTGGATAATGGGATATAGAAGTGTATATGTAGGTGGTAACTTTAATCGTTTTAGAATATTTTAAAACATTTTTCCAACATTCCAACTCAATATGTATGTTGCAAACAATATGAGATTTATCTAGGGATCAAATATCAACGATTCAATATCTTTGAGACCGCGCGATAAGGTTATTTATTTAATTAATATTGGCTTATATCTCTCTAAAAGATGTTGAATCGTTGATATTTTGGTCGTCGACCGCAAGATGGACTATATTTTTTTTGCACACACATACAGCTTTATTAAAACCACACACACACACACAAAGCTTTATTAAAACCAGCGGTCTTATACATTTTCACCACAGGAAGGAAGCATAGATGGAGCTCCTATACTCCAGGTAGCACAGAGCCCAACAGCCTCCAGGTCCGTCGCATGTCGAGTAGCCACAGAATCCACCGTACATAGGTTAGCGTATCACTGAAAAGGCGATTGTGGAATTAGCCGCGTTTTATTCTTCGTTTTATTCATCTAAATGGACCACGGCATTCGGCGAATCTATTAATCCCTTCCGAACGGTGACTGCGGTCTTGTAGAATTTATATAAACCAAAGAGATAACCATAGATAGACTATATTGATAATGTGAGATTTATATAGACGGATTTTCAGGTTTCAATTCATATATACTATATATCTTTTTGATGGTTTTCTGGTTTGATTTATATCGAATCCACTTTTCAACTTAACATATTTTACATTTACAACCATTGTTGATCGTTTTCATACCAGGATGATCTCCCGGTCATACAGTTTGTCGACCAAACTTTTCTGACGTTCAGAACCATTATTGATTGTTTTCTCTGCCCTATTTTATTTCACATTCAGTTGATTCGTCTAGCTATTGAGCTTGTCCGTGTGGCTGTTAGAATTAAGAATTAGCTTCGAAGTAATCGGCTTAGCGAGTTATTAGTAAACCCTTCCGCGTTTACTTCGCATTTCCCTCGCCAGTCTGATTTTAAATTTTTAATGCGAGATTTTCAAACTCAAACAAAAACTATTTTCAAAATTCGAAACTATTATAGACGCGTATGATTCTTTTTAAAAATAAACAATTTCTACTGTCCTTACTGCAATGAAAAATTCTAAAATACCCATTCCAAGAGTCTAGCATCAGTATCACTATAAAAGGAAGATAAAAAATGCAATATAACAGCGGTATGGTAGATTAAACTGGCAAAACCGCTGGGAGGGTTCACCACTGATGAGCCAGGGGCCCTCCCATTAATTTTTCCATTGCAGTAAGGACAGTAAAAATTGTTTATTTTTGAAAATAATCATACGCGTCTAAAATAGTTTCGAATTTTGATAACAGATCACGCATTAATGCATAATAAAAACTATTTTGTGAAGTTTATTTTCTTTTTCCATTGTCCGGAATAGCGCTATAACGGTGGTTTCAGTGTTTGAAAGTTGTTCTCCAAGTTGGGGTTGCTATCCAAACCAGGGATGATAGTGGTTGAGCAGCACCTCAGGTACTGACACTTCACGACTTTCCATTCTGATTTCCTATCTTCATAGTATTTATTTATATTTAAAAAAATAAATATTATTTCAGATATGTATATGATAAATATTAATTATAAAGTGTATAAAATATTTTTGCGAACAGCGCTCGTATTTTATGTTTTTATTAGAGGAATATCTTGCCAGGAGGAAAACTTTCATCAAGAAAATAACATGGTGCTTCTATACACCTTACTATCTAAAGAGAACCAGAGGCTGTTAGACATCTGTTGACCTTCATATAAACGAAGAATATGTCAAATAACATATAACTAAATATCTTTAGAAATTTTCGAAAATCCCATTTAAGATTATTGCTCCCGGCTGTGAGCCTCGACGACAAGACAATTCGGTTTCCCCAGGTGAGAGCCGCTATGGCGAATTCTTCACCCATATGTATGAGCTTGAAAGTTTATTTGTGTCAACGAAAGCCATAGTCGTGTTCCATGTTCGATTAGTGAGTCCCAATTTTGTCAAAGCTACTTTTGTGTGAAATTTTACTGACCAGAATTGTCCTGTAAGCAGGCGGTCAAAATATGTGGCAGTTTTATGATATGTTTTTCTGATCATAAATGTACCAACTTTCCCATGAAAAGTCATATATTTTTAAACTAAGGTGGGGATATCAACTTCTCCAAGTGGTGTGAAGGACCGCGGCCATGCTGCCAAGTGGTCGCGCCCCGCAAGGCCAATCCGTTTAACAACTTCTCCTTCAGACACAATACTCTTATCAACATTTCGCTTCCCCATTATTAATCAATATATTTCACATTCACACATCTAATATTATACATTTCCTTCACTTGTGTGCATTCTAAGTGAACTCTACCCGTCACATAATAGTATGCCTACAGCAAAATTTGTCATTAATACAAATTATAAAAAAAAAAATAACAAAAAAAAATCATTTCAATAGCTTCTTCGCAAGTCGAATCGGTTCAAATCTCTCTTTCTCATTTAACATATCTACTAAAATAACACCTTTTAATGGTGCAACTGAATGTTTATGATGGCCCACTGCCATCTATCGAAGAATATATCAACCTTCTGTTGGTTTTAATTTTTCAGAGTTGGCCTAGACACTTTACTTGAGATATTAAGAAAAGTCAACCTGGTCCTCATCAGCGTGAAGGTTGTAAGCTGAAGCCCCAACATAGGGAGCTCCCCATCGCATCTTTTTATTTTTAAAAATAACAGATAATTGATGCGTTTTATATATGGCAGTGGACCATCAGCAACATTCAGTTTTGTTGGATGTTATTGTCAAATATTATTTTTATTCTACGATTGTAATAATCTGTGGTGTCAGGAATGTATATATATATATAGGTGAGAGTTGATAGAGATGTGTGGTCAGAGAGAGATGTTATTTTATTAGTAATGTTTACTTAGATATATTTTGTAATTTTATGTTCCTTATTTTTGTACCTTCAATAAAGACTATTTATATTTTAGAAGAGAAGTAATTTTTGAGATCCGCCATCAACACGTTTCACTATCACGAGGTCTTCTTTTAGTAGATACTATATCATCCTGATCATTGCTCACTGCGTTTAAATTATATTGAAATATCGTCTCTAATTAGTTCCTTAAGAAAAAGCCTGATAATTAAAAAAATCTTTAAACCCAATCTTCTAGCCTATCAGTCATAAAAACTTTAAGTTTGTGGATAACTCTTGAAAAATCTGAGATATCCACTTTAATACCTTTTCTTATATTATGATGCATTAGCGTGCCATCTGTTATCAAAATTCGAAACTATTATAGACGTGTATGATTCTTTTTTAAAATAAACAATTTCTACTGCCCTTACTGCAATGGAACTACAGGCCCTCCCATTAATTTTTCCATTGCAGTAAGGAAAGTAGAAATTGTTTACCTTTTCTTATGTTTCCAAGCTTTTCGAAGGTTCTTGAAAAGAAGTAATTATTGATTGCCACATGAAGACACTTCTTTTATGAATAAAAATCTCTATTTGTGTATTTGCCTTCATTTCATTCATTCCACTCAACTAAAACATTAATCTGGTCTTGAAAATAAAATTTATTTTTTTAAAAGGTCCAATGTGTTTCATTTTTGATAGGTTTAGCGTCACCTATTTTGCATATTACATCATTTATGCGCCGTTTTCTCCTTATATATAGATAATCTTTTTGAAAACGAAATAAAAAATTATACTCTATATGTAAAAAAGTTAAGTTTTATAAACAACGTTCTCATTAATTTTCAGTACCTCATTATTTTTCATTCTTGCATAAAGAGCTTTGAAACCAAATAAATATTTTATAATGAAAATGAAATCATACAAAAGTTTTATTACCCATTGGAAAAAATCTTATTATTTTTCTTTTTTTTTTCCTTCTTTAACTTTTTCAATTTATTTTAACTGAAGGGTAAATTTTGAAGAGGGTTTTATTAAATTGTAAACTTTAAGGACATTTAACAGTGGCATCATATTTTAAAAGTTTCTTTTTTTTTTCGAGACATTTGAGATAAAATTTTTATTATACGACGGACATTATATAAAGAAGACGTGGGTCCATTCCAGGCAGCAATTTGTATTTATTTATTAAATCAAGCCGAGGGAAAAAGTCGCCTGGCTAGCCTGCTAAGTAGAAGCGCTCCATCAATCCTGCGACGTTAACCCCACAGACTACCGCAGTTTCAACTTCTGGACTTTTTCTTAATCCGGTTCCATCTAATTCACATCATTGACATTCTCATTTCAAGAAAAGTTTTTTTTACATGTTGTGATTTATTTTAGAGTATTTTTATATCATATATATAAATATCCTAAATAATTTATATAAATATGTGCAACGAAGGGCAAATCTTTGCGCTTTGTTTTCTTTCCACATAAAAATATTTCAGCCGCAAAATGATAATAAATAAGTATATAAGTATTATTTTTACCCCATTATTTGTGCTACACTAATGTACTACATAAATCTCATCTATATATATATATATATTTTTTTTTTTTCATGTGTTAAGCGTCTTTACGCAAATTTGGCCTTAAATACCCAGTGGTTACAGCCTTCTCCACACTGACGAGCGCCAACAGCGCGAAACGCGTTTGTGGATGGCTTTTCTTGATTTATCAAGAAATTGGGTTGGCCAAATATCTCGGAGCAAGTTAAATAAACGTTTAGTTTATTTTTGCTCCACTAGATGGCGCTCTGCCATCTAAAAAGCACATGTGCTAGTGGTCAGGAGATGCCTTCTTTATTTTTAATATATATATTTATAAAAAAAAAATGAAAGAAAAAATAAAAGATAAAAAGATCAGGTGTTGAAATCAAAAATAAAAATGGCATATCCTGACCAGGAGCACATGTGCTTTACAGAACGCCATCTGTTGGAAGAGAAATCAACTAATCATTGATTTAACCTGTTCCCTGATATTTGGCCAACCCAATTTCTTGATAAATCAAGAAACACATGTAGCATATAAATAAAGCATGAAACACATAAAGCACATGTGCTCCTGGTCAGGATATGCCATTTTCATTTTTTATATCTATATTAATAAAATGCAAATTTCATAAGTGGTGTTCGCTAAAAACTTTCGTTACAATGCATCAATTTCAACCAAATTTTCAACATTTATGTAAAACGAGATGGAGCAGGTTTTGCTTAACATCAAAATATTTTTCCTAACTTTAACATGCGTAACTTCGCTGTTATCGATTAAATACAAAAAAAATCAACAGAGTTAATTTTATTTATATATAAATACAAAAAATAATTCAGCAATTCATTCAACTCAATCTAAAAAAATATTCAAAACAAGCAATTTTAAGATAACACCATATGTAAAACAGTCGGCCAAGAAAACAACAACGATATTACATCTTTCTCACATATTCACACACAATATTGATTAATAATTAAAACTAATCTTTAACATTGTTTATTATACTTCATAATATATAATATTCGTTAGGCAAACTTTCACTCGGATAAAACCCGGGCAAAGCCGGGTACACATCCGCTAGTATATTTATACAATTTAAAGTAAAAAAGTTAAAATTAATCAATGTTAACTTTTTTTACTTTAAATTGTATAAATATAAGTATATACAGATGAGATTTATGTAGTACTTTGGTGTAGCACAAATCTCTTAAAATCTTCTAATTTCCTCTCTCATCTCTCTTTGAATAAAATAAATAGGCACATAGGTAATGATATATTTTAATGATTTTTTTAATTCATTCATCTTCAGAAGTATTTTTATAACGTAAAGTTGTGGGAGAATGCTATTTTTTTACCAAAAGAAGCACCTCTCCTTTTAAAAATGCCATAAAACAATGAATTTTATACTAAAATGATGAATAAGATGCATTTTAATGCGGTTTTAATAGGGGAGGTGCTGGTTCAAGTATATTTATATTCACAATACTCAAATTTTTAAAATTTTTCTTGACAAAAAAAATGCATTTAAACATATGTATGTTTCTTCTTCATTACCGAACGAACATGACGAATGCTACCGAGTTTATGAAATATGACAAAGAAAGAAGAATATACCATATCGGTTGGTAAATTTGAGTATTTGCATTTTCTAATCTTGCAACTGAACAATGGCCTGCGCAATATATTTGAATAATTATCTCAAATAAACTTAGATTTTTCTCTCTTTTCTCCATTCCAGAATATAAGACCAAATATATTGGAGTTTAAAAAAACAATGTTTAATCCGATAGATGCGCAATCAATTTGTAGATATTCTTAATTCCATCATCTTATTTTGTACATTCTTCCCCTTGTTCCATTTTTTTTTTTGTAGAATCCAGCGTGCTCACGGACTTTCGGCTTAAAATATCTTTCTTATTTGCCGAGGCGCTTGTAGGGCAGCCGTTGGAAGCACAGCATGAAAAAGGGCTAACAAACCGAAATATATACGTGGCCGACTTTTGGATTCATGCTATTTCTCGGCTTTAACAAATATTCTGGGATTAAAAAATAAACGTTGATTTCATTATAGGGCACAATCCAACAGAAACTCTCAATTGGACACACGTTCAGTATGACTTTTTCATAAGATACAACTTTAATGATCTGACACCAAAACGAGAGATATGTACAATTAACCCAGTGGGAAACACAAATATAGGCTCCATAGGTATTCTAGTAGCCATGTTCTGCAGCTAAAGATAAAATTGTCTAGTATAAAATGTTCCTGTCTATATCACAAAGCTCCAAAGACTCTGTTGTCATATAGTATGAATAGAGCACTCTATGCTCTCTAACGTTATAGATTAAAATGCCAAAATATGTTCATAAATTAAAATCAAACGCACCTATATAATATGATAGTTTTACTGAGGATAAATCAATGATCACTAGTATTACTCATGGTAAGGAGATTCCGAGACATGGTTTATTTGTTTACTGATGGCAGTTGCTGATTTATGTGTGTATGTAATATCAAAATTATTCGTATACCTAAATATAAAGTAAAGTTGAATGAAATAATATAAATAATGACATTTGGTATATATAATTTATGTTTCACACAAAATTTTCCAAATATAAACAATATCTTGTGTGGTTAAAAAAATATTATATTGATATAAAAAAAACACCCAAAAGATTTGAACTTGTGTATTTAATGCCTTATTGTCATTTTTGTCCTGTGTAATTATATGTTCATTGAACAACAAATAGGTCTGCAGCCTGATCGGAATAAATCAAAAGGTCAACAAGATCTGAAAGTGGATTCCCAAATAGGAGCCCCAGGGGTCAATTTTTTCTAATATTGATTACCATCTTCATGCTCTAAATCTCAAGTCAAAAATGATCATTAAGTCTTATTCTTCTTCTTTCTTATCTCCACACTGGGTGAAGTAGATTGCGTCTGCCTTTGTCATTAAGACTGGGAGTACTACTCAGTGGCAGGCCGACTTAGCTCCAAAAGAAATGGCCGCCTCTGACATGAGGAACAGACGCCATGTGCAGTCGCTCCTAACATGGAGTACAAACGCTGCTCATCCTGTATTCCTGTATTAGGAGCCCTTACAGGGTAGTATCAGCTGGGCCAGCTGAGCCCAGGTTTTTTAGTGAGCTTGTTACTGCTCCCCCTCCTCCTTTTTCATCCGGGCTTGGGACCGGCAAATGATCATTAAGTTAGTCAAGTAAATCACAAATAAAAATTCATAAGTTACTCTTGTATATTAGATACAACTTTAATGATCTGACACCAAGACGAGAGATATGTACAATTAACCCAGTGGGAAACACAAATATAAGCTACATAGGTATTCTAGTAGCCATGTTCTGCAGCTAAAGATAAAAATTGTCTAGTATAAAATGTTCCTGTGTCTATATCACAATGCTCCATAGACTCTGTTGTCATATAGTATGAATAGAGCACTCTATGCTCTACCGTTATAGATTAAAATGCCAAGAATTAAATTTATTCGTCTATATGACAAATAAAAGCTACAAGTTCATTCTCTCTTGCCATATTAAATAAAGCATATTTATGCTCTATCGCAATGATTAAAATTGTACAGAAAGATGTTTCGATTTATATTTTTTAAAACTCTAAAGGCTCCTCTCTATTACCATCTTATATTGGGCATATCTATATTCTCTCTATCTCACTCTAGATTGAAATTGTTCATACAAATCCCCCAGTCTCTATCACAAATATAAACTCCAATGTGACACTCTCTGTAGCTATATTAGATAACATCTCGTTGCTCTGCCGCCAAAGACTAAGAATGTGCAGGACGTGTTCCAGGATGAGTTCCACCCATTCATCGAGGCCCTCCTGCCTCATGTTAAGGCGTTCTCCTACACATGGTTCAACCTGCAGGCGGCGAAACGCAAGTTTTTCAAGAAACATGAGAAGAGGATGAGCCTCGATGAGGAACGACGTTGCAAGGAGGAGCTTCAGGTAAGTGTGATTATTTATAATATCTTATTTATCGCCCTTACATGGGGAAATAAAACTAGAAAAATTAGGAGAAATTGAACTAAAAAACAAAAAAAAAAAAACAATTCTAAAAACTTAATGGGTAGCACCTCAGATAATGAGTTCTATTTGAATTGGAACCTAACTATGCTAGTCTGCTAAGCTCACATTAAATCTATCGACGAGTGGCGCCTTAGATATTGGGCACTATCAGACCTCAACATGGCTAGAGATAGGTCCATGTGAAGTTTATAGAAGAGTAGCACTTCATATATGGAATACTATATATCAATCGGAACCTAACGTGGCTAGAGAGATCAGAGTTCACATGAAGTCTATCAACGAGTGGCGCCTTAGATATTGAGCACTATCGGACCTTAACGTGGCTAGAGCTAGGTTCATGTGAAGTTTATCGAAGAGTAGCACTTCATATATGGAATACTTTATATCAATCGGAACATAACGTGGCGAGAGAGATCAGAGTTCACATGAAGTCTATCAACGAGTGGCGCCTTAGATATTGAGCACTATCGGACCTCAACATGGCTAAAGAGAGGTTCATGTGAAGTTTATAGAAGAGTAGCTCTTCATATATGGAATACTATATATCAATCGGAACATAACGTGGCTAGAGAGATCAGAGTTCACATGAAGTCTATCAACGAGTAGCGCCTTAGATATTGAGCACTATATAAATTGTAGCTTAACATGGCTAGAGCTAGAGGTTCACGTGAAGTTTATCAAAGATTTGCCCCGGGCGCTGCGGTCGGCCCGGCAGCAGCAGCCATTAGAAGGATGAGGCCTGTCCCCTCCAATCCATTACACGGCGCCTCTCCAAAAATATTACTTCGAAAAATGAAGTTTCAAGTTATGGGCGAACAGTTTATAAAATATTCTCCAAACTTTCACCCTGTAGGTGCCGCTTCCAACTCCCGGAACGGTTGCGTTCCCTTCAAATAGATTACTTAATACAAAACGACATCCAAAATAATCGCAAAGATAACTTGGAATCATTTTTTATATTGCATTTTATGTGGGGGATATATGGCAATATAAAATTGTTTTTTCCTTTATATTTATCTTCGCTATAAAAGTTAACCCGTGTTTTTAAGGGTGTTTATTTATATTCAATATGTGAAGATGAAGAATAGAGGAGAAGAAAAGAGAGAGAATAAATTGTGCCTTAATATTTAGGACTTTAAACAAATGCACCATCTGGGCATCCTTGAGAATTTTAAATTAGCCAATTTCGTCACGAGAGAGAAAACGCCTTTAGAATAAATTCAAAAATAGAACTCTGAATTGTTGACTTCTAATCATTATTAGTTGAATCCGCTGGTGTATATAACTATAAGTAAAATATTTAGTTATTCATAACAAAAAAAATAGTAAATGTATTATTAGAAGACAAAATAATTAGAAACACATACAAAATGAATTCAATTCTAAAGTTTAACAAACTTATTTTCTACTATACACCGATTAAGAAAGAAGATGAGTACATATTTTTTCTAACGGATAATATCATCAGAGTTTGAGTGGTTGAGAAGGAAGGGCTAAACAATTACTGAACCACCGCTTCAAACTTTAAAACACCCAAGGTCCTTGATATCCAAAGATATACCACCATTCATATCAGCATAATCGACTTGATAGGCTCTTACTACTATCTTATTTAACATAATTCATTTGCTTTCTAACCTTGTCACGCTCGCAGCGCGCGCGAAACAGAATATTTTCCTTAAAATTTATCAAAAAAACTTAAAAGAATTCATACTGGAATCAATTTATCTGTGCTCATGTTGATTACAATATAATTAGTTGGAAAAATCATATTTCTCTGCTGGATATGTATTGTGTCCAATGTGAACACCGAGGGTCCTAATTGAACCGATAAATGGATCGGTTGTAAAGGTGTTTGTCTTCCAGGTTAGGGGCAACCCCAATATTGACCAAAGCAAGAAATATTTTCACCATAAAATGAATGGAAATTGTTGATACTATTTAAAATAAAATAATGATTGTAATACAACGATGCATTTAGGTTTTGGGAGGCAATTTTTAATCGTAATAAATTAACGCATTTCGTTTAGGTTTTAGATTTTGTATTATAAATTCTTACCACCCACCGCTTATCGTTCAGAATCTTTGGAATTAAAAAGGAATTCATTTTCATATCAGTTTAACTATTTTCCACACGCGTATAAGTCATTGTATGTTAGAATTAGTGGATTTCACGATATTGTTTAACAGGTATAAAATCATATAAATGGTTTATGTAAAGTTTGACTTGCTTTTTCCAACTCTCCTTCATTCCATATATATCAACCATTCTTCTACATTAAGTTATAGTTCACGGTGACGTTTTTCACCTTATTATATCTTATGTCCAGGCAATGTGTCTGGCTTGACCTTTGATCATCAGAAAGTGTTTAGAAAATATCTCTATGGCTGCGTACTAAACAGCGTGCCTGTTCAATATATCTCGCTGCCAGGCAGATTATACGTTTTCGATTCCTGTGTCTATATCAAGCCCCCCCCCCCCCCCCCCCCTTTTTTTTTGTCTTTTTTTTTAAAGGGTCAGTTTAGTAATGCTGTACGTTGGCATTTAGAGTCGAGGAATATTGTGGAGAAAGGCTTGTTGAAAGGGACTGTAGTCGGCGACATCAAACCGCCCCATTTCCGGGAAAATAAGGAAAATTGACTCCCGCCCGCCACCCGGGGAAATTGACGGGAATAGCCCACTGCGGTTATAATTAGAGCGCGGCGGTGATTCATCCCGTCCTCGCGCTCAACGTGCACAGCAAATAGACTCAGGTCGGGGCGAAAAAGCACGTCAAGAACAAGTATTTTTATTTCCTTCTTGGTGCAAGCGGTGAAATGAGCACATTTTCTTGGAATCATTTCCCCACTCAATATACACACTCATGCAAGCTATCAGCAACTTTCAGTTGCACGATATGGAGATGCCTTTTTTTTTCTTAATTTATGCACCTTATCTCAGAATGATTTTACATTTGTACTCTTTTTTTTCCACTTAAAAAAAAAGGAAACATGAAAAAAAATTAAGGAAGTTGTACCTTTTAGAATGTATATCGGGATTCTGACAATAACTCTGAAAGATATTTGATACACAGTAACCTTTACTAAAGACTTTATTGAAGACACACGTGATAACTAAGTGTGAGCAAATATGCCTCTGTCTACTTCAAAAAAAAAAAAAAAAAAAAAAAAAAAACAGATAACCGGCGACACCAAAGACTTTCCACTTCCTTAAGTTTTATCCATGAGTGTATTTCTCCTATGGGGAAATTTTAGTAAGAGCGGATATAGAAACAGTTTTATACTATGTCTTGGAGATTTTTAAATATACGCGCACGGTCTACCTGACACGGAGGCAAAAAAATTAAGGTTTAACTATAAGGTCATTTGCATGAAAGGCAGTGACAAAACAGAAAATTTCTCAAAATAAAACTAACATTTTAAAAAAATTTTCATCGTTTATCAAGTGTAAGAGAAACAAGAGAGTGAAATAAATGCCCGCGGGGATATTTCAGGCGTCAAAGCGAGGTTACCAAAGCAAGCGTCCGGCCGGGTAGTGTCCGACACATTGGCGCAATTAGATCGCCGCCGTCTCGATTACTCACGGCCGCCGTCTGAGGACGATCGCGGCGAAATTAATGGCGGCTGTCGATCTGATAATTAATTCTTCTCCAGATCTGTCATTACATCGACGCTGCTCCACGTGGCACTGATCTTGGAATGGAGAACATCACAACCGCGCAACGCTTGGTTTTGAAATAGGTTCACAAAGATTGTGTGTTATCTATACAAGCCGAAATATTTTGAAAGTTTCCATTTTTAAATGGGTTAAATTTTACATTCAAATAGCGTATTATGATTAAATGACCGCTTAGGTCAAGAAATCCTATAAATCAGAAGCCCTAAATCTCCAATTTCTGGAACGCTCATGCACATATCGAACAAAGGTAACTTGAAAAGTCTCTCACTAATTGCTTGGGAGGAAATCTTTAACCCTCGCTGAATGCTACAACAAAAGGGTCACAGACACTCATCTCCACACAACCTCGCTTGTTACCATTTTAAGACATCTTGAGTGCAATAATGGCCTACCTGGGCTAATAATTCCTTTACGCCTTACTTTAATCCACTAGCTAACTCTGTGCCAGAGCTCGTGATCCTTAGTTTGAGAAAAATACCTCCCAACTACGTTCTCCATATTAGAAGGATTTATACACCGGCATGCTTGGTTCCATCTTTCAGATAAATCTCTGGGAAATTGGCCATAGGGAAGTAACGTCTAGGAACCAACGAGCTGTCTCAGATATATCCCTCCTGTACCTATTCGAAGACAGATATAGAGAGAAAGGAGATAATAATCGACGACCGCGGTTAGACAAGAGCTCCTGCTACCAAACCGCCTATATTTAGATGTACACACTCTCGTGATACGTGATATTTGAATATGCCTTATCTCGCGTTCATTCACAATACGCTTAAATCCATAATCTCCAGCTCTCTTCAATAAAAGAGACATCCCTCTTATTGCAAGCATGTTAAACGAATTAACGCGTCTCGCGATTTCTCAATAACAGCTATGAGAGAATAGCTATATATATGATTTTATTTTTATTATTAAATATTTTATTTTAAAAACTATGTGTTGAGCTTGTATATACGAGTTAAGTATCAAACAGTATTTTTTAATAGAAATTCACTTACAGCCCTGCTCCCTTCGTCGAAAATTAGGCTTAATTTTGCATTAGATTGGACGCACAAATGTTCTCAATGTGATTTGTGTACTTCTCAGGATGTTTTCTAATTTTATTATATCAGTATTTTAGACAATATTACACAAATATTCCTCTGGAATAAAGATATATTAGATTCTATATATGAAATTTCTCAATATTTGTTCAAAGGAAAATTTGTTATACTATTCACAGAGGGCAAAAATATATATGTTGAACCATTATAAAAGTTAAATTTCTTAAAAACCGATAGTTCGAATATTGACCATAATTTAAGATTAATTCCCGATCTGAATGAGGGATGAACATCGACCGCCAATTTACAACTTTACATTTGGGGTATATGTTGATAAAATGTAAATGTTGATGAGGTAATGCCATTATGATTACAAATTAAACTTTAAAACATTTTACGTTGCTCTGGGGCACTGCACTAGTTGTTAGATATCGCGATTTGGTAAATTTTAACACGTTTATTACAAAAGTTGACAAATTCAAGCTAATAAATTCTGTATTAAATATTAAATAAATTAGAATGATGGAGCAACTATATGTATATAAATCATCCATTTAAGCCATCAGAAGTGTTGTAGAAAGAGAATAATCCCGAGCTATTTAAGAGCAGCAGAAGCTGAGTGCCGGAGGTGACGGCGGGCTAATTGGTGTCAAGGCCGCCGACGCGGGGTGCGAGAGCTGCCCCACTTGCTTCGTGTGAGAATCCGCTTTTGTATATAGAGAGTCGTAGTTTTACTATATTAAAAAGCAATCATTATTTTTGACAAAATATATCTATATCGGCTAAAACTCCTGTTAAAGCCTCAACTCCGTGTGGGATTTTCTTATCAATAGCCAAAAGAGAGGAATGAAGACACTCTCCATATCGTCGATAGCGTTGACGGCTCCCACCACGATATGTTGTCCACAATCAACCAACGGTTGCTTATGATAACCTCGGTTATAATGGGTCTATGCTCTTACCGTGTTGAGATGCTAGGAAGCAATGATGGTGATCCACTGGAAATTATCTGAATATCGGTGTGAACTAAGAGCGCACTTAGAGTGCTTCTCCGAGTCTTCTCCTCTCAAGAAGTGTATCGGATGATGTCGAGGTGGCCATGACGACCGGGACTTATGCAACGGCAGGTCATTCCTCTGTAGCCGTGATTCAGTAGTTGGCATCCGCTCCACCACAGGTACCTGTCGCTCCAGCCACATTGCCGATGGATAGCTTGACACGCCATCCATTCATAAACCTCGCTTCTAACCGACATTTATAGAGGAGAAAAAGTTGAAATAACCTATTGTGCCTTTTATCGGCAGCACTTATAAGTAAGACGCCTGAAATTCTTTAAATTTATTGTTTTCATATTTCATTAGAATAAAAAATATAGGAGACATTGTGCCTCAAAGAACTAATTACTGAATTGAATGTTAGTAAGAAGTAACGCTTGGCATAACTAACTTCCACGTTATATATATAAATGCCACATCATGATAATTTATTTGGTAAACGTGTGTCCCTATATTTATAATTTAGTCCATGTTCTTTCACCTTTCAGTACTGTAATGTGATTGGATTAGTTTCGGCCATGATTATCAGTGTATCGGTGATGCCATCAATTATGCTAATACAATTAGCTTTAACTCTTCTGAATACACATTAACAATTAAAATATATTCGTTTAGAATGTTTACTGGAATTTAAATATTGTATATAGATTAAGAAATAATTTTTCCACACCCCGGTTGTATATGAAAGACCTCTGCCCACTCAAGAAAACACATGGTAATGTTTGATACTATTCCTTGACTCTATCAGGAAATTTCTATAGATGCAGCTATAAATCAAATAAAAGAGACATAAAGTCGCAGAGAAACTAAAAACACTTATCTAAAAGATTCAACATTATTGAGATATGGAAGACGTTGCGAAAAAATGAGCGATATTTTCTATATCAAGGTAAAAAAAAGTGAAGCAGTGCCATTCGTCGTCCGAGTTCTATAGTTAAACTAAGTAGCCAAGATGGCCAAGACGTGGGGCGCTAGCCTTGAAATTAGATCGTTGATGTTGACGGAGAAACAATATCGGTGTAGCTAAGTGTCCAGGATCCCCTGAAAACCTGCAACGTATAAATATTTTTTCAACTTTGCGCTGATATATATATTTTGTTGTGATAATATAAATAAAATATGCCAAATAATTATTCAAATCAAGATGGTACTATGGAACAAGGTTAGTCTGCTTATCCTCTTCACACAGATATCTGTATTCTTGCTTCTAGATGTTATATATAGGGTCGTATTAAAGTGCTCCTCAGTTATACTTCTAGGCAATTTCAGCAAAGAAAATTGCTCGGCTTTAGCATAGCTCTTTTACCCTTTGCTGACACATTTGATGATGCAATTTTAATGAGTTCTACAGGGTGCCCCAAATAGGTGGGAGAGATTTAAAAGTATTCAAAATATAAATATGTCCCATATTTATATATATAGCCCACCCTGGGCTTATATACTTGTTAAAGGTTAGAAATCCCATCAATCCTCTCACCGTGCGTGCGTGAGTACTATACATTATTTTCCCCTCAGCTCAACAATAAAAAGACACTGGTGTCACGTCGAGGTTTTAGACGGTCATTTAGCGCCCAGGGCTTCACAATTACCCACCGGAATGACGTGGCTCTGAAACCTAGCCAGGAAAACAACGTCAGCACCCCGACGTGCACCATCCTGTAGGAGACAATGGGAAGGAGTTATCACCTTTCTTTTGCAAACTTCACTTCTCTCTCTGTCTACATCTTCTGCCTTATGAACTGAGGAATATTTGCACAATCCTTGGTAACGCATCAAGTCTCGGACATTTGTCATTCCCATCTTGCACACGTGCGTTTTATCATGATAAAGTAGAAGAAAGGTAACCTCTCGATTTGCGACCAGCGCATTTCTACCCACATCTCTGTTTCCTTAATTTTGACGAAGATTTCAAGATGCTTGAGAAGTATTAAGTCTTAGGATATTTTTCATTTTAAATTTAGAAAGTGCATAATTTCTATGAATATTGCAAACTACTTTTAAAAAATAAGAAGCCTCAGGAGATATTTGTTTATTAAGTCAGAAACAATATGTTCCTATTTGATGCAATAAGCGAGAGAATTCAGTCAACATTTTCGTCAGCATCTCGCATTCGTTCCTCGAGGAAGATTTCACAATGCTTGGTAACGCTCGAATCTATGAAGATTTGGTATTTCATCTTCAGTGAAACCAATTCTTTATCAATTCACTCGCTAGATGTACGCATATTGACGCAAATGCTATAAACCGACTATAACGAATGATTTCGTATATCTATTGTGAGAATATATATTTTAAGGTTGGGATTTGGGTTGGAAATGGCATTAATGAATTACAATAATCGAAACACTCAGCTCTTTAACCCATATTGGACATTAGTATGATTGGCTGCATCTCTGTTCGAGGGAAAAATGTGCAATTTATATTTTATTTCATCATTGAATTTTCGCATATATGTATAAAATAACGCGTATATATGCGAATAGTGCTCATTTATATTTAGAACAATTTTTATGAAAAATTTATATGAAAAATAAATATAATTTATATGAAAAAAAAGGAAAAAGTTTTAAATATAAATGACGAGCTTACAGCAATTCAGAAAATCAAGTTTATAAACTAAAAAAGGCTATAAAGCGATTTGAGATTCTAAATTTTTTTTTGTAAATGTCACATGTAAAAAGCCATTTCCCTCCCTGAGTCGCCGCAATTAATCCTAGAAATTTAGGAGTACAAAGGCACAATCCTCCTGGAAACAAAAACTTTCTCTTTATAGCCCACGCTCGCGCACAAAGCTGGGAAGTGATCTATCTTTCCCCGAGGTTTCGGCCCTGCACCGGAACAAAAAGTGAAGAGCGAAGGACTTGAAAAGGAAGCGTCTGAAGTTTTATTTTATGGATGAGCGGTATGAAATTTTTAGTGAGTTCCTTTTTTTTATTCAGAGATGTTTAAAACTATAAAGCTTGTGTCTGTTAACATTGTTACGATATGAATGTAACGCAGAGTTGTTCCTAATATCGTTTACCTAGACACACGCATGTGCACACAACCTTGTGCCCTTATGGGATTTCATAATTTTAAAATATAATTTCCGAAAAAAAACGCAAGAAAAAATTTAAATATTATGTTTTTCGTATATTTCATATAATTTGGGGAATGAGATATATATAGGTATTCTCATACACACAAGTATTTGGGGAATTAGAGATTACAAATGGAACGATAACTCTTTTGATTAGTTCTTTATTTATACAGTAATTTTTGGGGATAGAATTATTTTTTGAGGAAATCTAAACTGAGAAATATTTATAATTCAAATACCTTTATTGGATAATTGGTTCTTTGGTTGTTTTCGGAGTAATCATACCATTTGGTTTTGTTGGTGTTCCTGATAAAGAACGACTGAGAGTCTCTAGCTAGCAACGTCGTGGCTCCCCCTTCACTTCACGTCCTCCCCCGTTGCTTAATGATGTTATTTCGGGCCGCTGCGTCCTCGCTTTACGAAATTAGTTCATGAGGATATATACACCACGTGGGAGTCACCTTGAGCTTCGTGTTTTCTTTATAGAGAGAAATCCTAGCAAGGAACATTCACCATATCTAAAGAAAATATTAACGACTTGTTTTAAACGGAAAGGCTGAAATCGATTTGGTTTTGAAGGGATCCACATGCCCCCGGCACAAAGACTTGGTCTTTCCATTCCCCATCGCCGTGATATGAGAAACGCTCACGTAACTTCCAGGTAGCCAGGTGCTATAAATAGGTCTTGTCGTATAAAGTAAACAAAGAGCACTCAGTGCTAAGAGGAAGACGCCCTTATCGCCATTTTTTGGCCTCGTCGTGCCTCTCCACCTTCTTTCTCCAAGGATAAGCGATCGCTTGTCTCCCCGCCCAGTCTCATGTTAGCGTTCATTTGAGTGTCTTTCTCTAACGCATTTTTTTTAAAACCTTGGTATTTTAAGCATTATATTTTCCTTAATCCTATGTTCCCTGAATTCTTTAAATTGTTTAGTTCTAACAATTCTCTCTTAAAGCGTGCCAAAAAAGCACTATAAATTGTAATTTGTTGTTTTTAATCACGTTTTCAAGTTTACTCTATTAGATGTTAACCAACTATAAAACTAATAGGAATCCATATTTACGGATTAATTAAGTTTGGCTTGTAAAATCATGCTATACAATGTGTACTCTGGAGCTGGCCCTATAAACTGGTTTGATCAGATAACCAAAATAATCTCTATTGTGAATCAAACTTTTATTTTCTAACTTAATCGTATTTCTTCGACACACATTAAATACATAAATAAAATTACTTATTCTAAAAATTATTGCAGCGCATGACTGGTACAGATGCCAGACTGGTGCAAGATTTTCCCACTATTTACTAAGTACAATCCTCAAGCTACAAACCCAATTCACATCGTTGACTGCGTAAGCTCATCCATTAATATGCTCTACTCATTCCCAGCAGACCCCATCTCAAGCACCACAGGCTCGATACTCTAATATGATTGAGTGGAGATGGGAAAGAAGAAGAGAGACTTATTCTAAATACTTCTTTGAGATATAAATAAAATGGCTCATGGTTTTTAGATATATTTTGACGGAAATGCTTCACGATTTTGCGCGTCATCTTTGCGGAGAGGACATGCTGACTGGGATTTTAACGGGAGAGATACCCTTTTCATTATTATTTTTAGATCAATATCCTCCCGGAAAAATCCACATCTATATTTAGGCCTAGTCGCTTTAGCAGATAAACATCTCTTCTTTAAAATTCTGAAGATTTCATGAATTCCTTGTAGAATCAAGTCCGCCCTTGACCAACGAGGGTCATTAGCTCGAAACCATGGTCTCTAGGTAGGTGCTCTGAATTTTCCAGAGCTGATGTTGTGACTTTTTATCGACCCGAGTCTGCTAGATGACAGAGATTACCACAGATTTGTAGATTCAACACGTTTATCTTAGAAACCAAGTGTTTGAAACATAGTGTGTGATATATATTATACAACTCTCTAAAAGAATCTTGTCCACTATTTCTTTATTAAACAAATTCAACAATTTTAATAACAATCATAGAGCGAATATGGATCAATTTCACTTTCCTTGCATGTTTGTATTAGCGAAGCCTTGAAATAATTTGGATCTTTTTTTATTCGCCCTTGACATGGGAAATCTAAAGCTGAATGATGTTTAGTACATGTGAACTATATGTATCGTTATAAAGTGGTGAAAAATAGGAGATGGAAGCACTAGAAAGCTAGCTGCTCGATAGAATTCTGTTAGACAGGGTCACCGCGCGATACCCATAAACAATATATGTCTTTTTATTACCACAATAAAAACTCAAATGTTTTCCTCAAGGCCAACTACAATTTTTATATCTTCAAATCAGAGTACAAATAACCAAGCTAAGAATCTCCAATCTTCTTATCAACTCAAAGGTCCCCTTACACAAGCACTCAATCATACTATATAAATGGCTTGGTCTCAACAGAGGTACTTCCTACTACGGCCCTTTCTGCTATGTGTGAAAGAATTACGGCTCATACATGTTGTGAACTACGACATAGGGTGTAATCCGTTTGTTAAGCTAAAGTTGCAAACGATAATTTCCATCATCTCTCGAAATGAAGCTAAAAGTTTATGGTTTTAGATATCAAGTAAATAATGGCAAAATTCTCTCTGCTATACAAGGGTCTTGGCGAAGGTAAAAAGAGCCTAGACGTCCAGGATGTCTTGACTCCGCCATCATCTCGGCGCAGGAATAAACACTATTGTTACGCAATGTCATTCTCAAGTAAAATAACAATGGCGATGGTTCCTCAAAATTCAAGGCTGTGCGCTGCGGCTAACATTGACTTCCTCATATTCTTCAGTTCCATTCAATCTCTTTTATCAGCTCGCTACTTTTACAATGACACGTTGGAGTGTGTTTCAATTAACCATTAAAACAAAGTAATTTCTATTTTTTGAGTTGTAGAGTATATATATATATATATAAATAAATATAAGGCGTATATTGGATATAAATTTATTAATTAGCCAATATTTCTAGGGGCAACACGCCTCTCTTTATCAAGGCTTTTCTTTGATTTAAACTAAATCACGTGGGCATGTGATCCACTCACGCTATACAAGACCAAAGTAAGAAACCATCTAATGAAAATTTCACTGTATATAAAATATATTTACAATTGTTATATTTAATAATAATCAAAAGAGTATATAATTAAATAACCATTTGATTAAATAAATGAAGAGACTGATAAATATTAGAAAATAAAATGAGTGAGGATTATGATTCAATATGTTGTGTTGATATATATTAATAAAAATATATTACAAGTATAATATATATATATATATAAATAATTTTGTACCTGTAACATTTATATATCTGAATATCTTTCTATATATATATATATATATATATATACTAGTTCTGAAAACGCGATCCCTTTCATAAACCAAGAGAATGATATCTGCCAAATTAAATATAGAAATAGATATTTCAAAGCATATATGTGGGCAGACAAAAGATGAATATACTTAGCGCGCTTCATATCTTATGATATAGGGAGAGTATTCGAGGTGTAATATCCCAAAAGAGAATAAATAGCTTAGATGGATATATATATAGAAAAAAATATTTAAATATTTCTCAACAGTTTTATGTAAGACTTATTACTTTTCTATTTACTGGATCGCCATTTAACTCTAATTTCAAGCGATTGTTAGCAAAACCTAATGATACTTGATGTCCAATCAATTAAAGATAAATGACAGATTGCCTCCTACATAAAGAAATATAAGGAAGATGGATATTTCTAGAATATCACTTATGTTGACTGGATCGCCATTTAAATCCAATTTTTGAAAATTGTTGACAAAATCTATTGACATTTGATTTTCTATCAATTAAATACAAATGACATGTTACCTCACTTTATACCTGTTTATGTTATACATACATTGGCTTTGAAAAAAAGAAAGAAAAAATAAAAGATAAAAAGGTCAGTTGTTGAAATCAAAAATAAAAATTGCATATCCTGACCAGGAGCACATATGCTTTACAGAAGGCAGAGCGCCATCTGGTGGAACAGAAATCAACTAAACATTGATTTAGCCTGTTCCCTGATATTTGGCCAACCCAATTTCTTTATAAATCAAGAAAAGCCATCCACGAACTCGTTTCGCGCTTTTGGCGCTCGTCAGCGTGGAGTAGGCTGTACCACTGCGATCAAAAATATTTTTTGGTCCCAGTAGCTTCTTGAAAAACCAAGAAATGGGCATTTAAGGCCAAACTTGCGTAAATACGCTTAACGCATGAAAAAAAAAAAAGAAAGAAAAAATAAAAGATCAAAAATACATTGGATTTGTAAATTGCCTAGCCAGCATTCATACTCGCCAAAAATAAAGTATACCTTAGTCTCATATGAAATTCTTTATATCATTTAAGGAATAGAACAATATTGTTATTTAAATCACCCCCTACTTAATAGGTATATTCTTGAAAGAATAAAATGTTACAGTGTCTCCAAATACGCTCTGTAATTTTGAATTCAGCACATTACGTAACATATATGAACACGCTTCTTTACAAATTAATTTATAAATGTTACCATACCCATATTATTCGAATTTGGAATAAAAACACCAATCTTCCAGTACACAAAGGTATATGTCAATGAAGAAGGCCATTCTGAAAAAATGCCCATAATCTTCCCTAGATTAGAATAAGGAGAAGATGGATACGAAGCATTGGAATAGCTTATAGCAAGTGATTCAAGAGCGAAATATGAATGAATCCTTTATATATATAATTGATGTATATATTGTGTGTGGGGGTCTACGAAATAGAAATACATCAAGCTGTATTGAAGAATCTTGAAGAGATGGAGCATCAATAAATACTCTCTAAGAACTAATCTTATCTCTTGGACGGCTCTAAGACGGGTTGACATACTTCACCGCGTCGTTCAACATTCTAGCTCATTTAGGTCTAATTCTGGAAACGGGACTCTTCACTCCATCTGCTATCAAAGCATTCCTCCGTCAGCCGACCTCTATTAGAACGAGATGATGGGTCCACCCATTCTATCCAAGTAAATTGCTGTCCCCTCTAAGCATCTAAATGTCTATATCGGGTTCATATCTATCTAGAAAAATAAATGGGTGGTCTGATATTAAAATGTCCCATTTTTATTCCAAATCGGTTCCATATATAAATAGGGCTTAAATAATGGTTATCACAGCTGAATACCGCTTTATTATAGAAGATAATACGTTAGACTCCTCCTAAAATTAAAGATACTTCGGCCAGTAAATATTTTTATTATCTCGACGTTTCGACAAAAATCTTTTGTCCTTGTCAAGAGCGAATAAAAATTAAAACATTTGGCAAAGCGTTAAAAATTGTTCTAAGGCTGCAAGGGCGTTCTCAAATGATATTTAAAAATTTGTACAACATCTAAAGCACAAGTCAAAAACAAATATTTAACTCACAAAAGACTATGATCTTAGATTCCTCTTCTTGATCCGCGCGAATACATTTCTTCTTCGATTCCGATCATAATGACTCCGATGTGTATTCTGTACGATGTGTGGGTGTTTGGTGGATTACATTAGGTACGATAATATAGGTGCGTTGGTGAAGTTGGCAAAAATATGGCGAATCACGCTGTGCCCTTCATGTACTGAATCTATCTCTCGAGATTCTAGATTTTATTTTCTCTCTCCTTTGTTCCATTTACTAGATGTAATGTTGGAGACTCAAGTGAAATAACGATAAAATTATAAAATAATCAAGATATTCATTTAATGAACAAATATAATTTTTAAACACAATATTAGATTTCCGTTATTTATGCACAACGTTCGAGAAAAAGCACAGAGCATGTTTTCTCTTGAAATTATTCTACCCAGTTTTATTTTTTTCTTATAAGTAAAATGACAAATTTGAAAAAAAAAAGCAATAGATATTATATGAGTATTAATTGGAATTTTTTGTGTTTAGCTTTTATTTAGGAGTTATAATATGAATGTTTTATATGTATTTCAGATTTAAACTCAAGTCCTTTTATTTCGCTTCTTTTTTTGTATTTTATTCTGAAAATATTTTCAACAATCATATTTATTTTTTCGTAAGAGAAAGCATTTCCTTTCTGCCTATTTAAAGCAAACTTTAAAAAATCCAAAGTTTCTAAATAATCAATTTTGCAGAGCCATTCGAGAGAGAAGTTTTGGGTATGGAGTTAGTGATAGCTTATATGGCGTCAAGCTAACCGTTGTCCTGTGTGCAGAATGAACGCCTGGAGGTGAAGCAGAAATGGGCCTCGCGTCTATTGGGGAAACTGAGAAAAGACATCACACAGGAATGCCGCGAAGACTTTGTGCTGGGGATCACGGGCAAGAAACATGCTTTGTGCGTGCTCTCCAACCCAGACCAGAAGGGCAAGATGCGACGAATAGACTGCTTGCGCCAAGCCGACAAGGTATGTTACCCATTTAACAATTAACACCAGTACATTTACAATGCTATAAATCTTCACAGAGGATCTTCACCAGTTGTTAACATTCATATTAGCAAATAGATTCAGATTGCTTCTCTCTACAAACATGCCAAATAAAAGAAATCAATGAATTTTGCTTGTTGATTGCTATATATTTTCTCAACGAAATTAATTTAAGAAAAAATAATAGAAAAATTGATTTACCATAAATTTATAATGTAATATTCCCTGCTGCCACCCAACCCCCACTGTATCATGAACTCAGAGACCACAAAGTCAATAGTTATTCTGTCCTATATTTCCAAAATATGCCATATTCTTAGTCCGATTCTATATCAGTTCATATTTTAGACATTCAAATTCGCTATATATATACACACAAATATCAAAATTTCAGTTTATTGATTTATTCATATGTATCTGACGCACGAGTAGTCTCACGTGTGTTTGTTTCTGATATTTATTTTATATAGTTTGTTATACATTTGCCTCGCTTAATCTCAGTGTAATATAATTTAATTTACTTTATTTTAAATTTTTCTGTAGAAGGGCGTTGCCCGAAAGCTCGAAATAAATTTATTTGCAAAAGAAACTCATCCCTCAAGCTTTTAGATTTGAACATTCTATTAAGGGATTAGCCTATTAATGAAATTAATTTAAAACATTTCAATCGCCCCCAAAGTAAGTGATTATGCGTAGTTATAAACAAAACAAGTAGTTTTTAACTAGTTGTTTTTCACAGAGCTATATATAAAACAGAGGATATCCCAATATATCCAAATTTTAGACGTTTTCTATAAATATATTCGTTATATTTAGAGAATACCAAATTCAAATGTATGAGTTGATTCAAGTAGGCAGAATTTGAAACTCACATAGGGGATTTTTATCATTCCAAAAAGGATAATCATAACCTTTGAAGTCATGGTCAATTCAATTCTATCGAAAAGTGCAAAGATCCAAACGATACTGTTACAAAGCAAATAAAACCATACTCTGTAAAACGACACTTGAAGTTACACTCATTAAAGTATTCATCAATATTTTGTAAAAAAAATAATCATAAAATAAATTTCATGCAATACATTTTATTTATTATAATGAAGAATGGTCTAGCGTGAATTTATTTTATAATTTGAAAACGGCTCTAAATTGCATTCGTAGATAATTAAAACTGAACACTCTTCTCCCCAAACCTCTGTTGTACGTTAACTTATTTTACCTGAAATTGAATTTCCATTTGCTTACATTGATGACTTTTAAAATGTGTAAGCCACTCACACACAATGATATATTTTAATCTCATATAATCACCTTAAATCTGAGTGAAACAATATACTTCTAGAGGTTGTGTGTCTGTTGCAACAATTTTTTTATCTACTCAATTTGATTTCAAACTAAGTGTCCCTAAACACGCTATATATACGATACCAATGGAAGTACAATTGGGGTTAGTGAAAGTTTATTCCATTAATATCAGTTTTATTTGTCAAAAAGGACTTGTCATATACTGTTCTCCCTTTCTTTTGAAGAGAGTATTTGGTGAACGACATTTGAAAATTATCCCGCGTGTGTTTCTTTTGAACGAAAAATCGAAATTTATTTTAAGGAGAAATAACAATTATTTATAACCTTAGGGATGAAGTATAAAGGATGAATTATGAAGAGTAATGATGAACGGAAAAATAAAAGTGTCCAGGGATGGGAAACGAACCCACAGTGCTCGGCTTACCGGGCAGATGCCATGTCCACTAGGCTACCCTGATATATTAGCGGGCCATCTGTTATGAGAATTCGAAACTATTTTAGACGCATATGATTCTTTTAAAAATTAAATAATTATATCTACTGTCTTTACTGCAATGGAAAATTGTAATTGGTGTCGGTAGGAAAATCCACAGGATTCATATGTAAGAATTAAACAAAGAACTTCTGAGAACTTCGATAAAGAACTTACCTGTTGGGAAAACGAGATATTTAATTCAATGGGCAAGGCCATTGAATTCATCTATGGTCACCGAGCTGTTTAATATAGCATACAATACCAAAATATTTACCTAATGGGAGTGGATTATTGAACACAATGGACAAGACCGCGGAATTATATGTAATGATCTAGATTTATTGTTCAATGGGCATTATCGCAATTTTATCAGTAATGATTGAGATGGCAAATTAGCAAGGTTGCAATATTTTATCTGTAGGGTAAAGGCTATATAGCTCTATGGGGGAAATCTATAGAATATATCTGTGGAGCTTTGAAGTTCGAAAAACAAGGCCAATAGATATATCCACGAAGATTTGAATTATTAATCTGATAATCAAGACATCAGGATATATCCGTTATAGAGTTATGTAGCCCGATACGCAAGATCAAAGGGTGCATCTGTGAGGAAGGGGTTTGTAATCCAAGAGTCAAGGCCACAGGATATGCCGTGGCGAAGGGCTATGTAGGCCGATAGTCAAGGCCACAGGATTTATCTGTGAAAAGAGCATCGGTTTTAGTCACGCGATATCAATATTTCCCCCACTACACGTTGTGCAAACAGCTCGACTCCACGCCTTAACTTTCCATTAAAGATGGATAAAAAGAAGTTTCCAACTTCCTTGTAACCGATTGCCGTTAAATTTGACAACTTCTAAAAACTATCTGGCCCTGTTTTAATGAGCAATTACTTTGGTAATCAAATACTGTATCTGGCGTGATGAATAAAAAACAGCTATTCAAGATTTCCTATCAAACGCTTTACCAATCCATCTCTACTGAGAATTCTTCAAGTAGTTAGGAGTAAACGTGGAGGTTTTCTAAATCGTAATGATCTTTTTTTGTTTGTCATTTTTAGATTTGCATTCGCGCCACCAAATAGCTTTCTTTAATTTCATCAGAATGCAAAGTGTAAATTATAATGGTTTTATTTTTGATTTTATACCCATTTTTATCTAGGAAACCTAGTAAGTACACGCATCGAATTCACGTTAAGCTAGGTAGATTGTCATTACGAAATGCTAATAAGCATAAAGTCCATAATATTACAATAAAGTTTTCAAGATTGTCTTCAAGTGGATCAAGTCTCTAGAGATATGACAACGGACCCTATTGTAGTGTTAGCGTCGTCTGATACAGAACCTAAGTACGAATCCAGCTCTGACCACAAAGTCAAGTACCGAGGTCGGCTGTGGTAAAATTGAGACGTTAATCACAACTTAATTATTTTAGCTATTAATGGTTATTCATGTATTGAGCGCCAATAGTAAATATAATTAATGCTATTCTTGCAACAAAAAATAACATTTTTTAATCTACAAAATGGCTACATAAATATTGAAGATACTGTTATTCCATTTGATATATTAAATGAATAATTAAAAATATTTTATATAAATCATAGTTCTTTGGGACCCAAACCAGAAAAGAAGACACCGATGAATGCCTAGACCGATATCTGTATGACAATACTATTTCACTAATCTGTTTATGAAGCCAAGAGAGCTATACCTGTAAAAATATGCCTCGAGGCTTCCATGTTAGTGAGATTTATTGTAATTTTTACCCGTAGTGTATTCAAACATTCAGAGGAGGGAAGATAAAAATTACTTTCATGAAATAAGACAAACTAGACGCTAATTTGTGCCGACCTTTTTTTTTTTTTTTGCGGTTACACTATTCTCTTACATTACTTGAAATACGCACATTTAAGAGGCAAAACATATCTGTCTTGATCGCATGTTCAAAATTCAAGCCACAAGTATCTGGCGTGTCTCTCAAACTGATTCAAAATTGGATATGAAGTATCAAGAATATAAACATGTGTTCGAATGCGGTTAAGCCGCCGGTGTAAGCGGGAGACGGCCGCTTTCTTCCTTCCACATATCTTAATTAAATCTTCGTCTAATCCATATTTTAATTCTGCAACCTTTCTCAAAGAATTAGAATTCCAAATTAATTTTTAACACCTTAAATCTTAATCGTTTAAAGAACAGCGTCGTTAAAATATTCAGAATAAATGTTTTCCTCTTGCGCGCGCGTCGTGGATTTTAAATATATATTTTTCAAACATGCTTTTATTAAACGCAGAGTTACACAATTTTGAAAAATTATATTTATTAACACTTTAATTTTTAAATATAATAAATAAGAGCGCCATCTTTATTTAAAAATTGAAACTATATTTTAGAGCGTTAATATATTTTTTTATATATAATATAAATAATAAACAATTATTTTACGACTGCCCTTAATGCGAAAGAATTATTGGGAGGGTCTGGATCATCAACGGTGAACATCCGTTTAATTAGCGAAGCCGATGAGAGGGTTCACTACTGATGAGCCAGGCCCTTTCAAAATTTACCTTTCGCAATAAGGGTAGTAGAAAGTTGTTTTTATTCAATTTATAAACGGAAAATTTTGCGCTAAAATTGTTTCAATTTGATATCCTTTAATCTTTATAAGACAAATATCTTAAACATATTTTATTTCTTTATGCAAATTAATATCACTTTGAAAAAATATGCTGGTCATTTTCAAGCCCCCTATTTTGAAGATTTCAAGCGGCTTTAGTATGAACAGAAAAAAAAACGAGAAAAGTACTACAAATGCAAACTCTGTCAACTTCTATGCTCTCGAATCCTAATAGCGTTTGAGTATAGAAATCCAAGAACCGCCGGTACGATACTGTGCAGTTGCGATTCCCAAATGCTCCAAATATTAGTAACGTCGTACAACAAGGCGGGGAACCATTAGGCATCGCGCTAAAGTTCTCATCATCTCAGAAGAATATGTAAAATATAATTTTTTCTAAATTCAAAACTATTATAGAGGCGTATGATTCTTTTTAAAATTAAACAATTTCTACTGCCCTTACTGCAATGGAAAAATTAATGGGAGGGCCTGGCTCATCAGTGGTGAACCCTCCCAGCGGTTTCGCCTGTTTATTCTACCATACTGCTGTTATATTGAATTTTTCGATCTTCCTTTTATAGTGGTACTGATGCTAGACTCTTGGAATGGGTATTTTTTCTTCAATGGATAGTATCTCATTTTCGACCAGTTCGGACTAATAAACGTAAAACAGTCTTAAAGCAATATCTTCCTTAGAACGAAGGTGGACCCATATTTTAATATAAACGAAAATTATTTGTAATGAAATAAGTCTAAGTGAATTATTTTGACTAATAGTTTAAACATTTATTTTTTACCCAGTCACTTGATATATTATATGGTTTATATTTTAAAACTACCTAACCAGGTTCGACCATAGCGTTTTTGATAGTTTTCACTTTTAAGAAAACGATAAATTAATTCACCTCCTTCTACTATAAGTTTCTTTAGAGCATAGGACATTCAAAAATAAGGGTATTCTTCAATAAAGAGCAAAATAGATAGGCTACGCTCCCTCTAGCGAGGTATTAACTCCCCAAAACTCCATATAATCACCAAGAAGTAATATCGAGGGGACAACGTTAAAAGAGGCCTACAGAAAATTGAGATTAGGCAGCAACATATAAAGAATGAAGTGAGGGGAAGCAAAATCGACAACCCTTTAGAAAATAAAAAGCGCGGAATGATCTAATTCAGATTTCAACCTGCAACGTGGATCAAGCATTTAACTCCTTTTTTATTTAATTGAGGCCCAAGCGTTAGGGCCTGATTATGAAGAAGAAAGCCATTAGAGACGTAGGGCCATATCCTAGGATATTACCAAGGCTCTTTGTCCTCGACTTGGCAACGCTCGCAAAATAACTTCATTAGGCATGTGATAAGCGCCCTAATGAGCCCCACTATGATGGAGATGTTCCATTATACGAACCATCTTGTGATAAAATGCCACTCATTATGCCTCCAGATTAACAAATCACGATTTAAAATATTCAAGGCGCTGGAAAGTGTCGGGGATTCCTTGATGATCATCTCCCCGCTCCTCCAATTAATTTGAAACTTTGATCGCCTCCTCTACTCATCACAGCTATTAACCTGGAACTCGAGCTAAGGCAAATTTTTCACTGAAATGTTTTGAACGCTTTGATATTTGCTTTCGGTTGGCGCTTCGATTCTATTAGTGTTTGCTATATGAAGTTATGAATAATTTTGCTCCGTTCAGAAATGTGAATCGACATATGTTCTAAGAATAACAATATAAATATTGAAGTGGAGAGTATTTAATTAGAAAAAAGCACACATATATAATTTCATATATAGTTATTATTATTTTAAAAATATATATATTGAAATTAAAAATAAAAAAGGCATCTCCTGACCACGAGCACATATGCTTTTTAGATGGCAGAGCGCCATCTAGTGGAGCAAAAATAAACTAAACGTTTATTTAGCTTGCTCCGTGATATTTGGCCAACCCAATTTCTTGATTTATCAAGAAAAGCCATCCACGAACGCGTTTCGAGCTGTTGGCGCTCGTCAGCGTGGAGAAGGCTGTAACCACTGCGACCAAAAAAAGATTTTTGGTCCCAATGGCAATTGAAATATATATACTTGTTCCGATTGTGTCAGTATTTCCTCTATTCTCATATACGTCACTTATGGTTTTACCAGAGAGATTGAAGAATGTAATGTCGGAAGAATCGAAGCTATGCAATTAAATACATCTTCAAAACACGAGAACGTATTTGTTAAGATGTGGGAATATTTTTCTTATTATTTTTCCCAGGTGACAATCGTCGCTGCGGGACCCGGGAAATGCAGAAAGAGAGTGAAAGAAGGACTTGATGGATTTATAGCATCTTCTACTTGTCCCACTTCCGCTGTGACCATCTTTTCACCACCCTGACCTTACAAGGCCGATTGACTAGGCATTCTTCCATTTATTCTTTCCTGCTTCGAATCTACTGAAAGACATCGCCCTCCGTGTTAGATCTTTAGCCCTCTTTTTTCTATTAAAAAGGCAAATAAACTTTCATTGCGCGTCATTACCTATACCATTTAGAGCTAAGCATAAATGTTGAATAACTACATACGCAAAACATGCAATACACAGCGTACTCAACACATACGAAATACAATGCATACAATAGACACTATAGGATGCAACACATGATACATTCAACACACATCTATATCAAAATTCGAAACTATTTTAAAGGCGTAAGATTCTTTTTTGAAATTAAACAATTTCTACTGCCCCCTTACTGCAATGGAAAAATTAAGGGGAGGGCCTGGCTCATCAGTGGTGAACCTTCCCAGCGGTTTCGCCAGTTTAATCTACCATACCGCTGTTATATTGCATTTTCGGAACTTCCTTTTATAGCTGGGAGGGTTCGCCACTGATGAGCCAGGCCCTCCCCTTAATTTTTCCATTGCAGTAAGGGCAATAGAAATTGTTTAATTTCAAAAAAGAATCTTACGCCTTTAAAATAGTTTCGAATTTTGATAACAGATGGCGCGCTAGAAGACATCTATATAGCACATAAAACGTGCAGTATACTTACAGCGCACAATACATGTTGTACAACACATGTAACGCACACTCTCTTTGAAATTCATACGAGACCCATGATATACATAATGCACACAACATTACAATACATACAATATTAAAAAAACATCCAAACATTCATAACGCATACAAAACATAACTGGCCAACAAAATATTTCTCGAAATATAAAGAAGATATTGCAACAAAATATGTTGGAGTACACTTTAAATTAGCACTAGGCATGAGATTAGAATGTACTGACAGACATTTGGTTCAAGTAAACGACATGTAGTTCAACTCTGAACCGATTAAGGTGTTCATGGCTTATCCTGGACTCTCACTAGCATTTCTACAATATTATAGCACTAAATGCTAAAAATATCGTTTTCGAAGAAATTTTGTAAAATATATGTACCGCCTTCTGAATATTGTGTACAATACTATTCATTTTTAATTGATTTATAGGTTGAAAAAATAAGGGCATTTAAATTGAGAATATCATGTTTACCCTGAATTTGTTTTAAAATATTATCGCCAAAATTGAAAAACTGAGAAGATTTATTGACACTAGTACTTCGCCTTTTTTGATTATCCCTAGTATACGTGGTACAGGCCATGATAATCATGGTGGGTAGAAGTAGGCGACTGCTTTTACTGTAAGTGCACCACATGTCTACATATGTGAAAAGCAGTTCAACTTGTACTTCAGCTTAATAAGCTCAACATGAACGTTTCTATTTCTTATGAAAGTATAGAAATATTCCCATATATTTGTATTTACATTACACATTCTAGCCAATATCCTCACATTGTACTCTACATAAATATATTCTATATATGAAATATTTCACTCCTCTTAAAAAAAGGTTTCTTTATTAATTCATAAAAAATCTAAATGGTTTCTCTCGAGTATTATAACTATTCTACGGGCCAATTTAGAGAAGAATTAGCTGTTGTTGTTTTTTTGCTTATCCCTAGTACACGTGGTACTGGCCATGAAAATCATGGTGGGTAGTTAGCGACTGCTTTTACTGTAAGCGCACCACATGTCTACACATGTGAAAAGCAGTTCGACTTTGCACTTACAAATGCCAGATCCCCGTTTGGTTACTTGCACTCGCTGGTGGGGTTGGACTTTCGCAAGAATCGGTGTCCAATGCGGGAATCGAACCCGGGTCGTAGTGGTCGAAAACCAAACGGTTTAACCAGCCTTCCACCGACCCCCCGAGAAGAATTAGTAAAGTAATATATATATATATATATATATATATATATATATATATATATACCCAAGAGAGTCTTAAAACGCGAGACTAGACACGCGATACAAGCATTGTATTTTTGTAGAAATATATACTCATATTACTCTGATAATAATTTCTTATTTTTATAAATTGTGGAGGGAGGTCAATCTTTCTATTTATACTATTGAAATTTGATTATATATGTATATGTTATGAATTAATTTGTTTGTTGCTAGATAAAGAGTTGATAAGACAAAGGATCGATAAGATAAAGGGTTGAGGTGCAGTCGTGATAAGAAAAAGATAATTACAGTCTGTATTTACCGTCAAGTAGTTTTTATTTTCAATTACTTGAGGAAATATTACACATTAGTTATTTTCACATTATATAGAATTTATAAAGTTAATTCTATATTAGTGATTTAAAAGGATAGATATGTTAACTACGCATATTTGCAACAAAACTGAAAGTCATTCTAAAAACGATGATAACAAAAGTAAAATTATAAATGAATAAAATAAAATATATCTATTTTTTAAATATAGAAATATTTTAGTTTTTATACTATATAATATATATTTTATTATTATCCCTCGTACAGGTGGTACAGGCCATTATAATCATGGTAGGTAGAGGTTGACGACTGCTTTACTGTATGTGCACTACATGTCTACACATGTGAAAATCAACTCGACTTTGCACTTACAAATATGCCAGAGCCGCATTTGGTTACTTGCACTTGCTTATGGGGTTGGACTTTTTCATGATTTGGGGGCCATTGGAACATTTTTTATTGGATTATATAAGATATTTCAAGTATAGACTTCTGTTTGGACGTTGTTTCTGTAGTGGCATATATTCTACCTCTTATAGATTAAATTTTCGGCCTGTTTCCATGTGGTGCTGGGCTATGAAGGATTTATGAGAGATCATTATACTTCACATTCCTGTCGTATTCTTTCATCCCCCCCACAATTTGTTAATAGAAGCAAATAACAGTTTGATAAGAGTAGTTATTTGCCCAACATTGCAATGAATTTATCCCATGTCTATAGTCTTGCACTTAATGGATTTGTATGGACAAACTTTTGCTGTTCTTACTGCGATGAAAAAAAAAATTGGGAGGGCTTGGCAGTCTGGTGGATTAAATTGGCGAAACCGCTGGGAGGGTTCACCACTGATGAGTCAAGCCCTCCCAATATTTTTTCATCGCAGTAAGGATAGTAGAAGTTTGTTTTATATGTGAAAAGAAACATTCGTGTCTTAATGTCTTAATTCGTTGTATATAGATGGCGCGTTATTGCTTTGTATTAATATTTTACATTATTATTTTCTCTTCAAATAGGTCCGTATACAAAGGTTCTAAAACCCCAAACCTTTCCATTTTGATATTTTCTGATTTGATAAAGAAACATTGTTGCAGATAAGTGGAATATTTCATATAGAATGCCTTCAACTCACCAAGACATGTTTTTCAACAACCATATTTATATTATATGAAATAGTACAAAAAGTGAAATTATTGTACTGGGATCAGGAAGATAAATTTCGAGAATCAGAATATGCTTTTCTCCTAATATATTTACATTGTTTTATACACTTCCACACCTATATTTGAGTTGTACTACACACCCTAGCCTGTATTCACATGGTACTTCACATTTTTATCTATATTCTCAGTATACTATACACACATCTATATTAACATCGCACTACCATCCTTAACTAAATTCATATTGTACTACACAGTCTAGCCTATATTCACATGGTACTTCACACTTTTATCTATATTCTCAGTATACTATACACACATCTATATTAACATCGCACTACCATCCTTAACTAAATTCATATTGTACTACACACTCTTGCCTATATTCACATGGCACTTCACACTTTTATCTATATTCTCAGTATACTATACACTCATCTATATTAACATCGCACTACCATCCTTAACTAAATTCATATTGTACCGCTCTCTTCCACCAATATCGACATTTGAATAAAAATAAACAAGCTACATTTTACTCTTCCTTTTTATTACGAAGTTTGTCTACTCACTGACAAAATACATTGATTTATCAAATTATGTGAATGGAATTTAGGTGAAAAATAATATATTTCGCCCATAAATAAATGATTGATGAAAAAGACATTAAATAAGCACATATAAAACTGAAATATCATAGTAGACATACCTATTTTTCAAAAGAATGACAGCAATAAAAATATCCTGGGGTGAATTTTACTAGTTTTATTTTATCGGATGTTGTGAATAAAACCTCGGGATTTTTTTCTTTCTTGGGGTGGCAGAAATATGTGTCGGCAGAGAAATCCCCGACTTATAAAAATGTTTGGCATTCCTTAGGAAGAAGGCCAAAAGTTTAATCGAAATGTCGATGAAATAAAATTACCCCTCGGCCCTTCCTTGTTTACCTCTCTGTTGGTCCTGTTGTTGGAAAACCCTCATTCTCTACACATGCCCATACAGCGTTAGTGTGAAATATCCTCATTGCTAATAGAAATATGACTCAGTCATCCAATAATAATCTAAATATAATGGGAATTTGAAGTCAATCTCTTCACATTAGAACATCAATGGAAATTGTATACTTGTGGATCTCTTCAAATTGATAATAATGCATTTAAAATCTTAAAAAAAAAATTCTATATACAAAATATTATTAACTTTATTTTTTCTATATATGCATATACATTTCTCAAATTTTAAATAAATATATATACTAACTAATATATTAATAAGGCACAATTTGGATTATATATTATAAACACAAGGTAATAAGACCAAATCCAAATAAATAAATAATGTGTGATGTTTCGGTAACAGCGTTGTTACGAGTAGTTGTTCAGTACTTTTGTCTGAAGATGGTAACAACGCTGTTACCGAAACGTCACATACTATTTATTTATTTGGATTTGGTCTTATTACCTTGTGTTTATAACTAATATATTAAAATGAGACATATGAAATGAGATAAAGGATATGATTTTGTACTACTCATTAATATATACAGTTATCAGCGTCATAATCAATTCTTTCTTAATCAATTCTGTCACCGTTTGCTTTTGTGAATGGAATAAATACCCAAATATGGCCATTTCTCATAACCATCGGTGGTTCAATGGTAGAATGCTCGCCTGCCACGCGGGCGGCCCGGGTTCGATTCCCGGCCAAGGAATTTTTTTTTTTTTTTTTACAATTTTTAAAACTCATTTATATATTATACAAGAATGACATCCACGGCGCCAATTTATAATTGTAACGAATAGTATTTGAATAAAAGCATTTAATCGGGGAAAACCCGGGCGTTGCCCGGGTCATTCGGCTAGTTGATATATAAGCAACGGTCAATTATTAATGAGCTACCTATCTAATATCAAATTGTAAAACAATAGAAACGATCATTATTTCTTCATACAATAATTGATTTCTATATACACTACTGCAACAAGAGCAACATTCTCTTAACACGAAATTCTGCCGAGAGTAATTTTTTACTATTGTAAAAGAAAATTTAACATTGATATACTTTCACAGCTTTATTATAGTCGTGTGATATCAACAATATGAGAGAAATCAAAATAAAAAGGTAAATACCTGGCGAAATATAAAAAATTCCATATGGAATTCATTAATGATGACAAGGTTATCTTGGATCAAATATTTGATTGATATCTTCTTATTATTCGACAAGACTGATCGTCCATCTTCTTTTTAAAGTACTTTGCTAGAAGAAAATCACATCTCTCTGTGAGTAGATAGAACGGGTTAGAGAATTCTTCCTAGAGTAAAAGAAGAAGATGAGCTATCTACCTTATCGAATTGTCGAAGACATACGATTTTCACCATAAATAAATAAAATGTATAAAATTTTATTATTTTATATATTGAGTATACATGTATCCTGAAGATAGAGGTTGCCTGGCCGGCATTCATATTTCCATGAAAAATAGACACTTCGGCCAGTTAGAGTTTTTCATTTTCTCAACGTTTCGACAAAAATCCTTTGTCTTCGTCAGGAGAAGTAAATAAAAATAAAACATTTGGCAAGACGTTAAAAATTGTTCTGAGGTTGCAAGGGCGTTCTTACGTGATTTTTCGAATTCAATATTTTAACACCTTGCCTAATGCTTTATTTTTATTAGCTTCTCCTGACGAAGACAAAATATTTTGTCGAAACGTTGAGAAAATAAAAAACTCTAACTGTGGCCGAAGTGTCTATTTTTCATAGAAAGAGTATACATGTGTTGTTGAAATGGATAAAGTAGATATATTTAACCAAAGATAATGGTGAAAATCGAAAAGGTTGTGACTAAGGAAAATATATGCGTTGATGAACATTGGTTTAATGTGAAATTTGAGGGAACAATGCTCCTTTCAGCAGGAGATACAGTCGTATAAGCAATGATTGAATAAAGGTTATAAAAGACAGCTGAAAATCTAAAAAGGATTCAATGCTCATTTCTACACATTCCTGGTGATCTAGAAAACCGTCGCATAGCAGTAATCTCAGGTCAGTACATAATACCTAGTATTATTAAGGTGACTAGCCCGAGATATAGTTGATTCTCTACAATATTAGCATGGTATCAATTAAATTATTTAAAATATATTTCGTATTTTTCAATCTGTATATACTCGCAAACTGCATAATAACTTCAAATAAAAGAAAGCACCTTACTATTCGACCATCCTCTTATGTATTAAATGTTGCAAGTTCAATATTTTGCTGGTATTATAAAGTTTATATTGAGAAAATATATTTATTCCGTTTAATGTTGTCTATTTACGAAACTCTGTTGTAGTGTTAAATCAAGTGTATTATTTTTATTATTATATTATATCTAGTATGATGTATAGATAGGGGCTCAGGTAAGTTGGCTTTACATTAAGTAAGTGTGCACACTTGGAAGCGTAGTGTATACTTGGCAGGCGCCCCCAACATGTTAATCACTCCACCGGCGGACCATCTAACATTCCTAATGAAAAGGCTCCAGACAACACGACATGAATCAAACAAGCAGCGAGCTAATTTTCCGCAGGACGCCCCTGCGTGACTCCGCGCCGGATCACTTGGCACCTGATGGGCGTCGGAAACGAGGCCGGAATCCCTGACCGCAGGCGGTACACATGGCTTGAGAATGAGCACCCATTAATCAAAGCCCAACAAGCTCCATTATAAATACCCGTCAATTAGAAATGCATAGTTCTATCAATAGATAATACCCTGTCATATGCTCTGTTAATATTGATATGCAAATTAAATTAACATAAGGAAATTCTATGTGTATGACTTTTCAATTTGTGGAATTAATCTTTTGGTTTAAAAAAAAAGTGAAAATGTATCACTTTGAAATGCTAAATTCAGGCAGGCATCGCTAAAGATACGTTTCCATGGCATAATGCCGATATGTAAACACATGTTACCATATCATTGAAAACGTTAAGGATGATCATCTTGTGCCGAAGTACATCATTATACCATGGTTGCACTTAGGTTTTCACACACCATGAAGTTGTTTTTACTATTATCTCTTAGATTATATTTACAGTGATTTTTTAATTTAAAAAAGTCTAGTAAGTCTTGTTTTTAAACATTATGAAATTCGATTCTTTTACAATTTGAAGATTCGAAGGATAATCTTTAGGTGATGGATTTTCGGGAAAAAATAGGATTTTCATACGGTATCAATTTAAGCAAATAATAAATTCGACATGTTATTTAAAAATCGTTTTAAATAAAATTTTGTATATGTTCATTTACCTAAATCCCCTATTTTTCAATAGGGTATCGCAATTTTGTTTGTATGATACATAAATGTGTTTGTAAAAAATGTATTCATAATTCATTGATATGCATTATTTTTACATCTCATAATCATTTATGATTTTTTATCTTTTTATTTGCTGAGTGATGGGTAACCTCAATCAAAATTAAATGATATTTATGCCGATATATGGCAGTAACCAATTTGCACACACACAACGCTCAGTTGATATTCACTCCGGTTATTAGCAGTAGTCATCTAGCAACGTTCATTTATATTTATTCCGATAGATGGCAGTAGCCAACTAGCAATGTTCAGCTGACATTTACTCCGGTTATAGGCAGAAGTCAACAAGCAACGTTCATTGATATTTATTCCGATTGATGGAAGTATCCAACTAGCAATGTTCAGTTGATATTCACTCCGGTTATATTAGTAGTAGTCATCTAGCAACGTTCATTGATATTTATTCCGATAGATGGCAGTAGCCAACTAGCAATGTTCAGTTGACATTTACTCCGGTTATAGGCAGAAGTCAACAAGCAACGTTCATTGATATTTATTCCGATTGATGGAAGTATCCAACTAGCAATGTTCAGTTGATATTCACTCCGGTTATATTAGTAGTAGTCATCTAGCAACGTTCATTGATATTTATTCCGATAGATGGCAGTATCCAACTAGCAATGTTCAGCTGACATTTACTCCGGTTATAGGCAGAAGTCAACAAGCAACGTTCATTTATATTTATTCCGATAAATGGCAGTTGCCAACTAAGAATGTTCAGTTGATATTTACTCCGGTTATATTAGTAGTAGTTATCTAGCAACGTTCATTGATATTTCTTCCGATAGATGGCAGTAGCCAACTAGCAATGTTCAGTTGATATTTTTTTCTGACAGGTAACGTTAATTATCTTCCAGCGTTTGGTTGATATTTACTCCGATATATGACAGTGGTCAATTCACAACGCTCAACTTATGTTTACTATGATAGCACATATTGTTTAACGTTCAGTTTTTTCTATCTTTCTGAACATCTGAGGTGAGTTTGTTGTTCCCCGCCAGCAACACCCGTTCTTAAATGGACGATACTGGTGCCGGGATGAAAGACTCAATTATCCGAAGAACGTTATGGCAAATGTATTCTAATATAGACGAACAGATTGACGATAGCGTTTGAAACGTCACGGAGTTACGCAAACTAACAGGTTTAAACGATAGGTCCCGATAACAAACCTGTGGTAGATTGCTTTCCTTCTTCGTCCCGCTACATCGCGGCGGAGGCCATCCTGTCTCCAGCTCTACTCGGCACCTTCCTCGGCATATCGCGCTGACATCTTTATAGAATATATTCACCATGCGTATACACTAGAATCATAGATTCTTCTATTAGAATAATTTTCTCTAACAGATCTTTATCAAAATTTATATTTCATAAAGATGCCCATTTGTACATGTGTATACATAAAATTTCCCTTATAGGTTTCGGCATATTTATACAAAGAAAATAATATTTTACCCAATTACACATTTTTTATTATAAAATTTACAGATTATATTGCCTCGATAAAGGTTGGCGTTCAGCCAGCCGAAATATTGGCAAAATAAATATTTTATTAAATCCAATATATGCCTTTTATTATCTAAAGATTATATATATATCAAAATAAAAGCACCAAGCCCTTTAAATATACAATTGAACAATTCCATTTGTTCACCAGCCCAGTACAGAACGTAAATGTGATGATGAGTGAGTCGCAACAACAGTTTTGGTCAACACCCAGACAAAAGTCTACCTGTATACCATAGTTTCGGGCTATGGTCCTTATCAGTTACAAGAGGAGTTATGAAATCGGTCGAATTTTCCGAAAGGTTAAACTCGTTTTTGTTCTAGTTGGCCAAACTTGGTGTGTTGTGGCTTATTCCCCATCCCGACGTTTACGTTTTGTGCTGGGATGGTGAAAAAATGCATTGTTCTGATGCATGTTTAATGGGAGGGATACCTCTTTTGGTACCTGAATACTATCCTCCCGCCACTTCACGTCATATAGATTATCTGTCAATACGTACGATATCCATGGAACTATACTATATTGTGTTAGCTGGAAATTATACTAAATAGATTATGCACAGCAATAGAATCATTGCAGCAATAATTTGATGAAAGATAGAAAGGTAAATAAGTTATCTCACATATACACTAAGGTTTCCCTGATGTTTATGAGTCCCACTTCCTATAGATACGCGGAGTTTTGCTGAGAATGTTTACTCCGAGTCTCTCTCCCGCCACGCCTTCCGACCTTGAAACTGCAATCATTAGCGGGAGGTTTCGAGCGAAACCTTTGTCCATGATTGTTCTCTAACACGTCAGCTTCGTAATGGCGTCTTAGCAAAGGTAGGGAATGGGTTCTACAATTCCATGAATAATTTAAAGGATTTTCAAATTAAATAGAAGTTATTAGATTAGGCCCCCAGGTGGTGGGTCATCTAGCAGCGCTCGCTCGGAGATGGCCCAATTAGATTACGACGGATAAAAACCATCTCTCCCTGTTTGTTTGGGATTCCCATTAGTATCAATTTCGAGAGTTGCTTGCCTCGTTGACTCAGGGTTGCTTTTTTACGCCAACAAAAACATCACTGAACCATTTCAGGGCTCTTTCTAATGTCCCTCTTTTTTCTTGACGTTCGCTCTTAAGGGGCAAAGGAGAATTGGATAATTAAAGAATGCTAGGATGAATTAAATGTCTGGCCATTTTTTCTCTTTCTTTTTTTTTTTAATTACGCATGCGCAAATATTGGATCTTTCTCTTCTGTTCGAGATTAATATGTAGCCATGAAGAAGCTGCCTTTATCCACAAAGTATATATATCTTCTGAAAAAAAGAACATCTTAGTGAAATACACGCACACACTTTAATTTTCATTGTTGTTGAGAATTTCCTTTTATAGAATATCTGCGTAGAACGAAGTATAGAGCTAGTTGGAGATAAGAGATTTTACCTGTACATTATAATTATAAAGTTAGAAGCATATATATATATATTTCTATTTTTCTTACTTCTTTCACACCCACATATACATATGAGTAACGGATTATGCTTATATGTGATTTCTATAATCACACACACACACTACTTTACAGGTCTAACTTTACTAGTAAATACAAATAATAAAAGGGCCCATGCACCTTGCAAGGTGATGTCGAACTGCTTGCACATGTCTAAAAATGCTGTGTACTTACAAAAGAAGCAGCCGCAAGCCCCCGGAGCATTGAAATTAAGGATCCATGAAAATTTCACATTTTTGTTATAGGGCGGAGGATCATGGGAGAATGCCCGATAGGCAAGGACGAAGGACGTCCCAACATTTGCTTCAGTCCACGGGACATGATTTCAAAAGAACTCTTTGATTAATTTAAATCATATACACTTGTATGTGTGTGGAACCAATTTGATTATGTGTCATTTAACCAAGGATTGTGCACATTTATAGTCGAATGAAACCTAATGTGTACCTGTGCCATGCACATGTGGGAGAGAATTGAAATAAATTGTATGTTATAATTGTTGTAATTATATATACGATAATAATATATATATTTAGAAATTAAATGTATTCTTTGAAATCATAACACCTAAATCAGTTCTCAAGATAAACGCGCAAATTCCTTTGAAATAAACAATTGAATCGAGGATAATTGCAAAAATGCATGCACGTGGTAAATCAACAGGAATCATCGTCTTAAGGATTGCTCCACAAAAAGATTAACTTTGAGAAAGAATAATAACAAAATATAAATAACATTAGTGAGGTATTAATAAGGCAAAACTCAGTGAAACTCGATTAGTTTCTAAGGGGAACAATTGGCTACTTTTAAATGTTCGGAAACGGGCCTAAATTTCACACCCCATCGTCAAATTTGCTAGTGAACAACCCTCTTGAGAGAGCCAATCCAATCGCCTTTCTTCATAAGACTGTCGGTGCATTTTAATTGAATGCCTATAGAAGAAAAGATTCAACTCTCGGCCTCGGGAAGCCAATTAAGAAAGGACAGCAGAACTTGTCACAATAAATATCTGCTTGCGATTGTTGCGGCCGGAACCGTGCCAAGGCAATAGGTGACTTACCGAGGGCGTCACCTCCTTGAGGTGGTGGTGGTGGCCAATAAACATTGGCTTGCTTCACGAGGATCGATTCCTTCCTTTACTTTCACTCTTCAACCGCACTCTTTGCTGATGTCATTGCTGCTATACCTGTGGCAAGTAATTTCTGAAAAGGATATGCAAATTATTATTCTTGATCTAAGAAATGTCGCGCGCGTTAATATAACCGAATTTATTCTCCTTATTCACACACACACACTTCTATACACTGCTTTCTACCTTTGAAAAAATACCTTGAATGTTATAACACTATATACTGACCGTTGATGATTTTCTTGAAAGTTTAAAATATATTTGTAACTTCAGTGAGAGAAATAAAGATTACAAAAAATAATGATAATACGTAAAGCAGTAAACGAAGTTTGCGCGAATTTTTATTTTTCTAAAAAGGTATTGGTCTTTTTTCTCTCTTTAAAAACAGCTTAAATTCGACTATCTGTAGGTTTTTGAAACGTATCCCAAGTAAACATTGGTTCAGGTCATTATAATCATGGTGGAGATAGGGTTTGCGAAAGCTTCGCTGTAAATGCACCCATCCCATTGTCACAAATGTACAAAGCAGTTCGTCTCAAAATTACAAGCTAAATATATTTAGTGGTGATAGGCACAAGTCTCTCTGCTTGCCAATTCCTCAGTGACTTTTTATAGCAATCCTTTCAACACACTGTTGAGGAGATGATGAATAAATGAAGTAATAAGACATTCCCTTGCGAAATTCCGTCAGAGATTATTATTATTTATTTCTTCTTTACAAGATGAATAGTCATTTATAGTAATCTCTCCTCCTCAAAGCAAACTAGATTAATATTATTTATCTTTTTTATCTTCACCAAACCATTTCTAATATTGAAACCATTATGATTTCCATTTACAAATATATCAGCGACCTTCATTTTTTTTCAACCAGTTATTTCAAGACAATTAAATTGATGTAAAAATCCTTAATTACATCGATGTAATGGTCCGAATTATTATTCACCCGAACAAGGCCGCGTCAAGCCATTCCCAACCTACACACCAACCATAACGTATCCCATCATAATCTTTCGATTGGGCCAATTACCTCGACCTTCTGTAGGGTGATGGGACGCCTTTTTTCCTTAAGGATTAGGAGCATAATTGGTCGGTAAATAGAGGCAATCTGGGCGATCACAAAAAGCGGTGATTTATTTGAGGGGAAATGTGATCTCCATCAGGAAGGCTTAATTTACTCGCACGACGCGGTTTATGAGGGTAGTTTTGTAATAAAATTCCTTTTTTAATTTTAGCCCATATAACTGTACCATATTTTGCGCAACAAAAAATTGGAATACGGCTTGAGAAGTGTGTAAATAAAGATTCTTAATCCCCCATCCAATTAATTTTAGGAGCCTAATTTAAAAATATGTCCTATAAAGTATAGAATGTATACGTTATAAACTTTACTCGTAAAAAGTTAATGAATTTTTAGGTAATCAATTCTTTTCCTTCGCGTATGTGCGTATTAATAAATTTGTAGAAATTCTTCAATTATTGCCTTCTATGCCCTTTATTTAAGGATTTATTCGTTTCGATCCTGCTGTCTATACACCTTTGGAGTATCGGATTCTACCTCGTTATTGGAAATATACTTTTTTCTATTTAAAAATACTCTGCCATTTAAAAACTATTTCTTGAAATATGAATGCCGGCCAGGCAGCCTCAATATTTACGATTTAAAAACTAGTTTCCATAATTTAAAAAAAGTAGGTCCAGGTATTTTAAAATAGGCTTTATCATTTTAAAAGTAGAGAGAGAGATTGAAGCTACTTTATTACAATGTGTGCATATAAGAGAGAGGCTATATAAGGTTAAATACAAAAATGAATAAATTTAAATAAAAATAGAGAGATAGTCTGCTATTTAAAAAGTCGTGTGCCATTCTGAAGTAGAGTATTTTATTTTAAAAGCAGCCTTCATCCATCGCAAAGTCTATTTATTTCCCTCTCTTATATTCCTTCTCCCATAATTCAGTACTTTCAAAGATTCCAGGAGCTTTCACAGCCAATTCAATGTATGCTTAATTATAAATGAACACACTTTTATTTGAAAAATAGTAAAAGTGAATTTGTACTTGGATCAGGTGAATAAATTGAGAAATAGGGCATTTCCTGATCGTGCAACTAAAGGTTTCTGATGGCTTGCGCCATCTATCGGACTAAATATAAACTAATCGTTGATATATATTATTTTAATTATTCTAAAATTGACTAATTGCTTGATTAATCAAGAA